>CP136059.1:63035808-63641808 GCA_032464435.1 Aegilops umbellulata | reverse complement strand
GTGTAGTCTACAAAGGCGGCGACAACACTTCTCTTGGCGTCTTCCTGGTCGGCAAGGAGGCCTTTGGCCATGACTGCGACGAGGCAGTGGTGGCGATGGCGTTCGGGATCGAGCGAATCGAGCGGAGCGGCTCAAGGAGGAAGCCAATGAGGGGACTTGGGTTCCGGGGGTGTCGAGGGTGACCTAATACGCACCGGGGATGCGGCGGATGGCTGCCGCGTGGCCATCCGTGGCGCGGACGCATGCGCTGCCTCCAGCGCACCTTCGGTGAACAGGGGAAGGAGACGACGGTGGAGGTGGGCTCGGCCACCACTGTTGGCAGCAGGCCTCAGTGCACTATAGAGTAGGGCTTTCTAGTTTCCCCTTTTTTTGTATTTAAGTTAGCTAAAGTTTTGTATATGCTTGACCACCAAATGACTTTTGTAACATATGCCACTAGCCTAAACAAATACTAGGCATTATTTAGTACTGCAACAAAAAGTTTGGAGTTTGTTTGAATTTACTCAAATTACTTTGCATTTTAAAAGGCTCACTTAAGTGTTGTTTGGCCACTTATTAATTTCCAAGGGATTTAACTGAGAGTCAAATGAAGTTGGATTCATCATGACAATGATAAGGGGGAATTTATAGAATAGTGTGATCATTTTAGTTTTACTATTTGGAGAAATAATTTATTTGACTTTATTTTAAAATTGAATTTGAATTGGTTTTGGATCAAAGTGAGATTAGCAACAGTAAAAGTGATGACTTGGCATCATTAGTAGGGGATTACTGTAGCTTGATTATTAGGGCGTTACAGGCATCGAGCATGAACGTGCGAGGGAGAGGGAGGGAGCTCACGGTGGGGGAGTAGGGATTCAGGGCAGTGGGCTCGACGGAGGTCGGGGAGGTCCGACGAGGGAGAGGATGAGGGGGCGACAGTCCGGCGACGACGGGCGATGACGCAGGTGGGCGCCGGCGTTGAGGCCCGTTGGGGCGGCGCGGGATCTGGCCCCTCCCTGATCCAGTCACGTGGGGGCGCCTGGGAGGAGGCAGGGGGCGGCGTTCGACGGGGTGGAGTCCGGCGGCGACGGGCGTCGTCAGGGAGGCGGGGTGGGTCGATCCCGATCCAATCTGGATCGGGAGGGGGAGAGGTGGCGTCAGGGGGGGGAAGTGGGGCGACGGGGTGGTTAGGGTTTGGGACGTGGGAGGATAAGGAGAGGAGAGGTGGGCCGGCCCGAATGGATGGGCAGCTGGGCTGAGGCCCAACGTGGGGGGGGGGTCTTTCTTCCTTTTCCCCCTTGTTTTTTTTGTTAGACCTTTTCTTTTTATTTATTTACTTTTCTGTTTTATTTCTAGTTTATTTTAATCTTTAGCTTTTACAAAAATCACCACTAGTACCTAAAGTAGTATTTATAAACAAACTGTTGTCACATCAATTCTTAACCCATAATAAAATATTTTTAATATTTTATGAAATCCAATAGGTATTTGTTTAATTGTTTTCACTACTATTTTAATTAGTTTAGAGCCCTTAAACAATTTATCAAGGTGTGGTTTCTCCATCATATTTACACATGATTTATCTGACCCACCTTGAACATTTCAGTTTCATTGTTTGAAAACTTTTATTATTTGCCTTTAATTGAATTTGAATTTGAATCGGTTTCAAACTAACACGAGATTAGCGATAGTAATCGAAGTGACGTGGCATCATTAGCAGAGAATTACTGTAGCTTAGTTATCCGGGCATCACACATGCCAACTTACAACCTTTTCAGAGTTCATTTGAAATGCTTTCCAATTTCAGGGTCTTATAGCTCAAAATAATCATTAAACGCATGAAAAATAACAAACGAAGTCAGAAAGGGTTGAAAATTGATGATGTGGCTTTGAATGGTGCATTTTGAACACACAAAAACTATGGAGTTCAAATAAGTTAAAAAAATGAAATCCTTTTGTAACAGACGAGTTTCCGTATGAAACCCTGATACTTCGAAAGAGATTGTTTGTTTTGTACACGAAGTGCATCCAGTTTTTGCCGTAACCCTCTCTACTTTCTTGCACATGCTATGTGGGTGAAATTATGATACCATGCCAACTTTCAACCTTTTCAGAGTTTATTTGAAATGCTTTTCAATTTCAGGGTCTTATAGCTCAAAATAATCAGTAAATGCATGAAAAATAACAAATGAAGTCAGGAAGGGTTGAAAATTGATGATTTTTCTTTGAATGGCGCATTTTGAACACAGAAAAACTATAGAGTTCAAATAAGTTCAAAAAATGAAATCCCTTTGTAACAGATGAGTTTCCATATGGAACCCTGATACTTCGAAAGAGATTCTCCGTTTTGTACACGAAGTGCATCTAGTTTTTGCCGTAACCCTCTCTACTTTCTTGCACATGCTATGTGGGTGAAATGATGATACCATGCCACTTTCAACCTTTTCAGAGTTCATTTGAAATGCTTTTCAATTTCAGGGTCTTATAGCTCAAAATAATCAGTAAACGCATGAAAAATAACAAATGCAGTTAGAAAGGGTTGAAAATTAATGATGTGGCTTTGAATGGTGCATTTTGAACACAAAAAAGTGTGGAGTTCCAACAAGTTAAAAAAATGAAATCTCTTTGTAATAGACGAGTTTCCGTATGAAGCCCTGATACTTCGAAGGAGATTGTCCGTTTTGTACACGAAGTGCATCCAGTTTTTGCCGTAACCCTCTCTACATTTTTGCACATGCTATGTGGGTGAAATGATGATACCATTCCAACTTTCAACCTTTTCAGAGTTTATTTGAAATGCTTTTCAATTTCAGGGTCTTATAGCTCAAAATAATCAGTAAATGCATGAAAAATAATAAATGAAGTCGGGAAGGGTTGAAAATTGTTGAGTTTTCTTTGAATGGTGCATTTTGAACACAGAAAAACTATAGGGTTCAAATAAGTTCAAAAAAATGAAATCCCTTTGTAACAGATGAGTTTCCATATGAAACCATGATACTTCGAAAGAGATTGTCCGTTTTGTACACGAAGTGCATCTAGTTTTTGCTGTAACCCTCTCTACTTTCTTGACATGCTATGTGGGTGAAATGATGATACCGTGCCACTATCAACCTTTTCAGAGTTCATTTGAAATGCTTTTCAATTTCAGGGTCTTATAGCTCAAAATAATCAATAATGCATGAAAAATAATAAATGCAGTTAGAAAGGGTTGAAAATTAATGATGTGACTTTGAATGGTGCATTTTGAACACAAAAAAGTGTGGAGTTCCAACAAGTTAAAAAATGAAATCTCTTTGTAAGAGACGAGTTTCCATATGAAACCCAGATACTTCAAAAGAGATTGTCCGTTTTGTACACAAAGTGCATCCAGTTTTTGCCGTAACCCTCTCTATTTTCTTACACATGCTATGTGGGTGAGATGATGATACCATGCCAACTTTCAACCTATTCAGAGTTTATTTGAAATGCTTTTCAATTTCAGGGTCTTATAGCTCAAAATAATCAGTAAATGCATGAAAAATAACAAATGAAGTCAGGAAGGGTTGAAAATTGATGATTTTTCTTTGAATGGTGCATTTTGAACACAGAAAAACTATAGAGTTCAAATAAGTTCAAAAATATGAAATCCCTTTGTAACAGATGAGTTTCCATATGAAACCCTGATACATCGAAAGAGATTGTCCATTTTGTACACGAAGTGCATCTAGTTTTAACTGTAACCCTTTCTACTTTCTTGCACATGCTATGTGGGTGAAATGATGATACCGTGCCACTTTCAACCTTTTCAGAGTTCATTTGAAATGCTTTTCAATTTTAGGGTCTTATAGCTCAAAATAATCAATAATGCATGAAAAATAACAAATGCAGTTAGAAAGGGTTGAAAATTAATAATGTGACTTTGAATGGTGCATTTTGAACACAAAAAAGTGTGGAGTTCCAACAAGTTAAAAGAAATGAAATATCTTTGTAACAGACAAGTTTCCGTATGAAACCCTCATACTTCGAAAGAGATTGTCCGTTTTGTACATGAAGTGCATCCAGTTTTTGCCGTAACCCTCTCTACTTTCTTGCACATGCTATGTGGGTGAAATGATGATACCATGCCAACTTTCAACCTTTTCATAGTTTATTTGAAATGCTTTTCAATTTCAGGGTCTTATAGCTCAAAATAATCAGTAAATGCATGAAAAATAACAAATGAAGTCGGGAAGGGTTGAAAATTGATGAGTTTTCTTTGAATGGTGCATTTTGGACACAGAAAAACTATAGTGTTCAAATAAGTTCAGAAAAATGAAATCCCTTTGTAACAGATGAGTTTCCATATGAAACTGTCGGGGAATCTGACTCCGCGAGCATCTATGGGGACGGAGCCCCTTCTCGGTTCGGCGGGGGGCGGAGGTCGTGCGAAAAGCAGATCGAGGCGGGGCACGCGAGCGGTTTTTACCCAGTTTCGGAGCTCTCCGGAGAGATAATACTCCTACTGCTGCTTGGTGGTTTGTATTGAGTTCTTGCTCGGGAGCGCCGAGTGCTACAGTACACACAAGCAGCTAACGAGACCGAGCGTGAATGTTCTGCTCCCCCTCTCTACGTTGTGCATGGGCCTCCTTTTATATGCTCAAGGGGTTTCCAACAGGTGGCAACGTAGGCAAGGGCAAAAATGGAAAAGTGCTGCGGTAGGTACACCTACCTACACAGTGTATCATACCTAACTCTGACGGCAGGGGACAAGGGCATTAAATGCCTATCTACATCGCCCAAACAGTGCAGAAAAGGGACCGTTAGGGACGCCACTGCTCGCCACGATGGCGATCTTGTCAGCGCCGCTGGCCAAGGTGCACCCCTGGCTGCACAGCCTCCCGCCACGTGCGCCTGGAAGGGTCTCAGAGCGACACGTTGGTGGGTGAGCTGGAGCGCGGGTACGGAGTGGTTGCTTGCCGCGGCAAACGCCTTGCCGCGGTTGTTGTCTTGTCGCGTCCGGGAGCTTGTCGCTCGCCGGGTCTTGCCGGGACGCGTGGCGCGTCGCGGCAAGTTCCTTGAGATGCCTTGGTTGGCCTCCCCGGCAAGCTCCCCTTGCCGGGGTCTTGTGTCTTGACTGGCCTTCCCGGCAAGCTCCTCTTGCCGGGGCCTTGTATCCTTGGCTTAAATACTTTGTCCTTGAATGGCTCCAAAGGAACAAAAGGGGTCCTTGGCGGTCCCCTGGCAAGCCTTGCCGCGGGACGCTGTGACTGCCTGTGCACAAGTTCGGGATACTAGGGTACCCCTACTCTAGTACACCGACAGGAGCCCCCGGGCCTGGGCCACACACGGTGCCGAGCGCTGTTGGGCCAGGCCCAAAACAGGGCACGGGCACGCGCGGCCTGGGTCACGTCGCATCTGACTCCGTATCCACCGCGCCCTCCCCGAACGGCACGCGTCAATTGCGGCGTCATGGGAGAGGTCGTGGGTAGTTTCTTTATTTGGAAAGGCGAAGCGTCCGCCCTCTCCCTCCTTATAAGCAGGGGAAACAGGGGCAGTTCGCCCACCTGCCCGTTGCTATTCCTGCCTCGAAAATCTCCGCCGCTCCCCTTGTTCTCAAAGCCGAAAGAGAGCAGCGCTCCGCCCCCATCGCCACCAGCACCACCAACGCTGTCGTCTTCCCTCACCACTCCCGCCATGGCTCCGAAAGCCGAGAAGGTGAAGTCAGCCGAGGCGCAGCGGCTCGCGGCACTGCGAAAGGAGCGGGTAATCTTCCCTCCTAGGCTTGCCGCGGAGGAGCTGAAGGAGTTCTACTACCTCTTCTGGTCGACGGGGACGCGAGCGCATCCGTGCACGAAGGTATTCCCAGCCACTGCTTGGAAAAAGGCTCCCACTGGGTACCCTTTCTTCGCCTTGTTCTTCTACCGCGGGCTTTGCCTGCCCATTTCTGAATTTTTCTGCGACGTCATGAACACCTACGGGCTCCACCTCCTTGACTTCACCCCCAATGCTGTCCTGACCATGGCAGTTTTCGCACATCTCTGCGAAAACCTTGTCGGAATCCATCCAAACGTAGCCCTTTTCCGCCACTTCTTTTCGCCTCGAGTTGAGAAAGGAGAGCCTTTATCCGGCGGAATCGCCTGGATCTCAAAAGCCGGCAAGAAGGATGCTTATCTGGATGGAGAGTTCCGCAGCAAGTGGGAGGAGTGGAGGGCGGACTGGTGCCTGATTGTCGAGGAGAACCCGCAACCGTTTACTGCCCTGCGCCAAACTCCAGTAGTGCGCGGCAGTGATTGGAGTAGCCTGGCCCCGGAAGACGACAGACTGAAGATTGCCGTCACCCGGATCCTACGCCTCAGGCTTGCCGGGCTTACTGTAGGAGCGGTTGGCGCAGATTTCCTCCGCCGCCGCATCGCCCCCCTGCAGGAGAGGAGGAGACTCGCCTAGGAGTTCCAGAACGCGGCGGATATGATGAGGCTGCGGCCGGGCCTCAACTTCAACTTCACTATCATGGAGATCAACTCGATGCTCCAGGAGTTGTTCAAGTACGACCCACAGCATCCCGAAGTGTTCAGTTTGCCAAGGGGCGTCGTTCCGCTGTGCAACAACTCCTCGCTCGACCGCATCCGTGCAATGATGCCGCTGTGCGACTCGCATGGAATGACCCAGCCTGGATAGAGCCTGCAGATGATGTCGTGCGGGTGTTCTTCGACAACTTGGTAGAAGTGCCGATCGACACCGACGAAAAGAGGGGTCTCACCCGGGACACAACCGACGAGGAGCTCAAGCGCATCGCCCCCAGGCTGGAAGAGGCGGCGGCAGCCGCAGCTGCGGGCGAGTTTGGGTTCACCGTGGAGGAGGCAGAAGCAGCAGAGGCGGCAAGCCTTGCCGAGCGAGAGGAACTTGCCGGCGAGGATAAGTCCGCCGAGCATGACGTCGGGCCGAGCGGGCCCGCCGGGGATACGAGCGGCTCATTGGAGATCGGATCCTCTTCCTCTTCGTCTTCGGGCAGCTTGCCGCAAGCAAAGCCCCCGGCTCCACAAGCAGAGCCCCCGGCTCCACCAAGAAGGCGTCTTCGCAAGGCCGGGGACGTAGCGGAGCGGCGGACGAGTCAACCCCCGCCGCGTCGCACGACACGCTCACCTCACGCCGCAGCGGCAACTGGAGCGGGGTCCTCTCGGTCCGCCGCCCCAGCTCCCGCCAAGCGGCCAAGGGATCCTACTCCTCCGCCTCCTCGCGCTGGAGGCGTGCCAGGCTTCGACTTTTCCGCGCTCAGCTCCGACGAGGGAGAAGAAGAGTAAGATTCTTGTTGTACTCGCATGTCTTCAATACTTGTTGTCTTGTCTTGTATCCCATTTGCTTTACTCTGAACTTATTCCTTTTTAGGACTCTGGCCCAGAGAGCGGCAAAGAGAGCCAAGGTCCCGGTGATTGCCATCGAGGATGATCCCACCGTGTCAGCAGGGGGTGCCCCTGAGACAAGCTTGCCGGACCCGGCAGCTGTTCTTCAGAGCAGCCCCCAGCGCAGCCCCCAGCGTAAGTATATGGTTTGCTTCCCGCTGTTGAGCGCGCATGGATACTCTTTGTTTACTAATATCTGGCTGTTGGCTTGTGTAGGAGCAGAGCAGCCTCGCCAGGAGCTCCCGGAGGCCACCCCTGATATGACATCTGCTTCGACTACGCCGCCAAGGGAGAGTTCTCCGGCAAGGGCGGATCCTCCGACAAGGGAGAGCTCTCTGGTAAGGGGGAGTTCTCCGGCAAGGGAGGAGTCTCCGGCAAGGGACAGCACCAGCGGTCCTCCGGTGGTGGAGACCACAACTGCCGAGCCTAGTGCAGGTAAACCTCTTGCTTCGAAACTTCCCTTTGGGTTCTTCTTCTTTTGATCTTATTTTTTGGATATTTGCTTGACTTTTCTCCCTTTTTCGGCCGTCAGATCCACCCACTGCGGAGCCGATGGAGACCGAGGTTGTTGTTGATGATGCCACCGCCACCGAAGAAGCGGCCGGCAGCTGACGAGGGGTCTGGCGATCGTACTGACGACCCTGAGGCCGCAGGAGCGACATGCACTACACCAACCGCCGATCCTCCCGCCGCTGCCGCAGCGTCAGACTCCGAAGAGCCCCAGCCAGGCGTCTACTTAAAGGATGGCGATGGCATCTTCATCAACCTCCCCTGGGCGTCAACGTCCAGGGCGCCAGTCGAAGGAGAAAGCTTTGACGTGGAGGTGCTTGCCTCCGCTGGGCTGACGCTGGTCGACGCGCCAAGCAGCAGCAGCGACGAGCCTGAAGAGGAGCGACTGCTGCGGAAGCTGGTGTCGCTCTACCGTGCCCGCCAGGCCAAACTGGAGTCCCGCGAAGCGCTTGTCGCGAAGGCGGGGGTGGACGTGGAGAAGCGCACGGAGGAGCTCCGAGGTCTCAACCAGGCAGCTCTCCAGTCGCTGGCGGCGGAGCGTGTGCAACTCGATGAGGCGCAAAAGGCCTTCATCCTCGAGAAGGCAGAAGTTGCAGAGCAACAGCGGCTTGCCACCGAGGAGTTATCTGCGCAGGAGGGCGAGTTGGTGTAGCTGAAGGCCAGCCTGGACAGCCACGAAGAGGAGCTTGCTGCGCGCGAGCAAACACTCAGCGGAGCTCTTAAGGAAACAAAGGATGCTGCCGCAGCTGCCGAGGCCGCCAAGAAGGATCTGGAGGCGGAGGTAGCGCAGCTGGGGACTGATCTCAAGGGGAGCGGTGAAAAGCTTGCCGCGCTCAAGCACGAGCGCGAGAAGGACGCCTACACCTTTGGTGAGCTGCAGGGTCGTCTCGCCGAGAAGATCAAGGAGCTTGCCGCCGCCAAGGACTCCAACGCTGATCTCGAGCTGAAGCTGGCTGCTTTGACCAAGACGCTGGACGGTGCCAGGGAGCAGGAGACGGCCCTCAGGAAGGAGATCAAGGCCGACAAGGCGCTGCTGGAGAGCATTGCCGCCACCCAGAACGATTTCAGAGAAACTGTGGAGCAGTGGACGGAGGGTCTTGTGAGTGCTGCCGCAGACATCGACAAGGAGCTGGTGCAGCTGGGGATGGAGGATCTCGGGTATCCGTCCGATGAGACCCTCCCATCCAGCGCCAAGCTCACCCTATTCTTCAAAGGCATGGCGACGGCCCTCCAGCGACTCCGGGAGAGGATCCCAAAGCAGCTGGCCGACGAGTCGCGCAAGATCTGCGCAGGAGCTCTTCAGAAGGTGCTGGTGAAGGTAGCCTTCCGCAACCCGGGCCTCAACCTCACCAATGTCCTCAGATCCCTGCCGGCGGACGCTGATCTGGAGGCGCTCAAGGACCTTGTCGCACCCATTGTGGACAAGGTGAGCGGGATCAAGAGGGTTGAGGGCGACCGCGTGGACTAGGCCGCCTGTTTCCTTCTTTTCTTGTCGCTGCTGATCGTGTTATGAAAATAGTCTATTAGAGCCGCGACAAGCTATCTTGTAATATATAACTTTATTTTGGGTAGTGATTGCAATGTTATTTCCTTTACTTGACTCCTTCCTTTGTATGTTTTTGCCCTACGCTTTTAGGGAACTTGCCGGCGCAGGCACTCTTGCCGCGAGCGCTGAGTGCGGGACGTCAGCAGCCTGCTGGCAGTGCCGTTGCCGACAAGAAACCTTGTCGTAACTAGTCGCAGCTCGCTTAAGTTGTTGAGCGAACTCGAAACAAAGTAAGGGCGCGACTCTAGTCGCAGCACACTTAAACTGTTGAGCGAACTCGAAACAAAGTAAGGGCGCAACTTAGCCACGAGCCGGTTCCTTCGCACACAGGTTTTCCATACAAAGCATGGTCGTTCAAGGAAGATAACTTAAAAAATTTAAAAATATCTGATTGCTCAAACTTTGGCAACTTAGCTTTTCTGTCGTTTGCTTCCCGGCAAGGCGAAACTTTCTTGAACGACGCCTGGTCCATACCATTATCTTCCTCTCCCCCCCCCCCCGGCAAATTTGTGGGCGAAGGAACCTTCATTTCCTTGAGAAAAAAGGAAGTAGAGAAAATAATGATATGGAGCCTTATGGCTCATTATTGCTTACCGGGGGTGTTCGCTGCACAAAGTGTCAGATACCTCATGCAGAAAAAAGCATGAAATTGACAAGATGTGCGGAGCACGTGAGCTTTATTTATGCACAGGGTCTGCGCCTGGATTTATACCAAGGATTACATGCAACAGCGGCAAGACTTGTACAAAAGGTGGTTGCCGAAACAGGGTCCGGCAACCGCGCCTTATGGGTAAAACTTACGAAGATGCTCGATGTTCCAGGAGTTGCTCACCGGAATGCCATCTTCGGTCTCAAGGCGGACAGCGCCAGGCCTAGTGACTCGTTTCACCCGATAAGGGCCTTCCCACTTCGGCGTCAACTTGTTGGAATTCTTGGCGGAATGAACGCGCCGAAGAACAAGGTCGCCTTCCTCGAGACTTCTGGCATTAACTTTGCGGCTGTGGTAGCGGCGCAAAGCTTGCTGGTAGCGAGCAGCTCGTACCGCAGCCTGAAGACGGTCCTCCTCAAGGTGCAGCGCGTCATCTTGCCGCAGCTGCTCTTGCTCAAGCTCATCATAAGCGAGCACTCGAGGTGACCCGTATACGAGTTCCGTGGGGATAACTGCCTCTGCTCCATAGACTAGAGCGAAAGGTGTCTGGCCAGTGGCTCGATTTGGCATCGTCCTGATCGACCAAAGAACCACCGGCAGCTCCTCGATCCAGTTTCTTCCGCACTTGTGCAGCCTGTCGAAAGTCCTGGTCTTGAGTCCACGCAACACTTCAGCATTTGCCCTCTCCGCTTGACCGTTGCTCCTGGGGTGAGCAACAGAAGCGAAGCAGACCTTGGCGCCAAGATCTTGGACGTACTGCATGAAGGTGCGGCTCATGAATTGTGTACCGTTGTCGGTGATGATCCTGTTAGGGATCCCGAAGCGTCAAACAATCGACCTGAAGAACTTGACTGCTGACTGTGCTGTCACCTTCCTCACTGCTTCCACTTCCGGCCACTTTGTGAACTTGTCGATTGCGACGTACAAGTACTCAAAGCCCCCGACTGCTCGGGGGAAGGGGCCGAGGATGTCGAGCCCCCAGACCGAAAATGGCCAGGATAAAGGGATCGTCTGGAGAGCTTGAGCTGGCTGGTGTGTCTGCTTGGAATGGAACTGGCATGCTTCACACTTGGTTACTTGTGAAGTTGCATCTTGGAGGGCCGTCGGCCAAAAGAAACCTTGCCGGAAAGCTTTGCCGGCAAGTGCTCTTGCGCCAATGTGGTGACCACAGATGCCTCCATGTATCTCTGCCAACAGCTTCTGTCCATCTTCCCGGTGAATACACTTCAATTTCACACCGTTGAGTCTTCTTCTGTACAGTGCGTTGTCGACAAACTGGTACATACTTGACTGCCGGGCTACTCTTTCCGCTTCTTCTTGCTCTTCGGGAAGTTCTCCTGTCTGAAGGAAACGGACGATCAGCCGTGCCCATGCTGGAGCCTGTGGCTCGACAACAAGGACTAAAGGCATATCTGCTGCTGCGGGAACATCCGCTTCTACGGCGAGAACCTGCGGTTCAGCCGGAGCTTGATGTTCCCCGGCAAGCTTGCCGGAGCAAAACTTGTCGGGAGCGTCTGCTTCAACGAAACAAACCCTGGGGCTTGTCGGAGCAGACTGCTCCTCAGCACTCTTGGCGTTGATCTTGGGGACCTTCTTGGCGGCGGCTTCGGGAAGCTCTGCCGGAAAATAGTCACCAGAAATCAACTTCCTCTTCTTGCTCTGTCCAGTTGATGGCGTAACAGACGGTTGAGTCAGCTTGAGCACAAAGATCCCTGGTTCCACAGGTAACTTAAGTGCTGCGCACTTTGACAGACCATCAGCAATGTCGTTCTGAGCTCTTGGAACATGTTCCATCTATAGGCCGACAAAGTGCTCTTCTAGCTTCCTCACTTCATCAACGTAAGCTTCCATCAACGGACTCTGATAATTCTTGTTCACTTGGCGGACAACGAGCTGCGAGTCACCCCTGACAATGAGCTGCTTGATCCCAAGGTCCACCGCGATCCTGAGACCGGCAAGCAATCCTCCATACTCTGCAGTATTGTTTGTTGCTTGCTCCTTGGGAAAGTGCATCTAGACTACGTACTTGAGGTGCTCTCCGGTGGGTGCGACAAGCAGCACGCCAGCACCGGCGCCTTGCAGCGAGAAAGCACCATCAAAGTACATCAGCCACTCTTTGCTTGCCTCCTTGACGGGGATGCTCGTCTCTGGAATTTCTTCATCTGGTGTTGGCGTCCACTCTGCTATGAATTCTGCCAATGCTCTGCTTTGGATAGTTTAAGTGCTCTCAAACTTGAGGCCAAAGCTTGACAGTTCCAGTGCCCACTCAACAATCCTGCCTTTTGCTTCTGGATTCTGCAGCATCCTCTTCAGCGGAAAGCGAGTGACAACTGTGATCTCATGTGCTTGGAAGTAATGGCGCAGCTTTCTCGAGGCCATAAGATGGCCGAAAAGCAATTTCTGCACACCAGAGTACCTTGACCTAGCCCCCTACAGAAGGTAACTGAGAAAGTAGACTAGGCGCTGCACCATTTTCTTCTGTATCTCCTCAGGCGCCTGCGCAGATCCATCTTTGCCGGGACCAGAGTTTGTCGGGGAAGCCCCCTGCTTGCCGCTGGATGCGCTTGTTGTGGTTGCTGGCTCATCATCTGCCTCCCTCTCCGCTACTAACGCAGCACTAACCACTTGATTGGTTGCTGCCAGATACAGCAACAACTTCTCTTGTGGCTTAGGTGCGACAAGTATTGGAGTGGAGGACAGGTATGTCTTCAAGTCCTGCAGCACGGCCTCCGCTTCCGGAGTCCATTTCATTGGACCTGCCTTTTTCAAAATTTTGAAAAACGGCAGGGCGCGCTCAGCAGACTTAGAGATAAACCTGCTGAGAACCGCCACGCAGCCGGCAAGTTTCCGCACATCCTTGACGCGCTTCGGTGCTTCAATCTGCTCGATGGCCTTGATCTTGTCGGGATTGGCTTCAATTCCCCGCTGAGACACGAAGAACCCGAGAAGCTTGCCGGAAGGGACTCCAAACACGCACTTCTCGGGGTTGAGCCTGAGGCTGATCTTGCGCAGATTTGCAAAAGTCTCTTCTATATCTTGAATCAGAGTTGCTCTGTCCCTGCTCTTGACCACTATGTCATCCATGTAGGTTTCCACATTTCCGTGTATTTGCGGTTCAAAAGCAGTATGGACTACCCTTGGAAATGTTGAACCAGCATTCTTCAAACCGAAAGGCATCCGTATGAAACAGTATGTGCCACATGGAGTGATGAATGCGGTTTTCTCCTCATCCTCTTCTGCCATGAAGATCTGATGGTATCCTGAGTATGCGTCAAGAAATGAAAGCAAGTCGCATCCGGCCGTGGAGTCAACAATCTGGTCGATGCGCGGCAAGGGAAATGGGTCTTTGGGACAAGCTTTATTGACATTGGTAAAGTCGATACAAAGCCTCCATTTCCCGTTTGCCTTGCGCACGACTACAGGATTGGCCAACCACGTAGGATGGAGCACTCCTCTAACAAGGCCTGCTGCTTCCAACTTCTTGATCTCTTCTGCGATGAATTCTTGGCGCTCCACTGCTTGCTTCCTGACTTTCTGCTTGACGGGCCGCGCATGAGGACAGACGGCAAGGTGGTGCTCAATTACTTTCCTGGGAACACCGGGGATGTCAGACAGTTGCCACGCAAACACATCGACGTTCGCCCGCAGGAAAGCAATGAGCGCGCTTTCCTATTTAGGGTCGAGAGTGGCACTGATGGTGAAAGTACCACCAGTGCCACCCTCCTTGGCGGACACCTTCTTGGTCGCTGGCGGAGCCGCCATTGCCTTCTTACACTTGCCGGTGGAGCTCGATGGTGCGTCCTCGACGGTAGCGCAGCACTCCGAAGAGGTGTGCTTACCGGAGTGGGCATCAGAACTCTTGCCGGACTTGGTCTTCTTCTTCCCCCCGGGAGCTTCAGCGGCAAGTGTCTCATGATCCGTCGCGGCTGCTGCTTCCCGGTAGATCTTGTCGGCACAGATAAGGGCATCTTTCTTGTCGCCAGGGACAGAGATGACACTTATTGGGTCTGGCATCTTCAGCATGTTGTACGCGTAGTGAGAGGCCGCCATGAACTTGGCGAGCGCTGGTCGGCCGAGAATCCCATTGTAAGGCAATGGAAAATCGGCAACGTCAAAAGTGATCCTCTCAGTCCTGAAGTTCAACTCGCCACCAAATGTCACCGGCAGCGTGATCTTCCCCTTCGGCTTGCTCCTCCCCGGGTTGATTCCTTGGAATGTGCCGGTCTCTTCGAGCTCGCTGTCAGGGACTTGGAGTTTCCGGAGCACAGCAGAGGAGATCAGGTTCAAGCCGGCCCCGCCGTCAACTAGCATCTTAGTGACCTTGAGGTTGCGAATAGTTGGTGAGACCAACATCGGCAAACACCCGACCGCAGTTGTGCGATCAGGGTGGTCCTCAATATCAAAGATGATAGGCATGTTGGACCATTTCAGAAGCTTGCGTGACTCAACGGGTGGTTCTGCTGCATTGACTTCCCGCACACACTGCTTGAGTTGGCGGTGTGAAGTATGCAGAGAAGCACCGCCGTCAACGCACAAGACCTCTGTGGCTTTTTGGAACTCCTGCTCACTGGTCTCGTCATCATCCATGTCTTCGTCGTCGTCATCTTCATCCTTGTCGCGGCCGCGGGGAGGTCTGTCTCCTTGCCGCTGATTGGCCTTGCCGCGGCGTCCTCCCCGGCCGGTGCACTTCATACCGGATCCTCCAGCACCTCCTTGGGCTTTCTCCTTGTCGCGTCGCTCGTACTCGGCCTTTTGCAGCTCGACAAGCTTCTCGACCTTCTTGCAGCTCTGGAGGTCATGTCCCTTGGTGCGGTGGATCTTGCAGTACTGTTTGTTGGTGCCATCCTGCTTGTCGGCGGCTGCCACAGCCTGGCAGTTGGCGCATGCGGCAACCTCCTTGCCGGAGCTACCATCTTTGGCTTTCTTGGCGCCACCGTCGCTGCCGGACTGCTCAACAACTAGCACATCTTTGCCTTTCCTCTTCCTGTTGTTCCGCCGCCGGTTTTTATTTGCCGGGGCAGCATCATCGCTGTCAGATCCTCCTGTTCCTGTATTCTCTCCGGGGAGTTTCCTCCATTCCTCAGCACGTGCACACCTGTTGGCCAGGGCATACAGCTCACTGACGTCTCTGATCTTGCACATCGCCATCTCCTCCCGCATCCTGCGGTTACGCACGTTCTGATGGAACGCGCTGATGACCGCGGCAGGGTGGACATCTGGGATGTTGCGTTGCACTTGGCTGAATCTCTGGATGTACTTGCGCAGGGGCTCCCCTTCCTTCTGGGCGAGCAGATGAAGATCACTCTCCTGGCCATGAGGTTTGTGGCCGCCTGTAAAGGCGCCGACAAACTGATGGCACAGGTCTGCCCAGGAAGATATGGAGTTGTCCGGCAAGTGCATGAGCCAGGACCTGACGTTGGGCTTGAGCACCAGCGGGAAGTAGTTGGCAAGGATCTTGTCGTCCCGCCCCCCAGCAGCTTGCACCGCGATGGTGTAGATGATGAGGAACTCCGACGGATGCAACTTGCCGTCGTACTTCTCGGGTACGTCTGGCTTGAAATTCTTCGTGCTGGGCCATTGGACTTGCCGCAGCTCACGGGTAAACGCAGGGCAACCTACCGCGTATGGCAGGTCGCCTGGTCCCCCTAGCGCATGCATGTCGACAGTGGGTCCAGCGCGCCGGTCTGATTGACGCCGCGCTTCTCTTCGGCGCTCGATGCGAGTACGAGCGTCTTCTTGCTATCGTTCGTGAAGAACTTGGCGCTGATCGCGACGAGCTCGTGGATCTGACGAAGCAGTGGAGTCGCTGTCGCGGTGGACCCGGCGAGTCGGCGATCTTGGCCTTCGGGGCGGAGAGTGCATGGTGGTTGCACCCCCACCGGTCTTGTCGCCATCGGGCCGCGCCTGGCTGACTTGCCGCAGCTGCGACGCAGTTCGCTGCCGTGGAGTGTCGCCTTTGGCGAAGCCGATGAGACTCTGAATGGTGGCCCTCCAGTCGTCGATCTTGTCTGGCGTTGGAGGAAAGTCTAGGAGCAGTGGAGCTCGCGCCAAAGCTTCTGCTGGAGTGGCGGGTAGCGGTGGCGAACGGTGCGAGGAGCGGGATATGCTCGGACTTCTAACTGCGTTAGAAGGAGCAATATCCTGTCCAGGCGACCGTGCCTCGCTCGCGCCAGCATGTTGGCGCGCGTGCTGGCCTGGAGCGTCCCGAGATCCGCCAGCTCGATTTGGGTCCAGCGAGCGTATGGTACCATGGGTACCACGTTGCTGCCGGTCCGGCGCCTCCTGAGATGGGCGCGGTGCATCTATGGACGCTCGGTCGTCGTGGGAGCCGGCTACACCGCCGATGGGCAGCGCAGCCTTGTCCTTCAACCTGGCGGCATCGTGGGCTCCCTCGTCGATGCCCGTTCTTCCGCCGGCGCCTTCCCCACCAGCCGTTTGCTCCGGCGGCGGTGGGTTCGATGCGGACGGAGCAGCCGCCTCCGAAGCCTTCTTCTTCGTTGGCATGTCGATGAAGTCGATGAAGATCTAGGTCGCGTGAACGTCGGATCAGGTTCACACAACCTCGACGCCCCCTCCCTGGCGCGCCAAAGATGTCGGGGAATCTGACTCCGCGAGCACCTATGGGGACGGAGCCCCTTCTCGGTTCGGCGGGGGGCGGAGGTCGCGCGAAGAGCAGATCGAGGCGAGGCACGCGAGCGGTTTTTACCCAGCTTCGGAGCTCTCCGGAGAGATAATACTCCTACTGGTGCTTGGTGGTTTGTATTGAGTTCTTGCTCGGGAGCGCTGAGTGCTACAGTACACACAAGCAGCTAATGAGACCGAGCGTGAATGTTCTGCTCCCCCTCTCTACGTTGTGCATGGGCCTCCTTTTATATGCTCAAGGGGTTTCCAACAGGTGGCAACGTAGGCAAGGGCAAAAATGGAAAAGTGCTGCGGTAGGTACACCTACCTACACAGTGTATCATACCTAACTCTGACGGCAGGGGACAAGGGCATTAAATGCCTATCTACGTCGCCCAAACAGTGCAGAAAAGGGACCGTTAGGGACGCCACCGCTCGCCACGATGGCGATCTTGTCAGCGCCGCTGGCCACGGTGCACCCCTGGCTGCACAGCCTCCCGCTACGTGCGCCTGGAAGGGTCTTAGAGCGACACGTTGGTGGGTGAGCTGGAGCGCGGGTACAGAGTGGTTGCTTGCCGCGGCAAACGCCTTGCCGCGGTTGTTGTCTTGTCGCGTCCGGGAGCTTGTCGCTCGCCGGGTCTTGCCGGGACGCGTGGCGCGTCGCGGCAAGTTCCTTGAGATGCCTTGGTTGGCCTCCCCGGCAAGCTCCCCTTGCCGGGGTCTTGTGTCTTGAGTGGCCTTCCCGGCAAGCTCCTCTTGCCGGGGCCTTGTCTCCTTGGCTTGAATACTTTGTCCTTGAATGGATCCAAAGGAACAAAAGGGGTCCTTGGCGGTCCCCTGGCAAGCCTTGCCGCGGGACGCTGCGACTGCCCGTGCACAAGTTCGGGATACTAGGGAACCCCTACTCTAGTACACCGACAGAAACCCTGATACTTCGAAAGAAATTGACCGTTTTGTACACGAAGTGCATCTAGTTTTTGCTGTAACCCTCTCTACTTTTTTGCAAATGCTATGTGGGTGAAATGATGATACCGTGCCACTATCAACCTTTTCAGAGTTCATTTGAAATGCTTTTCAATTTCAGGGTCTTATAGCTCAAAATAATCAATAATGCGTGAAAAATAACAAATGCAGTTAGAAAGGGTTGAAAATTAATGATGTTTGAATGGTGTATTTTGAACACAAAAAAGTGTGGAGTTCCAACAAGTTAAAAAAAATGAAATCTCTTTGTAACAGACGAGTTTCCGTATGAAACCCTGATACTTCGAAAGAGATTGTCCGTTTTGTACACGAAGTGCATCCAGTTTTTGCCGTAACCCTCTCTACTTTCTTGCACATGCTATATGGGTGAAATGATGATACCATGCCAACTTTCAACCTTTTCAGAGTCTATTTGAAATGCTTTTCAATTTCAGGGTCTTATAGCTCAAAATAATCAGTAAATGCATGAAAAACAACAAATGAAGTCAGGAAGGGTTGAAAATTGATGATTTTTCTTTGAATGGTGCATTTTGAACACAAAAAAACTATAGAGTTCAAATAAGTTCAAAAATATGAAATCCCTTTGTAACAGATGAGTTTCCATATGAAACCCTGATACATCGAAAGAGATTTACCGTTTTGTACACGAAGTGCATCTAGTTTTAACTGTAACCCTCTCTACTTTCTTGCACATGCTATGTGGGTGAAATGATGATACCGTGCCACTTTCAACCTTTTCAGAGTTCATTTGAAATGCTTTTCAATTTCAGGGTCTTATAGCTCAAAATAATCAATAATGCATGAAAAATAACAAATGCAGTTAGAAAGGGTTGAAAATTAATGATGTGACTTTGAATGGTGTATTTTGAACACAAAAAAGTGTGGAGTTCCAACAAGTTAAAAAAATGAAATCTCTTTGTAACAGACGAGTTTCCGTATGAAACCCTGATACTTCGAAAGAGATTGTTCGTTTTGTACACGAAGTGCATCCAGTTTTTGCCGTAACCCTCTCTACTTTCTTGCACATGCTATATGGGTGAAATGATGATACCATGCCAACTTTCAACCTTTTCAGAGTTTATTTGAAATGCTTTTCAATTTCAGGGTCTTATAGCTCAAAATAATCAGTAAATGCATGAAAAATAACAAATGAAGTCTGGAAGGGTTGAAAATTGATGATTTTTCTTTGAATGGTGCATTTTGAACACAAAAAAACTATAGAGTTCAAATAAGTTCAAAAATATGAAATCCCTTTGTAACAGATGAGTTTCCATATGAAACCCTGATACATCGAAGGAGATTTACCGTTTTGTACACGAAGTGCATCTAGTTTTAACTGTAACCCTCTCTACTTTCTTGCACATGCTATGTGGGTGAAATGATGATACCGTGCCACTTTCAACCTTTTCAGAGTTCATGTGAAATGCTTTTCAATTTCAGGGTCTTATAGCTCAAAATAATCAGTAATGCATGAAAAATAACAAATGAAGTTAGAAAGGGTTGAAAATTAATGATGTGACTTTGAATGGTGCATTTTGAACACAAAAGAGTGTGGAGTTCCAACAAGTTGAAAAAAAATGAAATCCCTTTGTAACAGATGAGTTTCCATATGAAACCCTGATACTTCGAAAGAGATTGTCCGTTTTGTACACGAAGTGCATCTAGTTTTTGTTGTAACCCTCTCTACTTTCTTGCACATGCTATGTGGGTGAAATGATGATACCATGCCAACTATCTACCTTTTCAGAGTTCGTTTGAAATGCTTTTCAATTTCAGGGTCTTATAGCTCAAAATAATTAGTAAGTGCATGAAAAATAACAAATGAAGTCAGAAAGGGTTGAAAATTGATGATGTGGCTTTGAATGGTGCATTTTGAACACAGAAAAACTATGGAGTTTAAATAAGTTAAAAAAATGAAATCCCTTTGTAACAGACGAGTTTCCGTATGAAACCCTGATACTTCGAAAGAGATTGTCCGTTTTGTACACGAAGTGCATCCAGTTTTTGCCGTAACGCTCTCTACTTTCTTGCACATGCTATGTGGGTGAAATGATGATACCATGCCAACTTTCAACCTTTTCAAATTTTATTTGAAATGCTTTTCAATTTCGGGGTCTTATAGCTCAAAATAATCAGTAAATGCATGAGAAATAACAAATGAAGTCAGGAAGCGTTGAAAATTGATGATTTTTCTTTGAATGGTGCATTTTGAACACAGAAAAACTATAGTGTTCAAATAAGTTCAAAAAAATGAAATCCCTTTGTAACAGATGAGTTTCCATATGAAACCCTGATACTCCGAAAGAGATTGTCCGCTTTGTACAGGAAGTGCATCTAGTTTTTGCTGTAACCCTCTCTACTTTATTGCACATGCTATGTGGGTGAAATGATGATACCATGCCACTTTCAACATTTTCAGAGTTCATTTGAAATGCTTTTCAATTTCAGGGTCTTATAGCTCAAAATAATCAGTAAATGCATGAAAAATAACAAATGCAGTTAGAAAGGGTTGAAAATTAATGATGTGGCTTTGAATGGTGCATTTTGAACACAAAGAAGTGTGGAGTTCCAACAAGTTAAAAAAAATGAAATCTCTTTGTAACAGACGAGTTTCCGTATGAAATCCTGATACTTCGAAAGAGATTGTCCGTTTTGTACACGAAGTGCATCCAGTTTTTCCCGTAACCCTCTCTACTTTCTTGCACATGCTATGTGGGTGAAATGATGATACCATGCCAACTTTCAACCTTTTCAGAGTTTATTCGAAATGCTTTTCAATTTCAGGGTCTTATAGCTCAAAATAATCAGTAAATGCATGAAAAATAACAAATGAAGTCTGGAAGGGTTGAAAATTGATGATTTTTCTTTGAATGGTGTATTTTGAACACAGAAAAACTATAGAGTTCAAGTAAGTTCAAAAAAATGAAATCCCTTTGTAACAGATGAGTTTCCATATGTAACCCTGATACTTCGAAAGAGATTGTCCGTTTTGTACACGAAGTGCATCTAGTTTTTGCCGTAACCCTCTCTACTTTCTTGCACATGCTATGTGGGTGAAATGATGATACCGTGCCACTTTCAACCTTTTCAGAGTTCATTTGAAATGCGTTTCAATTTCAGGGTCTTATAGCTCAAAATAATCAGTAAATGCATGAAACATAACAAATGCAGTTAGAAAGGGTTGAAAATTAATGATGTGGCTTTGAATGGCGCATTTTGAACACAAAAAAGTGTGGAGTTCCAACAAGTTAAAAAAATGAAATCTCTTTGTAACAGACGAGTTTCCGTATGAAACCCTAATACTTCGAAAGAGATTGTCCGTTTTGTACACGAAGTGCAACCAATTTTTGCCGTAACCCTCTCTACTTTCTTGCACATGCTATGTGGGTGAAATGATGATACCATGCCAACTTTCAACCTTTTCAAAGTTTATTTGAAATGCTTTTCAATTTCAGGGTCTTATAGCTCAAAATAATCAGTAAATGCATGAAAAATAACAAATGCAGTCAGGAAGGGTTGAAAATCAATGATGTGGCTTTGAATGGTGCATTTTGAACACAAAAAAGTATGGAGTTCCAACAAGTTAAAAAATGAAATCTCTTTGTAACAGACGAGTTTTCGTATGAAACCGTGATACTTCGAAATAGATTGTCCGTTTTGTACACGAAGTGCATCTAGTTTTAACTGTAACCCTCTCTACTTTCTTGCACATGCTATGTGGGTGAAATGATGATACCGTGCCACTTTCAACCTTTTCAGAGTTCATGTGAAATGCTTTTCAATTTTAGGGTCTTATAGCTCAAAATAATCAATAATGCATGAAAAATAACAAATGCAGTTAGAAAGAGTTGAAAATTAATGATGTGACTTTGAATGGTGCATTTTGAACACAAAAGAGTGTGGAGTTCCAACAAGTTGAAAAAAATGAAATCCCTTTGTAACAGATGAGTTTCCATATGAAACCCTGATACTTCGAAAGAGATTGTCCGTTTTGTACACGAAGTGCATCTAGTTTTTGCTATAACCCTCTCTACTTTCTTGCACATGCTACGTGGGTGAAATGATGATACCGTGCCAACTTTCTACCTTTTCAGAGTTCGTTTGAAATGCTTTTCAATTTCAGGGTCTTATAGCTGAAAATAATTAGTAAGTGCATGAAAAATAACAAATGAAGTCAGAAAGGGTTGAAAATTGATGATGTGGTTTTGAATGGTGCATTTTGAACACAGAAAAACTATGGAGTTTAAATAAGTTAAAAAAGGAACTCCCTTTGTAACAGACGAGTTCCCGTATGAAACCCTGATACTTCGAAAGAGATTGTCCGTTTTGTACACGAAGTGCATCCAGATTTTGCCGTAACGCTCTCTACTTTCTTGCACATGCTATGTGGGTGAAATGATGATACCATGCCAACTTTCAACCTTTTCAAATTTTATTTGAAATGCTTTTCAATTTCAGGGTCTTATAGCTCAAAATAATCAGTAAATGCATGAAAAATAACAAATGAAGTCAGGAAGCGTTGAAAATTGATGATTTTTCTTTGAATGGTGCATTTTGAACACAGAAAAACTATAGAGTTCAAATAAGTTCAAAAAATGAAATCCCTTTGTAACATATGAGTTTCCATATGAAACCCTGATACTTCGAAAGAGATTGTCCGTTTTGTACAGGAAGTCCATCTAGTTTTTGCTGTAACCCTCTCTACTTTCTTGCACATGCTATGTGGGTCAAATGATGATACCATGCCACTTTCAACCTTTTCAAATTTCATTTGAATGCTTTTCAATTTCAGGGTCTTATAGCTCAAAATAATCAGTAAATGCATGAAAAATAACGAATGCAGCTAGAAAGGGTTGAAAATTAATGATGTGACTTTGAATGGTGCATTTTGAACACAAAAGAGTGTGGAGTTCCAACAAGTTGAAAAAAATGAAATCCCTTTGTAAAAGATGAGTTTCCATATGAAACCCTGATACTTCGAAAGAGATTGTCCGTTTTGTACACGAAGTGCATCTAGTTTTTGCTGTAACCCTCTCTACTTTCTTGCACATGCTATGTGGGTGAAATGATGATACCGTGCCAACTTTCTACCTTTTCAGAGTTCGTTTGAAATGCTTTTCAATTTCAGGGTCTTACAGCTCAAAATAATAGTAAGTGCATGAAAAAAACAAATGAAGTCAGAAAGGGTGGAAAATTGATGATGTGGCTTTGAATGGTGCATTTTGAACACAGAAAAACTATGGAGTTTAAATAAGCTAAAAAAGGAACTCCCTTTGTAACAGACGAGTTTCCGTATGAAACCCTGATACTTCGAAAGAGATTGTCCGTTTTGTACACGAAGTGCATCCAGTTTTTGCCGTAACGCTCTCTACTTTCTTGCACATGCTATGTGGGTGAAATGATGATACCGTGCCACTTTCAACCTTTTGAGAGTTCATTTGAAATGCCTTTCAATTTTAGGGTCTTATAGCTCAAAATAATTAGTAAATGCATGAAAAATAACAAATGAAGTCAGAAAGGGTTGAAAATTGATGATGTGGCTTTGAATGGTGCATTTTGAACACAGAAAAACTATGGAGTTTAAATAAGTTAAAAAATGAAATCCCTTTGTAACAGACGAGTTTCCGTATGAAACCCTAATACTTCGAAAGAGATTGTCCGTTTTGTACACGAAGTGCATCCAGTTTTTGACGTAACCCTCTCTACTTTCTTGCACATGCTATGTGGGTGAAATGATGATACCATGCCAACTTTCAACCTTTTCAAAGTTTATTTGAAATGCTTTTCAATTTCGGGGTCTTATAGCTCAAAATAAGCAGTAAAGGCATGAAAAATAACAAATGCAGTCAGGAAGGGTTGTAAATCAATGATGTGGCTTTGAATGGTGCATTTTGAACACAAAAAAGTATGGAGTTCCAACAAGTTAAAAAATGAAATTTCTTTGTAACAGACGAGTTTTCGTATGAAACCGTGATACTTCGAAATAGATTGTCCGTTTTGTACACGAAGTGCATCTAGTTTTAACTGTAACCCTCTCTACTTTCTTGCACATGCTATGTGGGTGAAATGATGATACCGTGCCACTTTCAACCTTTTCAGAGTTCATGTGAAATGCTTTTCAATTTTAGGGTCTTATAGCTCAAAATAATCAATAATGCATGAAAAATAACAAATGCAGTTAGAAAGGGTTGAAAATTAATGATGTGACTTTGAATGGTGCATTTTGAACACAAAAGAGTGTGGAGTTCCAACAAGTTGAAAAAAATGAAATCCCTTTGTAAAAGATGAGTTTCCATATGAAACCCTGATACTTCGAAAGATATTGTCCGTTTTGTACACGAAGTGCATCTAGTTTTTGCTGTAACCCTCTCTACTTTCTTGCACATGCTATGTGGGTGAAATGATGATACCGTGCCGACTTTCTACCTTTTCAGAGTTCGTTTGAAATGCTTTTCAATTTCAGGGTCTTATAGCTCAAAATAATTAGTAAGTGCATGGAAAAAAACAAATGAAGTCAGAAAGGGTTGAAAATTGATGATGTGGCTTTGAATGGTGCATTTTGAACACAGAAAAACTATGGAGTTTAAATAAGTTAAAAAAAGGAACTCCCTTTGTAACAGACGAGTTTCCGTATCAAACCCTGATACTTCGAAAGAGATTATCCGTTTTGTACACGGAGTGCATCCAGTTTTTGCCGTAACGCTCTCTACTTTCTTGCGCATGCTATGTGGGTGAAATGATGATACCATGCCAACTTTCAACCTTTTCAATTTCAGGGTCTTATAGCTCAAAATAATCAGTATATGCATGAAAAATAACAAATGAAGTTAGGAAGCGTTGAAAATTGATGATTTTTCTTTGAATAGTGCATTTTGAACACACAGAAACTATAGAGTTCAAATAAGTTCAAAAAAATGAAATCCCTTTGTAACAGATGAGTTTCCATATGAAACCCTGATACTTCGAAAGAGATTGTCCGTTTTGTACAGGAAGTGCATCTAGTTTTTGCTGTAACCCTCTCTACTTTCTTGCACATGCTATGTGGGTGAAATGATGATACCATGCCAACTTTCAACCTTTTCAAGGTTTATTTGAAATGCTTTTCAATTTCAGGGTCTTATAGCTCAAAATAATCAGTAAATGCATGAAAAATAACAAATGAAGTCAGAAAGGGTTGAAAATTAATGATGTGGCTTTGAATGGTGCATTTTGAACACAAAAAAGTGTGGAGTTCCAACAAGTAAAAAAATGAAATCTCTTTGTAACAAACGAGTTTCCGTATGAAACCCTGAAAATTCGAAAGAGATTGTCCGTTTTGTACAGGAAGTGCATCTAGTTTTTTTCTTAACCCTCTCTACTTTCTTGCACATGCTATGTGAGTGAAATGATGATACCATGCCAACTTTCAACCTTTTCAGAGTTCATTTGAAATGCTTTTCAATTTCAGGGTCTTATAGCTCAAAATAATCAGTAAATGCATGAAAATAACAAATGAAGTCAGGAAGCGTTGAAAATTGATGATTATTCTTTGAATGGTGCATTTTGAACACAGAAAAACTATAGATTTCAAATAAGTTGAAAAAAATGAAATCCCTTTGTAACAGATGAGTTTCCATATGAAACCCTGATACTTCGAAAGAGATTGTCTGTTTTGTACAGGAAGTGCATCTAGTTTTTGCTGTAACCCTCTCTACTTTCTTGCACATGCTATGTGGGTTAAATGATGATACCATGCCACTTTCAACCTTTTCAAATTTCATTTGAAATGCTTTTCAATTTCAGGGTCTTATAGCTCAAAATAATCAGTAAATGCATGAAAAATAACAAATGCAGTTAGAAAGGGTTGAAAATTAATGATGTGGCTTTGAATGGTGCATTTTGAACACAAAAAAGTGTGGAGTTCCAACAAGTAAAAAATGAAATCTCTTTGCAACAGACGAGTTTCCGTATGAAACCCTGATACTTCGAAAGAGATTGTACGTTTTCTACAAGAAGTGCATCCATTTTTTGTCTTAACCCTCTCTACTTTCTTGCACATGCTATGTGGGTGAAATGATGATACCATGCCAACTTTCAACCTTTTCAGAGTTCATTTGAAATGCTTTTCAATTTCAGGGTCTTATAGCTCAAAATAATCAGTAAATGCATGAAAATAACAAATGAAGTCAGGAAGCGTTGAAAATTGATGATTATTCTTTGAATGGTGCATTTCGAGCACAGAAAAACTATAGATTTCAAATAAGTTCAAAAAAATGAAATCCCTTTGTAACAGATGAGTTTCCATATGAAACCCTGATACTTCGAAAGATATTGTCCGTTTTGTACACGAAGTGCATCTAGTTTTTGCTGTAACCCTCTCTACTTTCTTGCACATGCTATGTGGGTGAAATGATGATACCGTGCCAACTTTCTACCTTTTCAGAGTTCGTTTGAAATGCTTTTCAATTTCAGGTTCTTATAGCTCAAAATAATTAGTAAGTGCATGAAAAAAAAACAAATGAAGTCAGAAAGGGTTGAAAATTGATGATGTGGCTTTGAATGGTGCATTTTGAACACAGAAAAACTATGGAGTTTAAATATGTTAAAAAAAGGAACTCCCTTTGTAACAGACGAGTTTCCGTATGAAACCCTGATACTTCGAAAGAGATTATCCGTTTTGTACACGAAGTGCATCCAGTTTTTGCCGTAACGCTCTCTACTTTCTTGCGCATGCTATGTGGGTGAAATGATGATACCATGCCAACTTTCAACCTTTTCAATTTCAGGGTCTTATAGCTCAAAATAATCAGTAAATGCATGAAAAATATCAAATGAAGTCAGGAAGCGTTGAAAATTGATGATTTTTCTTTGAATGGTGCATTTTGAACACAGAGAAACTATAGAGTTCAAATAAGTTCAAAAAAATGAAATCCCTTTGTAACAGATGAGTTTCCATATGAAACCCTGATACTTCGAAAGAGATTGTCCGTTTTGTACAGGAAGTGCATCTAGTTTTTGCTGTAACCCTCTCTACTTTCTTGCACATGCTATGTGGTTCAAATGATGATACCATGCCACTTTCAACCTTTTCAAGTTTCATTTGAAATGCTTTTCAATTTCAGGGTCTTATAGCTCAAAATAATCAGTATATGCATGAAAAATAACAAATGCAGTTAGAAAGGGTTGAAAATTAATGATGTGGCTTTGAATGGTGCGTTTTGAACACAAAAAAGTGTGGAGTTCCAACAAGTAAAAAAATGAAATCTCTTTGTAACAGACGAGTTTTCGTATGAAACCCAGATACTTCGAAAGAGATTGTCCGTTTTGTACAAGAAGTGCATCCAGTTTTTGTCTTAACCCTCTCTACTTTCTTGCACATGCTATGTGAGTGAAATGATGATACCATGCCAACTTTCAACCTTTTCAGAGTTCATTTGAAATGCTTTTCAATTTCAGGGTCTTATAGCTCAAAATAATAAGTAAATGCATGAAAATAACAAATGAAGTCAGGAAGTGTTGAAAATTGATGATTATTCTTTGAATGGTGCATTTTGAACACAGAAAAACTATAGATTTCAAATAAGTTGAAAAAAAATGAAATCCCTTTGTAACAGATGAGTTTCCATATGAAACCCTGATACTTCGAAAGAGATTGTCCGTTTTGTACAGGAAGAGCATCTAGTTTTTGCTGTAACCCTCTCTACTTTCTTGCACATGCTATGTGGGTCAAATGATGATACCATGCCACTTTCAACCTTTTCAAATTTCATTTGAAATGCTTTTCAATTTCAGGGTCTTATAGCTCAAAATAATCAGTAAATGCATGAAAAATAACAAATGCAGTTAGAAAGGGTTGAAAATTAATGATGTGGCTTTGAATGGTGCATTTTGAACACAAAAAAGTGTGGAGTTCCAACAAGTAAAAAATGAAATCTCTTTGTAACAGACGAGTTTCCGTATGAAACCCTGATACTTCGAAAGAGATTGTCCGTTTTCTACAAGAAGTGCATCCATTTTTTGTCTTAACCCTCTCTACTTTCTTGCACATGCTATGTGGGTGAAATGATGATACCATGCCAACTTTCAACCTTTTCAGAGTTCATTTGAAATGCTTTTCAATTTCAGGGTCTTATAGCTCAAAATAATCAGTAAATGCATGAAAATAACAAAAGAAGTCAGGAAGCGTTGAAAATTGATGATTATTCTTTGAATGGTGCATTTCGAACACAGAAAAACTATAGATTTCAAATAAGTTCAAAAAAATGAAATCCCTTTGTAACAGATGAGTTTCCATATGAAACCCTGATACTTCGAAAGATATTGTCCGTTTTGTACACGAAGTGCATCTAGTTTTTGTTGTAACCCTCTCTACTTTCTTGCACATGCTATGTGGGTGAAATGATGATACCGTGCCAACTTTCTACCTTTTCAGAGTTCGTTTGAAATGCTTTTCAATTTCAGGGTCTTATAGCTCAAAATAATTAGTAAGTGCATGAAAAAAAACAAATGAAGTCAGAAATGGTTGAAAATTGATGATGTGGCTTTGAATGGTGCATTTTGAACACAGAAAAACTATGGAGTTTAAATAAGTTAAAAAAAGGAACTCCCTTTGTAACAGACGAGTTTCCGTATCAAACCCTGATACTTCGAAAGAGATTATCCGTTTTGTACACGAAGTGCATCCAGTTTTTGCCGTAACGCTCTCTACTTTCTTGCGCATGCTATGTGGGTGAAATGATGATACCATGCCAACTTTCAACCTTTTCAATTTCAGGGTCTTATAGCTCAAAATAATCAGTAAATGCATGAAAAATAACAAATGAAGTTAGGAAGCGTTGAAAATTGATGATTTTTCTTTGAATAGTGCATTTTGAACACACAGAAACTATAGAGTTCAAATAAGTTCAAAACAATGAAATCCCTTTCTAACAGATGAGTTTCCATATGAAACCCTGATACTTCGAAAGAGATTGTCCGTTTTGTACAGGAAGTGCATCTAGTTTTTGCTGTAACCCTGTCTACTTTCTTGCACATGCTATGTGGGTCAAATGATGATACCATGCCACTTTCAACCTTTTCAAATTTCATTTGAAATGCTTTTCAATTTCAGGGTCTTATAGCTCAAAATAATCAGTAAATGCATGAAAAATAACAAATGCAGATAGAAAGGGTTGAAAATTAATGATGTGGCTTTGAATGGTGCATTTTGAACACAAAAAAGTGTGGAGTTCCAACAAGTAAAAAAATGAAATCTCTTTGTAACAAACGAGTTTCCGTATGAAACCCTGAAAATTCGAAAGAGATTGTCCGTTTTGTACAGGAAGTGCATCTAGTTTTTGTCTTAACCCTCTCTACTTTCTTGCACATGCTATGTGAGTGAAATGATGATACCATGCCAACTTTCAACCTTTTCAGAGTTCATTTGAAATGCTTTTCAATTTCAGGGTCTTATAGCTCAAAATAATCAGTAAATGCATGAAAATAACAAATGAAGTCAGGAAGCGTTGAAAATTGATGATTATTCTTTGAATGGTGCATTTTGAACACAGAAAAACTATAGATTTCAAATAAGTTGAAAAAAATGAAATCCCTTTGTAACAGATGAGTTTCCATATGAAACCCTGATACTTCGAAAGAGATTGTCCGTTTTGTACAGGAAGTGCATCTAGTTTTTGCTGTAACCCTCTCTACTTTCTTGCACATGCTATGTGGGTTAAATGATGATACCATGCCACTTTCAACCTTTTCAAATTTCATTTGAAATGCTTTTCAATTTCAGGGTCTTATAGCTCAAAATAATCAGTAAATGCATGAAAAATAACAAATGCAGTTAGAAAGGGTTGAAAATTAATGATGTGGCTTTGAATGGTGCATTTTGAACACAAAAAAGTGTGGAGTTCCAACAAGTAAAAACTGAAATCTCTTTGTAACAGACGAGTTTCCGTATGAAACCCTGATACTTCGAAAGAGATTGTCCGTTTTCTACAAGAAGTGCATCCATTTTTTGTCTTAACCCTCTCTACTTTCTTGCACATGCTATGTGGGTGAAATGATGATACCATGCCAACTTTCAACCTTTTCATAGTTCATTTGAAATGCTTTTCAATTTCAGGGTCTTATAGCTCAAAATAATCAGTAAATGCATGAAAATAACAAATGAAGTCAGGAAGCGTTGAAAATTGATGATTATTCTTTGAATGGTGCATTTCGAGCACAGAAAAACTATAGATTTCAAATAAGTTCAAAAAAATGAAATCCCTTTGTAACAGATGAGTTTCCATATGAAACCCTGATACTTCGAAAGATATTGTCCGTTTTGTACACGAAGTGCATCTAGTTTTTGCTGTAACCCTCTCTACTTTATTGCACATGCTATGTGGGTGAAATGATGATACCGTGCCAACTTTCTACCTTTTCAGAGTTCGTTTGAAATGCTTTTCAATTTCAGGGTCTTATAGCTCAAAATAATTAGTAAGTACATGAAAAAAAAACAAATGAAGTCAGAAAGGGTTGAAAATTGATGATGTGGCTTTGAATGGTGCATTTTGAACACAGAAAAACTATGGAGTTTAAATATGTTAAAAAAAGGAACTCCCTTTGTAACAGACGAGTTTCCGTATGAAACCCTGATACTTCGAAAGAGATTATCCGTTTTGTACACGAAGTGCATCCAGTTTTTGCCGTAACGCTCTCTACTTTCTTGCGCATGCTATGTGGGTGAAATGATGATACCATGCCAACTTTCAACCTTTTCAATTTCAGGGTCTTATAGCTCAAAATAATCAGTAAATGCATGAAAAATAACAAATGAAGTCAGGAAGCGTTGAAAATTGATGATTTTTCTTTGAATGGTGCATTTTGAACACAGAAAAACTATAGAGTTCAAATAAGTTCAAAAAAATGAAATCCCTTTGTAACAGATGAGTTTCCATATGAAACCCTGATACTTCAAAAGAGATTGTCCGTTTTGTACAGGAAGTGCATCTAGTTTTTGCTGTAACCCTCTCTACTTTCTTGCACATGCTATGTGGGTCAAATGATGATACCATGCCACTTTCAACCTTTTCAAATTTCATTTTAAATGCTTTTCAATTTCAGGGTCTTATAGCTCAAAATAATCAGTAAATGCATGAAAAATAACAAATGCAGTTAGAAAGGGTTGAAAATTAATGATGTGGCTTTGAATGGTGCATTTTGAACACAAAAAAGTGTGGAGTTCCAACAAGTAAAAAAAGGAATCTCTTTGTAACAGACGAGTTTCCGTATGAAACCCTGATACTTCGAAAGAGATTGTCCGTTTTCTACAAGAAGTGCATCCATTTTTTGTCTTAACCCTCTCTACTTTCTTGCACATGCTATGTGGGTGAAATGATGATACCATGCCAACTTTCAACCTTTTCAGAGTTCATTTGAAATGCTTTTCAATTTCACGGTCTTATAGCTCAAAATAATCAGTAAATGCATGAAAATAACAAATGAAGTCAGGAAGTGTTGAAAATTGATGATTATTCTTTGAATGGTGCATTTCGAACACAGAAAAACTATAGATTTCAAATAAGTTCAAAAAAATGAAATCCCTTTGTAAAAGATGAGTTTCCATATGAAACCCTGATACTTCGAAAGATATTGTCCGTTTTGTACACGAAGTGCATCTAGTTTTTGTTGTAACCCTCTCTACTTTCTTGAACATGCTATGTGGGTGAAATGATGATACCGTGCCAACTTTCTACCTTTTCAGAGTTCGTTTGAAATGCTTTTCAATTTCAGGGTCTTATAGCTCAAAATAATTAGTAAGTGCATGAAAAAAAACAAATGAAGTCAGAAAGGGTTGAAAATTGATGATGTGGCTTTGAATGGTGCATTTTGAACACAGAAAAACTATGGAGTTTAAATAAGTTAAAAAAAGGAACTCCCTTTGTAACAGACGAGTTTCCGTATGAAACCCTGATACTTCGAAAGAGATTATCCGTTTTGTACACGAAGTGCATCCAGTTTTTGCCGTAACGCTGTCTACTTTCTTGCGCATGCTATGTGGGTGAAATGATGATACCATGCCAACTTTCAACCTTTTCAATTTCAGGGTCTTATAGCTCAAAATAATCAGTAAATGCATGAAAAATAACAAATGAAGTCAGGAAGCGTTGAAAATTGATGATATTTCTTTGAATGGTGCATTTTGAACACAGAGAAACTATAGAGTTCAAATAAGTTCAAAAATATGAAATCCCTTTGTAACAGATGAGTTTCCATATGAAACCCTGATACTTCGAAAGAGATTGTCCGTTTTGTACACGAAGTGCATCTAGTTTTTGCCGTAACCCTCTCTACTTTCTTGCAGATGCTATGTGGGTGAAATGATGATACCGTGCCACTTTCAACCTTTTCAGAGTTCATTTGAAATGCTTTTCAATTTCAGGGTCTTATAGCTCAAAATAATCAGTAAATGCATGAAAAATAACAAATGCAGTTAGAAAGGGTTGAAAATTAATGATGTGGCTTTGAATGGTGCATTTTGAACACAAAAAAGTGTGGAGTTCCAACAAGTAAAAAATGAAATCTCTTTGTAACAGACGAGTTTCCGTATGAAACCCTGATACTTCGAAAGAGATTGTCCGTTTTCTACAAGAAGTGCATCCATTTTTTGTCTTAACCCTCTCTACTTTCTTGCACATGCTATGTGGGTGAAATGATGATACCATGCCAACTTTCAACCTTTTCAGAGTTCATTTGAAATGCATTTCAATTTCAGGGTCTTATAGCTCAAAATATTCAGTAAATGCATGAAAATAACAAATGAAGTCAGGAAGCGTTGAAAATTGATGATTATTCTTTGAATGGTGCATTTCGAACACAGAAAAACTATAGATTTCAAATAAGTTCAAAAAAATGAAATCCCTTTGTAACAGATGAGTTTCCATATGAAACCCTGATACTTCGAAAGATATTGTCCGTTTTGTACACGAAGTGCATCTAGTTTTTGCTGTAACCCTCTCTACTTTCTTGCACATGCTATGTGGGTGAAATGATGATACCGTGCCAACTTTCTACCTTTTCAGAGTTCGTTTGAAATGCTTTTCAATTTCAGGGTCTTATAGCTCAAAATAATTAGTAAGTGCATGAAAAAAACAAATGAAGTCAGAAAGGGTTGAAAATTGATGATGTGGCTTTGAATGGTGCATTTTGAACACAGAAAAACTATGGAGTTTAAATAAGTTAAAAAAAGGAACTCCCTTTGTAACAGACGAGTTTCCGTATGAAACCCTGATACTTCAAAAGAGATTATCCGTTTTGTACACGAAGTGCATCCAGTTTTTGCCGTAACGTCTCTACTTTCTTGCGCATGCTATGTGGGTGAAATGATGATACCATGCCAACTTTCAACCTTTTCAATTTCAGGGTCTTATAGCTCAAAATAATCAGTAAATGCATGAAAAATAACAAATGAAGTCAGGAAGCATTGAAAATTGATGATTTTTCTTTGAATGGTGCATTTTGAACACAGAGAAACTATAGAGTTCAAATAAGTTCAAAAAAATGAAATCCCTTTGTAACAGATGAGTTTCCATATGAAACCCTGATACTTCGAAAGAGATTGTCCGTTTTGTACAGGAAGTGCATCTAGTTTTTGCTGTAACCCTCTCTACTTTCTTGCACATGCTATGTGGGTCAAATGATGATACCATGCCACTTTCAACCTTTTCAAATTTCATTTGAAATGCTTTTCAATTTCAGGGTCTTATAGCTCAAAATAATCAGTATATGCATGAAAAATAACAAATGCAGTTAGAAAGGGTTGAAAATTAATGATGTGGCTTTGAATGGTGCGTTTTGAACACAAAAAAGTGTGGAGTTCCAACAAGTAAAAAAATGAAATCCCTTTGTAACAGACGAGTTTCCGTATGAAACCCTGATACTTCGAAAGAGATTGTCCGTTTTGTACAAGAAGTGCATCTAGTTTTTGTCTTAACCCTCTCTACTTTCTTGCACATGCTATGTGAGTGAAATGATGATACCATGCCAACTTTCAACCTTTTCAGAGTTCATTTGAAATGCTTTTCAATTTCAGGGTCTTATAGCTCAAAATAATAAGTAAATGCATGAAAATAACAAATGAAGTCAGGAAGCGTTGAAAATTGATGATTATTCTTTGAATGGTGCATTTTGAACACAGAAAAACTATAGATTTCAAATAAGTTGAAAAAAATGAAATCCCTTTGTAACAGATGAGTTTCCATATGAAACCCTGATACTTCGAAAGAGATTGTCCGTTTTGTACAGGAAGAGCATCTAGTTTTTGCTGTAACCCTCTCTACTTTCTTGCACATGCTATGTGGGTCAAATGATGATACCATGCCACTTTCAACCTTTTCAAATTTCATTTGAAATGCTTTTCAATTTCAGGGTCTTATAGCTCAAAATAATCAGTAAATGCATGAAAAATAACAAATGCAGTTAGAAAGGGTTGAAAATTAATGATGTGGCTTTGAATGGTGCATTTTGAACACAAAAAAGTGTGGAGTTCCAACAAGTAAAAAATGAAATCTCTTTGTAACAGACGAGTTTCCGTATGAAACCCTGATACTTCGGAAGAGATTGTCCGTTTTCTACAAGAAGTGCATCCATTTTTTGTCTTAACCCTCTCTACTTTCTTGCACATGCTATGTGGGTGAAATGATGAAACCATGCCAACTTTCAACCTTTTCAGAGTTCATTTGAAATGCCTTTCAATTTCAGGGTCTTGTAGCTCAAAATAATCAGTAAATGCACGAAAATAACAAATGAAGTCAGGAAGCGTTGAAAATTGATGATTATTCTTTGAATGGTGCATTTCGAACACAGAAAAACTATAGATTTCAAATAAGTTCAAAAAAATGAAATACCTTTGTAACAGATGAGTTTCCATATGAAACCCTGATACTTCGAAAGAGATTGTCCGTTTTGTACACGAAGTGCATCTAGTTTTTGCCGTAACCCTCTCTACTTTCTTGCAGATGCTATGTGGGTGAAATGATGATACCGTGCCACTTTCAACCTTTTCAGAGTTCATTTGAAATGCTTTTCAATTTCAGGGTCTTATAGCTCAAAATAATCAGTAAATGCATGAAAAATAACAAATGCAGTTAGAAAGGGTTGAAAATTAATAATGTGGCTTTGAATGGTGCATTTTGAACACAAAAAAGTGTGGAGTTCCAACAAGTAAAAAATGAAATCTCTTTGTAACAGACGAGTTTCCGTATGAAACCCTGATACTTCGAAAGAGATTGTCCGTTTTCTACAAGAAGTGCATCCATTTTTTGTCTTAACCCTCTCTACTTTCTTGCACATGCTATGTGGGTGAAATGATGATACCATGCCAACTTTCAACCTTTTCAGAGTTCATTTGAAATGCATTTCAATTTCAGGGTCTTATAGCTCAAAATATTCAGTAAATGCATGAAAATAACAAATGAAGTCAGGAAGCGTTGAAAATTGATGATTATTCTTTGAATGGTGCATTTCGAACACAGAAAAACTATAGATTTCAAATAAGTTCAAAAAAATGAAATCCCTTTGTAACAGATGAGTTTCCATATGAAACCCTGATACTTCGAAAGATATTGTCCGTTTTGTACACGAAGTGCATCTAGTTTTTGCTGTAACCCTCTCTACTTTCTTGCACATGCTATGTGGGTGAAATGATGATACCGTGCCAACTTTCTACCTTTTCAGAGTTCGTTTGAAATGCTTTTCAATTTCAGGGTCTTATAGCTCAAAATAATTAGTAAGTGCATGAAAAAAACAAATGAAGTCAGAAAGGGTTGAAAATTGATGATGTGGCTTTGAATGGTGCATTTTGAACACAGAAAAACTATGGAGTTTAAATAAGTTAAAAAAAGGAACTCCCTTTGTAACAGACGAGTTTCCGTATGAAACCCTGATACTTCAAAAGAGATTATCCGTTTTGTACACGAAGTGCATCCAGTTTTTGCCGTAACGTCTCTACTTTCTTGCGCATGCTATGTGGGTGAAATGATGATACCATGCCAACTTTCAACCTTTCCAATTTCAGGGTCTTATAGCTCAAAATAATCAGTAAATGCATGAAAAATAACAAATGAAGTCAGGAAGCATTGAAAATTGATGATTTTTCTTTGAATGGTGCATTTTGAACACAGAGAAACTATAGAGTTCAAATAAGTTCAAAAAAATGAAATCCCTTTGTAACAGATGAGTTTCCATATGAAACCCTGATACTTCAAAAGAGATTGTCCGTTTTGTACAGGAAGTGCATCTAGTTTTTGCTGTAACCCTCTCTACTTTCTTGCACATGCTATGTGGGTCAAATGATGATACCATGCCACTTTCAACCTTTTCAAATTTCATTTGAAATGCTTTTCAATTTCAGGGTCTTATAGCTCAAAATAATCAGTATATGCATGAAAAATAACAAATGCAGTTAGAAAGGGTTGAAAATTAATGATGTGGCTTTGAATGGTGCGTTTTGAACACAAAAAAGTGTGGAGTTCCAACAAGTAAAAAAATGAAATCTCTTTGTAACAGACGAGTTTCCGTATGAAACCCTGATACTTCGAAAGAGATTGTCCGTTTTGTACAAGAAGTGCATCTAGTTTTTGTCTTAACCCTCTCTACTTTCTTGCACATGCTATGTGAGTGAAATGATGATACCATGCCAACTTTCAACCTTTTCAGAGTTCATTTGAAATGCTTTTCAATTTCAGGGTCTTATAGCTCAAAATAATAAGTAAATGCATGAAAATAACAAATGAAGTCAGGAAGCGTTGAAAATTGATGATTATTCTTTGAATGGTGCATTTTGAACACAGAAAAACTATAGATTTCAAATAAGTTGAAAAAAATGAAATCCCTTTGTAACAGATGAGTTTCCATATGAAACCCTGATACTTCGAAAGAGATTGTCCGTTTTGTACAGGAAGAGCATCTAGTTTTTGCTGTAACCCTCTCTACTTTCTTGCACATGCTATGTGGGTCAAATGATGATACCATGCCACTTTCAACCTTTTCAAATTTCATTTGAAATGCTTTTCAATTTCAGGGTCTTATAGCTCAAAATAATCAGTAAATGCATGAAAAATAACAAATGCAGTTAGAAAGGGTTGAAAATTAATGATGTGGCTTTGAATGGTGCATTTTGAACACAAAAAAGTGTGGAGTTCCAACAAGTAAAAAATGAAATCTCTTTGTAACAGACGAGTTTCCGTATGAAACCCTGATACTTCGGAAGAGATTGTCCGTTTTCTACAAGAAGTGCATCCATTTTTTGTCTTAACCCTCTCTACTTTCTTGCACATGCTATGTGGGTGAAATGATGAAACCATGCCAACTTTCAACCTTTTCAGAGTTCATTTGAAATGCCTTTCAATTTCAGGGTCTTGTAGCTCAAAATAATCAGTAAATGCATGAAAATAACAAATGAAGTCAGGAAGCGTTGAAAATTGATGATTATTCTTTGAATGGTGCATTTCGAACACAGAAAAACTATAGATTTCAAATAAGTTCAAAAAAATGAAATACCTTTGTAACAGATGAGTTTCCATATGAAACCCTGATACTTCGAAAGATATTGTCCGTTTTGTACACGAAGTGCATCTAGTTTTTGCTGTAACCCTCTCTACTTTCTTGCACATGCTATGTGGGTGAAATGATGATACCGTGCCAACTTTCTACCTTTTCAGAGTTCGTTTGAAATGCTTTTCAATTTCAGGGTCTTATAGCTCAAAATAATTAGTAAGTGCATGAAAAAAAACAAATGAAGTCAGAAAGGGTTGAAAATTGATGATGTGGCTTTGAATGGTGCATTTTGAACACAGAAAAACTATGGAGTTTAAATAAGTTAAAAAAAGGAACTCCCTTTGTAACAGACGAGTTTCCGTATGAAACCCTGATACTTCGAAAGAGATTGTCCGTTTTGTACACGAAGTGCATCCAGTTTTTGCCGTAACGCTCTCTACTTTCTTGCGCATGCTATGTGGGTGAAATGATGATACCATGCCAACTTTCAACCTTTTCAAATTTTATTTGAAATGCTTTTCAATTTCAGGGTCTTATAGCTCAAAATAATAAGTAAATGCATGAAAATAAAAAATGAAGTCAGGAAGCGTTGAAAATTGATGATTTTTCTTTGAATGGTGCATTTTGAACACAGAAAAACTATAGATTTCAAATAAGTTGAAAAAAAATGAAATCCCTTTGTAACAGATGAGTTTCCATATGAAACCCTGATACTTCGAAAGAGATTGTCCGTTTTGTACAGGAAGAGCATCTAGTTTTTGCTGTAACCCTCTCTACTTTCTTGCACATGCTATGTGGGTCAAATGATGATACCATGCCACTTTCAACCTTTTCAAATTTCATTTGAAATGCTTTTCAATTTCAGGGTCTTATAGCTCAAAATAATCAGTAAATGCATGAAAAATAACAAATGCAGTTAGAAAGGGTTGAAAATTAATGATGTGGCTTTGAATGGTGCATTTTGAACACAAAAAAGTGTGGAGTTCCAACAAGTAAAAAATGAAATCTCTTTGTAACAGACGAGTTTCCGTATGAAACCCTGATACTTCGAAAGAGATTGTCCGTTTTCTACAAGAAGTGCATCCATTTTTTGTCTTAACCCTCTCTACTTTCTTGCACATGCTATGTGGGTGAAATGATGATACCATGCCAACTTTCAACCTTTTCAGAGTTCATTTGAAATGCTTTTCAATTTCAGGGTCTTATAGCTCAAAATAATCAGTAAATGCATGAAAATAACTAATGAAGTCAGGAAGCGTTGAAAATTGATGATTATTCTTTGAATGGTGCATTTCGAACACAGAAAAACTATAGATTTCAAATAAGTTCAAAAAAATGAAATCCCTTTGTAACAGATGAGTTTCCATATGAAACCCTGATACTTCGAAAGATATTGTCCGTTTTGTACACGAAGTGCATCTAGTTTTTGCTGTAACCCTCTCTACTTTCTTGCACATGCTATGTGGGTGAAATGATGATACCGTGCCAACTTTCTACCTTTTCAGAGTTCGTTTGAAATGCTTTTCAATTTCAGGGTCTTATAGCTCAAAATAATTAGTAAGTGCATGAAAAAAAACAAATGAAGTCAGAAAGGGTTGAAAATTGATGATGTGGCTTTGAATGGTGCATTTTGAACACAGAAAAACTATGGAGTTTAAATAAGTTAAAAAAAGGAACTCCCTTTGTAACAGACGAGTTTCCGTATGAAACCCTGATACTTCGAAAGAGATTATCCGTTTTGTACACGAAGTGCATCCAGTTTTTGCCGTAACGCTCTCTACTTTCTTGCGCATGCTATGTGGGTGAAATGATGATACCATGCCAACTTTCAACCTTTTCAATTTCAGGGTCTTATAGCTCAAAATAATCAGTAAATGCATGAAAAATAACAAATGAAGTCAGGAAGGATTGAAAATTGATGATTTTTCTTTGAATGGTGCATTTTGAACACAGAGAAACTATAGAGTTCAAATAAGTTCAAAAAATGAAATCCCTTTGTAACAGATGAGTTTCCATATGAAACCCTGATACTTCGAAAGAGATTGTCCGTTTTGTACAGGAAGTGCATCTAGTTTTTGCTGTAACCCTCTCTACTTTCTTGCACATGCTATGTGGGTCAAATGATGATACCATGCCACTTTCAACCTTTTCAAATTTCATTTGAAATGCTTTTCAATTTCAGGGTCTTATAGCTCAAAATAATCAGTATATGCATGAAAAATAACAAATGCAGTTAGAAAGGGTTGAAAATTAATGATGTGGCTTTGAATGGTGCGTTTTGAACACAAAAAAGTGTGTAGTTCCAACAATAAAAAAATGAAATCTCTTTGTAACAGACGAGTTTCCGTATGAAACCCTGATACTTCGAAAGAGATTGTCCGTTTTGTACAAGAAGTGCATCTAGTTTTTGTCTTAACCCTCTCTACTTTCTTGCACATGCTATGTGAGTGAAATGATGATACCATGCCAACTTTCAACCTTTTCAGAGTTCATTTGAAATGCTTTTCAATTTCAGGGTCTTATAGCTCAAAATAATAAGTAAATGCATGAAAATAACAAATGAAGTCAGGAAGCGTTGAAAATTGATGATTATTATTTGAATGGTGCATTTTGAACACAGAAAAACTATAGATTTCAAATAAGTTAAAAAAAATGAAATCCCTTTGTAACAGATGAGTTTCCATATGAAACCCTGATACTTCGAAAGAGATTGTCCGTTTTGTACAGGAAGAGCATCTAGTTTTTGCTGTAACCCTCTCTACTTTCTTGCACATGCTATGTGGGTCAAATGATGATACCATGCCACTTTCAACCTTTTCAAATTTCATTTGAAATGCTTTTCAATTTCAGGGTCTTATAGCTCAAAATAATCAGTAAATGCATGAAAAATAACAAATGCAGTTAGAAAGGGTTGAAAATTAATGATGTGGCTTTGAATGGTGCATTTTGAACACAAAAAAGTGTGGAGTTCCAACAAGTAAAAAATGAAATCTCATTGTAACAGACGAGTTTCCGTATGAAACCCTGATACTTCGAAAGAGATTGTCCGTTTTCTACAAGAAGTGCATCCATTTTTTGTCTTAACCCTCTCTACTTTCTTGCACATGCTATGTGGGTGAAATGATGAAACCATGCCAACTTTCAACCTTTTCAGAGTTCATTTGAAATGCCTTTCAATTTCAGGGTCTTATAGCTCAAAATAATCAGTAAATGCACGAAAATAACAAATGAAGTCAGGAAGCGTTGAAAATTGATGATTACTCTTTGAATGGTGCATTTCGAACACAGAAAAACTATAGATTTCAAATAAGTTCAAAAAAATGAAATACCTTTGTAACAGATGAGTTTCCATATGAAACCCTGATACTTCGAAAGATATTGTCCGTTTTGTACACGAAGTGCATCTAGTTTTTGTTGTAACCCTCTCTACTACCTTGCACATGCTATGTGGGTGAAATGATGATACCGTGCCAACTTTCTACCTTTTCAGAGTTCGTTTGAAATGCTTTTCAATTTCAGGGTCTTATAGCTCAAAATAATTAGTAAGTGCATGAAAAAAAAACAAATGAAGTCAGAAAGGGTTGAAAATTGATGATGTGGCTTTGAATGGTGCATTTTGAACACAGAAAAACTATGGAGTTTAAATAAGTTAAAAAAAGGAACTCCCTTTGTAACAGACGAGTTTCCGTATGAAACCCTGATACTTCGAAAGAGATTGTCCGTTTTGTACACGAAGTGCATCCAGTTTTTGCCGTAACACTCTCTACTTTCTTGCGCATGCTATGTGGGTGAAATGATGATACCATGCCAACTTTCAACCTTTTCAAATTTTATTTGAAATGCTTTTCAATTTCAGGGTCTTATAGCACAAAATAATCAGTAAATGCATGAAAAATAACAAATGAAGTCAGGAAGCGTTGAAAATTGATGATTTTTCTTTGAATGGTGCATTTTGAACACACAAAAACTATAGAGTTCAAATAAGTTCAAAAAAATGAAATCCCTTTGTAACAGATGAGTTCCCATATGAAACCCTGATACTTCGAAAGAGATTGTCCGTTTTGTACAAGAAGTGCATCCAGTTTTTGTCTTAACCCTCTCTACTTTCTTGCACATGCTATGTGAGTGAAATGATGATACCATGCCAACTTTCAACCTTTTCAGAGTTCATTTGAAATGCTTTTCAATTTCAGGGTCTTATAGCTCAAAATAATCAGTAAATGCATGAAAATAACAAATGAAGTCTGGAAGCGTTGAAAATTGATGATTATTCTTTGAATGGTGCATTTTGAACACAGAAAAACTATAGATTTCAAATAAGTTGAAAAAAATGAAATCCCTTTGTAACAGATGAGTTTCCATATGAAACCCTGATACTTCGAAAGAGATTGTCCGTTTTGTACAGGAAGTGCATCTAGTTTTTGCTGTAACCCTCTCTACTTTCTTGCACATGCTATGTGGGTCAAATGATGATACAATTCCACTTTCAACCTTTTCAAATTTCATTTGAAATGCTTTTCAATTTCAGGGTCTTATAGCTCAAAATAATCAGTATATGCATGAAAAATAACAAATGCAGTTAGAAAGGGTTGAAAATTAATGATGTGGCTTTGAATGGTGCGTTTTGAACAGAAAAAAGTGTGGAGTTCCAACAAGTAAAAAAATGAAATCTCTTTGTAACAGACGAGTTTCCGTATGAAACCCTGATACTTCGAAAGAGATTGTCCGTTTTGTACAAGAAGTGCATCTAGTTTTTGTCTTAACCCTCTCTACTTTCTTGCACATGCTATGTGAGTGAAATGATGATACCATGCCAACTTTCAACCTTTTCAGAGTTCATTTGAAATGCTTTTCAATTTCAGGGTCTTATAGCTCAAAAAAATAAGTAAATGCATGAAAATAACAAATGAAGTCAGGAAGCGTTGAAAATTGATGATTATTCTTTGAATGGTGCACTTTGAACACAGAAAGACTATAGATTTCAAATAAGTTGAAAAAAAATGAAATCCCTTTGTAACAGATGAGTTTCCATATGAAACCCTGATACTTCGAAAGAGATTGTCCGTTTTGTACAGGAAGATTATCTAGTTTTTGCTGTAACCCTCTCTACTTTCTTGCACATGCTATGTGGGTCAAATGATGATACCATGCCACTTTCAACCTTTTCAAATTTCATTTGAAATGCTTTTCAATTTCAGGGTCTTATAGCTCAAAATAATCAGTAAATGCATGAAAAATAACAAATGCAGTTAGAAAGGGTTGAAAATTAATGATGTGGCTTTGAATGGTGCATTTTGAACACAAAAAAGTGTGGAGTTCCAACAAGTAAAAAATGAAATCTCTTTGTAACAGACGAGTTTCCGTATGAAACCCTGATACTTCGAAAGAGATTGTCCGTTTTCTACAAGAAGTGCATCCATTTTTTGTCTTAACCCTCTCTACTTTCTTGCACATGCTATGTGGGTGAAATGATGAAACCATGCCAACTTTCAACCTTTTCAGAGTTCATTTGAAATGCCTTTCAATTTCAGGGTCTTATAGCTCAAAATAATCAGTAAATGCACGAAAATAACAAATGAAGTCAGGAAGCGTTGAAAATTGATGATTATTCTTTGAATGGTGCATTTCGAACACAGAAAAACTATAGATTTCAAATAAGTTCAAAAAAATGAAATACCTTTGTAACAGATGACTTTCCATATGAAACCCTGATACTTCGAAAGATATTGTCCGTTTTGTACACGAAGTGCATCTAGTTTTTGCTGTAACCCTCTCTACTTTCTTGCACATGCTATGTGGGTGAAATGATGATACCGTGCCAACTTTCTACCTTTTCAGAGTTCGTTTGAAATGCTTTTCAATTTCAGGTTCTTATAGCTCAAAATAATTAGTAAGTGCATGAAAAAAAACAAATGAAGTCAGAAAGGGTTGAAAATTGATGATGTGGCTTTGAATGGTGCATTTTGAACACAGAAAAACTATGGAGTTTAAATAAGTTAAAAAAAGGAACTCCCTTTGTAACAGACGAGTTTCCGTATGAAACCCTGATACTTCGAAAGAGATTGTCCGTTTTGTACACGAAGTGCATCCAGTTTTTGCCGTAACGCTGTCTACTTTCTTGCGCATGCTATGTGGGTGAAATGATGATACCATGCCAACTTTCAACCTTTTCAAATTTTATTTGAAATGCTTTTCAATTTCAGGGTCTTATAGCTCAAAATAATCAGTAAATGCATGAAAAATAACAAATGAAGTCAGGAAGCGTTGAAAATTGATGATTTTTCTTTGAATGGTGCATTTTGAACACAGAAAAACTATAGAGTTCAAATAAGTTCAAAAAAATGAAATCCCTTTGTAACAGATGAGTTCCCATATGAAACCCTGATACTTCGAAAGAGATTGTCCGTTTTGTACAAGAAGTGCATCCAGTTTTTGTCTTAACCCTCTCTACTTTCTTGCACATGCTATGTGAGTGAAATGATGATACCATGCCAACTTTCAACCTTTTCAGAGTTCATTTGAAATGCTTTTCAATTTCAGGGTCTTATAGCTCAAAATAATCAGTAAATGCATGAAAATAACAAATGAAGTCTGGAAGCGTTGAAAATTGATGATTTTTCTTTGAATGGTGCATTTTGAACACAGAAAAACTATAGAGTTCAAATAAGTTCAAAAAAATGAAATCCCTTTGTAACAGATGAGTTCCCATATGAAACCCTGATACTTCGAAAGAGATTGTCCGTTTTGTACAAGAAGTGCATCCAGTTTTTGTCTTAGCCCTCTCTACTTTCTTGCACATGCTATGTGAGTGAAATGATGATACCATGCCAACTTTCAACCTTTTCAGAGTTCATTTGAAATGCTTTTCAATTTCAGGGTCTTATAGCTCAAAATAATCAGTAAATGCATGAAAATAACAAATGAAGTCTGGAAACGTTGAAAATTGATGATTATTCTTTGAATGGTGCATTTTGAACACATAAAAACTATAGATTTCAAATAAGTTGAAAAAAATGAAATCCCTTTGTAACAGATGAGTTTCCATATGAAACCCTGATACTTCGAAAGAGATTGTCCGTTTTGTACAGGAAGTGCATCTAGTTTTTGCTGTAACCCTCTCTACTTTCTTGCACATGCTATGTGGGTCAAATGATGATACAATGCCACTTTCAACCTTTTCAAATTTCATTTGAAATGCTTTTCAATTTCAGGGTCTTATAGCTCAAAATAATCAGTATATGGATGAAAAATAACAAATGCAGTTAGAAAGGGTTGAAAATTAATGATGTGGCTTTGAATGGTGCGTTTTGAACACAAAAAAGTGTGGAGTTCCAACAAGTAAAAAAATGAAATCTCTTTGTAACAGACGAGTTTCCGTATGAAACCCTGATACTTCGAAAGAGATTGTCCGTTTTGTACAAGAAGTGCATCCAGTTTTTGTCTTAACCCTCTCTACTTTCTTGCACATGCTATGTGAGTAAAATGATGATACCATGCCAACTTTCAACCTTTTCAGAGTTCATTTGAAATGCTTTTCAATTTCAGGGTCTTATAGCTCAAAAAAATAAGTAAATGCATGAAAATAACAAATGAAGTCAGGAAGCGTTGAAAATTGATGATTATTCTTTGAATGGTGCACTTTGAACACAGAAAAACTATAGATTTCGAATAAGTTGAAAAAAAATGAAATCCCTTTGTAACAGATGAGTTTCCATATGAAACCCTGATACTTCGAAAGAGATTGTCCGTTTTGTACAGGAAGTGCATCTAGTTTTTGCTGTAACCCTCTCTACTTTCTTGCACATGCTATGTGGGTCAAATGATGATACCATGCCACTTTCAACCTTTTCAAATTTCATTTGAAATGCTTTTCAATTTCAGGGTCTTATAGCTCAAAATAATCAGTAAATGCATGAAAAATAACAAATGAAGTCAGAAAGGGTTGAAAATTGATGATGTGGCTTGGAATGGTGCATTTTGAACACAAAAAAGTGTGGAGTTCCAACAAGTAAAAAATGAAATCTCTTTGTAACAGACGAGTTTCCGTATGAAACCCTGATACTTCGAAAGAGATTGTCCGTTTTCTACAAGAAGTGCATCCATTTTTTGTCTTAACCCTCTCTACTTTCTTGCACATGCTATGTGGGTGAAATGATGAAACCATGCCAACTTTCAACCTTTTCAGAGTTCATTTGAAATGCCTTTCAATTTCAGGGTCTTATAGCTCAAAATAATCAGTAAATGCACGAAAATAACAAATGAAGTCAGGAAGCGTTGAAAATTGATGATTATTCTTTGAATGGTGCATTTCGAACACAGAAAAACTATAGATTTCAAATAAGTTCAAAAAAATGAAATACCTTTGTAACAGATGAGTTTCCATACGAAACCCTGATACTTCGAAAGATATTGTCCGTTTTGTACACGAAGTGCATCTAGTTTTTGCTGTAACTCTCTCTACTTTCTTGCACATGCTATGTGGGTGAAATGATGATACCGTGCCAACTTTCTACCTTTTCAGAGTTCGTTTGAAATGCTTTTCAATTTCAAGGTCTTATAGCTCAAAATAATGAGTAAGTGCATAAAAAAAACAAATGAAGTCAGAAAGGGTTGAAAATTGATGATGTGGCTTTGAATGGTGCATTTTGAACACAGAAAAACTATGGAGTTTAAATAAGTTAAAAAAAGGAACTCCCTTTGTAACAGACGAGTTTCCGTATGAAACCCTGATACTTCGAAAGAGATTGTCCGTTTTGTACACGAAGTGCATCCAGTTTTTGCCGTAACGCTCTCTACTTTCTTGCGCATGCTATGTGGGTGAAATGATGATACCATGCCAACTTTCAACCTTTTCAAATTTTATTTGAAATGCTTTTCAATTTCAGGGTCTTATAGCTCAAAATAATCAGTAAATGCATGAAAAATAACAAATGAAGTCAGGAAGCGTTGAAAATTGATGATTTTTCTTTGAATGGTGCATTTTGAACACAGAAAAACTATAGAGTTCAAATAAGTTCAAAAAAATGAAATCCCTTTGTAACAGATGAGTTCCCATATGAAACCCTGATACTTCGAAAGAGATTGTCCGTTTTGTACAAGAAGTGCATCCAGTTTTTGTCTTAACCCTCTCTACTTTCTTGCACATGCTATGTGAGTGAAATGATGATACCATGCCAACTGTCAACCTTTTCAGAGTTCATTTGAAATGCTTTTCAATTTCAGGGTCTTATAGCTCAAAATAATCAGTAAATGCATGAAAATAACAAATGAAGTCTGGAAGTGTTGAAAATTGATGATTATTCTTTGAATGGTGCATTTTGAACACAGAAAAACTATAGATTTCAAATAAGTTGAAAAAAATGAAATCCCTTTGTAACAGATGAGTTTCCATATGAAACCCAGATACTTCGAAAGAGATTGTCCGTTTTGTACAGGAAGTGCATCTAGTTTTTGCTGTAACCCTCTCTACTTTCTTGCACATGCTATGTGGGTCAAATGATGATACCATGCCAACTTTCAACCTTTTCAGAGTTCATTTGAAATGCTTTTCAATTTCAGGGTCTTATAGCTCAAAATAATCAGTAAATGCATGAAAATAACAAATGAAGTCAGAAAGCGTTGAAAATTGATGATTATTCTTTGAATGGTGCATTTTGAACACAAAAAAACTATAGATCTCAAATAAGTTGAAAAAAATGAAATCCCTTTGTAACAGATGAGTTTCCATATGAAACCCTGATACTTCGAAAGAGATTGTCCGTTTTGTACAGGAAGTGCATCTAGTTTTTGCTGTAACCCTCTCTACTTTCTTGCACATGCTATGTGGGTCAAATGATGATACCATGCCACTTTCAACCTTTTCAAATTTCATTTGAAATGCTTTTCAATTTCAGGGTCTTATAGCTCAAAATAATCAGTAAATGCATGTAAAATAACAAATGCAGTTAGAAAGGGTTGATAATTAATGATGTGGCTTTGAATGGTGCATTTTAAACACAAAAAAGTGTGGAGTTCCAACAAGTAAAAAATGAAACCTCTTTGTAACAGATGAGTTTCCGTATGAAACCCTGATACTTCGAAAGAGATTGTCCGTTTTGTACAAGAAGTGCATCCAGTTTTTGTCTTAACCCTCTCTACTTTCTTGCACATGCTATGTGGGTGAAATGATGATACCATGCCAACTTTCAACCTTTTCAGAGTTCATTTGAAATGCTTTTCAATTTCAGGGTCTTATAGCTCAAAATAATCAGTAAATGCATGAAAATAACAAATGAAGTCAGGAAGCGTTGAAAATAGATGATTATTCTTTGAATGGTGCATTTTGAACACAGAAAAACTATAGATTTCAAATAAGTTGAAAAAAAATGAAATCCCTTTGTAACAGATGAGTTTCCAGATGAAACCCTGATACTTCGAAAGAGATTGTCCGTTTTGTACACGAAGTGCATCTAGTTTTTGCTGTAACCCTCTCTACTTTCTTGCACATGCTATGTGGGTGAAATGATGATACCGTGCCACTTTCAACCTTTTGAGAGTTCATTTGAAATGCCTTTCAATTTCAGGGTCTTATAGCTCAAAATAATAAGTAAATGCATGAAAAATAACAAATGAAGTCAGAAAGGGTTGAAAATTGATGATGTGGCTTGGAATGGTGCATTTTGAACACAGAAAAACTACAGAGTTTAAATAAGTTAAAAAATGAAATCCCTTTGTAACAGACGAGTTTCCGTATGAAACCCTAATACTTCGAAAGAGATTGTCCGTTTTGTACACGAAGTGCACCAGTTTTTGACGTAACCCTCTCTACTTTCTTGCACATGCTATGTGGGTGAAATGATGATACCATGCCAACTTTCAACCTTTTCAAAGTTTATTTGAAATGCTTTTCAATTTCAGGGTCTTATAGCTCAAAATAATCAGTAAATGCATGAAAAATAACAAATGCAGTCAGGAAGGGTTGAAAATCAATGATGTGGCTTTGAATGGTGTATTTTGAACACAAAAAAGTATGGAGTTCCAACAAGTTAAAAAATGAAATCTCTTTGTAACAGACGAGTTTTCGTATGAAACCCTGATACTTCGAAATAGATTGTCCGTTTTGTACACGAAGTGCATCTAGTTTTAACTGTAACCCTCTCTACTTTCTTGCACATGCTATGTGGGTGAAATGATGATACCGTGCCACTTTCAACCTTTTCAAAGTTCATGTGAAATGCTTTTCAATTTTAGGGTCTTATAGCTCAAAATAATCAATAATGCATGAAAAATAACAAATGCAGTTAGAAAGGGTTGAAAATTAATGATGTGACTTTGAATGGTGCATTTTGAACACAAAAGAGTGTGGAGTTCCAACAAGTTGAAAAAAATGAAATCCCTTTGTAAAAGATGAGTTTCCATATGAAACCCTGATACTTCGAAAGAGATTGTCCGTTTTGTACACGAAGTGCATCTAGTTTTTGCTGTAACCCTCTCTACTTTCTTGCACATGCTATGTGGGTGAAATGATGATACCGTGCCAACTTTCTACCTTTTCAGAGTTCGTTTGAATTGCTTTTCAATTTCAGGGTCTTATAGCTCAAAATAATTAGTAAGTGCATGAAAAAAAACAAATGAAGTTAGAAAGGGTTGAAAATTGATGATGTGGCTTTGAATGGTGCATTTTGAACACAGAAACACAGTGGAGTTTAAATAAGTTAAAAAAAGGAACTCCCATTGTAACAGACGAGTTTCCGTATGAAACCCTGATACTTCGAAAGAGATTGTCCGTTTTGTACACGAAGTGCATCCAGTTTTTGCCGTAACGCTCTCTACATTCTTGCGCATGCTATGTGGGTGAAATGATGATACCATGCCGACTTTCAACATTTTCAAATTTTATTTGAAATGCTTTTCAATTTCAGGGTCTTATAGCTCAAAATAATCAGTAAATGCATGAAAAATAACAAATGCAGTTAGAAAGGGTTGAAAATTGATGATTTGGCTTTGAATGGTGCATTTTGAACACAAAAAAGTGTGGAGTTCCAACAAGTAAAAAAATGAAATCTCTTTGTAACAGACGAGTTTCCGTATGTAACCCTGATACTTCGAAAGAGATTGTCCGTTTTGTACAAGAAGTGCATCCAGTTTTTGTCTTAACCCTCTCTACTTTCTTGCAGATGCTATGTGAGTGAAATGATGATACCATGCCAACTTTCAACCTTTTCAGAGTTCATTTGAAATGCTTTTCAATTTCAGGGTCTTATAGCTCAAAATAATCAGTAAATGCATGAAAATAACAAATGAAGTCAGGAAGCGTTGAAAATTGATGATTATTCTTTGAATGGTGCATTTTGAACACAGAAAAACTATAGATTTCAAATAAGTTGAAAAAAATGAAATCCCTTTGTAACAGATGAGTTTCCATATGAAACCCTGATACTTCGAAAGAGATTGTCCGTTTTGTACATTAAGTGCATCTAGTTTTTGCTGTAACCCTCTCTACTTTCTTGCACATGCTATGTGGGTCAAATGATGATACCATGCCACTTTCAACCTTTTCAAATTTCATTTGAAATGCTTTTCAATTTCAGGGTCTTATAGCTCAAAATAATCAGTAAATGCATGAAAAATAACAAATGCAGTTAGAAAGGGTTGAAAATTAATGATGTGGCTTTGAATGGTGCATTTTGAACACAAAAAAGTGTGGAGTTCCAACAAGTAAAAAATTAAATCTCTTTGTAACAGACGAGTTTCCGTATGAAACCCTGATACTTCGGAAGAGATTGTCCGTTTTGTACAAGAAGTGCATCCAGTTTTTGTCTTAACCCTCTCTACTTTATTGCACATGCTATGTGGGTGAAATGATGATACCATGCCAACTTTCAACCTTTTCAGAGTTCATTTGAAATGCTTTTCAATTTCAGGGTCTTATAGCTCAAAATAATCAGTAAATGCATGAAAATAACAAATGAAGTCAGGAAGCGTTGAAAATTGATGATTATTCTTTGAATGGTGCATTCGAACACAGAAAAACTATAGATTTCAAATAAGTTCAAAAAAATGAAATCCCTTTGTAACAGATGAGTTTCCATATGAAACCCTGATACTTCGAAAGATATTGTCCGTTTTGTACACGAAGTGCATCTAGTTTTTGCTGTAACCCTCTCTACTTTCTTGCACATGCTATGTGGGTGAAATGATGATACCGTGCCAACTTTCTACCTATTCAGAGTTCGTTTGAAATGCTTTTCAATTTCAGGGTCTTATAGCTCAAAATAATTAGTAAGTGCATGAAAAAAACAAATGAAGTCAGAAAGGGTTGAAAATACATGATGTGGCTTTGAATGGTGCATTTTGAACACAGAAAAACTATGGAGTTTAAATAAGTTAAAAAAAGGAACTCCCTTTGTAACAGACGAGTTTCCCTATGAAACCCTGATACTTCGAAAGAGATTGTCCGTTTTGTACACGAAGTGCATCCAGTTTTTGCCGTAACGCTCTCTACTTTCTTGCGCATGCTATGTGGGTGAAATGATGATACCATGCCAACTTTCAACCTTTTCAAATTTTATTTGAAATGCTTTTCAATTTCAGGGTCTTATAGCTCAAAATAATCAGTAAATGCATGAAAAATAACAAATGAAGTCAGGAAGCGTTGAAAATTGATGATTTTTCTTTGAATGGTGCATTTTGAACACAGAAAAACTATATAGTTCAAATAAGTTCAAAAAAATGAAATCCCTTTGTAACAGATGAGTTTCCATATAAAACCCTGATACTTCGAAAGAGATTGTCCGTTTTGTACATGAAGTGCATCTAGTTTTTGCTGTAACCCTGTCTACTTTCTTGCACATGCTATGTGGGTCAAATAATGATACCATGCCACTTTCAACCTTTTCAAATTTCATTTGAAATGCTTTTCAATTTCAGGGTCTTATAGCTCAAAATAATCAGTAAATGCTTGAAAAATAATAAATGCAGTTAGAAAGGGTTGAAAATTAATGATGTGGCTTTGAATGGTGCATTTTGAACACAGAAAAACTATAGATTTCAAATAAGTTGAAAAAAAATGAAATCCCTTTGTAACAGATGAGTTTCCAGATGAAACCCTAATACTTCGAAAGAGATTGTCCGTTTTGTACACGAAGTGCATCTAGTTTTTGCTGTAACCCTCTCTACTTTCTTGCACATGCTATGTGGGTGAAATGATGATACCGTGCCACTTTCAACCTTTTGAGAGTTCATTTGAAATGCCTTTCAATTTCAGGGTCTTATAGCTCAAAATAATAAGTAAATGCATGAAAAATAACAAATGAAGTCAGAAAGGGTTGAAAATTGATGATGTGGCTTGGAATGGTGCATTTTGAACACAGAAAAACTACAGAGTTTAAATAAGTTAAAAAATGAAATCCCTTTGTAACAGACGAGTTTCCGTATGAAACCCTAATACTTCGAAAGAGATTGTCCGTTTTGTACATGAAGTGCACCAGTTTTTGACGTAACCCTCTCTACTTTCTTGCACATGCTATGTGGGTGAAATGATGATACCATGCCAACTTTCAACCTTTTCAAAGTTTATTTGAAATGCTTTTCAATTTCAGGGTTTTATAGCTCAAAATAATCAGTAAATGCATGAAAAATAACAAATGCAGTCAGGAAGGGTTAAAAATCAATGATGTGGCTTTGAATGGTGTATTTTGAACACAAAAAAGTATGGAGTTCCAACAAGTTAAAAAATGAAATCTCTTTGTAACAGACGAGTTTTCGTATGAAACCCTGATACTTCGAAATAGATTGTCCGTTTTGTACACGAAGTGCATCTAGTTTTAACTGTAACCCTCTCTACTTTCTTGCACATGCTATGTGGGTGAAATGATGATACCGTGCCACTTTCAACCTTTTCAAAGTTCATGTGAAATGCTTTTCAATTTTAGGGTCTTATAGCTCAAAATAATCAATAATGCATGAAAAATAACAAATGCAGTTAGAAAGGGTTGAAAATTAATGATGTGACTTTGAATGGTGCATTTTGAACACAAAAGAGTGTGGAGTTCCAACAAGTTGAAAAAAATGAAATCCCTTTGTAAAAGATGAGTTTCCATATGAAACCCTGATACTTCGAAAGAGATTGTCCGTTTTGTACACGAAGTGCATCTAGTTTTTGCTGTAACCCTCTCTACTTTCTTGCACATGCTATGTGGGTGAAATGATGATACCGTGCCAACTTTCTACCTTTTCAGAGTTCGTTTGAATTGCTTTTCAATTTCAGGGTCTTATAGCTCAAAATAATTAGTAAGTGCATGAAAAAAAACAAATGAAGTTAGAAAGGGTTGAAAATTGATGATGTGGCTTTGAATGGTGCATTTTGAACACAGAAACACAGTGGAGTTTAAATAAGTTAAAAAAAGGAACTCCCATTGTAACAGACGAGTTTCCGTATGAAACCCTGATACTTCGAAAGAGATTGTCCGTTTTGTACACGAAGTGCATCCAGTTTTTGCCGTAACGCTCTCTACATTCTTGCGCATGCTATGTGGGTGAAATGATGATACCATGCCGACTTTCAACATTTTCAAATTTTATTTGAAATGCTTTTCAATTTCAGGGTCTTATAGCTCAAAATAATCAGTAAATGCATGAAAAATAACAAATGAAGTCAGAAAGGGTTGAAAATTGATGATGTGGCTTTGAATGGTGCATTTTGAACATAGAAAAACTATAGAGTTCAAATAAGTTCAAAAAAAAGAAATCCCTTTGTAACAGATGAGTTTCCATATGAAACCCTGATACTTCGAAAGAGATTGTCCGTTTTGTACAGGAAGTGCATCTAGTTTTTGCTGTAACCCTCTCTACTTTCTTGCACATGCTATGTGGGTCAAATGATGATACCATGCCACTTTCAACCTTTTTAAATTTCATTTGAAATGCTTTTCAATTTCAGGGTCTTATAGCTCAAAATAATCAGTAAATGCATGAAAAATAACAAATGCAGTTAGAAAGGGTTGAAAATTAATGATTTGGCTTTGAATGGTGCATTTTGAACACAAAAAAGTGTGGAGTTCCAACAAGTAAAAAAATGAAATCTCTTTGTAACAGACGAGTTTCCGTATGTAACCCTGATACTTCGAAAGAGATTGTCCGTTTTGTACAAGAAGTGCATCCAGTTTTTGTCTTAACCCTCTCTACTTTCTTGCAGATGCTATGTGAGTGAAATGATGATACCATGCCAACTTTCAACCTTTTCAGAGTTCATTTGAAATGCTTTTCAATTTCAGGGTCTTATAGCTCAAAATAATCAGTAAATGCATGAAAATAACAAATGAAGTCAGGAAGCGTTGAAAATTGATGATTATTCTTTGAATGGTGCATTTTGAACACAGAAAAACTATAGATTTCAAATAAGTTGAAAAAAATGAAATCCCTTTGTAACAGATGAGTTTCCATATGAAACCCTGATACTTCGAAAGAGATTGTCCGTTTTGTACATTAAGTGCATCTAGTTTTTGCTGTAACCCTCTCTACTTTCTTGCACATGCTATGTGGGTCAAATGATGATACCATGCCACTTTCAACCTTTTCAAATTTCATTTGAAATGCTTTTCAATTTCAGGGTCTTATAGCTCAAAATAATCAGTAAATGCATGAAAAATAACAAATGCAGTTAGAAAGGGTTGAAAATTAATGATGTGGCTTTGAATGGTGCATTTTGAACACAAAAAAGTGTGGAGTTCCAACAAGTAAAAAATTAAATCTCTTTGTAACAGACGAGTTTCCGTATGAAACCCTGATACTTCGGAAGAGATTGTCCGTTTTGTACAAGAAGTGCATCCAGTTTTTGTCTTAACCCTCTCTACTTTATTGCACATGCTATGTGGGTGAAATGATGATACCATGCCAACTTTCAACCTTTTCAGAGTTCATTTGAAATGCTTTTCAATTTCAGGGTCTTATAGCTCAAAATAATCAGTAAATGCATGAAAATAACAAATGAAGTCAGGAAGCGTTGAAAATTGATGATTATTCTTTGAATGGTGCATTCGAACACAGAAAAACTATAGATTTCAAATAAGTTCAAAAAAATGAAATCCCTTTGTAACAGATGAGTTTCCATATGAAACCCTGATACTTCGAAAGATATTGTCCGTTTTGTACACGAAGTGCATCTAGTTTTTGCTGTAACCCTCTCTACTTTCTTGCACATGCTATGTGGGTGAAATGATGATACCGTGCCAACTTTCTACCTATTCAGAGTTCGTTTGAAATGCTTTTCAATTTCAGGGTCTTCTAGCTCAAAATAATTAGTAAGTGCATGAAAAAAACAAATGAAGTCAGAAAGGGTTGAAAATACATGATGTGGCTTTGAATGGTGCATTTTGAACACAGAAAAACTATGGAGTTTAAATAAGTTAAAAAAAGGAACTCCCTTTGTAACAGACGAGTTTCCGTATGAAACCCTGATACTTCGAAAGAGATTGTCCGTTTTGTACATGAAGTGCATCCAGTTTTTGCCGTAACGCTCTCTACTTTCTTGCGCATGCTATGTGGGTGAAATGATGATACCATGCCAACTTTCAACCTTTTCAAATTTTATTTGAAATGCTTTTCAATTTCAGGGTCTTATAGCTCAAAATAATCAGTAAATGCATGAAAAATAACAAATGAAGTCAGGAAGCGTTGAAAATTGATGATTTTTCTTTGAATGGTGCATTTTGAACACAGAAAAACTATATAGTTCAAATAAGTTCAAAAAAATGAAATCCCTTTGTAACAGATGAGTTTCCATATAAAACCCTGATACTTCGAAAGAGATTGTCCGTTTTGTACAGGAAGTGCATCTAGTTTTTGCTGTAACCCTGTCTACTTTCTTGCACATGCTATGTGGGTCAAATAATGATACCATGCCACTTTCAACCTTTTCAAATTTCATTTGAAATGCTTTTCAATTTCAGGGTCTTATAGCTCAAAATAATCAGTAAATGCTTGAAAAATAATAAATGCAGTTAGAAAGGGTTGAAAATTAATGATGTGGCTTTGAATGGTGCATTTTGAACGCAAAAAAGTGTGGAGTTCCAACAAGTAAAAAAATGAAATCTCTTTGTAACAGACGAGTTTCCGTATGAAACCCTGATACTTCGAAAGAGATTGTCCGTTTTGTACAAGAAGTGCATCCAGTTTTTGTCTTAACCCTCTCTACTTTCTTGCACATGCTATGTGGGTGAAATGATGATACCATGCCAACTTTCAACCTTTTCAGAGTTCATTTGAAATGCTTTTCAATTTCAGGGTCTTATAGCTCAAAATAATCAGTAAATGCATGAAAATAACAAATGAAGTCAGGAAGCGTTGAAAATTGATGATTATTATTTCAATGGTGCATTTCGAACACAGAAAAACTATAGATTTCAAATAAGTTCAAAAAAATGAAATCCCTTTGTAACAGATGAGTTTCCATATGAAACCCTGATACTTCGAAAGATATTGTCCGTTTTGTACACAAAGTGCATCTGGTTTTTGCTGTAACCCTCTCTACTTTCTTGCACATGCTATGTGGGTGAAATGATGATACCGTGCCAACTTTCTACCTTTTCAGAGTTCGTTTGAATTGCTTTTCAATTTCAGGGTCTTATAGCTCAAAATAATTAGTAAGTGCATGAAAAAAACAAATGAAGTCAGAAAGGGTTGAAAATTGATGATGTGGCTTTGAATGGTGCATTTTGAACACACAAACACTATGGAGTTTAAATAAGTTAAAAAAAGGAACTCCCATTGTAACAGACGAGTTTCCGTATGAAACCCTGATACTTCGAAAGAGATTGTCCGTTTTGTACACGAAGTGCATCCAGTTTTTGCCATAACGCTCTCTACATTCTTGCGCATGCTATGTGGGTGAAATGATGATACCATGCCGACTTTCAACATTTTCAAATTTTATTTGAAATGCTTTTCAATTTCTGGGTCTTATAGCTCAAAATAATCAGTAAATGCATGAAAAATAACAAATGAAGTCAGAAAGGGTTGAAAATTGATGATGTGGCTTTGAATGGTGCATTTTGAACATAGAAAAACTATAGAGTTCAAATAAGTTCAAAAAAAATGAAATCCCTTTGTAACAGATGAGTTTCCATATGAAACCCTGATACTTCGAAAGAGATTGTCCGTTTTGTACAGGAAGTGCATCTAGTTTTTGCTGTAACCCTCTCTACTTTCTTGCACATGCTATGTGGGTCAAATGATGATACCATGCCACTTTCAACCTTTTCAAATTTCATTTGAAATGCTTTTCAATTTCAGGGTCTTATAGCTCAAAATAATCAGTAAATGCATGAAAAATAACAAATGCAGTTAGAAAGGGTTGAAAATTAATGATTTGGCTTTGAATGGTGCATTTTGAACACAAAAAAGTGTGGAGTTCCAACAAGTAAAAAAATGAAATCTCTTTGTAACAGACGAGTTTCCGTATGTAACCCTGATACTTCGAAAGAGATTGTCCGTTTTGTACAAGAAGTGCATCCAGTTTTTGTCTTAACCCTCTCTACTTTCTTGCACATGCTATGTGAGTGAAATGATGATACCATGCCAACTTTCAACCTTTTCAGAGTTCATTTGAAATGCTTTTCAATTTCAGGGTCTTATAGCTCAAAATAATCAGTAAATGCATGAAAATAACAAATGAAGTCAGGAAGCGTTGAAAATTGATGATTATTCTTTGAATGGTGCATTTTGAACACAGAAAAACTATAGATTTCAAATAAGTTGAAAAAAATGAAATCCCTTTGTAACAGATGAGTTTCCATATGAAACCCTGATACTTCGAAAGAGATTGTCCGTTTTGTACAGGAAGTGCATCTAGTTTTTGCTGTAACCCTCTCTACTTTCTTGCACATGCTATGTGGGTCAAATGATGATACCATGCCACTTTCAACCTTTTCAAATTTCATTTGAAATGCTTTTCAATTTCAGGGTCTTATAGCTCAAAATAATCAGTAAATGCATGAAAAATAACAAATGCAGTTAGAAAGGGTTGAAAATTAATGATGTGGCTTTGAATGGTGCATTTTGAACACAAAAAAGTGTGGAGTTCCAACAAGTAAAAAATGAAATCTCTTTGTAACAGACGAGTTTCCGTATGAAACCCTGATACTTCGAAAGAGATTGTCCGTTTTGTACAAGAAGTGCATCCAGTTTTTGTCTTAACCCTCTCTACTTTCTTGCACATGCTATGTGGGTGAAATGATGATACCATGCCAACTTTCAACCTTTTCAGAGTTCATTTGAAATGCTTTTCAATTTCAGGGTCTTATAGCTCAAAATAATCAGTAAATGCATGAAAATAACAAATGAAGTCAGGAAGCGTTGAAAGTTGATGATTATTCTTTGAATGGTGCATTTCGAACACAGAAAAACTATAGATTTCAAATAAGTTCAAAAAAATGAAATCCCTTTATAACAGATGAGTTTCCATATGAAACCCTGATACTTCAAAAGATATTGTCCGTTTTGTAGATGAAGTGCATCTAGTTTTTGCTGTAACCCTCTCTACTTTCTTGCACATGCTATGTGGGTGAAATGATGATACCGTGCCAACTTTCTACCTTTTCAGAGTTCGTTTGAAATGCTTTTCAATTTCAGGGTCTTATAGCTCAAAATAATTAGTAAGTGCATGAAAAAAACAAATGAAGTCAGAAAGGGTTGAAAATTCATGATGTGGCTTTGAATGGTGCATTTTGAACACAGAAAAACTATGGAGTTTAAATAAGTTAAAAAAAGGAACTCCCTTTGTAACAGACGAGTTTCCGTATGAAACCCTGATACTTCGAAAGAGATTGTCCGTTTTGTACACGAATTGCATCCAGTTTTTGCCGTAACGCTCTCTACTTTCTTGCGCATGCTATGTGGGTGAAATGATGATACCATGCCAACTTTCAACCTTTTCAAATTTTATTTGAAATGCTTTTCAATTTCAGGGTCTTATAGCTCAAAATAATCAGTAAATGCATGAAAAATAACAAATGAAGTCAGGAAGCGTTGAAAATTGATGATTTTTCTTTGAATGGTGCATTTTGAACACAGAAAAACTATAGAGTTCAAATAAGTTGAAAAAAATGAAATCCCTTTGTAACAGATGAGTTTCCATATGAAACCCTGATACTTCGAAAGAGATTGTCCGTTTTGTACAGGAAGTGCATCTAGTTTTTGCTGTAACCCTGTCTACTTTCTTGCACATGCTATGTGGGTCAAATAATGATACCATGCCACTTTCAACCTTTTCAAATTTCATTTGAAATGCTTTTCAATTTCAGGGTCTTATAGCTCAAAATAATCAGTAAATGCATGAAAAATAACAAATGCAGTTAGAAAGGGTTGAAAATTAATGATGTGGCTTTGAATGGTGCATTTTGAACGCAAAAAAGTGTGGAGTTCCAACAAGTAAAAAAATGAAATCTCTTTGTAACAGACGAGTTTCCGTATGAAACCCTGATACTTCGAAAGAGATTGTCCGTTTTGTACAAGATGTGCATCCAGTTTTTGTCTTAACCCTCTCTACTTTCTTGCACATGCTATGTGGGTGAAATGATGATACCATGCCAACTTTCAACCTTTTCAGAGTTCATTTGAAATGCTTTTCAATTTCAGGGTCTTATAGCTCAAAATAATCAGTAAATGCATGAAAATAACAAATGAAGTCAGGAAGCGTTGAAAATTGATGATTATTCTTTGAATGGTGCATTTCGAACACAGAAAAACTATAGATTTCAAATAAGTTCAAAAAAATGAAATCCCTTTGTAACAGATGAGTTTCCATATGAAACCCTGATACTTCGAAAGATATTGTCTGTTTTGTACACGAAGTGCATCTAGTTTTTGCTGTAACCCTCTCTACTTTCTTGCACATGCTATGTGGGTGAAATGATGATACCGTGCCAACTTTCTACCTTTTCAGAGTTTGTTTGAATTGCTTTTCAATTTCAGGGTCTTATAGCTCAAAATAATTAGTAAGTGCATGAAAAAAAACAAATGAAGTCAAAAAGGGTTGAAAATTGAAGATGTGGCTTTGAATGGTGCATTTTGAACACAGAAACACTATGGAGTTTAAATAAGTTAAAAAAAGGAACTCCCATTGTAACAGACGAGTTTCCGTATGAAACCCTGATACTTCGAAAGAGATTGTCCGTTTTGTACACGAAGTGCATCCAGTTTTTGCCATAACGCTATCTACATTCTTGCGCATGCTATGTGGGTGAAATGATGATACCATGCCGACTTTCAACATTTTCAAATTTTATTTGAAATGCGTTTCAATTTCAGGGTCTTATAGCTCAAAATAATCAGTAAATGCATGAAAAATAACAAATGAAGTCAGAAAGGGTTGAAAATTGATGATGTGGCTTTGAATGGTGCATTTTGAACATAGAAAAACTATAGAGTTCAAATAAGTTCAAAAAAAATGAAATCCCTTTGTAACAGATGAGTTTCCATATGAAACCCTGATACTTCGAAAGAGATTGTCCGTTTTGTACAGGAAGTGCATCTAGTTTTTGCTGTAACCCTCTCTAATTTCTTGCACATGCTATGTGGGTCAAATGATGATTCCGTGCAAACTTTCTACCTTTTCAGAGTTCGTTTGAAATGCTTTTCAATTTCAGGGTCTTATAGCTCAAAATAATTAGTAAGTGCATGAAAAATAACAAATGAAGTCAGAAAGGGTTTAAAATTGATGATGTGGCTTTGAATGGTGCATTTTTAACACAGAAAAACTATGGAGTTCCAACAAGTTAAAAAAAAGGAACTCCCTTTGTAACAGACGAGTTTCCGTATGAAACCCTGATACTTCGAAAGAGATTGTCCGTTTTGTACACGAAGTGCATCCAGTTTTTGCCGTAACGCTCTCTACTTTCTTGCACATGCTATGTGGGTGAAATGATGATACCATGCCAACTTTCAACCTTTTCAAATTTTATTTGAATTTCTTTTCAATTTCAGGGTCTTATAGCTCAAAATAATCAGTAAATGCATGAAAAATAACAAATGAAGTCAGGAAGCGTTGAAAATTGATGATTTTTCTTTGAATGGTGCATTTTGAACACAGAAAAACTATAGAGTTCAAATAAGTTCAAAAATATGAAATCCCTTTGTAACAGATGAGTTTCCATATGAAACCCTGATACTTCGAAAGAGATTGTCCGTTTTGTACAGGAAGTGCATCTAGTTTTTGCTGTAACCCTCTCTACTTTCTTGCACATGCTATGTGGGTCAAATGATGATACCATGCCACTTTCAACCTTTTCAAATTTCATTTGAAATGCTTTTCAATTTCAGGGTCTTATAGCTCAAAATAATCAGTAAATGCATGAAAAATAACAAATGCAGTTAGAAAGGGTTGAAAATTAATGATGTGGCTTTGAATGGTGCATTTTGAACGCAAAAAAGTGTGGAGTTCCAACAAGTAAAAAAATGAAATCTCTTTGTAACAGACGAGTTTCCGTATGAAACCCTGATACTTCGAAAGAGATTGTCCGTTTTGTACAAGAAGTGCATCCAGTTTTTGTCTTAACCCTCTCTACTTTCTTGCACATTCTATGTGGGTGAATTGATGATACCATGCCAACTTTCAACCTTTTCAGAGTTCATTTGAAATGCTTTTCAATTTCAGGGTCTTATAGCTCAAAATAATTAGTAAATGCATGAAAATAACAAATGAAGTCAGGAAGCATTGAAAATTGATGATTATTCTTTGAAGGGTGCATTTTGAACACAGAAAAACTATAGATTTCAAATAAGTTCATACCAGAGGGACCCCGAAGGAGGACACCCAGTAGACCCTCGTCTATGTCCAGCTCCAGCTTACTGTAGCTTCTTGCGCTCCAGAGCAAGAACTCGAATCAACCAGACAAGCAGCAGTAGGGTTTTACGCATCCGTGCGGCCCGAAGCTGGGTAAAATCGTTGTGTGTGTGTGTCGCCTCGATCTGCTCTTTGTGCAACCTCCGCCCCCCGCCGAACCAAAAAGGGGCTCCGTCCCCATAGGTGCTCGTGGAGGCCGATTTCCCCCGACACTTTGTAACAGATGAGTTTCCATATGAAACCCTGATACTTCGAAAGAGATTGTCCGTTTTGTACACGAAGTGCATCTAGTTTTTGCTGTAACCTTCTCTACTTTCTTGCACATGCTATGTGGGTGAAATGATGATACCGTGCCACTTTCAACCTTTTGAGAGTTCATTTGAAATGCCTTTCAATTTCAGGGTCTTATAGCTCAAAATAATAAGTAAATGCATGAAAAATAACAAATGAAGTCAGAAAGGGTTGAAAATTGATGATGTGGCTTTGAATGGTGCATTTTGAACACAGAAAAACTATGGAGTTTAAATAAGTTAAAAAAATGAAATCCCTTTGTAACAGACGAGTTTCCGTATGAAACCCTAATACTTCGAAAGAGATTGTCCGTTTTGTACACGAAGTGCATCCAGTTTTTGCCGTAACACTATCTACTTTCTTGCACATGCTATGTGGGTGAAATGATGATACCATGCCAACTTTCAACCTTTTCAAAGTTTATTTGAAATGCTTTTCAATTTCAGGGTCTTATAGCTCAAAATAAGCAGTAAATGCATGAAAAATAACAAATGCAGTCAGGATGGGTTGAAAATCAATGATGTGGCTTTGAATGGTGCATTTTGAACACAAAAAAGTATGGAGTTCCAACAAGTTAAAAAATGAAATCTCTTTGTAACAGACGAGTTTTCGTATGAAACCCTGATACTTCGAAAGAGATTGTCCGTTTTGTACACGAAGTGCATCCAGTTTTTGCCGTAACGCTCTCTACTTTCTTGCACATGCTATGTGGGTGAAATGATGATACCATGCCAACTTTCAACCTTTTCAAATTTTATTTGAAATTCTTTTCAATTTCAGGGTCTTATAGCTCAAAATAATCAGTAAATGCATGAAAAATAAGAAATGAAGTCAGGAAGCGTTGAAAATTGATGATTTTTCTTTGAATGGTGCATTTTGAACACAGAAAAACTATAGAGTTCAAATAAGTTCAAAAATATGAAATCCCTTTGTAACAGATGAGTTTCCATATGAAACCCTGATACTTCGAAAGAGATTGTCCGTTTTGTACAGGAAGTGCATCTAGTTTTTGCTGTAACCCTCTCTACTTTCTTGCACATGCTATGTGGGTCAAATGATGATACCATGCCACTTTCAACCTTTTCAAATTTCATTTGAAATGCTTTTCAATTTCAGGGTCTTATAGCTCAAAATAATCAGTAAATGCATGAAAAATAACAAATGCAGTTAGAAAGGGTTGAAAATTAATGATGTGGCTTTGAATGGTGCATTTTGAACACAAAAAAGTGTGGAGTTCCAACAAGTAAAAAAATGAAATCTCTTTGTAACTGACTAGTTTCCGTATGAAACCCTGATACTTCGAAAGAGATTGTCCGTTTTGTACAAGAAGTGCATCCAGTTTTTGTCTTAACCCTCTCTACTTTCTTGCACATTCTATGTGGGTGAAATGATGATACCATGGCAACTTTCAACCTTTTCAGAGTTCATTTGAAATGCTTTTCAATTTCAGGGTCTTATAGCTCAAAATAATTAGTAAATGCATGAAAATAACAAATGAAGTCAGGAAGCATTGAAAATTGATGATTATTCTTTGAAGGGTGCATTTTGAACACAGAAAAACTATAGATTTCAAATAAGTTCATACCAGAGGGACCCCGAAGGAGGACACCCAGTAGACCCTCGTCTATGTCCAGCTCCAGCTTACTGTAGCTTCTTGCGCTCCAGAGCAAGAACTCGAATCAACCAGACAAGCAGCAGTAGGGTTTTACGCATCCGTGCGGCCCGAAGCTGGGTAAAATCGTTGTGTGTGTGTGTCGCCTCGATCTGCTCTTTGTGCAACCTCCGCCCCCCGCCGAACCAAAAAGGGGCTCCGTCCCCATAGGTGCTCGTGGAGGCCGATTTCCCCCGACACTTTGTAACAGATGAGTTTCCATATGAAACCCTGATACTTCGAAAGAGATTGTCCGTTTTGTACACGAAGTGCATCTAGTTTTTGCTGTAACCCTCTCTACTTTCTTGCACATGCTATGTGGGTGAAATGATGATACCGTGCCACTTTCAACCTTTTGAGAGTTCATTTGAAATGCCTTTCAATTTCAGGGTCTTATAGCTCAAAATAATAAGTAAATGCATGAAAAATAACAAATGAAGTCAGAAAGGGTTGAAAATTGATGATGTGGCTTTGAATGGTGCATTTTGAACACAGAAAAACTATGGAGTTTAAATAAGTTAAAAAAATGAAATCCCTTTGTAACAGACGAGTTTCCGTATGAAACCCTAATACTTCGAAAGAGATTGTCCGTTTTGTACACGAAGTGCATCCAGTTTTTGCCGTAACCCTATCTACTTTCTTGCACATGCTATGTGGGTGAAATGATGATACCATGCCAACTTTCAACCTTTTCAAAGTTTATTTGAAATGCTTTTCAATTTCAGGGTCTTATAGCTCAAAATAAGCAGTAAATGCATGAAATATAACAAATGCAGTCAGGATGGGTTGAAAATCAATGATGTGGCTTTGAATGGTGCATTTTGAACACAAAAAAGTATGGAGTTCCAACAAGTTAAAAAATGAAATCTCTTTGTAACAGACGAGTTGTCGTATGAAACCCTGATACTTCGAAACAGATTGTCCGTTTTGTACACGAAGTGCATCCAGTTTTTGCCTTAACCCTCTCTACTTTCTTGCACATGCTATGTTGGTGAAATGATGATTCAATGCCAACTTTCAACCTTTTCAGAGTTCATTTGAAATGCTTTTCAATTTCAGGGTCTTATAGCTCAAAATAATCAGTAAATGCATGAAAAATAACAAATGTAGTTAGTTAGGGTTGAAAATTAATGATGTGGTTTTGAATGGTGCATTTTGAACAAAGAAAAAGTCTTGAGTTCAAATAAGTTAAACAAATGAAATCCCTTTGCAATAGACGAGTTTCCATATGAAACCGTGATGCTTCAAAAAAGATTGTCCGTTTGTACACGAAGTGCATCCAGTTTTTGCCGTAACCCTCTGTATTTTCTTGCACATGCTATGTGGGTGAAATGATGATACCGTGCCAACTTTCTACCTTTTCAGAGTTCGTTTGAAATGCTTTTCAATTTCAGGGTCTTATAGCTCAAAATAATTAGTAAGTGCATGAAAAATAACAAATGAAGTCAGAAAGGGTTGGAAATTGATGATGTGGCTTTGAATGGTGCATTTTGAACACAGAAAAACTATGGAGTTTAAATAAGTTTAAAAAAGGAACTCCCTTTGTAACAGACGAGTTTCCGTATGAAATCCTGATACTTCGAAAGAGATTGTCCGTTTTGTACACGAAGTGCATCCAGTTTTTGCCGTAACCCTCTCTACTTTCTTGCACATGCTATGTGGGTGAAATGATGATACCATGCCAACTTTCAACCTTTTCAGAGTTTATTCGAAATGCTTTTCAATTTCAGGGTCTTATAGCTCAAAATAATTAGTAAATGCATCAAAAATAACAAATGAAGTCAGGAAGGGTTGAAAATTGATGATTTTTCTTTGAATGGTGCATTTTGAACACAGAAAAACTATAGGGTTCAAATAAGTTCAAAAAAATGAAATCCCTTTGTAACAGATGAGTTTCCATATGGAACCCTGATACTTCGAAAGAGATTGTCCGTTTTGTACACGAAGTGCATCTAGTTTTTGCCGTAACCCTCTCTACTTTCTTGCACATGCTATGTGCGTGAAATGATGATACCGTGCCACTTTCAAGCTTTTCAGAGTTTATTTGAAATGCTTTTCAATTTCAGGGTTTTATAGCTCAAAATAAGCAGTAAATGCATGAAAAATAACAAATGCAGTCAGGAAGGGTTGAAAATCAATGATGTGGCTTTGAATGGTGCATTTTGAACACAAAAAAGTATGGAGTTCCAACAAGTTAAAAAATGAAATCTCTTTGTAACAGACGAGTTTTCGTATGAAACCCTGATACTTCGAAACAGATTGTCCGTTTTGTACACGAAGTGCATCCAATTTTTACCTTAACCCTCTCTACTTTCTTGCACATGCTATGTTGGTGAAATGATGATTCAATGCCAACTTTCAACCTTTTCAGAGTTCATTTGAAATGCTTTTCAATTTCAGGGTCTTATAGCTCAAAATAATCAGTAAATGCATGAAAAATAACAAATGTAGTTAGTTAGGGTTGAAAATTAATGATGTGGCTTTGAATGGTGCATTTTGAACACAAAAGAGTGTGGAGTTCCAACAAGTTGAAAAAAAATGAAATCCCTTTGTAACAGATGAGTTTCCATATGAGACCCTAATACTTCGAAAGAGATTGTCCGTTTTGTACACGAAGTGCATCTAGTTTTTGCTGTAACCCTCTCTACTTTCTTGCACATGCTATGTGGGTGAAATGATGATACCGTGCCAACTTTCTACCTTTCCAGAGTTCGTTTGAAATGCTTTTCAATTTCAGGGTCTTATAGCTCAAAATAATTAGTAAGTGCATGAAAAATAACAAACGAAGTCAGAAAGGGTTGAAAATTGATGATGTGGCTTTGAATGGTGCATTTTCAACACAGAAAAACTATGGAGTTTAAATAAGTTAAAAAAATGAAATCCCTTTGTAACAGACGAGTTTCCGTATGAAACCCTAATACTTCGAAAGAGATTGTCTGTTTTGTACATGAAGTGCATCCAGTTTTTGCCGTAACCCTCTCTACTTTCTTGCACATGCTATGTGGGTGAAATGATGATACCATGCCAACTTTCAACCTTTTCAAAGTTTATTTGAAATGCTTTTCAATTTCAGGGTCTTATAGCTCAAAATAAGCAGTAAATGCATGAAAAATAACAAATGCAGTCAGGAAGGGTTGAAAATCAATGATGTGGCTTTGAATGGTGCATTTTGAACACAAAAAAGTATGGAGTTCCAACAAGTTAAAAAATGAAATCTCTTTGTAACAGACGAGTTTTCGTATGAAACCCTGATACTTCGAAATAGATTGTCCGTTTTGTACACGAAGTGCATCCAGTTTTTGCCTTAACTCTCTCTACTTTCTTGCACATGCTATGTTGGTGAAATGATGATTCAATGCCAACTTTCAACCTTTTCCGAGTTCATTTGAAATGCTTTTCAATTTCAGGGTCTTATAGCTCAAAATAATCAGTAAATGCATGAAAAATAACAAATGTAGTTAGTTAGGGTTGAAAATTAATGATGTGGCTTTGAATGGTGCATTTTGAACACAAAAGAGTGTGGAGTTCCAACAAGTTGAAAAAAAATGAAATCCCTTTGTAACAGATGAGTTTCCATATGAAACCCTGATACTTCGAAAGAGATTGTCCGTTTTGTACATGAAGTGCATCTAGTTTTTGCTGTAACCCTCTCTACTTTCTTGCACATGCTATGTGGGTGAAATGAAGATACCGTGCCAACTTTCTACCTTTTCAGAGTTCCTTTGAAATGCTTTTCAATTTCAGGGTCTTATAGCTCAAAATAATTAGTAAGTGCATGAAAAATAACAAATGAAGTCAGAAAGGGTTGAAAATTGATGATGTGGCTTTGAATGGTGCATTTTGAACACAGAAAAACTACGGAGTTTAAATAAGTTAAAAAAAGGAACTCCCTTTGTAACACACGAGTTTCCGTATGAAATCCTGATACTTCGAAAGAGATTGTGCGTTTTGTACACGAAGTGCATCCAGTTTTTGCCGTAACCCTCTCTACTTTCTTGCACATGCTATGTGGGTGAAATGATGATACCATGCCAACTTTCAACCTTTTCAGAGTTTATTCGAAATGCTTTTCAATTTCAGGGTCTTATAGCTCAAAATAATCAGTAAATGCATGAAAAATAACAAATGAAGTCAGGAAGGGTTGAAAATTGATGATTTTTCTTTGAATGGTGCATTTTGAACACAGAAAAACTATAGAGTTCAAATAAGTTCAAAAAAATGAAATCCCTTTGTAACAGATGAGTTTTCATATGGAACCCTGATACTTCGAAAGAGATTGTCCATTTTGTAGACGAAGTGCATCTAGTTTTTGCCGTAACCCTCTCTACTTTCTTGCACATGCTATGTGGGTGAAATGATGATACCGTGCCACTTTCAACCTTTTCAGAGTTCATTTGAAACGCGTTTCAATTTCAGGGTCTTATAGCTCAAAATAATCAGTAAATGCATGAAAAATAACAAATGCAGTTAGAAAGGGTTGAAAATTAATGATGTGGCTTTGAATGGCGCATTTTGAACACAAAAAAGTGTGGATTTCCAACAAGTTAAAAAAATGAAATCTCTTTGTAACAGACGAGTTTCCGTATGAAAGCCTAATCCTTCGAAAGAGATTGTCCGTTTTGTACACGAAGTGCATCCAGTTTTTGCCGTAACCCTCTCTACTTTCTTGCACATGCTATGTGGGTGAAATGATGATACCATGCCAACTTTCAACCTTTTCAAAGTTTATTTGAAATGCTTTTCAATTTCAGGGTCTTATAGCTCAAAATAATCAGTAAATGCATGAAAAATAACAAATGCAGTCAGGAAGGGTTGAAAATCAATGATGTGGCTTTGAATGGTGCATTTTGAACACAAAAAAGTATGGAGTTCCAACAAGTTAAAAAATGAAATCTCTTTGTAACAGACGAGTTTTCGTATGAAACCCTGATACTTCGAAATAAATTGTCCGTTTTGTACACGAAGTGCATCTAGTTTTAACTGTAACCCTCTCTACTTTCTTGCACATGCTATGTGGGTGAAATGATGATACCGTGCCACTTTCAACCTTTTCAGAGTTCATGTGAAATGCTTTTCAATTTTAGGGTCTTATAGCTCAAAATAATCAATAATGCATGAAAAATAACAAATGCAGTTAGAAAGGGTTGAAAATTAATGATGTGACTTTGAATGGTGCATTTTGAACACAAAAGAGTGTGGAGTTCCAACAAGTTGAAAAAAATGAAATCCCTTTGTAACAGATGAGTTTCCATATGAAACCCTGATACTTCGAAAGAGATTGGCCGTTTTGTACACGAAGTGCATCTAGTTTTTGCTATAACCCTCTCTACTTTCTTGCACATGCTACGTGGGTGAAATGATGATACCGTGCCAACTTTCTACCTTTTCAGAGTTCGTTTGAAATGCTTTTCAACTTTAGGGTCTTACAGCTCAAAATAATTAGTAAGTGCATGAAAAATAACAAATGAAGTCAGAAAGGGTTGAAAATTGATGATGTGGCTTTGAACGGTGCACTTTGAACATAGAAAAACTATGGAGTTTAAATAAGTTAAAAAAAGGAACTCCTTTTGTAACAGACAAGTTTCCGTATGAAACCCTGATACTTCGAAAGAGATTGTCCGTTTTGTACACGAGGTGCATCCAGTTTTTGCCGTAACGCTCTCTACTTTCTTGCACATGCTATGTGGGTGAAATGATGATACCATGCCAACTTTCAACCTTTTCAAATTTTATTTGAAATGCTTTTCAATTTCAGGGTCTTATAGCTCAAAAATAATCAGTAAATGCATGAAAAATAACAAATGAAGTCAGGAAGCATTGAAAATTGATGATTTTTCTTTGAATGGTGCATTTTAAACACAGAAAAACTATAGAGTTCAAATAAGTTCAAAAAATGAAATCCCTTTGTAACAGATGAGTTTCCATATGAAACCCTGATACTTCGAAAGAGATTGTCCGTTTTGTACAGGAAGTGCATCTGGTTTTTGCTATAACCCTCTCTACTTTCTTGCACATGCTATGTGGGTGAAATGATGATACCGTGCCAACTTTCAACCTTTTGAGAGTTCATTTGAAATGCCTTTCAATTTCAGGGTCTTATAGCTCAAAATAATAAGTAAATGCATGAAAAATAACAAATGAAGTCAGAAAGGGTTGAAAATTGATGATGTGGCTTTGAATGGTGCATTTTCAACACAGAAAAACTATGGAGTTTAAATAAGTTAAAAAAATGAAATCCCTTTGTAACAGACGAGTTTCCGTATGAAACCCTAATACTTCGAAAGAGATTGTCTGTTTTGTACATGAAGTGCATCCAGTTTTTGCCGTAACCCTCTCTACTTTCTTGCACATGCTATGTGGGTGAAATGATGATACCATGCCAACTTTCAACCTTTTCAAAGTTTATTTGAAATGCTTTTCAATTTCAGGGTCTTATAGCTCAAAATAAGCAGTAAATGCATGAAAAATAACAAATGCAGTCAGGAAGGGTTGAAAATCAATGATGTGGCTTTGAATGGTGCATTTTGAACACAAAAAAGTATGGAGTTCCAACAAGTTAAAAAATGAAATCTCTTTGTAACAGAGGAGTTTTCGTATGAAACCCTGATACTTCGAAATAGATTGTCCGTTTTGTACACGAAGTGCATCCAGTTTTTGCCTTAACTCTCTCTACTTTCTTGCACATGCTATGTTGGTGAAATGATGATTCAATGCCAACTTTCAACCTTTTCCGAGTTCATTTGAAATGCTTTTCAATTTCAGGGTCTTATAGCTCAAAATAATCAGTAAATGCATGAAAAATAACAAATGTAGTTAGTTAGGGTTGAAAATTAATGATGTGGCTTTGAATGGTGCATTTTGAACACAAAAGAGTGTGGAGTTCCAACAAGTTGAAAAAAAATGAAATCCCTTTGTAACAGATGAGTTTCCATATGAAACCCTGATACTTCGAAAGAGATTGTCCGTTTTGTACATGAAGTGCATCTAGTTTTTGCTGTAACCCTCTCTACTTTCTTGCACATGCTATGTGGGTGAAATGAAGATACCGTGCCAACTTTCTACCTTTTCAGAGTTCCTTTGAAATGCTTTTCAATTTCAGGGTCTTATAGCTCAAAATAATTAGTAAGTGCATGAAAAATAACAAATGAAGTCAGAAAGGGTTGAAAATTGATGATGTGGCTTTGAATGGTGCATTTTGAACACAGAAAAACTACGGAGTTTAAATAAGTTAAAAAAAGGAACTCCCTTTGTAACACACGAGTTTCCGTATGAAATCCTGATACTTCGAAAGAGATTGTCCGTTTTGTACACGAAGTGCATCCAGTTTTTGCCGTAACCCTCTCTACTTTCTTGCACATGCTATGTGGGTGAAATGATGATACCATGCCAACTTTCAACCTTTTCAGAGTTTATTCGAAATGCTTTTCAATTTCAGGGTCTTATAGCTCAAAATAATCAGTAAATGCATGAAAAATAACAAATGAAGTCAGGAAGGGTTGAAAATTGATGATTTTTCTTTGAATGGTGCATTTTGAACACAGAAAAACTATAGAGTTCAAATAAGTTCAAAAAAATGAAATCCCTTTGTAACAGATGAGTTTCCATATGGAACCCTGATACTTCGAAAGAGATTGTCCATTTTGTAGACGAAGTGCATCTAGTTTTTGCCGTAACCCTCTCTACTTTCTTGCACATGCTATGTGGGTGAAATGATGATACCGTGCCACTTTCAACCTTTTCAGAGTTCATTTGAAATGCGTTTCAATTTCAGGGTCTTATAGCTCAAAATAATCAGTAAATGCATGAAAAATAACAAATGCAGTTAGAAAGGGTTGAAAATTAATGATGTGGCTTTGAATGGCGCATTTTGAACACAAAAAAGTGTGGATTTCCAACAAGTTAAAAAAATGAAATCTCTTTGTAACAGACGAGTTTCCGTATGAAAGCCTAATCCTTCGAAAGAGATTGTCCGTTTTGTACACGAAGTGCATCCAGTTTTTGCCGTAACCCTCTCTACTTTCTTGCACATGCTATGTGGGTGAAATGATGATACCATGCCAACTTTCAACCTTTTCAAAGTTTATTTGAAATGCTTTTCAATTTCAGGGTCTTATAGCTCAAAATAATCAGTAAATGCATGAAAAATAACAAATGCAGTCAGGAAGGGTTGAAAATCAATGATGTGGCTTTGAATGGTGCATTTTGAACACAAAAAAGTATGGAGTTCCAACAAGTTAAAAAATGAAATCTCTTTGTAACAGACGAGTTTTCGTATGAAACCCTGATACTTCGAAATAAATTGTCCGTTTTGTACACGAAGTGCATCTAGTTTTAACTGTAACCCTCTCTACTTTCTTGCACATGCTATGTGGGTGAAATGATGATACCGTGCCACTTTCAACCTTTTCAGAGTTCATGTGAAATGCTTTTCAATTTTAGGGTCTTATAGCTCAAAATAATCAATAATGCATGAAAAATAACAAATGCAGTTAGAAAGGGTTGAAAATTAATGATGTGACTTTGAATGGTGCATTTTGAACACAAAAGAGTGTGGAGTTCCAACAAGTTGAAAAAAATGAAATCCCTTTGTAACAGATGAGTTTCCATATGAAACCCTGATACTTCGAAAGAGATTGGCCGTTTTGTACACGAAGTGCATCTAGTTTTTGCTATAACCCTCTCTACTTTCTTGCACATGCTACGTGGGTGAAATGATGATACCGTGCCAACTTTCTACCTTTTCAGAGTTCGTTTGAAATGCTTTTCAACTTTAGGGTCTTACAGCTCAAAATAATTAGTAAGTGCATGAAAAATAACAAATGAAGTCAGAAAGGGTTGAAAATTGATGATGTGGCTTTGAACGGTGCACTTTGAACATAGAAAAACTATGGAGTTTAAATAAGTTAAAAAAGGAACTCCTTTTGTAACAGACAAGTTTCCGTATGAAACCCTGATACTTCGAAAGAGATTGTCCGTTTTGTACACGAGGTGCATCCAGTTTTTGCCGTAACGCTCTCTACTTTCTTGCACATGCTATGTGGGTGAAATGATGATACCATGCCAACTTTCAACCTTTTCAAATTTTATTTGAAATGCTTTTCAATTTCAGGGTCTTATAGCTCAAAAATAATCAGTAAATGCATGAAAAATAACAAATGAAGTCAGGAAGCATTGAAAATTGATGATTTTTCTTTGAATGGTGCATTTTGAACACAGAAAAACTATAGAGTTCAAATAAGTTCAAAAAATGAAATCCCTTTGTAACAGATGAGTTTCCATATGAAACCCTGATACTTCGAAAGAGATTGTCCGTTTTGTACAGGAAGTGCATCTGGTTTTTGCTGTAACACTCTCTACTTTCTTGCACATGCTATGTGGGTGAAATGATGATACCGTGCCAACTTTCAACCTTTTGAGAGTTCATTTGAAATGCCTTTCAATTTCAGGGTCTTATAGCTCAAAATAATAAGTAAATGCATGAAAAATAACAAATGAAGTCAGAAAGGGTTGAAAATTGATGATGTGGCTTTGAATGGTGCATTTTCAACACAGAAAAACTATGGAGTTTAAATAAGTTAAAAAAATGAAATCCCTTTGTAACAAACGAGTTTCCGTATGAAACCCTAATACTTCGAAAGAGATTGTCTGTTTTGTACATGAAGTGCATCCAGTTTTTGCCGTAACCCTCTCTACTTTCTTGCACATGCTATGTGGGTGAAATGATGATACCATGCCAACTTTCAACCTTTTCAAAGTTTATTTGAAATGCTTTTCAATTTCAGGGTCTTATAGCTCAAAATAAGCAGTAAATGCATGAAAAATAACAAATGCAGTCAGGAAGGGTTGAAAATCAATGATGTGGCTTTGAATGGTGCATTTTGAACACAAAAAAGTATGGAGTTCCAACAAGTTAAAAAATGAAATCTCTTTGTAACAGAGGAGTTTTCGTATGAAACCCTGATACTTCGAAATAGATTGTCCGTTTTGTACACGAAGTGCATCCAGTTTTTGCCTTAACTCTCTCTACTTTCTTGCACATGCTATGTTGGTGAAATGATGATTCAATGCCAACTTTCAACCTTTTCCGAGTTCATTTGAAATGCTTTTCAATTTCAGGGTCTTATAGCTCAAAATAATCAGTAAATGCATGAAAAATAACAAATGTAGTTAGTTAGGGTTGAAAATTAATGATGTGGCTTTGAATGGTGCATTTTGAACACAAAAGAGTGTGGAGTTCCAACAAGTTGAAAAAAAATGAAATCCCTTTGTAACAGATGAGTTTCCATATGAAACCCTGATACTTCGAAAGAGATTGTCCGTTTTGTACATGAAGTGCATCTAGTTTTTGCTGTAACCCTCTCTACTTTCTTGCACATGCTATGTGGGTGAAATGAAGATACCGTGCCAACTTTCTACCTTTTCAGAGTTCCTTTGAAATGCTTTTCAATTTCAGGGTCTTATAGCTCAAAATAATTAGTAAGTGCATGAAAAATAACAAATGAAGTCAGAAAGGGTTGAAAATTGATGATGTGGCTTTGAATGGTGCATTTTGAACACAGAAAAACTACGGAGTTTAAATAAGTTAAAAAAAGGAACTCCCTTTGTAACACACGAGTTTCCGTATGAAATCCTGATACTTCGAAAGAGATTGTCCGTTTTGTACACGAAGTGCATCCAGTTTTTGCCGTAACCCTCTCTACTTTCTTGCACATGCTATGTGGGTGAAATGATGATACCATGCCAACTTTCAACCTTTTCAGAGTTTATTCGAAATGCTTTTCAATTTCAGGGTCTTATAGCTCAAAATAATCAGTAAATGCATGAAAAATAACAAATGAAGTCAGGAAGGGTTGAAAATTGATGATTTTTCTTTGAATGGTGCATTTTGAACACAGAAAAACTATAGAGTTCAAATAAGTTCAAAAAAATGAAATCCCTTTGTAACAGATGAGTTTCCATATGGAACCCTGATACTTCGAAAGAGATTGTCCATTTTGTAGACGAAGGGCATCTAGTTTTTGCCGTAACCCTCTCTACTTTCTTGCACATGCTATGTGGGTGAAATGATGATACCGTGCCACTTTCAACCTTTTCAGAGTTCATTTGAAATGCGTTTCAATTTCAGGGTCTTATAGCTCAAAATAATCAGTAAATGCATGAAAAATAACAAATGCAGTTAGAAAGGGTTGAAAATTAATGATGTGGCTTTGAATGGCGCATTTTGAACACAAAAAAGTGTGGATTTCCAACAAGTTAAAAAAATGAAATCTCTTTGTAACAGACGAGTTTCCGTATGAAAGCCTAATCCTTCGAAAGAGATTGTCCGTTTTGTACACGAAGTGCATCCAGTTTTTGCCGTAACCCTCTCTACTTTCTTGCACATGCTATGTGGGTGAAATGATGATACCATGCCAACTTTCAACCTTTTCAAAGTTTATTTGAAATGCTTTTCAATTTCAGGGTCTTATAGCTCAAAATAATCAGTAAATGCATGAAAAATAACAAATGCAGTCAGGAAGGGTTGAAAATCAACGATGTGGCTTTGAATGGTGCATTTTGAACACAAAAAAGTATGGAGTTCCAACAAGTTAAAAAATGAAATCTCTTTGTAACAGACGAGTTTTCGTATGAAACCCTGATACTTCGAAATAAATTGTCCGTTTTGTACACGAAGTGCATCTAGTTTTAACTGTAACCCTCTCTACTTTCTTGCACATGCTATGTGGGTGAAATGATGATACCGTGCCACTTTCAACCTTTTCAGAGTTCATGTGAAATGCTTTTCAATTTTAGGGTCTTATAGCTCAAAATAATCAATAATGCATGAAAAATAACAAATGCAGTTAGAAAGGGTTGAAAATTAATGATGTGACTTTGAATGGTGCATTTTGAACACAAAAGAGTGTGGAGTTCCAAAAAGTTGAAAAAAATGAAATCCCTTTGTAACAGATGAGTTTCCATATGAAACCCTGATACTTCGAAAGAGATTGTCCGTTTTGTACACGAAGTGCATCTAGTTTTTGCTATAACCCTCTCTACTTTCTTGCACATGCTACGTGGGTGAAATGATGATACCGTGCCAACTTTCTACCTTTTCAGAGTTCGTTTGAAATGCTTTTCAACTTTAGGGTCTTACAGCTCAAAATAATTAGTAAGTGCATGAAAAATAACAAATGAAGTCAGAAAGGGTTGAAAATTGATGATGTGGCTTTGAACGGTGCACTTTGAACATAGAAAAACTATGGAGTTTAAATAAGTTAAAAAAAGGAACTCCTTTTGTAACAGACAAGTTTCCGTATGAAACCCTGATACTTCGAAAGAGATTGTTCGTTTTGTACACGAGGTGCATCCAGTTTTTGCCGTAACGCTCTCTACTTTCTTGCACATGCTATGTGGGTGAAATGATGATACCATGCCAACTTTCAACCTTTTCAAATTTTATTTGAAATGCTTTTCAATTTCAGGGTCTTATAGCTCAAAAATAATCAGTAAATGCATGAAAAATAACAAATGAAGTCAGGAAGCATTGAAAATTGATGATTTTTCTTTGAATGGTGCATTTTGAACACAGAAAAACTATAGAGTTCAAATAAGTTCAAAAAATGAAATCCCTTTGTAACAGATGAGTTTCCATATGAAACCCTGATACTTCGAAAGAGATTGTCCGTTTTGTACAGGAAGTGCATCTGGTTTTTGCTGTAACCCTCTCTACTTTCTTGCACATGCTATGTGGGTCAAATGATGATACCATGCCACTTTCAACCTTTTCAAATTTCATTTGAAATGCTTTTCAATTTCAGGGTCTTATAGCTAAAAATAATCAGTAAATGCATGAAAAATAACAAATGCAGTTAGAAAGGGTTGAAAATTAATGATGTGGCTTTGAATGGTGCATTTTGAACACAAAAAAGTGTGGAGTTCCAACAAGTAAAAAAGTGAAATATCTTTGTAACAGACGAGTTTCCGTGTGAAACCCTGATACTTCGAAAGAGATTGTCCGTTTTGTACAAGAAGTGCATCCAGTTTTTGTCTTAACCCTCTCTACTTTCTTGCACATGCTATGTGGGTGAAACGATGATACCATGCCAACTTTCAACCTTTTCAGAGTTCATTTGAAATGCTTTTCAATTTCAGGGTCTTATAGCTCAAAATAATCAGTAAATGCATGAAAATAACAAATGAAGTCAGGAAGCGTTGAAAATTGATGATTATTCTTTGAATGGTGCATTTTGAACACAGAAAAACTATTGATTTCAAATAAGTTCAAAAAAAATGAAATCCCTTTGTAACAGATGAGTTTCCAAATGAAACCCTGATACTTCGAAAGAGATTGTCCGTTTTGTACACGAAGTGCATCTAGTTTTTGCTGTAACCCTCTCTACTTTCTTGCACATGCTATGTGGGTGAAATGATGATACCGTGCCACTTTCAACCTTTTGAGAGTTCATTTGAAATGCCTTTCAATTTCAGGGTCTTATAGCTCAAAATAATAAGTAAATGCATGAAAAATAACAAATGAAGTCAGAAAGGGTTGAAAATTGATGATGTGGCTTTGAATGGTGCATTTTGAACACAGAAAAACTATGGAGTTTAAATAAGTTAAAAAATGAAATCCCTTTGTAACAGACGAGTTTCCGTATGAAAGCCTAATCCTTCGAAAGAGATTGTCCGTTTTGTACACGAAGTGCATCCAGTTTTTGCCGTAACCCACTCTACTTTCTTGCACATGCTATGTGGGTGAAATGATGATACCATGCCAACTTTCAACCTTTTCAAAGTTTATTTGAAATGCTTTTCAATTTCAGGGTCTTATAGCTCAAAATAATCAGTAAATACATGAAAAATAACAAATGCAGTCTGGAAGGGTTGAAAATCAATGATGTGGCTTTGAATGGTGCATTTTGAACACAAAAAAGTAAGGAGTTCTAACAAGTTAAAAAATGAAATCTCTTTGTAACAGACGAGTTTTCGTATGAAACCCTGATACTTCGAAATAGATTGTCCGTTTTGTACACGAAGTGCATCTAGTTTTAACTGTAACCCTTTCTACTTTCTTGCACGTGCTATGTGGGTGAAATGATGATACCGTGCCACTTTCAACCTTTTCAGAGTTCATGTGAAATGCTTTTCAATTTTAGGGTCTTATAGCTCAAAATAATCAGTAATGCATGAAAAATAACAAATGCAGTTAGAAAGGGTTGAAAATTAATGATGTGACTTTGAATGGTGCATTTTGAACACAAAAGAGTGTGGAGTTCCAACAAGTTGAAAAAAATGAAATCCCTTTGTAACAGATGAGTTTCCATATGAAACCCTGATACTTCGAAAGAGATTGTCCGTTTTGTACACGAAGTGCATCTAGTTTTTGCTATAACCCTCTCTACTTTCTTGCACATGCTACGTGGGTGAAATGATGATACCGTGCCAACTTTCTACCTTTTCAGAGTTCGTTTGAAATGCTTTTCAACTTTAGGGTCTTACAGCTCAAAATAATTAGTAAGTGCATGAAAAATAACAAATGAAGTCAGAAAGGGTTGAAAATAGATGATGTGGCTTTGAACGGTGCACTTTGAACATAGAAAAACTATGGAGTTTAAATAAGTTAAGAAAAGGAACTCCCTTTGTAACAGACAAGTTTCCGTATGAAACCCTGATACTTCGAAAGAGATTGTCCGTTTTGTACACGAGGTGCATCCAGTTTTTGCCGTAACGCTCTCTACTTTCTTGCACATGCTATGTGGGTGAAATGATGATACCATGCCAACTTTCAACCTTTTCAAATTTTATTTGAAATGCTTTTTAATTTCAGGGTCTTATAGCTCAAAAATAATCAGTAAATGCATGAAAAATAACAAATGAAGTCAGGAAGCATTGAAAATTGATGATTTTTCTTTGAATGGTGCATTTTGAACACAGAAAAACTATAGAGTTCAAATAAGTTCAAAAAATGAAATCCCTTTGTAACAGATGAGTTTCCATATGAAACCCTGATACTTCGAAAGAGATTGTCCGTTTTGTACAGGAAGTGCATCTAGTTTTTGCTATAACCCTCTCTACTTTCTTGCACATGCTATGTGGGTCAAATGATGATACCATGCCACTTTCAACCTTTTCAAATTTCATTTGAAATGCTTTTCAATTTCTGGGTCTTATAGCTCAAAATAATCAGTAAATGCATGAAAAATAACAAATGCAGTTAGAAAGGGTTGAAAATTAATGATGTGGCTTTGAATGGTGCATTTTGAACACAAAAAAGTGTGGAGTTCCAACAAGTAAAAAATGAAATATCTTTGTAACAGACGAGTTTCCGTATGAAACCCTGATACTTCGAAAGAGATTGTCCGTTTTGTACAAGAAGTGCATCCAGTTTTTGTCTTAACCCACTCTACTTTCTTGCACATGCTATGTGGGTGAAACGATGATACCATGCCAACTTTCAACCTTTTCAGAGTTCATTTGAAATGCTTTTCAATTTCAGGGTCTTATAGCTCAAAATAATCAGTAAATGCATGAAAATAACAAATGAAGTCAGGAAGCGTTGAAAATTGATGATTATTCTTTGAATGGTGCATTTTGAACACAGAAAAACTATAGATTTCAAATAAGTTCAAAAAAAATGAAATCCCTTTGTAACAGATGAGTTTCCATATGAAACCCTGATACTTCGAAAGAGATTGTCCGTTTTGTACACGAAGTGCATCTAGTTTTTGCTGTAACCCTCTCTACTTTCTTGCACATGCTATGTGGGTGAAATGATGATACCGTGCCACTTTCAACCTTTTGAGAGTTCATTTGAAATGCCTTTCAATTTCAGGGTCTTATAGCTCAAAATAATAAGTAAATGCATGAAAAATAACAAATGAAGTCAGAAAGGGTTGAAAATTGATGATGTGGCTTTGAATGGTGCATTTTGAACACAGAAAAACTATGGAGTTTAAATAAGTTAAAAAATGATATCCCTTTGTAACAGACGAGTTTCCGTATGAAAGCCTAATCCTTCGAAAGAGATTGTCCGTTTTGTACACGAAGTGCATCCAGTTTTTGCCGTAACCCACTCTACTTTCTTGCACATGCTATGTGGGTGAAATGATGATACCATGCCAACTTTCAACCTTTTCAAAGTTTATTTGAAATGCTTTTCAATTTCTGGGTCTTATAGCTCAAAATAATCAGTAAATGCATGAAAAATAACAAATGTAGTCTGGAAGGGTTGAAAATCAATGATGTGGCTTTGAATGGTGCATTTTGAACACAAAAAAGTATGGAGTTCCAACAAGATAAAAAATGAAATCTCTTTGTAACAGACGAGTTTTCGTATGAAACCCTGATACTTCGAAATAGATTATCCGTTTTGTACACGAAGTGCATCTAGTTTTAACTGTAACCCTTTCTGCTTTCTTGCACGTGCTATGTGGGTGAAATGATGATACCGTGCCACTTTCAACCTTTTCAGAGTTCATGTGAAATGCTTTTCAATTTTAGGGTCTTATAGCTCAAAATAATCAATAATGCATGAAAAATAACAAATGCAGTTAGAAAGGGTTGAAAATTAATGATGTGGCTTTGAATGGTGCATTTTGAACACAAAAAAGTGTGGAGTTCCAACAAGTAAAAAATGAAATATCTTTGTAACAGACGAGTTTCCGTATGAAACCCTGATACTTCGAAAGAGATTGTCCGTTTTGTACAAGAAGTGCATCCAGTTTTTGTCTTAACCCACTCTACTTTCTTGCACATGCTATGTGGGTGAAACGATGATACCATGCCAACTTTCAACCTTTTCAGAGTTCATTTGAAATGCTTTTCAATTTCAGGGTCTTATAGCTCAAAATAATCAGTAAATGCATGAAAATAACAAATGAAGTCAGGAAGCGTTGAAAATTGATGATTATTCTTTGAATGGTGCATTTTGAACACAGAAAAACTATAGATTTCAAATAAGTTCAAAAAAAATGAAATCCCTTTGTAACAGATGAGTTTCCATATGAAACCCTGATACTTCGAAAGAGATTGTCCGTTTTGTACACGAAGTGCATCTAGTTTTTGCTGTAACCCTCTCTACTTTCTTGCACATGCTATGTGGGTGAAATGATGATACCGTGCCACTTTCAACCTTTTGAGAGTTCATTTGAAATGCCTTTCAATTTCAGGGTCTTATAGCTCAAAATAATAAGTAAATGCATGAAAAATAACAAATGAAGTCAGAAAGGGTTGAAAATTGATGATGTGGCTTTGAATGGTGCATTTTGAACACAGAAAAACTATGGAGTTTAAATAAGTTAAAAAATGATATCCCTTTGTAACAGACGAGTTTCCGTATGAAAGCCTAATCCTTCGAAAGAGATTGTCCGTTTTGTACACGAAGTGCATCCAGTTTTTGCCGTAACCCACTCTACTTTCTTGCACATGCTATGTGGGTGAAATGATGATACCATGCCAACTTTCAACCTTTTCAAAGTTTATTTGAAATGCTTTTCAATTTCTGGGTCTTATAGCTCAAAATAATCAGTAAATGCATGAAAAATAACAAATGTAGTCTGGAAGGGTTGAAAATCAATGATGTGGCTTTGAATGGTGCATTTTGAACACAAAAAAGTATGGAGTTCCAACAAGTTAAAAAATGAAATCTCTTTGTAACAGACGAGTTTTCGTATGAAACCCTGATACTTCGAAATAGATTATCCGTTTTGTACACGAAGTGCATCTAGTTTTAACTGTAACCCTTTCTGCTTTCTTGCACGTGCTATGTGGGTGAAATGATGATACCGTGCCACTTTCAACCTTTTCAGAGTTCATGTGAAATGCTTTTCAATTTTAGGGTCTTATAGCTCAAAATAATCAATAATGCATGAAAAATAACAAATGCAGTTAGAAAGGGTTGAAAATTAATGATGTGACTTTGAATGGTGCATTTTGAACACAAAAGAGTGTGGAGTTCCAACAAGTTGAAAAAAATGAAATCCCTTTGTAACAGTTGAGTTTCCATATGAAACCCTGATACTTCGAAAGAGATTGTCCGTTTTGTACACGAAGTGCATCTAGTTTTTTCCTATAACCCTCTCTACTTTCTTGCACATGCTATGTGGGTGAAATGATGATACCGTGCCAACTTTCTACCTTTTCAGAGTTCGTTTGAAATGCTTTTCAATTTTAGGGTCTTACAGCTCAAAATAATTAGTAAGTGCATGAAAAATAACAAATGAAGTCAGAAAGGGTTGAAAATTGATGATGTGGCTTTGAATGGTGCATTTTGAACACAGAAAAACTATGGAGTTTAAATAAGTTAAAAAAAGGAACTCCCTTTGTAACAGACGAGTTTCCGTATGAAACCCTGATACTTCGAAAGAGATTGTCCGTTTTGTACACGAAGTGCATCCAGTTTTTGCCGTAACGCTCTCTACTTTCTTGCACATGCTATGTGGGTGAAATGATGATACCATGCCAACTTTCAACCTTTTCAAATTTATTTGAAATGCTTTTCAAATTCAGGGTCTTATAGCTCAAAATAATGAGTAAATGCATGAAAAATAACAAATGAAGTCAGGAAGCGTTGAAAATTGATGATTTTTCTTTGAATGGTGCATTTTGAACACAGAAAAATTATAGAGTTCAAATAAGTTCAAAAAAATGAAATCCCTTTATAACAGATGAGTTTCCATATGAAACCCTGATACTTCGAAAGAGATTGTCCGTTTTGTTCAGGAAGTGCATCTAGTTTTTGCTGTAACCCTCTCTACTTTCTTGCACATGCTATGTGGGTCAAATGATGATACCATGCCACTTTCAACCTTTTCAAATTTTATTTGAAATGCTTTTCAATTTCAGGGTCTTATAGCTCAAAATAATCAGTAAATGCATGAAAAATAACAAATGCAGTTAGAAAGGGTTGAAAATTAATGATGTGGCTTTGAATGGTGCATTTTGAACACAAAAAAGTGTGGAGTTCCAACAAGTAAAAAAATGAAATCTCTTCGTAACAGACGAGTTTCCGTATGAAACCCTGATACTTCGAAAGAGATTGTCCGTTTTGTACAAGAAGTGCATCCAGTTTTTGTCTTAACCCTCTCTACTTTCTTGCACATGCTATGTGGGTGAAATGATGATACCATGCCAACTTTCAACCTTTTCAGAGTTCATTTGAAATGCTTTTCAATTTCAGGGTCTTATAGCTCGAAATAATCAGTAAATGCATGAAAATAACAAATGAAGTCAGGAAGCGTTGAAAATTGATGATTATTCTTTGAATGGTGCATTTTGAACACAGAAAAACTATAGATTTCAAATAAGTTGAAAAAAAATGAAATCCCTTTGTAACAGATGAGTTTCCATATGAAACCCTGATACTTCGAAAGAGATTGTCCGTTTTGTACACGAAGTGCATCTAGTTTTTGCTGTAACCCTCTCTACTTTCTTGCACATGCTATGTGGGTGAAATGATGATACCGTGCCAACTTTCTACCTTTTCAGAGTTCGTTTTAAATGCTTTTCAATTTCAGGGTCTTACAGCTCAAAATAATTAGTAAGTGCATGAAAAATAACAAATGAAGTCAGAAAGGGTTGAAAATTGATGATGTGGCTTTGAATGGTGCATTTTGAACACAGAAAAACTATGGAGTTTAAATAAGTTAAAAAAAGGAACTCCCTTTGTAACAGACGAGTTTCCGTATGAAACCCTGATACTTCGAAAGAGATTGTCCGTTTTGTACACGAAGTGCATCCAGTTTTTGCCGTCATGCTCTCTACTTTCTTGCACATGCTATGTGGGTGAAATGATGATACCATGCCAACTTTCAACCTTTTCAAATTTTATTTGAAATGCTTTTCAATTTCAGGGTCTTATAGCTCAAAATAATCAGTAAATGCATGAAAAATAACAAATGAAGTCAGGAAGCGTTGAAAATTGATGATTTTTCTTTGAATGGTGCATTTTGAACACAGAAAAACTATAGAGTTCAAATAAGTTCAAGAAAATGAAATCCCTTTGTAACAGATGAGTTTCCATATGAAACCCTGATACTTCGAAAGAGATTGTCCGTTTTGTACAGGAAGTGCATCTAGTTTTTGCTGTAACCCTCTCTACTTTCTTGCACATGCTATGTGGGTCAAATGATGATACCATGCCACTTTCAACCTTTTCAAATTTCATTTGAAATGCTTTTCAATTTCAGGGTCTTATAGCTCAAAAATAATCAGTAAATGCATGAAAAATAACAAATGCAGTTAGAAAGGGTTGAAAATTAATGATGTGGCTTTGAATGGTGCATTTTGAACACAAAAAAGTGTGGAGTTCCAACAAGTAAAAAAATGAACTCTCTTTGTAACAGACGAGTTTCCGTATGAAACCCTGATACTTCGAAAGAGATTGTCCGTTTTGTACAAGAAGTGCATCCAGTTTTTGTCTTAACCCTCTCTACTTTCTTGCACATGCTATGTGGGTGAAATGATGATACCATGCCAACTTTCAACCTTTTCAGAGTTCATTTGAAATGCTTTTCAATTTCAGGGTCTTATAGTTCAAAATAATCAGTAAATGCATGAAAATAAAAAATGAAGTCAGGAAGCGTTGAAAAGATGGTGCATTTTGAACACAGAAAAACTATAGATTTCAAATAAGTTCAAAAAAATGAAATCCCTTTGTAACAGATGAGTTTCCATATGAAACCCTGATACTTCGAAAGAGATTGTCCGTTTTGTACAAGAAGTGCATCTAGTTTTTGGTGTAACCCTCTCTACTTTCTTGCACATGCTATGTGGGTGAAATGATGATACCGTGCCAACTTTCTACCTTTTCAGAGTTCGTTTGAAATGCTTTTCAATTTCAGGGTCTTATAGCTCAAAATAATTAGTAAGTGCGTGAAAAATAATAAATGAAGTCAGAAAGGGTTGAAAATTGATGATGTGGCATTGAATGGTGCATTTTGAAGACAGAAAAACTATGGAGTTTAAATAAGTTAAAAAAAGGAACTCCCTTTGTAACAGACGAGTTTCCGTATGAAACCCTGATACTTCGAAAGAGATTGTCCGTTTTGTACAAGAAGTGCATCCAGTTTTTGTCTTAACCCTCTCTACTTTCTTGCACATGCTATGTGGGTGAAATGATGATACCATGCCAACTTTCAACCTTTTCAGAGTTCATTTGAAATGCTTTTCAATTTCAGGGTCTTATAGTTCAAAATAATCAGTAAATGCATGAAAATAACAAATGAAGTCAGGAAGCGTTGAAAATTTATGATTATTCTTTGAATGGTGCATTTTGAACACAGAAAAACTATAGATTTCAAATAAGTTCAAAAAAACGAAATCCCTTTGTAACAGATGAGTTTCCATATGAAACCCTGATACTTCGAAAGAGATTGTCCGTTTGGTACACGAAGTGCATCTAGTTTTTGCTGTAACCCTCTCTACTTTCATGCACATGCTATGTGGGTGAAATGATGATACCGTGCCAACTTTCTACCTTTTCAGAGTTCGTTTGAAATGCTTTTCAATTTCAGGGTCTTATAGCTCAAAATAATTAGTAAGTGCATGAAAAATAATAAATGAAGTCAGAAAGGGTTGAAAATTGATGATGTGGCTTTGAATGGTGCATTTTGAAGAGAGAAAAACTATGGAGTTTAAATAAGTTAAAAAAAGGAACTCCCTTTGTAATAGACGAGTTTCCGTATGAAACCCTAATACTTCGAAAGAGATTGTCCGTTTTGTACACGAAGTGCATCCAGTTTTTGCCGTAACGCTCTCTACTTTCTTGCACATGCTATGTGGGCGAAATGATGATACCATGCCAACTTTCAACCTTTTCAGAGTTCATTTGAAATGCTTTTCAATTTCAGGGTCTTATAGTTCAAAATAATCAGTAAATGCATGAAAATAACAAATGAAGTCAGGAAGCGTTGAAAATTTATGATTATTCTTTGAATGGTGCATTTTGAACACAGAAAAACTATAGATTTCAAATAAGTTCAAAAAAACGAAATCCCTTTGTAACAGATGAGTTTCCATATGAAACCCTGATACTTCGAAAGAGATTGTCCGTTTGGTACACGAAGTGCATCTAGTTTTTGCTGTAACCCTCTCTACTTTCATGCACATGCTATGTGGGTGAAATGATGATACCGTGCCAACTTTCTACCTTTTCAGAGTTCGTTTGAAATGCTTTTCAATTTCAGGGTCTTATAGCTCAAAATAATTAGTAAGTGCATGAAAAATAATAAATGAAGTCAGAAAGGGTTGAAAATTGATGATGTGGCTTTGAATGGTGCATTTTGAAGAGAGAAAAACTATGGAGTTTAAATAAGTTAAAAAAAGGAACTCCCTTTGTAATAGACGAGTTTCCGTATGAAACCCTAATACTTCGAAAGAGATTGTCCGTTTTGTACACGAAGTGCATCCAGTTTTTGCCGTAACGCTCTCTACTTTCTTGCACATGCTATGTGGGCGAAATGATGATACCATGCCAACTTTCAACCTTTTCAAATTTATTTGAAATGCTTTTCAATTTCAGGGTCTTATAGCTCAAAATAATCAGTAAATGCATGAAAAATAACAAATGAAGTTAGGAAGCGTTGAAAATTGATGATTTTTCTTTGAATGGTGCATTTTGAACACAGAAAAATTATAGAGTTCAAATAAGTTCAAAAAAATGAAATCCCTTTATTACAGATGAGTTTCCATATGAAACCCTGATACTCCGAAAGAGATTGTCCGTTTTGTACAGGAAGTGCATCTAGTTTTTGCTGTAACCCTCTCTACTTTCTTGCACATGCTATGTGGGTCAAATGATGATACCATGCCACTTTCAACCTTTTCAAATTTCATTTGAAATGCTTTTCAATTTCAGGGTCTTATAGCTCAAAATAATCAGTAAATGCATGAAAAATAACAAATGCAGTTAGAAAGGGTTGAAAATTAATGATGTGGCTTTGAATGGTGCATTTTGAACACAAAAAAGTGTGGAGTTCCAACAAGTAAAAAAATGAAATCTCTTCGTAACAGACGAGTTTCCGTATGAAACCCTGATACTTCGAAAGAGATTGTTCGTTTTGTACAAGAAGTGCATCCAGTTTTTGTCTTAACCCTCTCTACTTTCTTGCACATGCTATGTGGGTGAAATGATGATACCATGCCAACTTTCAACCTTTTCAGAGTTCATTTGAAATGCTTTTCAATTTCAGGGTCTTATAGCTCCAAATAATCAGTAAATGCATGAAAATAACAAATGAAGTCAGGAAGCGTTGAAAATTGATGATTATTCTTTGAATGGTGCATTTTGAACACAGAAAAACTATAGATTTCAAATAAGTTGAAAAAAAATGAAATCCCTTTGTAACAAATGAGTTTCCATATGAAACCCTGATACTTCGAAAGAGATTGTCCGTTTTGTACACGAAGTGCATCTAGTTTTTGCTGTAACCCTCTCTACTTTCTTGCACATGCTATGTGGGTGAAATGATGATACCGTGCCAACTTTCTACCTTTTCAGAGTTCGTTTGAAATGCTTTTCAATTTCAGGGTCTTAGAGCTCAAAATAATTAGTAAGTGCATGAAAAATAACAAATGAAGTCAGAAAGGGTTGAAAATTGATGATGTGGCATTGAATGGTGCATTTTGAACACAGAAAAACTATGGAGTTTAAATAAGTTAAAAAAAGGAACTCCCTTTGTAACAGACGAGTTTCCGTATGAAACCCTGATACTTCGAAAGAGATTGTCCGTTTTGTACACGAAGTGCATCCAGTTTTTGCCGTCACGCTCTCTACTTTCTTGCACATGCTATGTGGGTGAAATGATGATACCATGCCAACTTTCAACCTTTTCAAATTTTATTTGAAATGCTTTTCAATTTCAGGGTCTTATAGCTCAAAATAATCAGTAAATGCATGAAAAATAACAAATGAAGTCAGGAAGCGTTGAAAATTGATGATTTTTCTTTGAATGGTGCATTTTGAACACAGAAAAACTATAGAGTTCAAATAAGTTCAAGAAAATGAAATCCCTTTGTAACAGATGAGTTTCCATATGAAACCCTGATACTTCGAAAGAGATTGTCCGTTTTGTACAGGAAGTGCATCTAGTTTTTGCTGTAACCCTCTCTACTTTCTTGCACATGCTATGTGGGTCAAATGATGATAGCATGCCACTTTCAACCTTTTCAAATTTCATTTGAAATGCTTTTCAATTTCAGGGTCTTATAGCTCAAAAATAATCAGTAAATGCATGAAAAATAACAAATGCAGTTAGAAAGGGTTGAAAATGAATGATGTGGCTTTGAATGGTGCATTTTGAACACAAAAAAGTGTGGAGTTCCAACAAGTAAAAAAATGAACTCTCTTTGTAACAGACGAGTTTCCGTATGAAACCCTGATACTTCGAAAGAGATTGTCCGTTTTGTACAAGAAGTGCATCCAGTTTTTGTCTTAACCCTCTCTACTTTCTTGCACATGCTATGTGGGTGAAATGATGACACCATGCCAACTTTCAACCTTTTCAGAGTTCATTTGAAATGCTTTTCAATTTCAGGGTCTTATAGTTCAAAATAATGAGTAAATGCATGAAAATAACAAATGAAGTCAGGAGGCGTTGAAAATTGATGATTATTCTTTGAATGGTGCATTTTGAACACAGAAAAACTATGGAGTTTAAATAAGTTAAAAAATGAAATCCCTTTGTAACAGACGAGTTTCCGTATGAAACCCTAATACTTCGAAAGAGATTGTCCGTTTTGTACACGAAGTGCATCCAGTTTTTGCCGTAACCCTCTCTACTTTCTTGCACATGCTATGTGGGTGAAATGATGATACCATGCCAACTTTCAACCTTTTCAAAGTTTATTTGAAATCCTTTTCAATTTCAGGGTCTTATAGCTCAAAATAAGCAGTAAATGCATGAAAAATAACAAATGCAGTCAGGAAGGGTTGAAAATCAATGATGTGGCTTTGAATGGTGCATTTTGAACACAAAAAAGTATGGAGTTCCAACAAGTTAAAAAATGAAATATCTTTGTAACAGACGAGTTTTCGTATGAAACCCTGATACTTCGAAACGGATTGTCCGTTTTGTACACGAAGTGCATCCAGTTTTTGCCTTAACCCTCTCTACTTTCTTGCACATGCTATGTTGGTGAAATGATGATTCAATGCCAACTTTCAACCTCTTCAGAGTTCATTTGAAATGCTTTTCAATTTCAGGGTCTTATAGCTCAAAATAATCAGTAGATGCATGAAAAATAACAAATGTAGTTAGTTAGGGTTGAAAATTAATGATGTGGCTTCGAATGGTGCATTTTGAACACAAAAGAGTGTGGAGTTCCAACAAGTTGAAAAAATGAAATCCCTTTGTAACAGATGAGTTTCCATATGAAACCCTGATACTTCGAAAGAGATTGTCCGTTTTGTACACGAAGTGCATCTAATTTTTGATGTAACCCTCTCTACTTTCTTGCACATGCTATGTGGGTGAAATGATGATACCGTGCCAACTTTCTACCTTTTCAGAGTTCGTTTGAAATGCTTTTCAATTTCAGGGTCTTATAGCTCAAAATAATTAGTAAGTGCATGAAAAATAACAAATGAAGTCAGAAAGGGTTGAAAATTGATGATGTGGCTTTGAATGGTGCATTTTGAACATAGAAAAACTATAGAGTTCAAATAAGTTCAAAAAAATGAAATCCCTTTGTAACAGATGAGTTTCCATATGAAACCCTGATACTTCGAAAGAGATTGTCCGTTTTGTACAGGAAGTGCATCTAGTTTTTGCTGTAACCCTCTCTACTTTCTTGCACATGCTATGTGGGTCAAATGATGATACCATGCCACTTTCAACCTTTTCAAATTTCATTTGAAATGCTTTTCAATTTCAGGGTCTTATAGCTCAAAATAATCAGTAAATGCATGAAAAATAACAAACGCAGTTAGAAAGTGTTGAAAATTAATGATGTGGCTTTGAATGGTGCATTTTGAACACAAAAAAGTGTGGAGTTCCAACAAGTAAAAAAATGAAATCTCTTTGTAACAGACGAGTTTCCGTATGAAACCCTGATACTTCGAAAGAGATTGTCCATTTTGTACAAGAAGTGCATCCAGTTTTTGTCTTAACCCTCTCTACTTTCTTGCACATGCTATGTGGGTGAAACGATGATACCATGCCTACTTTCAACCTTTTCAGAGTTCATTTGAAATGCTTTTCAATTTCAGGGTCTTATAGCTCAAAATAATCAGTAAATGCATGAAAATAACAAATGAAGTCAGGAAGCGTTGAAAATTGATGATTATTCTTTGAATGGTGCATTTTGAACACAGAAAAACTATAGATTTCAAATAAATTGAAAAAAATGAAATCCCTTTGTAACAGATGAATTTCCATATGAAACCCTGATACTTCGAAAGAGATTGTCCGTTTTGTACACGAAGTGCATCTAGTTTTTGTTGTAACCCTCTCTACTTTCTTGCACATGCTATGTGGGTGAAATGATGATACCGTGCCAACTTTTTACCTTTTCAGAGTTCGTTTGAAATGCTTTTCAATTTCAGGGTCTTATAGCTCAAAATAATTAGTAAGTGCATGAAAAATAACAAATGAAGTTAGAAAGGGTTGAAAATTGATGATGTGGCTTTGAATGGTGCATTTTGAACACAGAAAAACTATGGAGTTTAAATAAGTTAAAAAAAGGAACTCCCTTTGTAACAGACGAGTTTCCGTATGAAACCCTCATACTTCGAAAGAGATTGTCCGTTTTGTACACGAAGTGCATCCAGTTTTTGCCGTAACGCTCTCTACTTTCTTGCACATGCTATGTGGGTGAAATGATGATACCATGCCAGCTTTCAACCTTTTCAAATTTTATTTGAAATGCTTTTCAATTTCAGGGTCTTATAGCTCAAAATAATCAGTAAATGCATGAAAAATAACAAATGAAGTCAGGAAGCGTTGAAAATTGATGATTTTTCTTTGAATGGTGCATTTTGAACACATAAAAACTATAGAGTTCAAATAAGTTCAAAAAAATGAAATCCCTTTGTAACAGATGAGTTCCCATATGAAACCCTGATACTTCGAAAGAGATTGTCCGTTTTGTACAGGAAGTGCTTCTAGTTTTTGCTGTAACCCTCTCTACATTCTTGCACATGCTATGTGGGTCAAATGATGATACCATGCCACTTTCAACCTTTTCAAATTTCATTTGAAATGATTTTCAATTTCAGGGTCTTATAGCTCAAAATAATCAGTAAATGCATGAAAAATAACAAATGCAGTTAGAAAGGGTTGAAAATTAATGATGTGGCTTTGAATGGTGCATTTTGAACACAAAAAAGTGTGGAGTTCCAACAAGTAAAAACATGAAATCTCTTTGTAACAGAAGAGTTTCCGTATGAAACCCTGATACTTCGAAAGAGATTGTCCGTTTTGTACAAGAAATGCATCCAGTTTTTGTCTTAACCCTCTCTACTTTCTTGCACATGCTATGTGGGTGAAATGATGATACCATGCCAACTTTCAACCTTTTCAGAGTTCATTTGAAATGCTTTTCAATTTCAGGGTCTTATAGCTCAAAATAATCAGTAAATGCATGAAAATAACAAATGAAGTCAGGAAGCATTCAAAATTGATGATTATTCTTTGAATGGTGCATTTTGAACACAGAAAAACTATAGATTTCCAATAAGTTCAAAAAAATGAAATCCCTTTGTAACAAATGAGTTTCCATATGAAAGCCTGATACTTCGAAAAAGATTGTCCGTTTTGTACACGAAGTGCATCTAGTTTTTGCTGTAACCCTCTCTACTTTCTTGCACATGCTATGTGGGTGAAATGATGATACCGTGCCACTTTCAACCTTTTGAGAGTTCATTTGAAATGCCTTTCAATTTCAGGGTCTTATAGCTCAAAATAATAAGTAAATGCATGAAAAATAACAAATGAAGTCAGAAAGGGTTGAAAATTGATGATGTGGCTTTGAATGGTGCATTTTGAACACAGAAAAACTAAGGAGTTTAAATAAGTTAAAAAAATGAAATCCCTTTGTAACAGACGAGTTTCCGTATGAAACCCTAATACTTCGAAAGAGATTGTCCGTTTTGTACACGAAGTGCATCCAGTTTTTGCCGTAACCCTCTCTACTTTCTTGCACATGCTATGTGGGTGAAATGATGATACCATGCCAACTTTCAACCTTTTCAAAGTTTATTTGAAATCCTTTTCAATTTCAGGGTCTTATAGCTCAAAATAAGCAGTAAATGCATGAAAAATAACAAATGCAGTCAGGAAGGGTTGAAAATCAATGATGTGGCTTTGAATGGTGCATTTTGAGCACAAAAAAGTATGGAGTTCCAACAAGTTAAAAAATGAAATCTCTTTGTAACAGACGAGTTTTCGTATGAAACCCTGATACTTCGAAACGGATTGTCCGTTTTGTACACGAAGTGCATCCAGTTTTTGCCTTAACCCTCTCTACTTTCTTGCACATGCTATGTTGGTCAAATGATGATTCAATGCCAACTTTCAACCTCTTCAGAGTTCATTTGAAATGCTTTTCAATTTCAGGGTCTTATAGCTCAAAATAATCAGTAAATGCATGAAAAATAACAAATGTAGTTAGTTAGGGTTGAAAATTAATGATGTGGCTTCGAATGGTGCATTTTGAACACAAAAGAGTGTGGAGTTCCAACAAGTTGAAAAAAATGAAATCCCTTTGTAACAGATGAGTTTTCATATGAAACCCTGATACTTCGAAAGAGATTGTCCGTTTTGTACACGCAGTGCATCTAGGTTTTGGTGTAACCCTCTCTACTTTCTTGCACATGCTATGTGGGTGAAATGATGATACGTGCCAACTTTCTACCTTTTCAGAGTTCGTTTGAAATGCTTTTCAATTTCAGGGTCTTATAGCTCAAAATAATTAGTAAGTGCATGAAAAATAACAAATGAAGTCAGAAATGGTTGAAAATTGATGATGTGGCTTTGAATGGTGCAGTTTGAACACAGAAAAACTATAGAGTTCAAATAAGTTCAAAAAAATGAAATCCCTTTGTAACAGATGAGTTTCCATATGAAACCCTGATACTTCGAAAGAGATTGTCCGTTTTGTACAGGAAGTGCATCTAGTTTTTGCTGTAACCCTCTCTACTTTCTTGCACATGCTATGTGGGTCAAATGATGATACCATGCCACTTTCAACCTTTTCAAATTTCATTTGAAATGCTTTTCAATTTCAGGGTCTTATAGCTCAAAATAATCAGTAAATGCATGAAAAATAACAAATGCAGTTAGAAAGGGTTGAAAATTAATGATGTGGCTTTGAATGGTGCATTTTGAACACAAAAAGGTGTGGAGTTCCAACAAGTAAAAAAATGAAATCTCTTTGTAACAGACGAGTTTCCGTATGAAACCCTGATACTTCGAAAGAGATTGTCCATTTTGTACAAGAAGTGCATCCAGTTTTTGTCTTAACCCTCTCTACTTTCTTGCACATGCTATGTGGGTGAAACGATGATACCATGCCAACTTTCAACCTTTTCAGAGTTCATTTGAAATGCTTTTCAATTTCAGGGTCTTATAGCTCAAAATAATCAGTAAATGCATGAAAATAACAAATGAAGTCAGGAAGCGTTGAAAATTGATGATTATTCTTTGAATGGTGCATTTTGAACACAGAAAAACTATAGATTTCCAATAAGTTGAAAAAAATGAAATCCCTTTGTAACAGATGAATTTCCATATGAAACCCTGATACTTCGAAAAAGATTGTCCGTTTTCTACACGAAGTGCATCTAGTTTTTGTTGTAACCCTCTCTACTTTCTTGCACATGCTATGTGGGTGAAATGATGATACCGTGCCAACTTTCTACCTTTTCAGAGTTCGTTTGAAATGCTTTTCAATTTCAGGGTCTTATAGCTCAAAATAATTAGTAAGTGCATGAAAAATAACAAATGAAGTTAGAAAGGGTTGAAAATTGATGATGTGGCTTTGAATGGTGCATTTTGAACACAGAAAAACTATGGAGTTTAAATAAGTTAAAAAAAAGGAACTCCCTTTGTAACAGACGAGTTTCCGTATGAAACCCTCATACTTCGAAAGAGATTGTCCGTTTTGTACACGAAGTTCATCCAGTTTTTGCCGTAACGCTCTCTACTTTCTTGCACATGCTATGTGGTTGAAATGATGATACCATGCCAACTTTCAACCTTTTCAAATTTTATTTGAAATGCTTTTCAATTTCAGGGTCTTATAGCTCAAAATAATCAGTAAAAGCATGAAAAATAACAAATGAAGTCAGGAAGCATTGAAAATTGATGGTTTTTCTTTGAATGGTGCATTTTGAACATAGAAAAACTATAGAGTTCAAATAAGTTCAAAAAAATGAAATCCCTTTGTAACAGATGAGTTTCCATATGAAACCCTGATACTTCGAAAGAGATTGTCCGTTTTGTACAGGAAATGCATCTAGTTTTTGCTGTAACCCTCTCTACTTTCTTGCACATGCTATGTGGGTCAAATGATGATACCATGCCACTTTCAACCTTTTAAAATTTCATTTGAAATGCTTTTCAATTTCAGGGTCTTATAGTTCAAAATAATCAGTAAATGCATGAAAAATAACAAATGCAGTTAGAAAGGGTTGAAAATTAATGATGTGGCTTTGAATGGTGCATTTTGAACACAAAAAAGTGTGGAGTTCCAACAAGTAAAAAAATGAAATCTCTTTGTAACAGACGAGTTTCCGTATGAAACACTGATACTTCGAAAGAGATTGTCCGTTTTGTACAAGAAGTGCATCTAGTTTTTGTCTTAACCCTCTCTACTTTCTTGCACATGCTATGTGGGTGAAATGATGATACCATGCCAACTTTCAACCTTTTCAGAGTTCATTTGAAATGCTTTTCAATTTCAGGGTCTTATAGCTCAAAATAATCAGTAAATGCATGAAAATAACAAATGAAGTCAGGAAGCGTTGAAAATTGATGATTATTCTTTGAATGGTGCATTTTGAACACAGAAAAACTATAGATTTCAAATAAGTTCAAAAAAATGAAATCCCTTTGTAACAGATGAGTTTCCATATGAAACCCTGATACTTCGAAAGAGATTGTCCGTTTTGTACACGAAGTGCATCTAGTTTTTGCTGTAACCCTCTCTACTTTCTTGCACATGCTATGTGGGTGAAATGATGATACCGTGCCACTTTCAACCTTTTGAGAGTTGATTTGAAATGCCTTTCAATTTCAGGGTCTTATAGCTCAAAATAATAAGTAAATGCATGAAAAATAACAAATGGAGTCAGAAAGGGTTGAAAATTGATGATGTAGCTTTGAATGGTGCATTTTGAACACAGAAAAACTATGGAGTTTAAATAAGTTAAAAAAATGAAATCCCTTTGTAACAGACGAGTTTCCGTATGAAACCCTAATACTTCGAAAGAGATTGTCCGTTTTGTACACGAAGTGCTTCCAGTTTTTGCCGTAACCCTCTCTACTTTCTTGCACATGCTATGTGGGTGAAATGATGATACCATGCCAACTTTCAACCTTTTCAAAGTTTATTTGAAATGCTTTTCAATTTCAGGGTCTTATAGCTCAAAATAAGCAGTAAATGCATGAAAAATAACAAATGCAGTCAGGAAGGGTTGAAAATTAATGATGTGGCTTTGAATGGTGCATTTTGAACACAAAAAAGTATGGAGTTCCAACAAGTTAAAAAATGAAATCTCTTTGTAACAGACGAGTTTTCGTATGAAACCCTGATACTTCGAAACAGATTGTCCGTTTTGTACACGAAGTGCATCCAGTTTTTGCCTTAACCCTCTCTACTTTCTTGCACATGCTATGTTGGTGAAATGATGATTCAATGCCAACTTTCAACCTTTTCAGAGTTCATTTGAAATGCTTTTCAATTTCAGGGTCTTATAGCTCAAAATAATCAGTAAATGCATGAAAAATAACAAATGTAGTTAGTTAGGGTTGAAAATTAATGATGTGGTTTTGAATGGTGCATTTTGAACAAAGAAAAAGTCTTGAGTTCAAATAAGTTAAACAAATGAAATCCCTTTGTAATAGACGAGTTTCCGTATGAAACCGTGATGCTTCGAAAAAGATTGTCCGTTTGTACACGAAGTGCATCCAGTTTTTGCCGTAACCCTCTGTATTTTCTTGCACATGCTATGTGGATGAAATGATGATACCATGCTAACTTTTAACCTTTTGAGAGTTCATTTGAAATGCTTTTCAATTTCAGGGTCTTATAGCTCAAAATAATCAGTATATGCATGAAAAATAATAAATGTAGTTAGAAAGGGTTGAAAACTGATGATGTGGCTTTGAATGGTGCATTTTGAACACAGAAAAAATCTGGAGTTCAAATAAGTTAAAAAAAATGAAATCTTTGTAACAGACGAGTTTCCGTATGAAACCCTAATACTTCGAAAGAGATTGTCCGTTTTGTACAAGAAGTGCATCCAGTTTTTGCCGTAACCCTCTCTACTTTCTTGCACATGCTATGTGGGTGAAATGATGATACCATGCCAACTTTCAATATTTTCAGAGTTTATTTGAAATGCTTTTCAATTTCAGGGTCTTATAGCTCAAAATAATCAGTAAATGCATGAAAATAACAAATGAAGTCAGGAAGGATTGAAAATTGATGATTATTGTTTGAATGTGTGACGCCCCCGATTTAATCGTACACTAATCATGCACGCAAATGTGTACGATCAAGATCAGGGACTCACGGGAAGATATCACAACACAACTCTAAAACATAAATAGGTCATACAAGCATCATAATACAAGCCAGGGGCCTCGAGGGCTCGAATACAAGTGCTCGATCATAGACGAGTCAGCGGAAGCAACAATATCTGAGTACATACATAAGTTAAACAAGTTCGCCTTAAGAAGGCTAGCACAAACTGGGATACAGATCGAAAGAGGCGCAGGCCTCCTGCCTGGGATCCTCCTAAACTACTCCTGGTCATCGTCACCAGCCTGCACGTAGCAGTAGGCACCTCCAGTGTAGTAGGAGTCGTCGTCGACAGTGGCGTCTGGATCCTGGGCTCCATCGTCTGGTCGCAGCAATCGGGTAGAAGGGAAAGGGGAAAAGAGGGAGAAAAGCAACCGTGAGTACTCATCCAAAGTACTCGCAAGCAAGGAGCTATACTACATATGCATGGATATATGTGTAAAGGGCCATATCAGTGGCCTGAACTGCAGAATGCCAGAATAAGAGGGGGATAGCTAATCCTGTCGAAGACTACGCTTCTGGCAGCCTCCGTCTTGCAGCATATAGAAGAGAGTAGACTGAAGTCCTCCAAGTAGCATCGCATAGCATAATCCTACCCGGCGATCCCCTCCTCGATGCCCTGTTAGAGAGCGATCACCGGGTTGTATCTGGCACTTGGAAGGGTGTGTTTTATTAAGTATCCGGTTCTAGTTGTCATAAAGTCAAGGTACAACTCCGGGTCGTCCTTTTACCGAGGGACACGACTATTCGAATAGATAAACTTCCCTGCAGGGGTGCACCACATAGCCCAACACGCTTGATCCTATTTGGCCGGACACACTTTCCTGGGTCATGCCCGGCCTCGGAAGATCAACACGTCGCAGCCCCACCTAGGCACAACAGAGCGGTCAGCACGCCGGTCTAAACCTAAGCGCGTAGGGGTCTGGGCCCATCGCCCTGAGCACACCTGCATGTTGCGAACGCGGCCGGTGAGCAGACCTAGCAACCTCTAGTACAACGGAAGTCACGTTACGCGGTCCAACCCGGCGCGCGCCGCTCAGTCGCTGACGTCAAGAAGTGCTTCGGCTGATACCACGACGTCGGGATACCCATAACTACTCCCGCGTAGGTGGTTAGTGCGTATAGACCAAATGGCCAGACTCAGATCAAATACCCAGATCTCGTTAAGCGTGTTAAGTATCACAAACGCCGACTAGGGCCAGGCCCACCTCTCTCCTAGGTGGTCTGAACATGCCCTGTCGCTCCGCCACAAAGTAACAGTCGGGGGCCGTCGGGAACCCAGGCCCACCTCTACCGGGATGGAGCCACCTGCCCCTTCAGCCCCCATCTCCGAACAGTATCACAGGTAATGTAATAGTGTAAAGTATATAGTATGCCCGTGATCACCTCCCGAAGTGATCACGGCCCAGTAGTATAGCATGGCAAACGGACAAGAGTGTAGGGCCACTGATGGAACTCTAGCATCCTATACTAAGCATGTAGGATTGCAGGTAAAGGTATCAACAACAGTATCAAAGACAGGCTATGCATCAGGATAGGAATAACGATAGCAGTAACATGCTACACTACTCTAATGCAAGCAGTATAGAGGAGAGTAGGCGATATCTGGTGATCAAGGGGGGGGGGGCTTGCCTGGTTGCTCAGACAAGAAGGAGGGGTCGTCGATGTAGTCGATCACATGGGTACCGGCATCGGTCTCAGGGTCTATCAAAAAGAAGTAACGGAGGGGGAACACAATAAATAACAGAGCAATCAGTTGTAACAAAAAGCAAGAAGCGGCAATACGTTATGCTAGAGGTGTCCTAACATGGTAGGAGGTGATACCGGTGAAGGGGGGAAACATCCGGGAAAGTATCCCCGGTGTTTCGCGTTTTCGGGCAGAGGAGCCGGAGGGGGAAAGTTGCGAGTTGGATATGTAAGGTATGCGTGGGGGACGAACGGGCTGCGTATCCGGGTTCGTCTCGTCGTTCTGAGCAACTTTCATGTACAAAGTATTTCCATCCGAGATACGGTTTATTTTATATGTCTTTTCAAAGTTTTTATATATTTTCTATGATTTTCTGGAATATTTTTATTTAATCTAATCCGAATTTGACCAAGTCAATTTGACTAGTCAAAAGGGAGGATGTGGCCCACATGTCATTGAGACATAATTTAATTGATGGATAAACTAAAATGGAGGGGTTAAATTAACATAGGGGGCCACATGTCATTGGCTAGCAATTATCCAAAGTACTAATTAGTCTAACTACTCATTAGCTACTAACCTAAATAGGGCCGGTCACATCAGAGACGCAGCCGGCCACACACACGCTGCACACACACACACACACACAAGCACACAGGGCCGGCCAGAGGCACACAGCCGGCCACACACGGCGCACACACACAATGCTAGGGAGTAACTCAATTCCTATTAACACAAGATAGCATTTTGTGATTTTTGTAGGATTTAATTCATGCATAATCTGAAGCAGGTCTAATGAAACAAAATGAGTCTTATTATGTCTGCTTTCCGTTCATATAATTTTTACCCATGTTAGGACTTGTCTTATCGCTGTTTAGTGGCAGTTTAGAAGGCTAGTCATTGTAGAAATACAAAAGCTAGCTACTGCTACAGTAACATTTAGTTACTGTAGCGTAGCAGCAGCAAAAGTGGACGCGGCCACACTCTACGCACACACTGCACGCACACAGGCGCACGGGCACACGGCGATGGCCAGTGGCAGGGGCGGGCAGTGGCAAGGGGCGGCCAGGCGAGCGCTGTCAGGCGCCGGCGCGCTGGCGCGGCAGGAGCAGCGCGCTGGGCTGCACGCGGGGCCGGGGAGCGGAGTGGAGCGTGCGGCCAGAGGGAGCTCCGCTCCAAGGGCGACGGCACTGCGGACGGGGGTCGGCGAGCCGCAGGGGAGCGATGGGCGCGGCGGCAGGTGCAGCCACGCAGTAGCGGGGAGGCGGACACGCGCGCACGCACGTGCGGGACGCGGCCAGCACGTGGGCTGGGCGCGGGCAGAGGCCCGCGAGCGCGGTCAGGGAGCACGGCGACGCATCCATTGATGAGTGGGAGGCTGCGGCCTATGACGTCCAAAACGAAGGCGGAATCGAGGGGAACCGGTGAGGGGCTCACCGCGGAGGCACACGGAGGGCCGTTGGTGGCTTAGGAGCTGCAGAGGCGACAGATCGATGAAGAGCAGCGGCGACGACCGAGGAAGAAGATGGCGTCGATCCGGTCGATGTGGTGGCCTCCCGGCCTCAATCCGGTGGCGTAGTCGACGCGGCGGACAGCGAAGGCGCTGCTGGAAAGGTCCCAGCCCGCGGGGACGACAGGGAGCATGCGGACGAGGAGAACCATGGCGTCGATGGCTCGGCAGTGCGTGAGGAAGGAGGCAGCGAGCGGGAGGAAAAGTGGCGAGGCTAGGGTTCTCCAGGGGGGTTTGGGTGGCTTATCCATCCACGCGACCGAGGGATCGCCGACGCGTGCACATCGCCGGCTATGGCGCCGGTGGATGAGCGCCACGCCCTCCCGTGAACAGGAGGGAGGAGAGGCTCGGCTGGGCTGGGTCATTTTGCCTAATGGGCCACAATGCCCTGTAGATTGAGCTTCCCTTTTTTTGGTTTCCATTTATTTTCCTTTTTCATTTATTTATTCTTTTCTATTTTAATTTTTTCCCAAATCATTTTAGTTTTGTAAAATATTCAATTAGCCCCTAAAATAGTAACATTAATTATACCACTGCCACAATAACTTTGGCACCTAGCAAAAATAGATTAGTATTTTATAAAATATAATAGGGGTATAATTAATTGTTTTGCTACTGTTTTCATCAATTTAGGGTATTTAATTGTTTTATAAAGATGTTGTTGCTCCACCAATATTATCCATGATTTATTTGTCACTTTAAGAACATTTTAGTTTTGACTTTTGAAAACTCTATTTCTTTGACTTTATTTTGAATTTGAATTTTGAATAGGTTTTAAACTAATGCGAGATTAGCAACAGTAATTGAGGTGACATGGCATCATTAGCGTGGAATTACTGTAGCTTAATTACCCGGGCGTCACAATTCTCCTCCACTACAAGAAATCTCGTCCCGAGATTTAAGAGGGGAGTAAGAGGGAAGGTTTGGTAACGAATCTAGCGGGTCTTCTCATTCTGGCTTGCTCTTCTCGAAGAGACCGGTCCAATACATTGAAGTCTTTATTTTTCTGCTCCAGATCATCATGATCAAGTCGTCATCCTTTCTTCGGGATCTCCATCATACTTACAAAAAAAATAAGAGGGGTATTTCAGGAGAACGGACCTATGCGAGGTTGTCTACTTGGTCGATAACATCGAGGAAGGTGGCGAAAGTAACCCTCAAATTGAAACTTAAGGCAATATCTAGAGCAAGGTAAGTAGGTACCATGAGAGGTTTCAAGCGGGTAGGCAATCTCTCGATGCCTGAAACAAAGTGTGAAAGGGGTCTGGAGCAATGGGAATAAGTACTGCATCCGATACCAGATTGATGATCTCATCGGAAGGTGGCTCGTGAATTACACACGAGGCCACGCGCGAGGAATAACTTTGGGAACAGGGGGTGCACAGGAGAGTCTGGTTTCGATCCTGTGGAACTGTGGGTTATGGGCCCACCATGTGGGTTAAAAGTAGGAAAAACGTTGATACCTTGCACGGTCGTGATAGCAAGACAAATCAGAGGGTAGCCTATCAGTTAGGTTGGCAACAATGTCGATACCAAGGGCGAGGGACGAAGAGAACCATTTTCCTGCTCGTTGAACGAGGCGGACCAATAGGCAAAGTTCTCGTCCATCGATGGCTACCGGAATGTCATCAACAGTAGTAACATGGTCTTACTGATAGAGTTGTACACTGAGGTGTTTACATAAGCAGGAGAATATTACTGCTTAGATCATATAGATCACAAGAAGGTTAAACCAAACAATGGAAAGGAAAATATGATTACCACATTGACAGAACAATGGAAAGGAAAATTGTGTTTGACACATGTACCAGGGGTATACCCTTCCCAAGGACAAGCAGAGCATGATATCCGTGACAGGATATAATGTAGAAATCACTTTAGGTAAGGGGAGAGAGAAATTTCATGACATTACCCATACAACGGTGTTTGGATAATTGAGCAAGAAACATTTAGCATTGGGTTTCAAATGTTCTTGTTGAAAATCGGAGTACCACAGACATGCTCCGAGATAGCATTGAAATGGTCTTCAAGAAAAGGTCGGACTTTGAATACACAAAGGATCCATCAGGATAACTTATTAAACAAGGCATTCAATTTCCTCATGGAAAAATGGTTAACCTTGTCAAAAAGGAAACTATAACGGTAGGTCCTCCAGCCAGGTGTGCTAGCCATGACATCACCTTACCGGGTCATATAAAGACAAATGATATAATTCTTGGAAATATGTTCCAAGCATCATATATAACCGAGCTTCAGATCTGATCAGTGTTAGGATACCTCAGACTCAGGATGCCTGAGAAGAAAAGGGGTGCAACACAATCTAACGAGATGGCGTTGCAAGATTTTCGAGAAACGAACTATGGGAGCGATTTCCGAACCAAACTTCATCATTGAACCAAGGAGAGAATGGCAAGGTGGCTGATTGACTCAGCGACAATTCATTGAGATTTTCAAAAGATGGATTTCCACACTTATGTGAAAAAGGAGATAACATTTGTCAGATCAAATGATATAATGAGGAATGCTCGAGGAGAACGTACACAGTTAAACATTGGTTGAAAAGTGCACCCGAATATGGGCTTAGGTAGCATGATCAACGTTAGAATGGTGGTTCAACAACCAATAGTCTAAGACGAACTATCGAACATCAACTTCAAAGCAATAGGGTTGTTAGAAGTACAAAATCCACGCAGTACCGTTCACTTGTTGGAATCCCAGTTAGAATCAACACGGGGGCCAAGAAGGGAAGGTTATGGTAAGAAGTATTACTTGCATCAATAATTCATAAGAGGTGTGAAAGTCTCATGACATCCTTGACAAGACAGATGGTAGTACTCCAAGGTAAAGAAGAACAATTGTTGGATAGCACGGAACTCAAGGTACAACACAAAACACGAACAAGTTTGTGTTGGAGGGAAGACAATAAGGTGGCCGATGATAACACAAATCATCGAGGGCAAGGATGTATTTCTCATCGTGAATTCGATTGATATCATGGAAACGCTCAGAATGTTGATGATGATCTCGACACATTTGTCGAGAGGTTTCATGAAGATGTAATTGGTCGGCGATGACATCAAGTCAACGGAATGATGGAGCAAAAGTTATTGGAACCAAGGGTACGACACAAACTTGAAATCAAGCTTGCTGTCCAAGGTGAAATGATATGACAAGGAAAATCGACGTAAGCTTAGCTCATCATCGAAACTGGTGCTCCCGGAATAAGGACCAGGTAGCACAGTTTAAAATCATCAAGACAATGATATAGCCAAACAGGCTAGGAATGGCGTGATTGAGTACAAACTCATACTTATAGAAGCTTACTGAAGAGTTGTTGAACCGTAGTGCGGACTCGGTTCAGTTATCGGTGTCGTTGAGTGTTTAATAACTCAGAGTCCGTGAAAAATTGGAATCAGTGGGAAGGTAGCACTTGATGAATAACTCATAAGAAGTTATGCAGTTCCATGATAAACTCGAGATACCAGGGGGTAATACTCGACGACAGATCAAAGTAGAGGTTGGACTGGGGTATTGCTCTATAGAAGACAAGTGCTTAAACTTGCACAGGAAATGGTATTTAAAGGAGAACATGGTCAGAACCATGATGGAAAAGGATCAATTCAACGATACCAAAGGATATTATATCAAGGAAGTAGTTACTAGAAGCTTCCATGATAGGATCTACATCGTGTCCATGGGCATGAACACAAAGTTCAAGGTCGACTCCCACTTCTCCTACGCATAACCTTTCATTCACTTCTCGCGTTCGATGAAGTTGCAGTGTTGAAATTTTATCTGGCGAAGCACCAGAAGAGTATGACTCGTGAAAACTTTAGGGTTCACACGGTTTAGAGAAGGTATATGTTCAACCCATAGGGGCTCCTTAGAAACATATACCACCAGTTTCAAGAGTAAATAACACAAGCCCGAAAGTAGAGCATGGTTGGCCAAGCAGAGGATACAACTTAACAAAGGCATTATGTATCAGGGGAGAACTCGCAAAGTGATCAAATGTGAAGGACATTGTCGGATAACAATCCAACAAAGGACTTGATGGTCCACAAAGGATCTGATGTGAGTATCGATACTCAACCAGAAGAGGAAGGAATGCAAATGCAACAGGTTATGGAATCATCTGAATAATTCAAGGCTTAATGCAAAGGAATTTATGATTTCCAAAACAAAGGATCAGAAGCAGACGCTCTGATCAAGGATGGTTCAATTGAATATACCAGAGGCACAATCGACGACAGATAGTTTGGTCAAGAACCAGCTCATGTCCAAAATGACATCTGAGCCGGAAAGATAATCCTAGGGTTCGACTGATGATTGTGAACATTCACAACGTATTGAATCAACGGACTCAAAAATGATGGTGACAAAGGATGCCAATAAGATTACTATACTTATGGGATTAATCATAATGAAAGCAATCGAGAAATTCCAGAGCAATAGGTTGTTGAGGATCTTTGAAAGATCGAATGGTATTTCAAAAGCTTTTGTGAAATACCAGAATCAACTGGGGATGAGCGGATACTCGATGAGTGCGAGAAATTATCCGTAGGGATATTCAGGTGGCAAAGAACTGGAAGGCAGTAGCCACAAAGTATTCTCAGAACAATAGAGAGAATTTTTGGTGTATCTTTGGAATAACAAGAGCAGCCGGGAATAAAGGTAAGAACGACAAGTGTATGTATTTATCCATAGGGATATATCGATAATAGGGAATTGCAAAAGTGACGAGACCAAGGGTCTCGGGAATGATCGAAGAGTATCTTCAACATCTTCTGGTGCACCCAGCGATCATCTGTGATAAGGGGGCTCTCCGGGAGAAGTAGTTACGAGAACCTAGAGTCAGATTTAGTAAAATCATTTAACCCGAGTAGAAGAGAGATAAGAGTCCCAGAGTAAAGGTCGAGGAGTAAAAGATCCTAGTACCACCCAATGGCGACGTGGGCCCGTAAGGCACACAGCCATGTTAGTAAAAGTTTTTGCAATGTCTAGACTCAACTTCGGCCAAGGAATTAGAAAGGGGGATTCCTACAGGCAGTCGGCTCTGATACCAACTTGTGACGCCCCCGATTTAATCGTACACTAATCATGCACGCAAATGTGTACGATCAAGATCAGGGACTCACGGGAAGATATCACAACACAACTCTAAAACATAAATAAGTCATACAAGCATCATAATACAAGCCAGGGGCCTCGAGGGCTCGAATACAAGTGCTCGATCATAGACGAGTCAGCGGAAGCAACAATATCTGAGTACATACATAAGTTAAACAAGTTCACCTTAAGAAGGCTAGCACAAACTGGGATACAGATCGAAAGAGGCGCAGGCCTCCTGCCTGGGATCCTCCTAAACTACTCCTGGTCATCGTCAGCAGCCTGCACGTAGCAGTAGGCACCTCCGGTGTAGTAGGAGTCGTCCTCGACAGTGGCGTCTGGATCCTGGGCTCCATCGTCTGGTCGCAGCAATCGGGTAGAAGGGAAAGGGGAAAAGAGGGAGAAAAGCAACCGTGAGTACTCATCCAAAGTACTCGCAAGCAAGGAACTATACTACATATGCATGGATATATGTGTAAATGGCCATATCAGTGGCCTGAACTGTAGAATGCCAGAATAAGAGGGGGATAGCTAATCCTGTCGAAGACTACGCTTCTGGCAGCCTCCGTCTTGCAGCATATAGAAGAGAGTAGACTGAAGTCCTCCAAGTAGCATCGCATAGCATAATCCTACCCGCGATCCCACTACTGGAATTAGCTTATTTGCCGTCTGCTTGCGGACGGCAAAGAAGGTCTTTGCCATCAGCTACCAAACAACACATGGCAAAGAACTGGCAGACGGCAAATAAGGTCTTTGCCATCTGTCATTTCTTTGCCGTCTGCTGGCGGACGCTAAAGAAACTTTGCCATCTGCCAGCGGACGGCAAAGAGGTGTTGGTGGGGTCCCAGTACACTACAATGGTCCAACACCCTCTTTGCCGTCTGCTGGCAGACGGCAAAGAGGTGGGACTATTTTTTTTTGGGTAAAAAGAACGGTGCCCCCTCCTCCTCTATCTCTATCCCCTCTGTCTCTGCCCCCACACACCTCTCTCTCCCGCTCGTCTCTCCCTCTCCCTCGCGCGGGGCGTACGGGGTGTCCGTCGACACCGCCTGCCCCGGCAAGAAGGCCGGCGACGCCTGCCCCATAGCCGAGCGCCGCCCGACCCCGCCTCCCTCGATCCCGCGCCGCTGTGCCACCTCGCCTCCGCCCGCCGGTGCGCGCCGCACCTCACGGACCCCAGGAGCCCCGCCGCCTTGCGCTGCAGCCTGCGCCGCGTCCACCTCCCCACAAGCTCGCCGCCCCACCGTGGAAGCCTCGTCGTCGGTCGCCCCGACCTCGAGATCCGCCGCCGCCATGGGAGCCGAGCACGGAGCTCCTCCAGGCCCGGCCCTGAGGGGGGACGGATTCGAGTTCCTATCAGATCTAGTGGCCAGGTATTCTTTTTTGCCATCAATTGTTTGTCTGGATTGTTGACTCATAGGGTGTGAGCGTTTCTCAGGGATTTTGCCTTGTTTTCCCTTACTGGCGATTGGGGGCGGCGAGTACACGCAGGCAGCGCATGCGGTTGCAGATCTACTGGACAGAGCAGCCGAGTCCAGCATTGGGAAGGTGGGGGAAGCGCTGCCAGTACTCCAACTAGACCTGAACGGCGCCTGCCCGTCTCTCGACTTGTCGGCGGTAGATCAGATCAGTCAACGAGGCACGACGAGCCGCAGGCCCATGGCTGGATAAAGAGGTACGAAGTTTCCCTAAGATAAACTAACACAGAATGCATTTGTTGGCATCACGTGACGCGGCGTAGATTGTGATGCTGATGCTGCTTAGTAAGCATGATTCATGAGCATAACTGTAATGCTTATACGAGCTGATTTGCTGTAGTACCTGCAGTTGGCAACAACTTCGATTCCGTCCATGAACTAATGGGAAAATGTTAGAACAATGACATTGCTACTGATGCAAAAAAATGTACATGAAGTATGTATAAATTGGAGGCTAGTCTAAAAACAGTTTCTTATATAAAACAAGGGCGTAGCTAGGTCTCACTACTGGAATCAGCTTATTTGCTGATCCTGGAGTGGTTACTTTGGTCAGTTACTTTACTCATGAACGGATACTCACTTGTTCTTAGTTATTTTACTTATAATACTGATATGAACAGATACCACTTGGTTTGGCTATTCCTATTTGTCTCTTTCTAATAGCCTATGAACAGATACTATACTTGGTTTTGGCTGTTACTTTCCTAGTTTTCTACTGATAAGACAGATACTACATCTGATTTGGGCAGTGATGCTGGTCTGAGCCCCCCTCTCTTAGGCTTAATTTACATGTGACTATCCCTGTGCTATGATGAACTAGCCCTGGCACTTCCAGGCTGTCTGAGCACATAATCCCTCAAGTATACCTTGAGGTCTTCTGTAGCTCTCCTTAATAGTTATCTCTTCTAAGCTGCTGGTGGTTGGATGTGTTGGGACTTGGTCTGGTTGGCTGGTTGTGATGTATATATCCTCCTGGAGCTTTGTTTTTGGCGTTGCACAGTGACATGTACCTATTGTCACTAGACAAAACTGATTGTGGTGATGAAGTCTAATCTTTGGCTTTAATCACTAGTTTTTAGTTGGCTTAATTCCTGGAGCTAGTACTGATAGTGGTCTTTGTGTTGGCATTTAACTTACTGCTAATTGTGGTGGCTTCTTGATTGGGTCCTTGGCTGGTTCTCTCCTTTGGCTCTTTGGTATTGGTTTACTCTATTTGGCTTTCTAATTAAGATCACTTTGAAAATCAGGATCTTAACTAAGATTATCTTGATCTCAGGTACTGGCTCCTATAGCATTGCATTTCACCAAGTGAAATGCTACATTTCTACTCCTAACCCATTCTCTCTTTTCTTAGTGTTTTTGTTATGCAGGTTGGAAGAAAAGAAGAAGATCCAAAGAAGATCTTAGTAATAAGATAGTTTTTAGGAAAATAGATATTTAGTTTTAGATCATTCCTTGTAATGTTTGTTGGATATGTGTTCATGGATATGTGTTGGATATATATGTGTTCATGACTATATATTGGCAACATGTGTTGGATATGTGTTCATGGATATGTGTTGGATATATATGTGTTCATGAGTATTGGTAATATGTGTTGGATATACTATATTGGTCATATATATAGTATGTGTTTGATTTTCTATGAAAATGAATTGATATAAGAAGAAACAGAATTAATGCCTATTTGGTCTCTTTGCCATCTGCCAACAGATGGCAAAGAGCCTGCAGCCTTTGCCGTCTGCCAGCAGATGGCAAAGAGCCGTGCCCTTTGCCGTCTGCCAGCAGATGGTAAAGAGCCGTGCCCTTTGCCGTCCGCCACTGACGGCAAAGGCCTCTTTGCCGTCCGCTGCAAAAAACAGACGACGAAGAAGGCCTTTGCCGACCCTGTCTTTGCCGGAGCTGTTTGCCGTCCGCGGCGGACGGCAAAGGCCTTTGCCGTCCGCCATCCTAGCCTTTGCCGTCCGCTATGGCTGATGGCAAAGTACCAGATTCCTGTAGTGTCCCCTCCTCGATGCCCTGTTAGAGAGCGATCACCGGGTTGTATCTGGCACTTGGAAGGGTGTGTTTTATTAAGTATCCGGTTCTAGTTGTCATAAAGTCAAGGTACAACTCCGGGTCGTCCTTTTACCGAGGGACACGGCTATCCGAATAGATAAACTTCCCTGCAGGGGTGCACCACATAGCCCAACACGCTTGATCCTATTTGGCCGAACACACTTTCCTGGGTCATGCCCGGCCTCGGAAGATCAACACGTCGCAGCCCCACCTAGGCACAACAGAGCGGTCAGCACGCCGGTCTAAACCTAAGCGCGCAGGGGTCTAGGCCCATCGCCCTGAGCACACCTGCACGTTGCGAACGCGGCCGGTGAGCAGACCTAGCAACCCCCAGTACAACGGAAGTCACGTTACGCAGTCCAACCCGGCACGCGCCGCTCAGTCGCTAACGTCAAGAAGTGCTTCGGCTGATACCACGACGTCGGGATACCCATAACTACTCCCACGTAGGTGGTTAGTGCGTATAGACCAAATGGCTAGACTCAGATCAAATACCCAGATCTCGTTAAGCGTGTTAAGTATCACGAACGCCGACTAGGGCCAGGCCCACCTCTCTCCTAGGTGGTCTGAACCTTCCCTGTCGCTCCGCCACAAAGTAACAGTTGGGGGCCATCGGGAACCCAGGCCCACCTCTACCGGGATGGAGCCACCTGCCCCTTCAGCCCCCATCTCCAAACAGTATCACAGGTAATGTAATAGTGTAAAGTATATAGTATGCCCGTGATCACCTCCCGAAGTGATCACGGCCCAGTAGTATAGCATGGCAAACGGACAAGAGTGTAGGGCCACCGATGGAACTCTAGCATCCTATACTAAGCATGTAGGATTGCAGGTAAAGGTATCAACCGCAGTATCAAAGACAGGCTATGCATCAGGATAGGAATAACGATAGCAGTAACATGCTACACTACTCTAATGCAAGCAGTATAGAGGAGAGTAGGCGATATCTGGTGATCAAGGGGGGGGGGCTTTCCTAGTTGCTCAGACAAGAAGGAGGGGTCGTCGATGTAGTCGATCACATGGGTACCGGCATCGGTCTCAGGGTCTATCAAAAAGAAGTAACGGAGGGGGAACACAATAAATAACTGAGCAATCAGTTGTAACAAAAAGCAAGAAGCGGCAATACGTTATGCTAGAGGTGTCCTAACGTGGTAGGAGGTGATACCGGTGAAGGGGGAAACATCCGGGAAAGTATCCCCGGTGTTTCGCGTTTTCGGGCAGAGGAGCCGGAGGGGGAAAGTTGCGAGTTGGATATGTTAGGGATGCGTGGGGGACGAACGGGCTACATATCCGGGTTCGTCTCGTCGTTCTGAGCAACTTTCATGTACAAAGTATTTCCATCCGAGATACGGTTTATTTTATATGTCTTTTCAAAGTTTTTATATATTTTCTATGATTTTCTGGAATATTTTTATTTAATCTAATCCGAATTTGACCAAGTCAATTTGACTAGTCAAAAGGGAGGATGTGGCCCACATGTCATTGAGACATAATTTAATTGATGGATAAACTAAAATGGAGGGGCTAAATTAACATAGGGGGCCACATGTCATTGGCTAGCAATTATCCAAAGTACTAATTAGTCTAACTACTCATTAGCTACTAACCTAAATAGGGCCGGTCACATCAGAGACGCAGCCGGCCACACACACGCTGCACACACACACACACACACACAAGCACACAGGGCCGGCCAGAGGCACACAACCGGCCACACACGGCGCACACACACAATGCTAGGGAGTAACTCTATTCCTATTAACACAAGATAGCATTTTGTGATTTTTGTAGGATTTAATTCATGCATAATCTGAAGCAGGTCTAATGAAACAAAATGAGGCTTATTACGTCTCCTTTCCGTTCATATAATTTTTACCCATGTTAGGACTTGTCTTATCGCTGTTTAGTGGCAGTTTAGAAGGCTAGTCATTGTAGAAATACAAAAGCTAGCTACTGCTACAGTAACATTCAGTTACTGTAGCGCAGCAGCAGCAAAAGTGGACGCGGCCACACTCTACGCACACACTGCACGCACACAGGCGCACGGGCACACGGCGATGGCCAGTGGCAGGGGCGGGCAGTGGCAAGGGGCGGCCAGGCGAGCGCTGTCAGGCGCCGGCGCGCTGGCGCGGCAGGAGCAGCGTGCTGGGCTGCACGCGGGGCCGGGGAGCGGAGTGGAGCGTGCGGCCAGAGGGAGCTCCGCTCCAAGGGCGACGGCACTGCGGACGGGGGCCGGCGAGCCGCAGGGGAGCGATGGGCGCGGCGGCAGGTGCAGCCACGCAGTAGCGGGGAGGCGGACACGCGCGCACGCACGTGCGGGACGCGGCCAGCACGTGGGCTGGGCGCGGGCAGAGGCCCGCGAGCGCGGTCAGGGAGCACGGCGACGCATCCATTGATGAGTGGGAGGCGGCGGCCTATGACGTCCAAAACGAAGGCGGAATCGAGGGGAACCGGTGAGGGGCTCACCGCGGAGGCACACGGAGGGCCGTTGGTGGCTTAGGAGCTGCAGAGGCGACAGATCGATGAAGAGCAGCGGCAACGACCGAGGAAGAAGATGGCGTCGATCCGGTTGATGTGGTGGCCTCCCGGCCTCAATCCGGTGGCGTAGTCGACGCGGCGGACAGCGAAGGCGCTGCTGGAAAGGTCCCAGCCCGCGGGGACGACAGGGAGCATGCGGACAAGGAGAACCATGGCGTCGATGGCTCGGCAGTGCGTGAGGAAGGAGGCAGCGAGCGGGAGGAAAAGTGGCGAGGCTAGGGTTCTCCAGGGGGGTTTGGGTGGCTTATCCATCCACGCGACCGAGGGATCGCCGACGCGTGCACATCGCCGGCTATGGCGCCGGTGGATGAGCGCCACGCCCTCCCGTGAACAGGAGGGAGGAGAGGCTCGGCTGGGCTGGGTCATTTTGCCTAATGGGCCACAATGCCCTGTAGATTAAGCTTCCCTTTTTTTTGGTTTCCATTTATTTTCCTTTTTCATTTATTTATTCTTTTCTATTTTAATTTTTTCCCAAATCATTTTAGTTTTGTAAAATATTCAATTAGCCCCTAAAATAGTAACATTAATTATACCACTGCCACAATAACTTTGGCACCTAGCAAAAATAGATTAGTATTTTATAAAATATAATAGGGGTATTATTAATTGTTTTGCTACTGTTTTCATCAATTTAGGGTATTTAATTGTTTTATAAAGATGTTGTTGCTCCACCAATATTATCCATGATTTATTTGTCACTTTAAGAACATGTTAGTTTTGACTTTTGAAAACTCTATTTCTTTGACTTGATTTTGAATTTGAATTTTGAATAGGTTTTAAACTAACGCGAGATTAGCAACAGTAATTGAGGTGACATGGCATCATTAGCGTGGAATTACTGTAGCTTAATTACCCGGGCGTCACAGAATGGTGCATTTTGAACACAGAAAAACTATAGATTTAGAATAAGTTCAAAAAAATGAAATCCCTTTGTAACAGATGAGTTTCCATATGAAACCCTGATACTTCGAAAGAGATTGTTCGTTTTGTACACGAAGTGCATCTAGTTTTTGATGTAACCCTCTGTACTTTCTTGCACATGCTATGTGGGTGAAATGATGATACCGTGCCACTTTCAACCTTTTGAGAGTTCATTTGAAATGCTTTTCAATTTCAGGGTCTTATAGCTCAAAATAATCAGTAAACGCATGAAAAATGACAAATGAAGTTAGAAAGGGTTGAAAATTGATGATGTTGCTTTGAATGGTGCATTTTGAACACAGAAAAACTATGGAGTTTAAATAAGTTAAAAAATGAAATCCCTTTGTAATAGACGAGTTTCCGTATGAAACCCTAATACTTCGAAAGAGATTGTCTGTTTTGTACACGAAGTGCATCCAGTTTTTGCCGTAACCCTCTCTACTTTCTTGCACATGCTATGTGGGTGAAATGATGATACCATGCCAACTTTCAACCTTTTCAAAGTTTATTTGAAATGCTTTTCAATTTCAGGGTCTTATAGCTCAAAATAAGCAGTAAATGCATGAAAAATAACAAATGCAGTCAGGAAGGGTTGAAAATTAATGATGTGGCTTTGAATGGTGCATTTCGAACACAAAAAAGTATGGAGTTCCAACAAGTTAAAAAATGAAATCTCTTTGTAACAGATGAGTTTTCGTATGAAACCCTGATACTTCGAAACAGATTGTCCGTTTTGTACACGAAGTGCATCCAGTTTTTGCCTTAACCCTCTCTACTTTCTTGCACATGCTATGTTGGTGAAATGATGATTCAATGCCAACTTTCAACCTTTTCAGAGTTCATTTGAAATGCTTTTCAATTTCAGGGTCTTATAGTCAAAATAATCAGTAAATGCATGAAAAATAACAAATGTAGTTAGTTAGGGTTGAAAATTAATGATGTGGTTTTGAATGGTGCATTTTGAACAAAGAAAAAGTCTTGAGTTCAAATAAGTTAAACAAATGAAATCCCTTTGTAATAGACGAGTTTCCATATGAAACTGCGATTCTTTGAAAAAGATTGTCCGTTTGTACACGAAGTGCATCCAGTTTTTGCCGTAACCCTCTGTATTTTCTTGCACATGCTATGTGGATGAAATGATGATACCATGCTAACTTTTAACCTTTTGAGAGTTCATTTGAAATGCTTTTCAATTTCAGGGTCTTATAGCTCAAAATAATCAGTATATGCATGAAAAATAATAAACGTAGTTAGAAAGGGTTGAAAATTGATGATGTGGCTTTGAATGGTGCATTTTGAACACAGAAAAAATCTGGAGTTCAAATAAGTTAAAAAATTGAAATCTTTGTAACAGACGAGTTTCCGTATGAAACCCTAATACTTCGAAAGAGATTGTCCGTTTTGTACAAGAAGTGCATCTAGTTTTTGCCGTAACCCTCTCTACTTTCTTGCACATGCTATGTGGGTGAAATAATAATACCATGCCAACTTTCAATATTTTCAGAGTTTATTTGAAATGCTTTTCAATTTTGTCGGTGTACTAAAGTAGGGGTACCTTAGTACCCCAGACCTGTGCACGGGCAGTTGTAGCACCCTGCGGCGAAGCCCGCCCAGGAAGCGCCAAGAGAAGACCAAGCATTCAAGACAAGGCCCCCGGCAAGAGGAGCTTGCCGGGCCAAGAAGACAAGGCCCCGGCAAGAGGAGCTTGCCGGGACGACTAAGCCCATGTAATACCATCCAAGAACAAAGTATAAGAGACAGAAGATCGAGACCCCGGCAAGAGGAGCTTGTCGGGAAGGCCGAACCCAGGCACCACGAGAGAAGCCCGCCATGGCGCGCCATGCGCCCCGGCAAGGCCTGATAGCCGGCAAGCTATCAGGCACAGGAAGACGACCCCCGCGGCAAGCCACTTGCCGCGGCAAATCGCCACCTCAGGACTGCGCTCCAGCTCGCCCGCCCACGCGTCGCTCCGGGGCATCCCCCAAGGGCACGTGGCGGGGCACCGCGCAGCCTGGGGCATGCGGAGGCATGCAGCCACCATCGTGGCGAGCGGTGGCGCACCTAACGGTCTGCCTCGGTGCTGTCCAGGCGACCGTGACGGGCATTTAATGCCCTTGTCCCCTACCGTCAGAAGTAGGTATGATAACACTGTGCCGCGCTGCAGCGCCACTGTTCCCGCACTATTACAACCTCCACCCCTTTTACACTTTTACCCCTTTCTCTTACGTTGACACCTGTCGGTGACCCCTTTGCGCTATAAAAGGAGGCCCGTGTGCAACGTAGGGGGGGTTCGGTTCCGGGGGGGCTCGGTTCGGAGATTGGGAATCCAGACAGCCATACGCTCGGTGTAGCTAGCTCTCCAAGCTCCCGAGCTCTCCAGTTCAATACAACCAAGCAGGAGTAGGGTTTTACGCGTCCATCGCGGCCCGAACCTGGGTAAACCGCTCGTGTACTCGCCTCGATCTGCTCTCTGTGCTCCCTCCGCCCCCCTCACCGGACAACGAAAGGGGCTCCGGCCCCATAGGTGCTCGCGGGGGACGCCGTCCACCCCGACATCTTTGGCGCGCCAGGTAGGGGAGTGCGTCGAGGTTGTGCGGATCAGATCCGGCGTTCGCGCGAGCGCGCTCTTCGTCAGCTTCTCCGAATTCGCTAGCTCCATCAACACCATGGCCCCGAAGAAGAAGGCTTCGGAGGTCGCGGGCCCGTCCGCGTCTCTTCCACCACTACCGGAGCCAACGGTGGGCGGGGGAGACGCCGTCGGAGGGGTGGCCACCGGCGAGAACACTCGCGGCGCCACCAAATCCAAGAACAGGGCGGACGACCGAGCTTCGGCCTCCGAGGGCGCGTCGCATCCGTTCCGACAAACGACGACCCAGCAGCGCCATGCCACAGGAGGTGGCATCCGCTTGCTGGACCAAGGGCAAACTGGAGGTTCACGGGACGCCCCGGGCCCCCGTCCGGACACGGGCAAGGCGAAGGCGCCGGGGAGGGACCCCGCTCTTTCTAACATTGTTAGGAGTCCGAGCGTATCCCGCTCCTCGCGCCACTCGCCCCCGCTCCCCTCCACTCCGGCAGAAGCGCTCGCGAGAGCGCAACTGCTCCTCGACTACCCTCCAGCGGCTGGCAAGGCCGAAGGCTGGAGGGCCACCATCCAGAGCCTGATCGCCTTCGCCAACAACGACACGCCGCAGCAGCCGGCGACCTCACGGCCACGGCAGGTCGAGAAGACGAAGGCCGACGGCGACAAGACCGCCGGAGGTGCAACCACCATGCACTCCCCGGCGCAGAAGCAGAAGACGCCGCCCCGCTCGAGCAACGCCGACGACGGCTCTACAGCGTCGTCAGACCCGCGGACTCGCCGGGACCAGCGCCGAGTCCTCGACGAGCGGCAGCAAGAAGACGCTCGAACAAGGATTGAGCGCCGCCGAGAAACTCGGCGGCAATCAGACCAGCGGGCTGGGAACGCTGTCGACGCGCACGCGCCCGGTGAACCAGGTGACTTACCGTACGCGGCAGGTTGCCCTGCGTTCACCCGTGAGCTGCGGCGCGTCCGGTGGCCCAGCACGAAGAACTTCAAGCCCGACGTACCGGAGAAGTACGACGGCAGGACGCACCCCTCGGAGTTTCTCAGCATCTACACGATCGCTGTGCAAGCTGCCGGGGGGCGCGACGAGAGGATACTGGCGAACTACTTCCCGCTCGTGCTTAAGCCGAACGTTCGTTCGTGGCTTATGCACTTGCCGGAAGGCTCCATTTCTTCCTGGGCGGATCTTTGCCATCAGTTTGTTGGCGCCTTCACAGGCGGCCACAAACCTCATGGCCAGGATAGCGACCTCCACATCCTAGCCCAGAAGGAAGGAGAGCCCCTGCGCAAGTACATCCAGCGCTTCAGCCGCGTGCATCGCAACATCCCCGACGTTCACCCTGCCGCGGTTATCAGCGCGTTCCACCAGAACGTGCGTAACCGCCGCATGCGTGAAGAGATGGCCATGACCAAGATCCGGGACGTCAGCGAGCTATATGCCCTGGCTGACAAGTGCGCGCGCGCGGAGGAGGGGAGGAAACTCCCCGGAGAGGATGCTGGCGCAGGAGAAAGCGACAGTGACGACACCGCCCCGGCGAAGAGAAGCCAGCGGCGGAATAATAGGAGGAAGAACAGGAAAGAGGTGCTTGCCGTCGAAAAGTCCGGCAAGGAGGCTCCCGCCAAGCAATCGCATGCTGGCGGCTCCGGCAAGGAGCCTGCCCCCGTGGCGGCAGCCGACAAGCAGGACGGCTCCGACAAGCAATACTGCAAGATCCACCGCACCAAGGGCCACGATCTCTCCAACTGCAAAAGCGTCGAGTACCTCGTCGTGCAGCAGAAGGCTGAGTACGAGAGGCACGACAAGGGGAAGGCCCAGGGTGGAGGTGGCGAACCAAGCAAGAAGCGGCCGCCCATCGGCCGGGGAGGACGCCGCGGCAAGGCCAAGCAGCGGCAAGGTGATCGGCCTCCCCGGGGCCGCGACGAGGATGAAGAAGACGACGACGAAGACGTGGAAGACGAAGATAACAGCGAGCAGGAGTTCCAGAAGGCCACGGAGGTCCTATGCGTTGACGGCGGCGCCTCTCTGCACACCTCCCACCGCCAGCTTAAGCGGTGGGTGCGAGAGGTGAACGCAGCAGAGCCGCCCGTGGAGTCGCGCAGGCTCCTCAAATGGTCCAGCACGCCCATCATTTTCGATCTTGAGGATCACCCCGACCGCACAACTGCGGTCGGGTGCTTGCCGATGCTGGTCTCACCCACCATCCGCAACCTCAAGGTCACCAAAATGTTGGTAGACGGCGGGGCCGGGCTGAACTTGATCTCCTCCGCTGTGATCAAGAAACTCCAGATCCCAGACGGCGAGCTCGAAGAGACCGGTTCTTTCCAAGGAATCAACCCGGGGAGGAGCAAGCCCAAGGGGAAGATTACTCTGCCTGTGACCTTCGGCGGCGAGCTCAACTTCAGGACTGAGCGCATCACGTTCGACGTCGCTGATATCCCGTTACCATACAATGGGATCCTCGGCCGTCCCGCTCTCGCCAAGTTCATGGCAGCTTCCCACCACGCCTACAACGTACTCAAGATGCCGGGGCCGATAAGCGTCATCACTGTCCATGGCGACAAAAAGGACACGCTTATCTGCGCCGACAAGATCTACCGGGATGTAGCAGCCGCGGCAGAGAAGGACACTCTTGCCGCTGAAGCCCCCGGGGGGAAGAAGACAAGGACCAAGTCCGGTAAGTGCTCTGCGACCCACTCCGGCAACCGCACCTCTTCGGAGTGCTGCGCCGCCGTCGAGGACGTTCCATCGAGCTCCACCGGCAAGTACAAGAAGGGAATGACCGCTCCTCCGGCAACCAAGAAGGTGTCCGCCAAGGAGGACGGCACTGGCGGTACCTTCACCATCAGTGCCACGCTTGACAGCAAATAGGAAAGCGCGCTCGTTGCCTTCCTGCGGGCGAATGTCGACGTGTTTGCATGGCAACCGTCCGACATCCCCGGTGTTCCCAGGAGAGTGATTGAGCACAAGCTTGCTGTCTGTCCTCACGCGCGACCCGTCAAGCAGAAAGTGAGAAAGCAAGCCGTGGAGCGCCAAGAATTCATCAGCGAAGAGATCAAGAAGCTAGAGGCAGCAGGCCTAGTGAGAGGTGTGATCCATCCAACGTGGCTGGCCAATCCGGTCGTCGTGCGCAAAGCCAATGGGAAGTGGAGACTGTGCATAGACTTCACCGATGTGAATAAAGCATGTCCCAAGGATCCATTTCCCTTGCCGCGCATTGACCAGATTGTTGACTCCACTGCCGGATGTGAGCTACTCTCTTTTCTTGATGCATATTCAGGCTACCACCAAGTCTTTATGGCCAAAGAAGATGAAGAGAAGACCGCATTTATCACTCCGTGCGGCACCTATTGCTTCATACGCATGCCGTTTGGACTGAAGAATGTGGGATCAACGTTTGCAAGGGTAGTGCACACTGCTTTCGAACCACAGATCCATAGGAACGTGGAGGCCTACATGGATGACATCGTGGTGAAGAGCAGGAGCAAGGAAACCCTGGTCCAAGATCTGGAGGAGACATTTCAGAACCTGCGCAAGATACAGCTCAAGCTGAACCCCGAGAAGTGCGTTTTCGGAGTCCCCTCCGGCAAGCTTCTCGGGTTCTTTGTGTCACAGAGGGGGATTGAAGCTAATCCCGACAAGATCAAAGCCGTCGAGCAGATCAAAGCCCCAGAGCGCGTCAAGGACGTCAGAAAGCTTGCAGGTTGTGTGGCCGCCCTCAGTCGGTTCATTTCAAGATCTGCAGAACACGCCCTGCCCTTCTTTAAAATCTTGAAGAAGGCAGGCCCCATGCAGTGGACTCCAGAAGCGCAGGCGGCGCTGCAAGATTTGAAAAGGTACCTATCCTCCACTCCAATACTTGTCGCACCTAGACCACAGGAGAAGTTGTTGCTATACCTAGCGGCAACCAACCAGGTGGTTAGTGCTGCGTTAGTGGCGGAGAGGGAGGCCGACGAGGAGTCTACACCACCTGCAAGCGAATCCAGCGACAAGCGGGGGGCTGCTCCGGCAAGCTCTGGCCCCGACGAGGACCACCCTGCGCAGGAACAGGATGGAGCGCGGAAGAAGATGGTGCAGCGCCCGGTGTATTTTGTGAGTTCCCTCTTGCAGGGGGCTAGATCAAGATACTCTGGGGTGCAGAAGTTGCTTTTCGGCCTCCTCATGGCCTCGAGAAAGCTGCGCCATTACTTCCAAGCACATGAGATAACAGTAGTCACTCGCTTTCCGCTGAAGAGGATATTGCACAATCCCGAGGCAACAGGCAGGATCGTCGAGTGGGCACTGGAGCTGTCGAGCTTTGGACTCAAGTTTGAAAGTACTTCAACCATACAGAGCCGAGCTTTGGCAGAATTCATAGCTGAGTGGACCCCGACGCCAGATGGAGAAGCCCAAGAAACAAGCGCGCCGTACAAGAAGCAACAAGCGAGTGGGTAATGTACTTCGATGGTGCCTTCTCGCTGCAAGGCGCCGGTGCTGGCGTGGTACTCATCGCGCCCACCGGAGAGCACCTCAAGTATGTTATCCAGATGCACTTCCCAAGAGAGCAAGCAACCAACAATACTGCTGAGTATGTAGGCTTGCTCGCCGGCCTCAGGATTGCGGCCGAACTTGGGATCAGAAAGCTGATTGTGCGGGGAGATTCTCAACTGGTGGTCCGGCAAGTCAACAAGAGCTACCAGAGCCCTCTGATGGAAGCTTATGTAGATGAAGTGAGGAAGCTGGAAGAACACTTTGAAGGGCTGCAAATGGAGCACGTCCCGAGAACTCAGAATGAGATAGCAGACGGCCTTTCGAAGTGTGCTTCGTTGAAGTTACCTGTGGAACCAGGGACCTTCTTACTCAAGCTGACTCAACCATCCGTTACACCATCAGTTGGGCAGTCCAAGAAAAGGAAGTTGGTCTCCGGCGACCACTTGCAGGCGAACCTTCCTGAGACCGCCGCCAAGGTCCCCAAGATCAACAACCAGAACGCCGGGGGACAGCCCGCTCCTGCGGATCCCAGGATCCGTCCAGTCGAAGCAGGTGTCCCCGATAAGCCTTGCTCCGGCAAGCAGATCAGCAGTCTGAACGCTGAGGAACAGTCCGCTCCTGCGGATCCGAGGATCTGTCCAGTTGAAGCGGGGGTTCCCGACAAGCTTTGCCCCGGCAAGCTTGCCGGGGGATCACCGGCTCCGGCGGAACCAGAGGTTCTTGCCGTAGAAGCCGGGGTCCCCGCAGCGGCCTTCATGCCTTTAGTCCTTGCCGTCGAGCCCCGGGCTCCGGCATGGGCGCAGCAGATCGTCCGTTTTCTGCAAACTGGAGAACTTCCCGACGACCCAGAAGAGATGGAGAAGATCACCAGGCAGTCAAGTATGTACCAGTTCGTAGACAACGAGCTGTACAGAAGGAGACACAACGGTGTCAGATTGAAGTGCATCTCCAGGGAAGACGGACAGAAGCTGTTGGCAGAGATACACGGAGGCATATGCGGCCATCACATTGGCGCAAGAGCACTTGTCGGGAAAGCCTTCCGGCAAGGGTTCTTTTGGCAAGAAGCCCTCCAAGATGCGACTGCACTAGTAACCAAGTGTGAAGCGTGCCAGTTCCATGCAAAACAGATTCATCAGCCAGCTCAAGCTCTCCAAACAATCCCTTTATCCTGGCCCTTCTCGGTCTGGGGGCTCGATATCCTCGGCCCTTTTCCCCGAGCCGTCGGGGGCTTCGAGTACTTGTACGTTGCAATCGACAAGTTCACGAAGTGGCCAGAAGTGGAGCCAGTGAGGAAGGTGACCGCGCAGTCAGCAGTCAGGTTCTTCCGGTCGATCGTCTGCCGTTTCGGAATCCCAACAGAATCATCACCGACAACGGGACACAGTTCACAAGTCGCGCCTTCATGCAATACGCCCGGGATCTCGGCGCCAAGGTCTGTTTCGCTTCGGTTGCTCACCCCAGGAGCAACGGTCAAGCAGAAAGGGCCAATGCTGAAGTGCTGCGCGGACTCAAGACCAGGACCTTCGACAGGCTGCACAAGTGCGGAAGAAATTGGATTGAGGAGCTGCCGGCGGCTCTTTGGTCAATCAGAACGACACCGAGTCGAGCCACCGGACAGACACCCTTTGCTCTAGTCTATGGAGCGGAAGCAGTTATCCCCACGGAACTCGTATACGGATCTCCTCGGGTGCTCGCTTATGACGAGCTCGAGCAAGAGCAGCGGCGCCAAGATGACGCGCTGCTCCTTGAGGAAGGACGTCTCCAGGCTGCGGTACGAGCTGCTCGATACCAGCAAGCCTTGCGTCGCTACCATAGCCGCAAGGTCAGAGCCAGGAGTCTCGAGGAGGGCGACCTTGTTCTTCGGCGCACTCAGTCGGCCAAGGATTCCAACAAGTTGACGCCAAAGTGGGAAGGACCTTATCGGGTGAGACAAGTCACGAGGCCTGGCGCTGTCCGCCTCGAGACCGAAGAAGGCGTACCAGTGAGCAACTCCTGGAATGTTGGGGAACGTAGTAATTTCAAAAAAAAAATTCCTACGCACACGCAAGATCATGGTGATGCACAGCAACGAGAGGGGAGAGTGTTTGTCTACGTACCCTCGTAGACCGAAAGCGGAAGCGTTATATCAACGCGGTTGATGTAGTCGTACTTCTTCATGATCCAACCGATCTAAGCACCGAACGTACGGCACCTCCGAGTTCTGCACACGTTCAGCTCGATGACGATCCCCGGGCTCCGATCCAGCAAAGCGTCGGGGAAGAGTTCCGTCAGCACGACGGCGTGGTGACGATCTTGATGTGTTACCGGCGCAGAGCTTCGCCTAAGCACTGTAACGATATGACCGAGGTGGAATTTGGTGGAAGGGGGCACCGCACACGGCTAAGGAACGATCCGTAGATCAACTTGTGTGTCTATGGGGTGCCCCTTGCCTCAGTATATAAAGGATGGAGGAGGAGGAGGCCGGCCAAGGCAAAAGGTGCGGCCAGCATATGGAGTCCTACTAGGACTCCAAGTCCTAGTAGGAGTCCACCACAAGGGGAGGAAGGGAGAAGGAATAGGAGGAGTAGGAAAGGTGGCCGGCCCCCTTTTCCCTAGTCCAATTCGGACCAAAGGGGAGGGGGGGCGCAGCAGCCTTTTCCTCTTCCCACTAAAGCCCATCAAGGCCCATTACTTCTCCCGTAATCCCGTAACTCCCCGGTACTCCCGAAAATACCCGAATCACTCAGAACCCTTCCGATGTCCGAATATAGTCGTCCAATATATCGATCTTTACGTCTCGACCATTTCGAGACTCCTCGTCATGTCCCCGATCTCATCCGGGACTCCGAACTCCTTCGGTACATCAAAACTCATAAACTCATAATACAACTGTCATCGAAACCTTAAGCGTGCGGACCCTACGAGTTCGAGAACAATGTAGACATGACCGAGACACGTCTCCAGTCAATAACCAATAGCGGGACCTGGATGCCCATATTGGCTCCTACATATTCTACGAAGATCTTTATCGGTCAGACCGCATAACAACATACGTTTGTTCCCTTTGTCATCGGTATGTTACTTGCCCGAGATTCGATCGTCGGTATCCAATACCTAGTTCAATCTCGTTACCGGCAAGTCTCTTTACTCGTTCCGTAATACATCATCTCACAACTAACACATTAGTTGCAATGCTTGCAAGGCTTATGTGATGTGCATTACCGAGAGGGCCCAGAGATACCTCTCCGACAATCGGAGTGACAAATCCTAATCTCGAAATATGTCAACCCAACATGTACCTTCGGAGACACCTGTAGAGCACCTTTATAATCACCCAGTTACGTTGTGAAGTTTGGTAGCACACAAAGTGTTCCTATGGTAAACGGGAGTTGCATAATCTCATAGTTAAAGGAACATGTATAAGTCATGGATAAAAGCAATAGCAACATACTAAACGATCGGGTGCTATGCTAATGGAATGGGTCATGTCAATCAGATCATTCAACTAATGATGTGATCTCGTTAATCAAATAACAACTCTTTGTTCATGGCTAGGAAACATAACCATCTTTGATTAATGAGCTAGTCAAGTAGAGGCATACTAGTGACACTCTGTTTGTCTATGTATTCACACATGTATTATGTTTCCAGTTAATACAATTCTAGCATGAATAATAAACATTTATCATGATATAAGGAAATAAATAATAACTTTATTATTGCCTCTAGGGCATATTTCCTTCAGTCTCCCACTTGCACTAGAGTCAATAATCTAGTTCACATCGCCATGTGATTTATCAGCAATAGTTCACATCGATGTGTGACCAACACCCAAAGGGTTTACTAGATTCAGTAATCTAGTTCACATTGCTATGTGATTAACACCCAAAGAGTACTATAGTGTGACTTTTGCTTGTGAGAGAAGTTTAGTCAACGGGTCTGCCACATTCAGTTCCGTTATGTATTTTGCAATTTTCTATGTCTACAATGCTCTGCACGGAGCTACTTTAGCTAATTGCTCCCACTTTCAATATGTATCTAGATTGAGACTTACAGTCATCCAGATTAGTGTCAAAACTTGCATCGACGTAACCTTTTACGACGAACCTTTTTGTCACCTCCATAATCGAGAAACATATCCTTATTCCACTAAGGATAATTTTGACCGCCGTCCAGTGATCTACTCCTAGATCACTATTGTACTCCCGTGCCAATCTCAGGGTAGGGTGTACAATAGGTCTGGTATACAGCATGGCATACTTTATAGAACCTATGGCTGAGGCATAGGGAATGACTTTCATTCTCTTTCTATCTTCTGCCGTGGTCGGGCTTTGAGTCTTACTCAATTTCACACCTTGTAATACAGGCAAGAACTCTTTCTTTGACTGTTCCATTTTGAACTACTTCAAAATCTTTTCAAGGTATGTACTTATTGAAAAATTTATCAAGCGTCTTGATCTATCTCTATAGATCTTGATGCTCAATATGTAAGCAGCTTTACCGAGGTCCTTCTTCGAAAAACTCCTTTCAAATACTCCTTTATGCTTTACAGAATAATTCTACATTATCTCCGATTAATAATATGTCATTTACATATACTTATCAGAAATACTGTAGTGCTCCCACTCACTTTCTTGTAAATACAGGCTTCACCGCAAGTCTGTATAAAACTATATGCTTTGATCAACTTATCAAAGCGTATATTCCAACTCCGAGATGCTTGCACCAGTCCATAGATGGATCGCTGGAGCTTGCATATTTTGTTAACACCTTCAGGATCGACAAAACCTTCTAGTTGCATCGTATACAACTCTTATTTAATAAATCCATCAAGGAATGTAGTTTTGTTTATTCATTTGCCGGATTTCATAAAATGCGGCAATTGCTAACATGATTCGGACAGACTTAAGCATAGATACGAGTGAGAAACTCTCATCGTAGTCAACACCTTGAACTTGTCGAAAACCTTTTGCGACAATTCTAGCTTTGTAGATAGTAACACTACTATCAGTGTCCGTCTTCCTCTTCAAGATCCATTTATTTTCTTTGGCTTGACGATCATTGGGCAAATCCATCAAAGTCCATACTTTGTTCTCATACATGGATCATATCTCAGATTTCATGGCCTCTAACCATTTTGCGGAATCTGGGCTCATCATCGCTTCCTCATAGTTCGCAAGTTCGTCATGGTCTAGTAACATGACTTCCAGAACAGGATTACCGTACCACTCTGGTGCGGATCTCACTCTGGTTTACTTACGAGATTCGGTAGTAACTTGATCTTGAAGTTACATGATCATCATCATTAGCTTCCTCACTAATTGGTGTAGTAGTCACAGGAACAGTTTTCTGTGATGAACTACTTTCCAATAAGGGAGAAGGTACAATTACCTTATCAAGTTCTACTTGCCTCCCACTCACTTCTTTCGAAAGAAACTCTTTCTCTAGAAAGTTTCCGAACTTAGCAACAAAAGTCTTGCCTTCGGATCTGTGATAGAAGGTGTATCCAACAGTTTCCTTTGGATATCCTATGAAGACACATTTCTCCGATTTGGGTTCGAGCTTATCAGGTTGAAGCTTTTTCACATAAGCATCGCAGCCCCAAACTTTAAGAAACGACAGCTTAGGTTTATTGCTAAACCATAGTTCATACGGTGTCGTCTCAACGGATTTAGATGGTGCCCCTTTTAACGTGAATGCAGTTGTCTCTAATGCATGATCCCAAAACGATATTGGTAAATCGGTAAGAAACATCATAGATTGTACTATATCCAATAAAGTACGGTTATGACGTTCGGACACACCATTATGCTGTGGTGTTCCAGGTGGCATGAATTTGTGAAACTATTCCACACGGTTTTTAACTGAAGGCCAAAACTCGTAACTCAAATATTTTACCTCTGCGATCATATCGTAGAAACTTTTTATTTTCTTGTTACGATGGTTATCCACTTCACTCTGAAATTCTTTGAACTTTTCAAACGTTTCAGACTTATGTTTCATTAAGTAGATATACCCATATCTGCTTAAATCATCTGTGAAGTTCTGAAAATAATGATACTTATCGCGAGCCTTAATATTCATCGGACCACATACATCAGTATGTATGATTTCCAACAAATCTGTTACTTGCTCCATTGTTCCGGAGAACGGCGTTTTAGTCATCTTGCCCAAGAGGCATGGTTCGCAAGCATCAAGTGATTCATAATCAAGTGATTCCAAAATCCCATCAGCATGGAGTTTCTTCATGCGCTTTACACCAATATGACCTAAACGGCAGTGCCACAAATAGGTTGCACTATCATTATTAACTTCGCATCTTTTTGGTTTCAATATTATGAATATGTGTATCACTACGATCGAGATCTAATGAACTATTTTCATTGGTGTGTATTACCATAGAAGGTTTTATTCATGTAAACAGAACAACAATTGTTCTCTAACTTTAAATGAATAACTGTATTGCAATTAACATGATCAAATCATATTCATGCTCAACGCAAACACCAAATAACACTTATTTAGTTTTAACACTAATCCCGAAAGTATAGGTAGTGTGTGATGATGATCATATCAATCTTGGAACCACTTCCAACACACATCGTCACCTTGCCCTTTAACTAGTCTTTGTTCATTCTGCAACTCCCGTTTCGAGTTACTAAATTTTAGCAACTGAACTAGTACCAAATACTGAGGGGTTGCTATGAACACTAGTAAAGTACACATCAATAACACGTATATCAAATATACTTATGTTCACTTTGCCATCCTTCTTATCCGCCAATCACTTGGGGTAGTTCCGCTTCCAGTGACCAGTCTCTTTGCAGTAGAAGCACTTAGTCTTAGGCTTAGGACTAGACTTGGGCTTTTTCACTTGAGCAGCAACTTGCTTGCCGTTCTTCTTGAAGTTCCCCTTCTTTCCTTTTGCCCTTTTCTTGAAACTAGTGATCTTGTCAACCATCAACACTTGATGTTTTTCTTTGATTTCTACCTTCGCTGATTTTAGCATCGCGAAGAGCTTGGGAATATTTTCCGTTATCCCTTGCATATTATAGTTCATCACGAAGTTCTACTAACTTGGTGATGGTGGCTAGAGAATTCTGTCAATCACTATTTTATCTGGAAGATTAACTCCCACTTGATTCAAGCGATTGTAGTACTCAGACTATCTGAGCACATGCTCACTAGTTGAGCGATTCTCCTCCATCTTTTAGCTATAGAACTTGTTGGAGACTTCATATCTCTCAACTCGGGTATTTGCTTGAAATATTAACTTCAACTCCTGGAACATCTTGTATGGTCCATGACGTTCAAAAACATCTTTGAAGTCCCGATTCTTAAGCCGTTAAGCATGGTGCACTAAACTATTAAGTAGTCATCATATTGAGCTAGCAAAACGTTCATAACGTCTGCATCTGCTCCTGCAAAAGGTCCGTCACCTAGCGGTGCATCAAGGACATAATTCTTCTGTGCAGCAATGAGGATCAACCTCAGATCACGGATCCAATCCGCATCATTGCTACTAACATTTTTCAACACAATTTTCTCTAGGAACATATCAAAATAAACATATGAAAGCAACAACGCGAGCTATTGATCTACAACATAGATATGCTAATACTACCAGGACTAAGTTCATGATAAATTTAAGTTCAATTAATCATATTACTTAAGAACTCCCACTTAGATAGACATCTCTCTAATCCTCTAAGTGATCACGTGATCCAAATCAACTAAACCATGTCCGATCATCACGTGAGATGGAGTAGTTTCAATGGTGAACATCATTTATGTTGATCATATCTACTATATGATTCATGCTCGACCTTTCGGTCTCTGTGTTCCGAGGCCATATCTGTATATGCTAGGCTCGTCAAGTTAAACCTGAGTATTCCGCGTGTGCAACTGTTTTGCACCCGTTGTATTTGAACGTAGAGCCTATCACACCCGATCATCACGTGGTGTCTCAGCACGAAGAACTTTCGCAACGGTGCATACTCAGGGAGAACACTTCTTGATAATTTAGTGAGAGATCATCTTATAATGCTACCGTCAACCAAAGCAAGATAAGATGCATAAAAGGATAAACATCACATGCAATCAATATAAGTGATATGATATGGCCATCATCATCTTGTGCTTGTGATCTCCATCTTCGAAGCACCGTCATGATCACCATCGTCACCGGCGCGACACCTTGATCTTCATCACAGCATCGTTGTCGTCTCGCCAATCTTATGCTTCTACGACTATCACTACCGCTTAGTAATAAAGTAAAGCATTACATCGCGATTGCATTGCATACAATAAAGCGACAACCATATGGCTCCTGCCAGTTGCCGATAACTCGGTTACAAAACATGATCATCTCATACAATAAAATTTAGCATCACGTCTTGACCATATCACATCACAACATGCCCTGCAAAAACAAGTTAGACGTCCTCTACTTTGTTGTTGCAAGTTTTACGTGGCTGCTACGGGCTTTAAGCAAGAACTCATCTTACCTACGCATTAAGACCACAACGATAGTTTGTCAAATAGACTCCGTTTTAACCTTCTCAAGGACCGGGCGTAGCCACACTCGGTTCAACTAAAGTTGGAGAGACAGTCTTCCGCAAGCCATCTATGTGCAAAGCACGTCGAGGGAACCGGTCTCGCGTAAGCGTACGCGTAAGGTTGGTCCGGATCGTCTCGTCCAACAATACCGCTGAACCAAAGTATGACATGCTGGTAGGCAGTATGACTTGTATCGTCCACAACTCACTTGTGTTCTACTCGTGCAAATAACATCAAACCATAAAAAACCTAGGCTCGGATGCCACTGTTGGGGAACGTAGTAATTTCAAAAAAAAAATTCCTACGCACACGCAAGATCATGGTGATGCACAGCAACGAGAGGGGAGAGTGTTTGTCTACGTACCCTCGTAGACCGAAAGCGGAAGCGTTATATCAACGCGGTTGATGTAGTCGTACTTCTTCACGATCCAACCGATCTAAGCACCGAACGTACGGCACCTCCGAGTTCTGCACACGTTCAGCTCGATGACGATCCCCGGGCTCCGATCCAGCAAAGCGTCGGGGAAGAGTTCCGTCAGCACGACGGCGTGGTGACGATCTTGATGTGTTACCGGCGCAGAGCTTCGCCTAAGCACTGTAACGATATGACCGAGGTGGAATTTGGTGGAAGGGGGCACCGCACACGGCTAAGGAACGATCCGTAGATCAACTTGTGTGTCTATGGGGTGCCCCTTGCCTCAGTATATAAAGGATGGAGGAGGAGGAGGCCGGCCAAGGCAAAAGGTGCGGCCAGCATATGGAGTCCTACTAGGACTCCAAGTCCTAGTAGGAGTCCACCACAAGGGGAGGAAGGGAGAAGGAATAGGAGGAGTAGGAAAGGTGGCCGGCCCCCTTTTCCCTAGTCCAATTCGGACCAAAGGGGAGGGGGGGCGCAGCAGCCTTTTCCTCTTCCCACTAAAGCCCATCAAGGCCCATTACTTCTCCCGTAATCCCGTAACTCCCCGGTACTTCCGAAAATACCCGAATCACTCAGAACCCTTCCGATGTCCGAATATAGTCGTCCAATATATCGATCTTTACGTCTCGACCATTTCGAGACTCCTCGTCATGTCCCCGATCTCATCCGGGACTCCGAACTCCTTCGGTACATCAAAACTCATAAACTCATAATACAACTGTCATCGAAACCTTAAGCGTGCGGACCCTACGGGTTCGAGAACAATGTAGACATGACCGAGACACGTCTCCAGTCAATAACCAATAGCGGGACCTGGATGCCCATATTGGCTCCTACATATTCTACGAAGATCTTTATCGGTCAGACCGCATAACAACATACGTTTGTTCCCTTTGTCATCGGTATGTTACTTGCCCGAGATTCGATCGTCGGTATCCAATACCTAGTTCAATCTCGTTACCGGCAAGTCTCTTTACTCGTTCCGTAATACATCATCTCACAACTAACACATTAGTTGCAATGCTTGCAAGGCTTATGTGATGTGCATTACCGAGAGGGCCCAGAGATACCTCTCCGACAATCGGAGTGACAAATCCTAATCTCGAAATATGTCAACCCAACATGTACCTTCGGAGACACCTGTAGAGCACCTTTATAATCACCCAGTTACGTTGTGACGTTTGGTAGCACACAAAGTGTTCCTATGGTAAACGGGAGTTGCATAATCTCATAGTTAAAGGAACATGTATAAGTCATGGATAAAAGCAATAGCAACATACTAAACGATCGGGTGCTATGCTAATGGAATGGGTCATGTCAATCAGATCATTCAACTAATGATGTGATCTCGTTAATCAAATAACAACTCTTTGTTCATGGCTAGGAAACATAACCATCTTTGATTAATGAGCTAGTCAAGTAGAGGCATACTAGTGACACTCTGTTTGTCTATGTATTCACACATGTATTATGTTTCCAGTTAATACAATTCTAGCATGAATAATAAACATTTATCATGATATAAGGAAATAAATAATAACTTTATTATTGCCTCTAGGGCATATTTCCTTCATGGAACATAGAGCATCTTCGCAAGTTTCACCCATAAGGCGCGGTTGCCGTGACCCGCTCCGGCAACCATCGGTTTGCACAGGCCTTGCCGCTGTTGCATGTAACCCCTTGTGCAAAGCCAGGCGAAGCCCCTGGCACCAGATAAAGTTGCCCTGTTAGGCGACCTTGTTCTTAGGCACGTTCAGTCGGCCAAGAATTATAACAAGTCGACGCCGAAGCAGGAAGGCCCTTATCGGGCGAGACGAGTCGCGAGGCCCGGCGCTGTCCGCCTCAAGACCGAAGAGGGCCTACCAGTGAGCAACTCCTGGGAACATAGAGCATCTTCGCAAGTTTCGCCCATAAGGCGCGGTTGCCGTGATCCGCTCCGGCAACCATCGGTTTGTACAGGCCTTGCCGCTGTTGCATGTAACCCCTTGTACAAAGCCAGGCGAAGCCCCTGGCATCAGATAAAGTGGCCCTGTTAGGCGACCTTGTTCTTAGGCACGTTCAGTCGGCCAAGAATTATAACAAGTCGACGCCGAAGCAGGAAGGCCCTTATCGGGTGAGACGAGTCGCGAGGCCCGGCGCTGTCCGCCTCAAGACCGAAGAGGGCCTACCAGTGAGCAACTCCTGGGAACATAGAGCATCTTCGCAAGTTTCGCCCATAAGGCGCGGTTGTCGTGATCCGCTCCGGCAACCACCGGTTTGTGCAGGCCTTGCCGATGTTGCGTATAAGCCCTCGTACAAAGCCAGGCGAAGCCCCTGGCCGAAGATAAAGAAGCGCTGGCGCCCTAGATTTTAGCATGCATGCTGAGTCAGAGTCTCGTCCTTGGTTAGGGTTGTCAGTTCCTAGCTGTCGCTAACCCCTAACTTAGAGGTCGAGTCCGCGTCTTTTTCCCGTCCTTTCCCTTTGGCTCGCAGGAATTGAATGTCCTTGCCGGGCCGCTCAAGGACAAGGAAGAGGAGAAGGACGAGCCAACACCTACGCCCCGGCGAGCCAGAGTCGCTGGGGGCTGCAACCTCAGATAAGTTTTTGCATTCCTCATCATGCATTCTCTAATGGACTGTGGAATTTGAAAGCCTCCTTCCCTCCTGAAAAGCTACCGTGCTCTCTTAGCGGCAAGCCCCAGAGCGCGTTCCTGGGGCCCGTTTCGATAGCAGCCGCGGCAGAAAGGGGGAGGGAAGCGAGGGGCCGGAACCCGCCTGCTCCCCGCCTCCGCCAAGGGCGTGAGAAAGGTCGAGCAGTGCGGGGGAGCGGCTAGGCCTGTTGCCGGGCGAGAAACTGTCTATCTTAACGATGTAAAGGATTCGTTCCTTACCGCGGTTCCCACCCGCGAGACAAATGATCCGGCAAACATCCCCTTTTCATTAAAAACATTCCACTCAGGTACAGTTCAGAGAGAATGAAAAACATGAAAGAAGGGATTACAAGGCTTAAACGCAACTAAGGCCCGAAGGCTTACAAGCTGAAAAGAGATAAGGTGCCCGTAATCCCTTTCTTGTCTCTCTCCTCAGGAGGTAGGGCAAGAAGGCGAAGAGGGCGAAAGGGGCACCTAGGCGAACTACGGGTGCCAGAAGGCACCAAGAGAAGATCCGGGGGCTCCGCCCGGGCGTCTCCGGAGGCTGAAGAAGACGGAGGCGCCGGAGGCAGAGCTGGAAGATGAGGCAGCGGCCTTGCCGCCAGCCTCTTCCTCTTCCCCAGCCTTGCCACTCCGGCCGCCCGAGGAGATCAAGCCCCCGGCAAGAGGAGCTTGCCGGGCCGAAGAGAAGACCCCGGTGGTCGTCACCGAGAGCAAGGGTGATGGCGGCGTCTGGGGCGCATCTGGAACACGAGGCACCGGAGCGTCAGCCAGCTGTCGAAGTCGGCCCGTACTCCGACTTCGCGGCCTTCGACGTCCGCCCTCTGTCCTCCTCAGCATCCCCCCTACGCCAGTCGCCCAAGGAGACGACCCCGGGGAGTTTACGGAGCCCGGCGCGGATGATGGGGCCGCCGGTGCCACACGGAGCTGCGACCGACGCCTAGTCGGACCCGTCATCCCGGCGGCTGCTCCCCTCGTCGTCGCTGTCGCTCCCCTCCTCGTCACTCTCACTCGAGGAGGAGCCTTCGCTGTCGGAGGAGCTATCTTCGCAGCACCGGGCCCGGATGCCGGAGCCCCAGAAGGCCTTGACGGAGAGGAGGTCCTCCCCCACCAGCTTAAAGTGGAGGGTGAACCCCTCCGTCAAGCTGTGGATCCGGGCGAACGTCTTCCACCCGCGGCCCAGACACACCTCGCCGGGGGCTCGGGACTCGACGTGGACTCGCGTCCCACTGATCCCGCAGCCCCTCATGCGCAGGTTTAGCGTCTCAGGCTGCCCCACCTCCAACACGCCCGCGAATGAAGCGGGAAGCCGGAGGCGGCGACGAGGCGCCCGGCGCAGCCTGATAATGAACTCACAGGGGTCGTCCCCGAGATGGACCGCGGGAAGGAACGGAGCCGCTGGCGGAGGCGAGGACGGCGCACCGATCCGTCCGCCCCGAGCGCCCCGGCCCCGTCCACGACCTCGTCCGCGACCTCGCCCTCTCCCTCTTCCCCTGACGACCGGCTCCGCCGCCGCGGGCGCAAGGGGAGGAGGGGCGCGTTGCCTAGCAGACACCCTCGCGGCAACCGAAGAAGAACCAGGGTTCCCCCCCTCCATCGCAGATGGGGGAAGGAAACCAGAAGCAGAAGGAGGAAGGAGATGGAGTGCGGATTTCCGTTGCCCCCTTTCGCTCCTTATAAAGGGGCGGAGTGGGACGCGGCCGCCTCGCTCCTCCAATAGAAGCGGAGGAAGGGCAGGCGACTGGGGCCGACCCACTGCATCGACCCGCGCCGGCCGGACTCCCTGCCTCCGCCGCCGCGACCCCGAGTGCATGAGGACCACGCGGTGGGCGCGCAGAACCGAGGCGACGGGTGGGACGACCTCTCCCCATCCCGTGATTATGGGGAACGGACGCCTCGAAAGCCGTGCCTCACCCCCGTTCATTTATCGAGCCGCGCCTCCGCACCTCCCCCCACTTAAAGAGGGAACGGGCGTTTCGCCCCCACGACGCCGCGATAAGCGCGCGCCGCCTGGGGAAGGTGCGACGGATGCGGAGTTAAGGAGCAGCGCGACCGAGGCCACGCGTGCCCGTGCACTGTTAGGGCCTGGCCCAACAAACGCTCGGCACCGTGTGTGGCCCAGGCCCGGGGGCTCCTGTCGGTGTACTAAAGTAGGGGTACCTTAGTACCCCAGACCTGTGCACGGGCAGTTGTAGCACCCTGCGGCGAAGCCCGCCCAGGAAGCGCCAAGAGAAGACCAAGCATTCAAGACAAGGCCCCCGGCAAGAGGAGCTTGCCGGGCCAAGAAGACAAGGCCCCGGCAAGAGGAGCTTGCCGGGACGACTAAGCCCATGTAATACCATCCAAGAACAAAGTATAAGAGACAGAAGATCGAGACCCCGGCAAGAGGAGCTTGTCGGGAAGGCCGAACCCAGGCACCACGAGAGAAGCCCGCCACGGCGCGCCATGCGCCCCGGCAAGGCCTGATAGCCGGCAAGCTATCAGGCACAGGAAGACGACCCCCGCGGCAAGCCACTTGCCGCGGCAAATCGCCACCTCAGGACTGCGCTCCAGCTCGCCCGCCCACGCGTCGCTCCGGGGCATCCCCCAAGGGCACGTGGCGGGGCACCGCGCAGCCTGGGGCATGCGGAGGCATGCAGCCACCATCGTGGCGAGCGGTGGCGCACCTAACGGTCCGCCTCGGTGCTGTCCAGGCGACCGTGACGGGCATTTAATGCCCTTGTCCCCTACCGTCAGAAGTAGGTATGATAACACTGTGCCGCGCTGCAGCGCCACTGTTCCCGCACTATTACAACCTCCACCCTTTTTACACTTTTACCCCTTTCTCTTACGTTGACACCTGTCGGTGACCCCTTTGCGCTATAAAAGGAGGCCCGTGTGCAACGTAGGGGGGGTTCGGTTCCGGGGGGGCTCGGTTCGGAGATTGGGAATCCAGACAGCCATACGCTCGGTGTAGCTAGCTCTCCAAGCTCCCGAGCTCTCCAGTTCAATACAACCAAGCAGGAGTAGGGTTTTACGCGTCCATCGCGGCCCGAACCTGGGTAAACCGCTCGTGTACTCGCCTCGATCTGCTCTCTGTGCTCCCTCCGCCCCCCTCACCGGACAACGAAAGGGGCTCCGGCCCCATAGGTGCTCGCGGGGGACGCCGTCCACCCCGACAAATTTCAGGGTCTTATAGCTCAAAATAATCAGTAAATGCATGAAAATAACAAATGAAGTCAGGAAGGGTTGAAAATTGATGATTATTCTTTGAATGGTGCATTTTGAACACAGAAAAACTATAGATTTCAAATAAGTTCAAAAAAATGAAATCCCTTTGTAACAGATGAGTTTCCATATGAAACCCTGATACTTAGAAAGAGATTGTCCGTTTTGTACAGGAAGTGCATCTAGTTTTTGCTGTAACCCTCTCTACTTTCTTGCACATGCTATGTGGGTCAAATGATAATACCATGCCACTTTCAACCTTTTCAAATTTCATTTGAAATGCTTTTCAATTTCAGGGTCTTATAGCTCAAAATAATCAGTAAATGCATGAAAAATAACAAATGCAGTTAGAAAGGGTTGAAAATTAATGATGTGGCTTTGAATGGTGCATTTTGAACACAAAAAAGTGTGGAGTTCCAACAAGTAAAAAAATGAAATCTCTTTGTAACAGACGAGTTTCCGTATGAAACCCTGATACTTCGAAAGAGATTCTCCGTTTTGTACAAGAAGTGCATCCAGTTTTTGTCTTAACCCTCTCTACTTTCTTGCACATGCTATGTGGGTGAAACGATGATACCATGCCAACTTTCAACCTTTTCAGAGTTCATTTGAAATGCTTCTCAATTTCAGGGTCGTATAGCTCAAAATAATCAGTAAATGCATGAAAATAACAAATGAAGTCAGGAAGCGTTGAAAATTGATGATTATTCTTTGAATGGTGCATTTTGAACACAGAAAAACTATAGATTTCAAATAAGTTGAAAAAAAAATGAAATCCCTTTGTAACAGATGAATTTCCATATGAAACCCTGATACTTCGAAAGAGATTGTCCGTTTTGTACACGAAGTGCATCTAGTTTTTGTTGTAACCCTCTCTACTTTCTTGCACATGCTATGTGGGTGAAATGATGATACCGTGCCAACTTTCTACCTTTTCAGATGTAACGTCCGGATAATCAAGCTACAGCAATCCCCTACTAATGATGCCAAGTCATGACTATTACTGTTGCTAATCTCACTTTGGTTTAAAACCAATTCAAATTCTAATTCAAAATCAAGCAAACAATAAACGTTTTCAAATATTAAAACTAAAATGTTCGGAGTGAACCAAACATTGCATAGATAATTATGGTGGAGAAACCACACCTTTAAAAAAATGTTTAAATAATATGAGATGAATAAAACAGCAGCAAAACAATTATTCAAATGCTTTAAAATAATAAACAATTTAAAACTATTTTTATTTCAGTGCTAAACGGTTTGTGGCAGTGGCATGAATTGTAACACTATTTTAGGTGCCACTTTTGTATTTTTGGAAACTAAAATAAAACAAATAAGAACTAAAAGAATAAAACAGAAAACAAAAATTACAAAAAAGGAAAAGAACCCCCCCCAACCGGGCCGTGGCCCAGCTGGCCTCTGGACCGCCAGGCCGACCCAACCGCCCCAATGCCCCACCTTATCCCCTGGCGACCGAACCCTTGCGGTCCACCCCACTCCCCTCGTTCCCCTCACTCTCTCCCGCACCCTGCCCCGAGTGGATCTGGATCGGGGGCAACCGACGCCCCGATCCCGTCGCCCCCTCCTTGCCTGGACCTCGCCGGCGCGCCCTCACCGGTCTGCCTCCCGCTCCGCCGACGTCGTCCTCGTCCTCCCCCACGACCACCACTGCCCCGTTCCCTACAGACACTCGGTGAGGCCCCCGGCCTCTTCCTCCCCCTCGTCCCCGTCAACGCGGTCGCCGCTCCCCGCACGCCCGCGCCCATGGCCGCGCGCGCAGACGCGTGCCCTCTCTACCGCTCGCGGCCACCGAAACCCCTCCGCTCCTCGCCCGCACGCCGCGCCTGCACACGCCGCGCGCTGCGGCTTGCTGTCTCCGCGGCCGCGCCGCTCTCTGCCGCTCCTCTGTTGTGCTGCGGCCCCGTGCGCCTCCAGTCGCCGCGCCCATGGCCACGCGCCCGCGCACCTGGCCGCGCCCCTGCTGGCCCGCTTGGTCCTCCCCGTGGCCACGCCTTATTCGCCGCTGCCTGCTTCTGCCCCTGCCGTGCTGTTGTCTGCTGCTGCTGCTGCCCTCGTCCGGCCACGGCACCCCACCCGCGCGGCCCCGCTACTGCCTGCACACCGCCCGCCTCCATACTCTTCCCGCGCTCGCCTCACCTCCGCAGCCCCCCGCGCCAGACGCCGCCCCTGCGCAACTCCCTCGCCGCCCCGCCTCACCACCCCATCGCGCGCCAGGCTCGCCGCTGTCCTGCGCCCCGCCGGCGACCGCCCTCGTGCCCCAGCCATGCCCTGCGCCCCGGGCGGGCTTCGCCCCCGCACACGCCCGCTACACCGCCGCCCGTTTTGGCCCCCTGGGCCACTGACCCAGGGGCCCCACGCCCCTTTTTCTAGAAAAATAAAATAAGTACTTAATAATGTAAAAAAAAAATTTAATTAATTAACTTAATTAAAATGGTTTAATTAAAATAATTACTTAGTTAGCCTAACTAATCTGTAATTAGTTAGATGTCTCAATGACAGGAGGGCCCCACCCCCTGTTGACCAGTCAAACGTTGACTGGTCAACTGGGACCCCCTGGCCCACCTGTCAGCCTCTGGTGCACTTCTGTGTACGCAGAGCTGGGTGCGCCTAGTATTTTACTATTTAATTTCGAATTAATAATGATTCAGAATATTGCTAAAAACTTGGAAAAATCATCATAAATCAACCGTAGCTCGGATGGAAAAACTTTATACATGAAAGTTGCTCAGAACGACGAGACGCTTCCGGTTACGTAACCCGTTCGTCCGCCACACCCCCCTAACCTATCGAACTCGCAACTTTCCCCCTCCGGCTCCTCTGTCCGAAAACGCGAAACACCGGGGATATTTTCCCGGATGTTTCCCCCCTTCACCGGTATCACCGTATACCGCGTTAGGGCACCACTAACGCCGTTATTTGTCATGTCATGCATCACTGTGCATCTGCTTGCTTAAATATTTATTGTTTCTCCCCCCCTCTTCTCTCGATAGACCCCGAGACCGACGTTGCTGCTGCCCCGTTCGACTACGGAGTTGACGATCCCTCTCTCTTGCCAGAGCAACCAGGCAAGCCCCCCCCCTTGATCACCAGATATCGCCTACTCTTCCCTATACTGCTTGCATTAGAGTAGTGTAGCTTGTTACTGCTTTCGTTATTCCTATCCTGATGCATAGCCTGTTTTTGATACTGCTGTTGATACCTTTACCTACAATCCTACTGCTTAGTATAGGATGCTAGTGTTCCATCAGTGGCCCTACACTCTTGTCCGTCTGCCATGCTATACTACTGGGCCGTGATCACTTCGGGAAGTGATCGCGGACATATACTATATACTTTACACTGTTACATTACATGTGATACTGTTCGGAGATGGGGGCTGAAGGGGCAGGTGGCTCCATCCCGGTAGAGGTGGGCCTGGGTTCCCGACGGCCCCCGACTGTTACTTTGAGGCGGAGCGACAGGGCAGGTTCAGACCACCTAGGAGAGAGGTGGGCCTGGCCCTAGTCGGCGTTCGCGATACTTAACACGCTTAACGAGATCTGGGTATTTGATCTGAGTCTGGCCATTTGGTCTATACGCACTAACCACCTACGCGGGAGTAGTTATGGGTATCCCGACGTCGTGGTATCAGCCGAAGCACTTCTTGACGTCAGCGACTGAGTGGCGCGCGCCGGGTTGGACCGCGTAACGTGACTTCCGTTGTACTGGAGGTTGCTAGGTCTGCTCACCGGCCGCGTTCGCAACGTGCAGGTGTGCTCAGGGCGATGGGCCCAGACCCCTGCGCGCATAGGTTTAGACCGGCGTGCTGACCGCTCTGTTGTGCCTAGGTGGGGCTGCGACGTGTTGATCTTCCGAGGCCGGGCATGACCCAGGAAAGTGTGTCCGGCCAAATGGGATCAAGCGTGTTGGGCTATGTGGTGCACCCCTGCAGGGAAGTTTATCTATTCGAATAGCCGTGTCCCTCGGTAAAAGGACGACCCGGAGTTGTACCTTGACCTTATGACAACTAGAACCGGATACTTAATAAAACACACCCTTCCAAGTGCCAGATACAACCCGGTGATTGCTCTCCAACAGGGCATCGAGGAGGGGATCGCCGGGTAGGATTATGCTATACGATGCTACTTGGAGGACTTCAGTCTACTCTCTTCTATATGCTGCAAGGAGGAGACTGCCAGAAGCGTAGTCTTCGATAAGACTAGCTATCCCCCTCTTATTCTGGCATTCTGCAGTTCAGTCCACTGATATGGCCCTTTACACATATATCCATGCATATGTAGTGTAGCTCCTTGCTTGCGAGTACTTTGGATGAGTACTCACGGTTGCTTTCTCCTTCTTTTCCCCCTATCCCTTCTACCTGGTTGTCGCAACCAGATGTTGGAGCCCAGGATCCAGACGCCACCTTCGACGACGACTCCCACTACTCTGGAGGTGCCTACTACTACGTGCAGCCCGCTGATGACGACCAAGAGTAGTTAGGAGGATCCCAGGCAGGAGGCCTGCGCCTCGTTCGATCTGTATTCCCAGTTTGTGCTAGCCTTCTTAAGGCAAAACTTGCTTAACTTATGTCTGTACTCAGATATTGTTGCTTCCGCTGACTCGTCTATGATCGAACACTTGTATTCGAGCCCTCGAGGCCCCTGGCTTGTATTATGATGCTTGTATGACTTATTTTATTTGTAGAGTTGTGTTGTGATATCTTCCCGTGAGTCCCTGATCTTGATCGTACACATTTGCGTGCATGATTAGTGTACGATTGAACCGGGGGCGTCACAAGTTGGTATCAGAGCCGACTGCCTGTAGGAATTCCCCTTCCCAACTCCTTGGCCGAAGTCGAGTCTAGACATTACAAATTTTTTACTAACATGGCTGTGTGTCTTACGGGCACACGTCGCCATCGGGTGGTTGTAGGATCTTTTACTCCTTGACCTATACTCTGGGACCCTGACATCCCTTCTATTCGGGTTAAATGATTTTACTAAAATCTAACTTTAGGTTCTCGAAAGTTACTTTATCCCGGAGAGCCCCTTCAGTCCAGATGATCGCCGACTACACCGGAAGATTTCAAGATACTCTCTGATATTCTCTTGAGACCTTGTGCCCGTTGCTTTTGCAATTCCCTTCCACCGAAATATCCCTATGGATAAATACTTACACCTGTCGTGCTTACTTTTGTTCCCACTCGATCTTGTTATTACAAGATACCCCGAGAATATTTTGTGCCTACTGCCTTGTAGTTCTTTGCCACCTGAATACCCCTAAGAATAAATTCTCGCACTTTCCGAGTACCCGCTCATCCCCAGTTGTTCAGGTGTTTCACGAAAATCTTTGAATTACTATTCAATCCCCCGAAAATCTTTAGCAGCTTTATTGCTTTGCCAATACTTGTCTGCTTGCATGATGGATGCTTTCCATATGTCTAGCAATATTCGTTAGTATCCTTAGGCACCGCCATTTTGATCCCTTTGCTTCAACATGAGTGCAAATGCACGCAGTCATCAGTTGATCCTTTTAAATTATCTTTTCGGCTCAGACGTCAATTTAAACATGAGCTGAATCTCGACCAATCAAATTGTTGTCGATTTTACCCCTAAGCTTACCCAACTTATCCATCCTTAATCAGAGGGTTTGCCTCTGATCCCTTGATCGGAAATCCTAAATCTTTTGCATTTGAGCTTTGAATTAGTTAGTTGTCTCTATAATCATATGCCTCTGCATTGATTCTTCTTCTAGTTGAGTACCGATGCTCACATCAGTTCTCTTGTGTACCATCAACTCCTTTGTTGGATTTTATCCGACAACGTCCTTCATATTCAATAAGCTTGTGAGCCTTTCCTCGGATACATATTGCCTTTGGTAAATTGTATCGTTTGCTTTCTCAAGCATACTCTATTATCGAGTTGCGTTCTTTAGTCTTGAAATGTGTGGTATTTTCTATTGAAGCTTGTGGTATATGTTTCCACGATACCCTGACCGGTTGAACCTATGCCATCCTTTTATATGTGTGAACTCGGACGTTTTCACGAGTCATACTCATCTGGTATTTCACCAGGTAAAACTTTCAACACTAATGCCTTTATCTAAGCGAGAAGTGAATGGAAGGTAATACATTGACGAAGTGGGAGTCGACCTTGAACTTTGTGTTCATGCCCATGGACACGATGTAGATCTTATCATTTAAGCTTCTCTTAAATCAATTATTCCCTTATTATAAGTCCATGTTGTATCTGGGATTTGGTCCTTTACAATCGTGGTTCCGACCATGTTCTCCTTTAAATACCATTTTCGATGCAAGTGTAAGCACTTGTCCTCTGTGGATCATTACCCTGGTCCAACCTCTACTTTGATCCCTCTTCGAGTATTACCCCCTGGTATCTCGAGATTATCTTGGAACTGCATAACTTCTTATGAGTCTTCATCAAGTACTACATTCTCATTGATTACGGTTTTCATGGGCTCTGAGTTATTAAACACTCAAAGACACCGATAACTGAACCGAGTCTGCCTTACGGTTCAACAACTCTTGATAATCTTCTTTAAGTCCGAGTTTATACTCGATCATGTCATCCCTAGCCTGATCGGCTATACCATTAACTGTGCTACCTGGTCCTTCTTCCCGGAACACAATTTTCGATGTTGAGCTAAGCTTACGTTGATTTCCTTGTCTTGTCATTCCACCTCAGATAACAAGCTTGGTTTCGAGTTTGTGTCGTACCCATGGTTCCAATAACCTCTTGCTTCACCATTATTTTGACTTGATGTGATCGCGGATCGATTACATCTTCAAGTAATCTCTCAACAAATGTGTCCTGATCATTATCAACTTTCTGAGCTATTCCAGAATAACAATCAAATTCATGATAAGAATTACCATCCTTGCCCCTCGATGATTTGTGCGTCATCGACTACTTCCTTGCCTTCTTTCCAACACAAACTTGTTCGTGTTGTGGCTATACCTTGAGTTCCTTGCTATCCAGGAATTGTTCTCCCTTACCTTGGAACATTAACATCTCTTACGACATCAATGTTGTGAGGATTTCACCATCGCTTAAGAATTCTTGGTATGGTGATACTTCTCACCATCACTATTCTTTCTTGGGTCCTCGTGTTGATTCCATCCGGGGTACCAACAAGTGAGCTGTGCTGTTTGGATTCTGCCCTTCTAGCAATCCTATTGCTTTGAAGTTAATGGTCGGCCGTCATTCTTAGACTATTGATTATTGAATCACCATTCCGACGTTGGTCGTGCAACCCAACCCTTATTTCGGGTGCACCTATCAACCAATGCTTAAACTGGGTATGTTTTCCTCGAGCATATCCCCTTATATCATTTCATCTGACTAACGATATCTCCTTATTCACATACTTGTGGGAACCCATCTTTAGGAATTCTCGATGAATTGTCGCTGAGTTCATCAACTACCTCGTTATCCCTTCATTGGGTTAAGGATGCTCTCTTGTTTCGGAACTCACCTCCATAGTACATTTCCCGAGAATTTTACAATGTCATCTCGTCAAATTATTTTTTTGCACCTTTTCTTCTCAGGCATCCTGAGCCTGAGGTATCCCGACACCAATCAGATCTGAATCTCGATCAGATATGATGGGTGGAACATGTTTCCAAGAGTTATAACGTTGGTCTTTATATGACCCGGTAAGTTGATGTCATGCCTAGCACACCTGGTTGGAGGACCTATTGCAAAACTTATTCTATGAGTTGTTCCTGATGGATCCTTTGTGTATCCAAAGTTTGACCCTTGCTTGAAGAACATGTCAGCGCTATCTCGAAGCATGTCTATGGTACTCCGATTTTCAATAAGAACATTTGAAGCATCATGCTAAATGTTTCTTGTTGAGATTACCCAAACACCGTTGTATGGGTAATGTCATGAAAATCCTCTCCCCTACCTAAAGAGTTTACTAAATTATATCCTGTCAGGGATATCATGCTCTGCTCGTTCTTCCGAAGATATACCCTTGAAATATGTGTTTAAACACATTTTCCTTCCCATTGTTCTATTTAATCTGATGACCACCTTTTCTTTTCCATTGGTTTGTTTAAACCCCTTCTATGGTCTATATGATCTAAGCAGTGATAGTTCCATGCTTAGGTAAGCACCTCGTGTACCACTATTTTAGTAAGACCCTGTTACTTTTGTTGATGACATTCCGGTAACCACCGATGGACGAGAACCTTGCCTATTGGTCCGCCTCGTTCAACGAGCAGGAAAATGGTTCTCTTCATCCCTCGCCCTTGGTATCGATGTTGTTGCCGACATAACTGACAGGCTACCCTCTGACATGCCTTGCTATCGTGACCGTGCAAGATGTCAGCCCCCTTTTTACTTTAAACCACATGGTGGGCCCATAACCCACAGTTTCACAGGATCGAAACCTGACTCTCCTGTACACCCCCTATTCCCAAGGTTATTCCTTGCGCGTGGCCTCGTATGTAATTCACGGGTCACCGTCCTAGTGATCTATTCTGGTAACAGATGCATTACTCAATCTCGTTGCTTTGGACCCCTTTCGTGTGTTGTTTCAGACATCGAACGGTTGCCTACCCATTTGGAACTTCTCATGGTACCTTCTTACTTTACTCTCGATAATTTCTTAAGTATCTATTCGAAAGTTACTTCTACCACATTCCCTCAGTTATCTGCCAGGTAGTTGACCTTGAAGGTCCGTTCTCCAGTAGTTACCCCTTATCATTATCGTAAGTACGATGGAGTTCCTGAAGAAAGGACGACAACCTCATCATGATGCATTGATGCATAGGAATGAAGACATCAACGCTATGGATCGACCACTTCGAGAAGAGCAACCAAGACCGAGAAGATCCGTTAGCATTCCGTAACTAGACCTTTCCCCCCTTCGCTACCTCTTAAATCTCGGGACGAGATTTCTTGTAGTGGAGGAGATTTGTAACGTCCGGATAATCAAGCTACAGCAATCCCCTACTAATGATGCCAAGTCATGACTATTACTGTTGCTAATCTCACTTTGGTTTAAAACCAATTCAAATTCTAATTCAAAATCAAGCAAACAATAAACGTTTTCAAATATTAAAACTAAAATGTTCGGAGTGAACCAAACATTGCATAGATAATTATGGTGGAGAAACCACACCTTTAAAAAAATGTTTAAATAATATGAGATGAATAAAACAGCAGCAAAACAATTATTCAAATGCTTTAAAATAATAAACAATTTAAAACTATTTTTATTTCAGTGCTAAACGGTTTGTGGCAGTGGCATGAATTGTAACACTATTTTAGGTGCCACTTTTGTATTTTTGGAAACTAAAATAAAACAAATAAGAACTAAAAGAATAAAACAGAAAACAAAAATTACAAAAAAGGAAAAGAACCCCCCCCCCCAACCGGGCCGTGGCCCAGCTTGCCTCTCGACCGCCAGGCCGACCCAACCGCCCCAATGCCCCACCTTATCCCCTGGCGACCGAACCCTTGCGGTCCACCCCACTCCCCTCGTTCCCCTCACTCTCTCCCGCACCCTGCCCCGAGTGGATCTGGATCGGGGGCAACCGACGCCCCGATCCCGTCGCCCCCTCCTTGCCTGGACCTCGCCGGCGCGCCCTCACCGGTCTGCCTCCCGCTCCGCCGACGTCGTCCTCGTCCTCCCCCACGACCACCACTGCCCCGTTCCCTACAGACACTCGGTGAGGCCCCCGGCCTCTTCCTCCCCCTCGTCCCCGTCAACGCGGTCGCCGCTCCCCGCACGCCCGCGCCCATGGCCGCGCGCGCAGACGCGTGCCCTCTCTACCGCTCGCGGCCACCGAAACCCCTCCGCTCCTCGCCCGCACGCCGCGCCTGCACACGCCGCGCGCTGCGGCTTGCTGTCTCCGCGGCCGCGCCGCTCTCTGCCGCTCCTCTGTTGTGCTGCGGCCCCGTGCGCCTCCAGTCGCCGCGCCCATGGCCACGCGCCCGCGCACCTGGCCGCGCCCCTGCTGGCCCGCTTGGTCCTCCCCGTGGCCACGCCTTATTCGCCGCTGCCTGCTTCTGCCCCTGCCGTGCTGTTGTCTGCTGCTGCTGCCCTCGTCCGGCCACGGCACCCCACCCGCGCGGCCCCGCTACTGCCTGCACACCGCCCGCCTCCATACTCTTCCCGCGCTCGCCTCACCTCCGCAGCCCCCCGCGCCAGACGCCGCCCCTGCGCAACTCCCTCGCCGCCCCGCCTCACCACCCCATCGCGCGCCAGGCTCGCCGCTGTCCTGCGCCCCGCCGGCGACCGCCCTCGTGCCCCAGCCATGCCCTGCGCCCCGGGCGGGCTTCGCCCCCGCACACGCCCGCTACACCGCCGCCCGTTTTGGCCCCCTGGGCCACTGACCCAGGGGCCCCACGCCCCTTTTTCTAGAAAAATAAAATAAGTACTTAATAATGTAAAAAAAAAATTTAATTAATTAACTTAATTAAAATGGTTTAATTAAAATAATTACTTAGTTAGCCTAACTAATCTGTAATTAGTTAGATGTCTCAATGACAGGAGGGCCCCACCCCCTGTTGACCAGTCAAACGTTGACTGGTCAACTCGGACCCCCTGGCCCACCTGTCAGCCTCTGGTGCACTTCTGTGTACGCAGAGCTGGGTGCGCCTAGTATTTTACTATTTAATTTCGAATTAATAATGATTCAGAATATTGCTAAAAACTTGGAAAAATCATCATAAATCAACCGTAGCTCGGATGGAAAAACTTTATACATGAAAGTTGCTCAGAACGACGAGACGCTTCCGGTTACGTAACCCGTTCGTCCGCCACACCCCCCTAACCTATCGAACTCGCAACTTTCCCCCTCCGGCTCCTCTGTCCGAAAACGCGAAACACCGGGGATATTTTCCCGGATGTTTCCCCCCTTCACCGGTATCACCGTATACCGCGTTAGGGCACCACTAACGCCGTTATTTGTCATGTCATGCATCACTGTGCATCTGCTTGCTTAAATATTTATTGTTTCTCCCCCCTCTTCTCTCGATAGACCCCGAGACCGACGTTGCTGCTGCCCCGTTCGACTACGGAGTTGACGATCCCTCTCTCTTGCCAGAGCAACCAGGCAAGCCCCCCCCCTTGATCACCAGATATCGCCTACTCTTCCCTATACTGCTTGCATTAGAGTAGTGTAGCTTGTTACTGCTTTCGTTATTCCTATCCTGATGCATAGCCTGTTTTTGATACTGCTGTTGATACCTTTACCTACAATCCTACTGCTTAGTATAGGATGCTAGTGTTCCATCAGTGGCCCTACACTCTTGTCCGTCTGCCATGCTATACTACTGGGCCGTGATCACTTCGGGAAGTGATCGCGGACATATACTATATACTTTACACTGTTACATTACATGTGATACTGTTCGGAGATGGGGGCTGAAGGGGCAGGTGGCTCCATCCCGGTAGAGGTGGGCCTGGGTTCCCGACGGCCCCCGACTGTTACTTTGAGGCGGAGCGACAGGGCAGGTTCAGACCACCTAGGAGAGAGGTGGGCCTGGCCCTAGTCGGCGTTCGCGATACTTAACACGCTTAACGAGATCTGGGTATTTGATCTGAGTCTGGCCATTTGGTCTATACGCACTAACCACCTACGCGGGAGTAGTTATGGGTATCCCGACGTCGTGGTATCAGCCGAAGCACTTCTTGACGTCAGCGACTGAGTGGCGCGCGCCGGGTTGGACCGCGTAACGTGACTTCCGTTGTACTGGAGGTTGCTAGGTCTGCTCACCGGCCGCGTTCGCAACGTGCAGGTGTGCTCAGGGCGATGGGCCCAGACCCCTGCGCGCATAGGTTTAGACCGGCGTGCTGACCGCTCTGTTGTGCCTAGGTGGGGCTGCGACGTGTTGATCTTCCGAGGCCGGGCATGACCCAGGAAAGTGTGTCCGGCCAAATGGGATCAAGCGTGTTGGGCTATGTGGTGCACCCCTGCAGGGAAGTTTATCTATTCGAATAGCCGTGTCCCTCGGTAAAAGGACGACCCGGAGTTGTACCTTGACCTTATGACAACTAGAACCGGATACTTAATAAAACACACCCTTCCAAGTGCCAGATACAACCCGGTGATTGCTCTCCAACAGGGCATCGAGGAGGGGATCGCCGGGTAGGATTATGCTATACGATGCTACTTGGAGGACTTCAGTCTACTCTCTTCTATATGCTGCAAGGAGGAGACTGCCAGAAGCGTAGTCTTCGATAAGACTAGCTATCCCCCTCTTATTCTGGCATTCTGCAGTTCAGTCCACTGATATGGCCCTTTACACATATATCCATGCATATGTAGTGTAGCTCCTTGCTTGCGAGTACTTTGGATGAGTACTCACGGTTGCTTTCTCCTTCTTTTCCCCCTATCCCTTCTACCTGGTTGTCGCAACCAGATGTTGGAGCCCAGGATCCAGACGCCACCTTCGACGACGACTCCCACTACTCTGGAGGTGCCTACTACTACGTGCAGCCCGCTGATGACGACCAAGAGTAGTTAGGAGGATCCCAGGCAGGAGGCCTGCGCCTCGTTCGATCTGTATTCCCAGTTTGTGCTAGCCTTCTTAAGGCAAAACTTGCTTAACTTATGTCTGTACTCAGATATTGTTGCTTCCGCTGACTCGTCTATGATCGAACACTTGTATTCGAGCCCTCGAGGCCCCTGGCTTGTATTATGATGCTTGTATGACTTATTTTATTTGTAGAGTTGTGTTGTGATATCTTCCCGTGAGTCCCTGATCTTGATCGTACACATTTGCGTGCATGATTAGTGTACGATTGAACCGGGGGCGTCACATCAGAGTTCGTTTGAAATGCTTTTCAATTTCAGGGTCTTATAGCTCAAAATAATTAGTAAGTGCATGAAAAATAACAAATGAAGTTAGAAAGGGTTGAAAAATGATGATGTGGCTTTGAATGGTGCATTTTGACCACAGAAAAACTATGGAGTTTAAATAAGTTAAAAAAGGGAACTCCCTTTGTAACAGACGAGTTTCCGTATGAAACCCTGATACTTCGAAAGAGATTGTCCGTTTTGTACACGAAGTGCATCCAGTTTTTGCCGTAATGCTCTGTACTTTCTTGCACATGCTATGTGGGTGAAATGATGATACCTTGCCAACTTTCAACCTTTTCAAATTTTATTTGAAATGCTTTTCAATTTCAGGGTCTTATAGCTCAAAATAATCAGTAAAAGCATGAAAAATAACAAATGAAGTCAGGTAGCGTTGAAAATTGATGGTTTTTCTTTGAATGGTGCATTTTGAACACAGAAAAACTATAGAGTTCAAATAAGTTCAAAAAAATGAAATCCCTTTGTAACAGATGAGTTTCCATATGAAACCCTGATACTTCGAAAGAGATTGTCCGTTTTGTACAGGAAGTGCATCTAGTTTTTGCTGTAACCCTCTCTACTTTCTTGCACATGCTATGTGGGTCAAATGATGATACCATGCCACTTTCAACCTTTTCAAATTTCATTTGAAATGCTTTTCAATTTTAGGGTCTTATAGTTCAAAATAATCAGTAAATGCATGAAAAATAACAAATGCAGTCAGGAAGGGTTGAAAATTAATGATGTGGCTTTGAATGGTGCATTTTGAACACAAAAAAGTATGGAGTTCCAACAAGTTAAAAAATGAAATCTCTTTGTAACAGACGAGTTTTCGTATGAAACACTGATACTTTAAACAGATTGTCCGTTTTGTGTGCATCCAGTTTTTGCCTTAACCCTCTCTACTTTCTTGCACATGCTATGTTGGTGAAATGGTGATTCAATGCCAACTTTCAACCTTTTCAGAGTTCATTTGAAATGCTTTTCAATTTCAGGGTCTTATAGCTCAAAATAATCAGTAAATGCATGAAAAATAACAAATGTAGTTAGTTAGGGTTGAAAATTAATGATGTGGTTTTGAATGGTGCATTTTGAACAAAGAAAAACTCTTGAGTTCAAATAAGTTAAACAAATGAAATCCCTTTGTAATAGACGAGTTTCCATATGAAACCGCGATGTGGCTTTGAGAGTTCATTTGAAATGCTTTTCAATTTCAGGGTCTTATAGCTCAAAATAATCAGTAAATGCATGAAAAATAAGAAATGAAGTCAGAAAGGGTTGAAAATTGATGATGTGGCTTTGAATGGTGCATTTTGAACACAGAAAATCTATGGAGTTTAAATAAGTTAAAAAAAATGAAATCCCTTTGTAACAGACGAGTTTCCGTATGAAACCCTAGTACTTCGAAAGAGATTGTCCGTTTTGTACACGAAGTGCATCCAGTTTTTGCCGTAACCCTCTCTACTTTCTTGCACATGCTATGTGGGTGAAATGATGATACCATGCCAACTTTCAACCTTTTCAAAGTTTATTTGAAATGCTTTTCAATTTCAGGGTCTTATAGCTCAAAATAATCAGTAAATGCATGAAAAATAACAAATGCAGTCAGGAAGGGTTGAAAATTAATGATGTGGCTTTGAATGGTGCATTTTGAACACAAAAAAGTATGGAGTTCCAACAAGTCAAAAAAATGAAATCTCTTTGTGACAGACGAGTTTTCTTATGAAACCCTGATACTTCGAAACAGATTGTTCGTTTTGTACACGAAGTGCATCCAGTTTTTGCCTTAGCCCTCTCTACTTTCTTGTACATGCTATGTTGGTGAAATGATGATTCAATGCCAACTTTCAACCTTTTCAGAGTTCATTTGAAATGCTTTTCAATTTCAGGGTCTTATAGCTCAAAATAATCAGTAAATGCATGAAAAATAACAAATGCAGTTAGTTAGGGTTGAAAATTAATGGTGTGGCTTTGAATGGTGCATTTTGAACAAAGAAAAAGTCTTGAGTTCAAATAAGGTAAACAAATGAAATCCCTTTGTAATAGACGAGTTTCCGTATGAAACCGCGATGCTTCGAAAAAGATTGTCCGTGTGTACACGAAGTGCATCCAGTTTTTGCCGTAACCCTATGTATTTTCTTGCACATGCTACGTGAATGAAATGATGATACCATGCTAACTTTTAACCTTTTGAGAGTTCATTTGAATTGCTTTTCAATTTCAGGGTCTTATAGCTCAAAATAATCAGTATATGCATGAAAAATAATAAATGTAGTTAGAAAGGGTTGCAAATTGATGATGTGCTTTGAATGGTGCATTTTGAACACAGAAAAAATCTGGAGTTCAAATAAGTTAAAAAAATGAAATCTTTGTAACAGACGAGTTTCCGTATGAAACCCTAATACTTCGAAAGAGATTGTCCGTTTTGTACACGAAGTGCATCCAGTTTTTTCCGTAACCCTCTCTACTTTCTTGCACATGCTATGTGGGTGAAATGATGATACCATGCCAACTTTCAACCTTTTCAAAGTTTATTTGAAATGCTTTTCAATTTCAGGGTCTTATAGCTCAAAATAAGCAGTAAATGCATGAAAAATAACAAATGCAGTCAGGAAGGGTTGAAAATTAATGATGTGGCTTTGAATGGTCCATTTTGAACACAAAAAAGTATGGAGTTCCAACAAGTTAAAAAATGAAATCTCTTTGTAACAGACGAGTTTTCGTATGAAACCCTGATACTTCGAAACAGATTGTCCGTTTTGTACACGAAGTGCATCCAGTTTTTGCCGTAACCCTCTCTACTTTCTTGCACATGCTATTTTGGTGAAATGATGATACCATGCCAACTTTCAACCTTTTCAAAGTTTATTTGAAATGCTTTTCAATTTCAGGGGCTTATAGCTCAACATAATCAGTAAATGCATGAAAAATAACAAATGTAGTTAGTTAGGGTTGAAAATTAATGATGTGGCTTTGAATGGTGCATTTTGAACAAAGAAAAAGTCTTGAGTTCAAATAAGTTAAACAAATGAATTCCCTTTGTAATAGACGAGTTTCCGTATGAAACCGCGATGCTTCGAAAAAGATTGTCCGTTTGTACACGAAGTGCATCCAGTTTTTGCCGTAACCCTTTGTATTTTCTTGCACATGCTATGTGGATGAAATGATGATACCATGCTAACTTTTAACCTTTTGAGAGTTCATTTGAAATGGTTTTCAATTTCAGTGTCTTATAGCTCAAAATAATCAGTATATGCATGAAAAATAATAAATGTAGTTAGAAAGGGTTGCAAATTGATGATGTGGCTTTGAATGGTGCAATTTGAACACAGAAAAAATCTGGAGTTCAAATAAGTTAAAAAATGAAATTTTGTAACAGACGAGTTTCGGTATGAAACCCTAATACTTCGAAAGAGATTGTCCGTTTTGTACACGAAGTGCATCCAGTTTTTGCCGTAACCCTCTCTACTTTCTTGCACATGCTATGTGGGTGAAATGATGATACCATGCCAACTTTCAACCTTTTCAAAGTTTATTTGAAATGCTTTTCAATTTCAGGGTCTCATAGCTCAAAATAATCAGTAAATGCATGAAAAATAACAAATGCAGTCAGGAAGGGTTGAAAATTAATGATGTGGCTTTGAATGGTGCATTTTGAACACAAAAAAGTATGGAGTTCCAACAAGTTAAAAAATGAAATCTCTTTGTAACAGACGAGTTTTCGTATGAAACCCTGATACTTCGAAACAGATTGTCCGTTTTGTACACGAAGTGCATCCAGTTTTTGCCTTAACCCTCTCTACTTTCTTGCACATGCTATGTTGGTGAAATGATGATTCAATGCCAACTTTCAACCTTTTTAGAGTTCATTTGAAATGCTTTTCAATTTCAGGGTCTTATAGCTCAAAATAATCAGTAAATGCATGAAAAATAACAAATGTAGTTAGTTAGGGTTGAAAATTCATGATGTGGCTTTGAATGGTGCATTTTGAACAAAGAAAAAGTCTTGAGTTCAAATAAGTTAAACAAATGAAATCCCTTTGTAATAGACGAGTTTCCGTATGAAACCGCGATGCTTCGAAAAAGATTGTCCGTTTGTACACGAAGTGCATCCAGTTTTTGCCGTAACCCTCTGTATTTTCTTGCACATGCTATGTGGATGAAATGATGATACCATGCTAACTTTTAACCTTTTGAGAGTTCATTTGAAATGCTTTTCAATTTCAGGGTCTTATAGCTCAAAATAATCAGTATATCCATGAAAAATAATAAATGTAGTTAGAAAGGGTTGCAAATTGATGATGTGGCTTTGAATGGTGCATTTTGAACATAGAAAAAATCTGGAGTTCAAATAAGTTAAAAAAATGAAATCTTTGTAACAGACGAGTTTCCGTATGAAACCCTAATACTTCGAAAGAGATTGTCCGTTTTGTACACGAAGTGCATCCAGTTTTTGCCGTAACCCTCTCTACTTTCTTGCACATGCTATGTGGGTGAAATGATGATACCATGCCTACTTTCAACCTTTTCAAAGTTTATTTGAAATGCTTTTCAATTTCAGGGTCTTATAGCTCAAAATAAGCAGTAAATGCATGAAAAATAACAAATGCAGTCAGGAAGGATTGAAAATTAATGATGTGGCTTTGAATGGTGCATTTTGAACACAAAAAAGTATGGAGTTCCAACAAGTTAAAAAATGAAATCTCTTTGTAACAGACGAGTTTTCGTATGAAACCCTGATACTTCGAAACAGATTGTCCGTTTTGTACACGAAGTGCATCCAGTTTTTGCCTTAACCCTCTCTACTTTCTTGCACATGCTATGTTGGTGAAATGATGATTCAATGCCAACTTTCAACCTTTTTAGAGTTCATTTGAAATGCTTTTCAATTTCAGGGTCTTATAGCTCAAAATAATAAGTAAATGCATGAAAAATAACAAATGTAGTTAGTTAGGGTTGAAAATTCATGATGTGGCTTTGAATGGTGCATTTTGAACAAAGAAAAAGTCTTGAGTTCAAATAAGTTAAACAAATGAAATCCCTTTGTAATAGACGAGTTTCCGTATGAAACCGCGATGCTTCGAAAAAGATTGTCCGTTTGTACACGAAGTGCATCCAGTTTTTGCCGTAACCCTCTGTATTTTCTTGCACATGCTATGTGGATGAAATGATGATACCATGCTAACTTTTAACCTTTTGAGAGTTCATTTGAAATGCTTTTCAATTTCAGGGTCTTATAGCTCAAAATAATCAGTATATCCATGAAAAATAATAAATGTAGTTAGAAAGGGTTGCAAATTGATGATGTGGCTTTGAATGGTGCATTTTGAACACAGAAAAAATCTGAAGTTCAAATAAGTTAAAAAAATGAAATCTTTGTAACAGACGAGTTTCCGTATGAAACCCTAATACTTCGAAAGAGATTGTCCGTTTTGTACACGAAGTGCATCCAGTTTTTGCCGTAACCCTCTCTACTTTCTTGCACATGCTATGTGGGTGAAATGATGATACCATGCCTACTTTCAACCTTTTCAAAGTTTATTTGAAATGCTTTTCAATTTCAGGGTCTTATAGCTCAAAATAAGCAGTAAATGCATGAAAAATAACAAATGCAGTCAGGAAGGATTGAAAATTAATGATGTGGCTTTGAATGGTGCATTTTGAACACAAAAAAGTATGGAGTTCCAACAAGTTAAAAAATGAAATCTCTTTGTAACAGACGAGTTTTCGTATGAAACCCTGATACTTCGAAACAGATTGTCCGTTTTGTACACGAAGTGCATCCAGTTTTTGCCTTAACCCTCTCTACTTTCTTGCACATGCTATGATGGTGAAATGATGATTCAATGCCAACTTTCAACCTTTTTAGAGTTCATTCGAAATGCTTTTCAATTTCAGGGTCTTATAGCTCAAAATAATCAGTAAATGCATGAAAAATGACAAATGTAGTTAGTTAGGGTTGAAAATTAATGATGTGGCTTTGAATGGTGCATTTTGAACAAAGAAAAAGTCTTGAGTTCAAATAAGTTAAACAAATGAAATCCCTTTGTAATAGACGAGTTTCCGTATGAAACCGCGATGCTTCGAAAAAGATTGTCCGTTTGTACACGAAGTGCATCCAGTTTTTGCCGTAACCCTTTGTATTTTCTTGCACATGCTATGTGGATGAAATGATGATACCATGCTAACTTTTAACCTTTTGAGAGTTCATTTGAAATGGTTTTCAATTTCAGTGTCTTATAGCTCAAAATAATCAGTATATGCATGAAAAATAATAAATGTAGTTAGAAAGGGTTGCAAATTGATGATGTGGCTTTGAATGGTGCATTTTGAACACAGAAAAAATCTGGAGTTCAAATAAGTTAAAAAATGAAATTTTGTAACAGACGAGTTTCGGTATGAAACCCTAATACTTCGAAAGAGATTGTCCGTTTTGTACACGAAGTGCATCCAGTTTTTGCCGTAACCCTCTCTACTTTCTTGCACATGCTATGTGGGTGAAATGATGATACCATGCCAACTTTCAACCTTTTCAAAGTTTATTTGAAATGCTTTTCAATTTCAGGGTCTCATAGCTCAAAATAATCAGTAAATGCATGAAAAATAACAAATGCAGTCAGGAAGGGTTGAAAATTAATGATGTGGCTTTGAATGGTGCATTTTGAACACAAAAAAGTATGGAGTTCCAACAAGTTAAAAAATGAAATCTCTTTGTAACAGACGAGTTTTCGTATGAAACCCTGATACTTCGAAACAGATTGTTCGTTTTGTACACGAAGTGCATCCAGTTTTTGCCTTAACCCTCTCTACTTTCTTGCACATGCTATGTTGGTGAAATGATGATTCAATGCCAACTTTTAACCTTTTCAGAGTTTGTTTGAAATGCTTTTCAATTTCAGGGTCTTATAGCTCAACATAATCAGTAAATGCATGAAAAATAACAAATGTAGTTAGTTAGGGTTGAAAATTAATGATGTGGCTTTGAGTGGTGCATTTTGAACAAAGAAAAAGTCTTGAGTTCAAATAAGTTAAACAAATGAAATCCCTTTGTAATAGACGAGTTTCCGTATGAAACCGCGATGCTTCGAAAAAGATTGTCCGTTTGTACACGAAGTGCATCCAGTTTTTGCCGTAACCCTCTGTATTTTCTTGCACATGCTATGTGGATGAAATGATGATACCATGCTAACTTTTAACCTTTTGAGAGTTCATTTGAAATGCTTTTCAATTTCAGGGTCTTATAGCTCAAAATAATCAGTATATCCATGAAAAATAATAAATGTAGTTAGAAAGGGTTGCAAATTGATGATGTGGCTTTGAATGGTGCATTTTGAACACAGAAAAAATCTGGAGTTCAAATAAGTTAAAAAAATGAAATCTTTGTAACAGACGAGTTTCCGTATGAAACCCTAATACTTCGAAAGAGATTGTCCGTTTTGTACACGAAGTGCATCCAGTTTTTGCCGTAACCCTCTCTACTTTCTTGCACATGCTATGTGGGTGAAATGATGATACCATGCCTACTTTCAACCTTTTCAAAGTTTATTTGAAATGCTTTTCAATTTCAGGGTCTTATAGCTCAAAATAAGCAGTAAATGCATGAAAAATAACAAATGCAGTCAGGAAGGATTGAAAATTAATGATGTGGCTTTGAATGGTGCATTTTGAACACAAAAAAGTATGGAGTTCCAACAAGTTAAAAAATGAAATCTCTTTGTAACAGACGAGTTTTCGTATGAAACCCTGATACTTCGAAACAGATTGTCCGTTTTGTACACGAAGTGCATCCAGTTTTTGCCTTAACCCTCTCTACTTTCTTGCACATGCTATGATGGTGAAATGATGATTCAATGCCAACTTTCAACCTTTTTAGAGTTCATTTGAAATGCTTTTCAATTTCAGGGTCTTATAGCTCAAAATAATCAGTAAATGCATGAAAAATAACAAATGTAGTTAGTTAGGGTTGAAAATTCATGATGTGGCTTTGAATGGTGCATTTTGAACAAAGAAAAAGTCTTGAGTTCAAATAAGTTAAACAAATGAAATCCCTTTGTAATAGACGAGTTTCCGTATGAAACCGCGATGCTTCGAAAAAGATTGTCCGTTTGTACACGAAGTGCATCTAGTTTTTGCCGTAACCCTTTGTATTTTCTTGCACATGCTATGTGGATGAAATGATGATACCATGCTAACTTTTAACCTTTTGAGAGTTCATTTGAAATGCTTTTCAATTTCAGTGTCTTATAGCTCAAAATAATCAGTATATGCATGAAAAATAATAAATGTAGTTAGAAAGGGTTGCAAATTGATGATGTGGCTTTGAATGGTGCATTTTGAACACAGAAAAAATATGGAGTTCAAATAAGTTAAAAAATGAAATTTTGTAACAGACGAGTTTCGGTATGAAACCCTAATACTTCGAAAGAGATTGTCCGTTTTGTACACGAAGTGCATCCAGTTTTTGCCGTAACCCTCTCTACTTTCTTGCACATGCTATGTGGGTGAAATGATGATACCATGCCAACTTTCAACCTTTTCAAAGTTTATTTGAAATGCTTTTCAATTTCAGGGTCTCATAGCTCAAAATAATCAGTAAATGCATGAAAAATAACAAATGCAGTCAGGAAGGGTTGAAAATTAATGATGTGGCTTTGAATGGTGAATTTTGAACACAAAAAAGTATGGAGTTCCAACAAGTTAAAAAATGAAATCTCTTTGTAACAGACGAGTTTTCGTATGAAACCCTGATACTTCGAAACAGATTGTCCGTTTTGTACACGAAGTGCATCCAGTTTTTGCCTTAACCCTCTCTACTTTCTTGCACATGCTATGTTGGTGAAATGATGATTCAATGCCAACTTTTAACCTTTTCAGAGTTTGTTTGAAATGCTTTTCAATTTCAGGGTCTTATAGCTCAACATAATCAGTAAATGCATGAAAAATAACAAATGTAGTTAGTTAGGGTTGAAAATTAATGATGTGGCTTTGAGTGGTGCATTTTGAACAAAGAAAAAGTCTTGAGTTCAAATAAGTTAAACAAATGAAATCCCTTTGTAATAGACGAGTTTCCGTATGAAACCGTGATGCTTCGAAAAAGATTGTCCGTTTGTACACGAAGTGCATCCAGTTTTTGCCGTAACCCTCTGTATTTTCTTGCACATGCTATGTGGATGAAATGATGATACCATGCTAAATTTTAACCTTTTGAGAGTTCATTTGAAATGCTTTTCAATTTCAGGGTCTTATAGCTCAAAATAATCAGTATATCCATGAAAAATAATAAATGTAGTTAGAAAGGGTTGCAAATTGATGATGTGGCTTTGAATGGTGCATTTTGAACACAGAAAAAAATCTGGAGTTCAAATAAGTTAAAAAAATGAAATCTTTGTAACAGACGAGTTTCCGTATGAAACCCTAATACTTCGAAAGAGATTGTCCGTTTTGTACACCAAGTGCATCCAGTTTTTGCCGTAACCCTCTCTACTTTCTTGCACATGCTATGTGGATGAAATGATGATACCATGCTAACTTTTAACCTTTTGAGAGTTCATTTGAAATGCTTTTCAATTTCAGGGTCTTATAGCTCAAAATAATCAGTATATCCATGAAAAATAATAAATGTAGTTAGAAAGGGTTGCAAATTGATGATGTGGCTTTGAATGGTGCATTTTGAACACAGAAAAAATCTGGAGTTCAAATAAGTTAAAAAAAATGAAATCTTTGTAACAGACGAGTTTCCGTATGAAACCCTAATACTTCGAAAGAGATTGTCCGTTTTGTACACGAAGTGCATCCAGTTTTTGCCGTAACCCTCTCTACTTTCTTGCACATGCTATGTGGGTGAAATGATGATACCATGCCTACTTTCAACCTTTTCAAAGTTTATTTGAAATGCTTTTCAATTTCAGGGTCTTATAGCTCAAAATAAGCAGTAAATGCATGAAAAATAACAAATGCAGTCAGGAAGGATTGAAAATTAATGATGTGGCTTTGAATGGTGCATTTTGAACAAAAAAAGTATGGAGTTCCAACAAGTTAAAAAATGAAATCTCTTTGTAACAGACGAGTTTTCGTATGAAACCCTGATACTTCGAAACAGATTGTCCGTTTTGTACACGAAGTGCATCCAGTTTTTGCCTTAACCCTCTCTACTTTCTTGCACATGCTATGTTGGTGAAATGATGATTCAATGCCAACTTTCAACCTTTTTAGAGTTCATTTGAAATGCTTTTCAATTTCAGGGTCTTATAGCTCAAAATAATCAGTAAATGCATGAAAAATAACAAATGTAGTTAGTTAGGGTTGAAAATTCATGATGTGGCTTTGAATGGTGCATTTTGAACAAAGAAAAAGTCTTGAGTTCAAATAAGTTAAACAAATGAAATCCCTTTGTAATAGACGAGTTTCCGTATGAAACCGCGATGCTTCGAAAAAGATTGTCCGTTTGTACACGAAGTGCATCCAGTTTTTGCCGTAACCCTCTGTATTTTCTTGCACATGCTATGTGGATGAAATGATGATACCATGCTAACTTTTAACCTTTTGAGAGTTCATTTGAAATGCTTTTCAATTTCAGGGTCTTATAGCTCAAAATAATCAGTATATCCATGAAAAATAATAAATGTAGTTAGAAAGGGTTGCAAATTGATGATGTGGCTTTGAATGGTGCATTTTGAACACAGAAAAAATCTGGAGTTCAAATAAGTTAAAAAAATGAAATCTTTGTAACAGACGAGTTTCCGTATGAAACCCTAATACTTCGAAAGAGATTGTCCGTTTTGTACACGAAGTGCATCCAGTTTTTGCCGTAACCCTCTCTACTTTCTTGCACATGCTATGTGGGTGAAATGATGATACCATGCCTACTTTCAACCTTTTCAAAGTTTATTTGAAATGCTTTTCAATTTCAGGGTCTTATAGCTCAAAATAAGCAGTAAATGCATGAAAAATAACAAATGCAGTCAGGAAGGATTGAAAATTAATGATGTGGCTTTGAATGGTGCATTTTGAACACAAAAAAGTATGGAGTTCCAACAAGTTAAAAAATGAAATCTCTTTGTAACAGACGAGTTTTCGTATGAAACCCTGATACTTCGAAACAGATTGTCCGTTTTGTACACGAAGTGCATCCAGTTTTTGCCTTAACCCTCTCTACTTTCTTGCACATGCTATGTTGGTGAAATGATGATTCAATGCCAACTTTTAACCTTTTCAGAGTTCGTTTGAAATGCTTTTCAATTTCAGGGTCTTATAGCTCAACATAATCAGTAAATGCATGAAAAATAACAAATGTAGTTAGTTAGGGTTGAAAATTAATGATGTGGCTTTGAATGGTGCATTTTGAACAAAGAAAAAGTCTTGAGTTCAAATAAGTTAAACAAATGAAATCCCTTTGTAATAGACGAGTTTCCGTATGAAACCGCGATGCTTCGAAAAAGATTGTCCGTTTGTACACGAAGTGCATCCAGTTTTTGCCGTAACCCTCTGTATTTTCTTGCACATGCTATGTGGATGAAATGATGATACCATGCTAAATTTTAACCTTTTGAGAGTTCATTTGAAATGCTTTTCAATTTCAGGGTCTTATAGCTCAAAATAATCAGTATATCCATGAAAAATAATAAATGTAGTTAGAAAGGGTTGCAAATTGATGATGTGGCTTTGAATGGTGCATTTTGAACACAGAAAAAATCTGGAGTTCAAATAAGTTAAAAAAATGAAATCTTTGTAACAGACGAGTTTCCGTATGAAACCCTAATACTTCGAAAGAGATTGTCCGTTTTGTACACGAAGTGCATCCAGTTTTTGCCGTAACCCTCTCTACTTTCTTGCACATGCTATGTGGATGAAATGATGATACCATGCTAACTTTTAACCTTTTGAGAGTTCATTTGAAATGCTTTTCAATTTCAGGGTCTTATAGCTCAAAATAATCAGTATATCCATGAAAAATAATAAATGTAGTTAGAAAGGGTTGCAAATTGATGATGTGGCTTTGAATGGTGCATTTTGAACACAGAAAAAATCTGGAGTTCAAATAAGTTAAAAAAATGAAATCTTTGTAACAGACGAGTTTCCGTATGAAACCCTAATACTTCGAAAGAGATTGTCCGTTTTGTACACGAAGTGCATCCAGTTTTTGCCGTAACCCTCTCTACTTTCTTGCACATGCTATGTGGGTGAAATGATGATACCATGCCTACTTTCAACCTTTTCAAAGTTTATTTGAAATGCTTTTCAATTTCAGGGTCTTATAGCTCAAAATAAGCAGTAAATGCATGAAAAATAACAAATGCAGTCAGGAAGGATTGAAAATTAATGATGTGGCTTTGAATGGTGCATTTTGAACACAAAAAAGTATGGAGTTCCAACAAGTTAAAAAATGATATCTCTTTGTAACAGACGAGTTTTCGTATGAAACCCTGATACTTCGAAACAGATTGTCCGTTTTGTACACGAAGTGCATCCAGTTTTTGCCTTAACCCTCTCTACTTTCTTGCACATGCTATGTTGGTGAAATGATGATTCAATGCCAACTTTCAACCTTTTTAGAGTTCATTTGAAATGCTTTTCAATTTCAGGGTCTTATAGCTCAAAATAATCAGTAAATGCATGAAAAATAACAAATGTAGTTAGTTAGGGTTGAAAATTAATGATGTGGCTTTGAATGGTGCATTTTGAACAAAGAAAAAGTCTTGAGTTCAAATAAGTTAAACAAATGAAATCCCTTTGTAATAGACGAGTTTCCGTATGAAACCGCGATGCTTCGAAAAAGATTGTCCGTTTGTACACGAAGTGCATCCAGTTTTTGCCGTAACCCTTTGTATTTTCTTGCACATGCTATGTGGATGAAATGATGATACCATGCTAACTTTTAACCTTTTGAGAGTTCATTTGAAATGGTTTTCAATTTCAGTGTCTTATAGCTCAAAATAATCAGTATATGCATGAAAAATAATAAATGTAGTTAGAAAGGGTTGCAAATTGATGATGTGGCTTTGAATGGTGCATTTTGAACACAGAAAAAATCTGGAGTTCAAATAAGTTAAAAAATGAAATTTTGTAACAGACGAGTTTCGGTATGAAACCCTAATACTTCGAAAGAGATTGTCTGTTTTGTACAGGAAGTGCATCCAGTTTTTGCCGTAACCCTCTCTACTTTCTTGCACATGCTATGTGGGTGAAATGATGATACCATGCCAACTTTCAACCTTTTCAAAGTTTATTTGAAATGCTTTTCAATTTCAGGGTCTCATAGCTCAAAATAATCAGTAAATGCATGAAAAATAACAAATGCAGTCAGGAAGGGTTGAAAATTAATGATGTGGCTTTGAATGGTGCATTTTGAACACAAAAAGTATGGAGTTCCAACAAGTTAAAAAATGAAATCTCTTTGTAACAGACGAGTTTTCGTATGAAACCCTGATACTTCGAAACAGATTGTCCGTTTTGTACACGAAGTGCATCCAGTTTTTGCCTTAACCCTCTCTACTTTCTTGCACATGCTATGTGGGTGAAATGATGATTCAATGCCAACTTTTAACCTTTTCAGAGTTCGTTTGAAATGCTTTTCAATTTCAGGGTCTTATAGCTCAACATAATCAGTAAATGCATGAAAAATAACAAATGTAGTTAGTTAGGGTTGAAAATTAATGATGTGGCTTTGAATGGTGCATTTTGAACAAAGAAAAAGTCTTGAGTTCAAATAAGTTAAACAAATGAAATCCCTTTGTAATAGACGAGTTTCCGTATGAAACCGCGATGCTTCGAAAAAGATTGTCCGTTTGTACATGAAGTGCATCCAGTTTTTGCCGTAACCCTCTGTATTTTCTTGCACATGCTATGTGGATGAAATGATGATACCATGCTTAATTTTAACCTTTTGAGAGTTCATTTGAAATGCTTTTCAATTTCAGGGTCTTATAGCTCAAAATAATCAGTATATCCATGAAAAATAATAAATGTAGTTAGAAAGGGTTGCAAATTGATGATGTGGCTTTGAATGGTGCATTTTGAACACAGAAAAAATCTGGAGTTCAAATAAGTTAAAAAAATGAAATCTTTGTAACAGACGAGTTTCCGTATGAAACCCTAATACTTCGAAAGAGATTGTCCGTTTTGTACACGAAGTGCATCCAGTTTTTGCCGTAACCCTCTCTACTTTCTTGCACATGCTATGTGGGTGAAATGATGATACCATGCCAACTTTCAACCTTTTCAAAGTTTATTTGAAATGCTTTTCAATTTCAGGGTCTTATAGCTCAAAATAAGCAGTAAATGCATGAAAAATAACAAATGCAGTCATGAAGGATTGAAAATTAATGATGTGGCTTTGAATGGTGCATTTTGAACACAAAAAAGTATGGAGTTCCAACAAGTTAACAAATGAAATCTCTTTGTAACAGACGAGTTTTCGTATGAAACCCTGATACTTCGAAACAGATTGTCCGTTTTGTACACGAAGTGCATCCAGTTTTTGCCTTAACCCTCTCTACTTTCTTGCACATGCTATGATGGTGAAATGATGATTCAATGCCAACTTTCAACCTTTTCAGAGTTCATTTGAAATGCTTTTCAATTTCAGGGTCTTATAGCTCAAAATAATCAGTAAATGCATGAAAAATAACAAATGTAGTTAGTTAGGGTTGAAAATTAATGATGTGGCTTTGAATGGTGCATTTTGAATAAAGAAAAAGTCTTGAGTTAAACAAATGAAATCCCTTTGTAATAGACGAGTTTCCGTATGAAACCGCGATGCTTCAAAAAAGATTGTCCGTTTGTACACGAAGTGCATCCAGTTTTTGCCGTAACCCTCTGTATTTTCTTGCACATGCTATGTGGATGAAATGATGATACCATGCTAACTTTTAACCTTTTGAGAGTTCATTTGAAATGCTTTTCAATTTCAGGGTCTTATAGCTCAAAATAATCAGTATATCCATGAAAAATAATAAATGTAGTTAGAAAGGGTTGCAAATTGATGATGTGGCTTTGAATGGTGCATTTTGAACACAGAAAAAATCTGGAGTTCAAATAAGTTAAAAAAATGAAATCTTTGTAACAGACGAGTTTCCGTATGAAACCCTAATACTTCGAAAGAGATTGTCCGTTTTGTACACGAAGTGCATCCAGTTTTTGCCGTAACCCTCTCTACTTTCTTGCACATGCTATGTGGGTGAAATGATGATACCATGCCAACTTTCAACCTTTTCAAAGTTTATTTGAAATGCTTTTCAATTTCAGGGTCTTATAGCTCAAAATAAGCAGTAAATGCATGAAAAATAACAAATGCAGTCATGAAGGATTGAAAATTAATGATGTGGCTTTGAATGGTGCATTTTGAACACAAAAAAGTATGGAGTTCCAACAAGTTAACAAATGAAATCTCTTTGTAACAGACGAGTTTTCGTATGAAACCCTGATACTTCGAAACAGATTGTCCGTTTTGTACACGAAGTGCATCCAGTTTTTGCCGTAACCCTCTCTACTTTCTTGCACATGCTATGTGGGTGAAATGATGATACCATGCCAACTTTCAACCTTTTCAAAGTTTATTTGAAATGCTTTTCAATTTCAGGGTCTTATAGCTCAAAATAAGCAGTAAATGCATGAAAAATAACAAATGCAGTCAGGAAGGATTGAAAATTAATGATGTGGCTTTGAATGGTGCATTTTGAACACAAAAAAGTATGGAGTTCCAACAAGTTAAAAAATGAAATCTCTTTGTAACAGAAGAGTTTTCGTATGAAACCCTGATACTTCGAAACAGATTGTCCGTTTTGTACACGAAGTGCATCCAGTTTTTGCCTTAACCCTCTCTACTTTCTTGCACATGCTATGATGGTGAAATGATGATTCAATGCCAACTTTCAACCTTTTCAGAGTTCATTTGAAATGCTTTTCAATTTCAGGGTCTTATAGCTCAAAATAATCAGTAAATGCATGAAAAATAACAAATGTAGTTAGTTAGGGTTGAAAATTAATGATGTGGCTTTGAATGGTGCATTTTGAACAAAGAAAAAGTCTTGAGTTAAACAAATGAAATCCCTTTGTAATAGACGAGTTTCCGTATGAAACCGCGATGCTTCAAAAAAGATTGTCCGTTTGTACACGAAGTGCATCCAGTTTTTGCCGTAACCCTCTGTATTTTCTTGCACATGCTATGTGGATGAAATGATGATACCATGCTAACTTTTAACCTTTTGAGAGTTCATTTGAAATGCTTTTCAATTTCAGGTTCTTATAGCTCAAAATAATCAGTATATGCATGAAAAATAATAAATGTAGTTAGAAAGGGTTGCAAATTGATGATGTGGCTTTGAATGGTGCATTTTGAACACAGAAAAAATCTGGAGTTCAAATAAGTTAAAAAAATGAAATCTTTGTAACAGACGAGTTTCCGTATGAAACCCTAATACTTCGAAAGAGATTGTCCGTTTTGTACACGAAGTGCATCCAGTTTTTTCCGTAACCCTCTCTACTTTCTTGCACATGCTATGTGGGTGAAATGATGATACCATGCCAACTTTCAACCTTTTCAAAGTATATTTGAAATGCTTTTCAATTTCAGGGTCTTATAGCTCAAAATAAGCAGTAAATGCATGAAAAATAACAAATGCAGTCAGGAAGGGTTGAAAATTAATGATGTGGCTTTGAATGGTGCATTTTGAACACAAAAAAGTATGGAGTTCCAACAAGTTAAAAAATGAAATCTCTTTGTAACAGACGAGTTTTCGTATGAAACCCTGATACTTCGAAACAGATTTTCCGTTTTGTACACGAAGTGCATCCAGTTTTTGCCTTAACCCTCTCTACTTTCTTGCACATGCTATGTTGGTGAAATGATGATTCAATGCCAACTTTCAACCTTTTCAGAGTTCATTTGAAATGCTTTTCAATTTCAGGGTCTTATAGCTCAACATAATCAGTAAATGCATGAAAAATAACAAATGTAGTTAGTTAGGGTTGAAAATTAATGATGTGGCTTTGAATGGTGCATTTTGAACAAAGAAAAAGTCTTGAGTTCAAATAAGTTAAACAAATGAATTCCCTTTGTAATAGACGAGTTTCCGTATGAAACCGCGATGCTTCGAAAAAGATTGTCCGTTTGTACACGAAGTGCATCCAGTTTTTGCCGTAACCCTTTGTATTTTCTTGCACATGCTATGTGGATGAAATGATGATACCATGCTAACTTTTAACCTTTTGAGAGTTCATTTGAAATGGTTTTCAATTTCAGTGTCTTATAGCTCAAAATAATCAGTATATGCATGAAAAATAATAAATGTAGTTAGAAAGGGTTGCAAATTGATGATGTGGCTTTGAATGGTGCATTTTGAACACAGAAAAAATCTGGAGTTCAAATAAGTTAAAAAATGAAATTTTGTAACAGACGAGTTTCGGTATGAAACCCTAATACTTCGAAAGAGATTGTCCGTTTTGTACACGAAGTGCATCCAGTTTTTGCCGTAACCCTCTCTACTTTCTTGCACATGCTATGTGGGTGAAATGATGATACCATGCCAACTTTCAACCTTTTCAAAGTTTATTTGAAATGCTTTTCAATTTCAGGGTCTCATAGCTCAAAATAATCAGTAAATGCATGAAAAATAACAAATGCAGTCAGGAAGGGTTGAAAATTAATGATGTGGCTTTGAATGTTGCATTTTGAACACAAAAAAGTATGGAGTTCCAACAAGTTAAAAAATGAAATCTCTTTGTAACAGACGAGTTTTCGTATGAAACCCTGATACTTCGAAACAGATTGTCCGTTTTGTACACGAAGTGCATCCAGTTTTTGCCTTAACCCTCTCTACTTTCTTGCACATGCTATGTTGGTGAAATGATGATTCAATGCCAACTTTTAACCTTTTCAGAGTTCATTTGAAATGCTTTTCAATTTCAGGGTCTTATAGCTCAACATAATCAGTAAATGCATGAAAAATAACAAATGTAGTTAGTTAGGGTTGAAAATTAATGATGTGGCTTTGAATGGTGCATTTTGAACAAAGAAAAAGTCTTGAGTTCAAATAAGTTAAACAAATGAAATCCCTTTGTAATAGACGAGTTTCCGTATGAAACCGCGATGCTTCGAAAAAGATTGTCCGTTTGTACACGAAGTGCATCCAGTTTTTGCCGTAACCCTCTGTATTTTCTTGCACATGCTATGTGAATGAAATGATGATACCATGCTAAATTTTAACCTTTTGAGAGTTCATTTGAAATGCTTTTCAATTTCAGGGTCTTATAGCTCAAAATAATCAGTATATCCATGAAAAATAATAAATGTAGTTAGAAAGGGTTGCAAATTGATGATGTGGCTTTGAATGGTGCATTTTGAACACAGAAAAAATCTGGAGTTCAAATAAGTTAAAAAAATGAAATCTTTGTAACAGACGAGTTTCCGTATGAAACCCTAATACTTCGAAAGAGATTGTCCGTTTTGTACACGAAGTGCATCCAGTTTTTGCCGTAACCCTCTCTACTTTCTTGCACATGCTATGTGGGTGAAATGATGATACCATGCCAACTTTCAACCTTTTCAAAGTTTATTTGAAATGCTTTTCAATTTCAGGGTCTTATAGCTCAAAATAAGCAGTAAATGCATGAAAAATAACAAATGCAGTCAGGAAGGATTGAAAATTAATGATGTGGCTTTGAATGGTGCATTTTGAACACAAAAAAGTATGGAGTTCCAACAAGTTAAAAAATGAAATCTCTTTGTAACAGACGAGTTTTCGTATGAAACCCTGATACTTCGAAACAGATTGTCCGTTTTGTACACGAAGTGCATCCAGTTTTTGCCTTAACCCTCTCTACTTTCTTGCACATGCTATGATGGTGAAATGATGATTCAATGCCAACTTTCAACCTTTTCAGAGTTCATTTGAAATGCTTTTCAATTTCAGGGTCTTATAGCTCAAAATAATCAGTAAATGCATAAAAAATAACAAATGTAGTTAGTTAGGGTTGAAAATTAATGATGTGGCTTTGAATGGTGCATTTTGAACAAAGAAAAAGTCTTGAGTTAAACGAATGAAATCCCTTTGTAATAGACGAGTTTCCGTATGAAACCGCGATGCTTCGAAAAAGATTGTCCGTTTGTACACGAAGTGCATCCAGTTTTTGCCGTAACCCTCTGTATTTTCTTGCACATGCTATGTGGATGAAATGATGATACCATGCTAACTTTTTAACCTTTTGAGAGTTCATTTGAAATGCTTTTCAATTTCAGGGTCTTATAGCTCAAAATAATTAGTATATCCATGAAAAATAATAAATGTAGTTAGAAAGGGTTGAAAATTGATGATGTGGCTTTGAATGGTGCATTTTGAACACAGAAAAAATCTGGAGTTCAAATAAGTTAAAAAAATGAAATCTTTGTAACAGACGAGTTTCCGTATGAAACCCTAATACTTCGAAAGAGATTGTCCGTTTTGTACACGAAGTGCATCCAGTTTTTGCCGTAACCCTCTCTACTTTCTTGCACATGCTATGTGGGTGAAATGATGATACCATGCCAACTTTCAACCTTTTCAAAGTTTATTTGAAATGCTTTTCAATTTCAGGGTCTTATAGCTCAAAATAAGCAGTAAATGCATGAAAAATAACAAATGCAGTCAGGAAGGATTGAAAATTAATGATGTGGCTTTGAATGGTGCATTTTGTACACAAAAAAGTATGGAGTTCCAACAAGTTAAAAAATGAAATTTCTTTGTAACAGACGAGTTTTCGTATGAAACCCTGATACTTCGAAATAGATTGTCCGTTTTGTACACGAAGTGCATCCAGTTTTTGCCTTAACCCTCTCTACTTTCTTGCACATGCTATGATGGTGAAATGATGATTCAATGCCAACTTTCAACCTTTTCAGAGTTCATTTGAAATGCTTTTCAATTTCAGGGTCTTATAGCTCAAAATAATCAGTAAATGCATGAAAAATAACAAATGTAGTTAGTTAGGGTTGAAAATTAATGATGTGGCTTTGAATGGTGCATTTTGAACAAAGAAAAAGTCTTGAGTTCAAATAAGTTAAACAAATGAAATCCCTTTGTAATAGACGAGTTTCCGTATGAAACCGCGATGCTTCGAAAAAGATTGTCCGTTTGTACACGAAGTTCATCCAGTTTTTGCCGTAACCCTCTGTATTTTCTTGCACATGCTATGTGGATGAAATGATTATACTGTAACACCCGGATAATCTTGCTACAGTAATCCTGCGCTAATCATGCCACGTCATCCCGATTATTGTTACTAACCTCGCAATAATCCGAAGCCGTTCAAATTCAAATTCAAATTACAATTAACAATAAAAGTTTTCAAAAAATTAAAACAAAATTGTTCGGTGGTTGCTAAATATTACAAAGGTAATTGTGGTGAAGTAACCACATTTTTAGAAAATGCCTAAGCAATTTTTAAATGATTAAAACAGAAAAGAAGTTATAAAAGAAAATACAAACATAAAAAAAGAAAGAAAGAAAGGGAAACACCCCTCCCCCCGCACTGGACCATCTGTGGCCCAGCTGGCCTTTGGGCCAACCAGGCCGGCCCAGACAGAGGCCAATAACCCCTCCGGGGGGCACCGAAACCCTAGCCACCCCCCCACTCGCATCCACTCTCCCCCTCCCTCCCGATTTGGATCGGGAGGATAACAGCGCCGCGCCCCGGCCTGCCCCGTCCTCCTGGCCGTGGAACGCTGCCGCCGCCCGGAGCTCCTACCCCACCGGACTGTCGCCCCCTCATCCTCTCCCTCGTCGGACTACCCCGAGCGCCCCCGACCTCTTCCTCGCCGGTTAACTCGGAGCCACGCCGTCCCCTTCCCTCCAACGTCGGTGAGGGCCTCGCCCCCTCCTCTCTCTGTCGCGAACGCACTCCGACGCCCGTTCGAGGTCACCGACCCGCCTACGCCAGCCACCTTCCCCCGCGCTGCCTCTGTTCGTTCGTCGCGCAACCGCATCGACGTCGCGCCCGTCGTGGCCCGCGCTGTGCGCGTGCGCCCTCCCTCGCGTGGACGTGTGCTGCTCGCGCCCTGGCCGAGCCCTTGCCCCGCTTCGCTCGCCGCGCCCCCTGCACCTACTGCAGCCGCCACGCCTGCTGCTTGCCGCCCCGCGCCATCCAGCCATCGATGCCGCAGCCGCCCCCGCTGCTCCCCGCGCACTGCCGCGCTGCTCCCGCCCGCGCTGGCCATGGCTCGCCCGCCCCGCCGTGCGCTCGGCCTGCCCCGCGGCCACCACCGGGCACTCGCCGCCGCGCGCGCCCATGGCCACCGCCGCTCGCCACCTTGCTGCGGACCTACTCCGCCCCAGCAGCCGCTCGCCGCTGCTGCCCCTCCCTGCAACACCGCCTCCCCCTGCCTCGTCGGCTCCGGCTAGCCGCGCCGCCAGCGCCGCCCCTTGCCGCGGCATGCTGTTCCGGCCGGCCGGCCTTGCCCCCTCGTGCTGGGCGCTGGGTACGCCCCGCCCGGCGCCCGCAGCCCCGCTAACGCCAGCGCCCGTTAGGCCCCCTCTGGGCCACTGCCAAACGGGGCCCACGCCCCGCAGAACAAAAAAAGAATTAAAAAAATATAATAATGAAAATAATTAATTAATTAATTAATTAAAGAATTAATTAACTTAATTAAATCGAACTAGATTAACCTAATGAACTAATTAGTTAAATTAAACAATAGTTAGATTAGTTAATCACTGGTTAGACTAAACAGTCTATGACAGGTGGGTCCTACAGGACCCACACGTCAGATTTGACCAGTCAACGCCCCTGTTCACTGCTGACGTCATGCTGACGTCATGCTGACGTCAGCGTGCACTGTTTTGGATAATGTTATATTTAAATAATTAATTAAATTCCAGAAATTAATAAAATCTTTAGAAAATCATATCTTTTAATCCGTAACTCGGATTAAAGTATTTTCAACATGAAAGTTGCTCAGAGCGACGTGACGAACCCGGTTACACAGCCCGTTCGTCCGCCACACATTCCTAACATATCAAACTCGCAACTTTTCCCCTCCGGCTCCTCTGCTCGAAAACGCGAAACATCGGGGATACTTTCCCGGTTGTTTTCCCCCTTCACCGGTATCACCGCGTACCGCGTTGGGGCACCACTAACGCCGTTATTTGTCATGTCATGCATCACTATGCATCTGCTTGCTTAAATATTTATTGTTTCTCCCCCCTCTTCTCTCGATAGACCCCGAGACCGACGTTGCTGCTGCCCCGTTCGACTACGGAGTTGACGATCCCTCTCTCTTGCCAGAGCAACCAGGCAAGCCCCCCCTTGATCACCATATATCGCCTACTCTTCTCTATACTGCTTGCATTAGAGTAGTGTAGCATGTTACTGCTTTCGTTATTCCTATCCTGATGCATAGCCTGTTTTTGATACTGCTGTTGATACCTTTACCTGCAATCCTACTGCTTAGTATAGGATGCTAGTGTTCCATCAGTGGCCCTACACTCTTGTCCGTCTGCCATGCTATACTACTGGGCCGTGATCACTTCGGGAAGTGATCGCGGACATATACTATATACTTTACACTGTTACATTACATGTGATACTGTTCGGAGATGGGGGCTGAAGGGGCAGGTGGCTCCATCCCGGTAGAGGTGGGCCTGGGTTCCCGACGGCCCCCGACTGTTACTTTGAGGCGGAGCGACAGGGCAGGTTCAGTCCACCTAGGAGAGAGGTGGGCCTGGCCCTAGTCGGCGTTCGCGATACTTAACACGCTTAACGAGATCTGGGTATTTGATCTGAGTCTGGCCATTTGGTCTATACGCACTAACCACCTATGCGGGAGTAGTTATGGGTATCCCGACGTCGTGGTATCAGCCGAAGCACTTCATGACGTCAGCGACTGAGCGGCGCGCGCCGGGTTGGACCGCGTAACGTGACTTCCTTTGAAATGGAGGTTGCTAGGTCTGCTCTCCGGCCGCGTACGCAACGTGCAGGTGTGCTCAGGGCGATGGGCCCAGACCCCTGCGCGCTTAGGTTTAGACCGGCGTGTTGACCTCTCTGTTGTGCCTAGGTGGGGCTGCGACGTGTTGATCTTCCGAGGCCGGGCATGACCCAGGAAAGTGTGTCCGGCCAAATGGGATCAAGCGTGTTGGGCTATGTGGTGCACCCCTGCAGGGAAGTTTATCTATTCGAATAGCCGTGTCCCTCGGTAAAAGGATGACCCGGAGTTGTACCTTGACCTTATGACAACTAGAACCGGATACTTAATAAAACACACCCTTCCAAGTGCCAGATACAACCCGGTGATTGCTCTCCAACAGGGCATCGAGGAGGGGATCGCCGGGTAGGATTATGCTATGCGATGCTACTTGGAGGACTTCAGTCTACTCTCTCCTATATGCTGCAAGGCGGAGGCGACCAGAAGCGTAGTCTTCGATAAGACTAGCTATCCCCCTCTTATTCTGGCATTCTGCAGTTTAGTCCACTGATATGGCCCTTTACACATATATCCATGCATATGTAGTGTAGCTCCTTGCTTGCGAGTACTTTGGATGAGTACTCACGGTTGCTTTCTTCCCCCTTTTCCCCCTTTCCTTTCTTCTGGTTGTCGCAACCAGATGTTGGAGCCCAGGATCCAGACGCCACTTTCGACGACGACTCCTACTACTCTGGAGGTGCCTACTACTACGTGCAGCCCGCTGACGACGACCAGGAGTAGTTAGGAGGATCCCAGGCAGGAGGCCTGCGCCTCGTTCGATCTGTATCCCCGTTTATGCTAGCCTTCTTAAGGCAACCTTGTTTAACTTATGTCTGTACTCAGATATTGTTGCTTCCGCTGACTCGTCTATGATCCAGCACTTGTATTCGAGCCCTCGAGGCCCCTGGCTTGTATTATGATGCTTGTATGACTTATTTTATCTGTAGAGTTGTGTTGTGATATCTTCCCGTGAGTCCCTGATCTTGATCGTACACGTTTGCGTGCATGATTAGTGTACGATTGAACCGGGGGCATCACAAGTTGGTATCAGAGCCGACTGCCTGTAGGAATCCCCCTTCCACACTCCTTGGCCGAAGTCGAGTCTAGACTTTACAAAAACTTTTACTAACTTGGCTGTGTGCCTTATGGGCTCACGTCGCCATCGGGTGGTACTAGGATCTTTTACTCCTCAACCTTTACTCTGGGACTCTAAACTCTCTTCTACTCGGGTTAAACGAATTTACTAACCCTGACACTAGGATCCCGCGACGACATTCACCCCAAAGTTGGATAAAAGCCATAGTTATTCCTTGGTATAGTGTTTTGCACAATTTCCACACTGTCATTTGACTCCTTTGAAACATCTTTGTTTTCAGATGGAACCCACGAGGCAGGTCGTGCGCCACACGGCGGCCATTGGTGCCTCGGGATCACCGGCCGTGCTAGCTGAGATGATGACCTATCTAGGTTATCGCTGGCACCCCGAGTACACCGTCACCGAGGAGTACCAGGATTTTAACCAGGAGCAGTACCGTGCCACCGTCCACCTCTACTCTCGGGAGTATGACTCCACTACTGTGCTGCACACCGCTTATGGTGTTGGAGTGACCATCGATATGGCAGTTCACGATGCTGCCTATGCTGCTCTGACACGCCTTCGTAGGGAGTACCGGGAGTTGGACACCTCCCCCTTCAGGCACATTGCTATCGCATCTGATATTGGTGCGGAGGGTTACTACACTGCTGCCTACTCCACTGTCACCCGCGAGCCCTTCCACCATCAGAACTTTGTTCTGCATGCTGATGGTCTGGATCGAGCTAACCGAGCACTTCGCCACGAGTTGTACACCACTCGCCAGCACCTCTACCGTGCTTTGACGATGTTACACCCCTTTGTTGGATCTGGGGAGCTGCCGCGTTCTGCTATCTATCCAGCCAGGACCGTGATGCCTCAGGGTGTCGGTTGGCCAGAGGTGGGAGGCTACTCTCCCGCACTTGGTCCTCTTCTGCCACTTGAGCGTCGGGTTCAGCACCAGAGCCCCCGCGGACCCCAGGTTGCCGACGTGGTGTACCCGTTGCCACACTACCAGCTTTCAGGCTACACCTACCTCCGCAGTGTCGTGTGGGATTGATGTAGACTTGCTTATTAGTGTTAGCTGCATTCGCCGCGAGCCTGCGTGCCGCCTATGATGTCTTAGTCTATGTACTGAACTCTATGTACCGAACCCTATGCATGATCCCTTTTGTAAGATATACCAACTGTTATGTGGTATCTATCGTGCTGCTTTCGTTATGCCTGTTTCATCTTGAATGATTCTTGTATTTGCCAATTTCTTAGATACTGAAATACCCCTGTTATATATTAGCAGGATGGTTAGACCAGCTGGTCGTGGTCGTGGTGGCAACTTCCCACCACCGCCTGAGTACATGGCTGGTATGATCCAACAGCTTGAGATGAATCGCCAGTTCATGGAGAACATGATGGCGCAGTTTCCTCGCCCAATATGAACCAGCAGCCAAACACAGTGACTCTGCAGGATTTCATACGCCTGAACCCAACTGTGTACCGCAGCTCAACTCAGCCCCTGGATGCCGATGACTGGCTCCGTGACATCACCTATGAGATGGAGTCTGCTGATGTAGCCCCTGCCAGCTATGTCACGTTTGCTTCCTTCTTCCTGAAGGGACCCGCAGCTCAATGGTGGGACAGCCACAGGCGTACTCTGCCAGCTGGAACAATCATCACCTGGCCAGACTTCCAAACTGCTTTCCGTGCCCGCTTCATTCCTCAGGGAGTCATGGACCGGAAGAAGCGTGAGTTCCGCAACCTCATCCAAGGCAACAAAACTGTTGAAGCTTATCAGCGGGAGTTTCTGGACTTGTCCCGCTATGCTGAAGAGGACATTGCTACTGATTCACGCAGACAGGAGAAGTTCCGTGACGGCCTTCAAGCTGACATCAAGTTCGCGCTTCTAGTGCACGACTTTGATGATTTCGCCACCTTGGTGAACAAAGCCATCAACGTCGAAACTGGTCTGCAGGAATGGCACCTTGCAAATTGATGATGTGGCTTTGAATGGTGCATTTTGAACACAGAAAAAATCTGGAGTTCAAATAAGTTAAAAAAATGAAATCTTTGTAACAGACGAGTTTCCGTATGAAACCCTAATACTTCGAAAGAGATTGTCCGTTTTGTACACGAAGTGCATCCAGTTTTTTCCGTAACCCTCTCTACTTTCTTGCACATGCTATGTGGGTGAAATGATGATACCATGCCAACTTTCAACCTTTTCAAAGTTTATTTGAAATGCTTTTCAATTTCAGGGTCTTATAGCTCAAAATAAGCAGTAAATGCATGAAAAATAACAAATGCAGTCAGGAAGGGTTGAAAATTAATGATGTGGCTTTGAATGGTGCATTTTGAACACAAAAAAGTATGGAGTTCCAACAAGTTAAAAAATGAAATCTCTTTGTAACAGACGAGTTTTCGTATGAAACCCTGATACTTCGAAACAGATTGTCCGTTTTGTACACGAAGTGCATCCAGTTTTTGCCTTAACCCTCTCTACTTTCTTGCACATGCTATGTTGGTGAAATGATGATTCAATGCCAACTTTCAACCTTTTCAGAGTTCATTTGAAATGCTTTTCAATTTCAGGGTCTTATAGCTCAACATAATTAGTAAATGCATGAAAAATAACAAATGTAGTTAGTTAGGGTTGAAAATTAATGATGTGGCTTTGAATGGTGCATTTTGAACAAAGAAAAAGTCTTGAGTTCAAATAAGTTAAACAAATGAATTCCCTTTGTAATAGACGAGTTTCCGTATGAAACCGCGATGCTTCGAAAAAGATTGTCCGTTTGTACACGAAGTGCATCCAGTTTTTGCCGTAACCCTCTGTATTTTCTTGCACATGCTATGTGGATGAAATGATGATACCATGCTAACTTTTAACCTTTTGAGAGTTCATTTGAAATGCTTTTCAATTTCAGTGTCTTATAGCTCAAAATAATCAGTATATGCATGAAAAATAATAAATGTAGTTAGAAAGGGTTGAAAATTGATGATGTGGCTTTGAATGGTGCATTTTGAACACAGAAAAAATCTGGAGTTCAAATAAGTTAAAAAAATGAAATCTTTGTAATAGACGAGTTTCCGTATGAAACCCTAATACTTCGAAAGAGATTGTCCGTTTTGTACACGAAGTGCATCCAGTTTTTGCCATAACCCTCTCTACTTTCTTGCACATGCTATGTGGGTGAAATGATGATACCATGCCAACTTTTAACCTTTTCAAAGTTTATTTGAAATGCTTTTCAATTTCAGGGTCTCATAGCTCAAAATAATCAGTAAATGCATGAAAAATAACAAATGCAGTCAGGAAGGGTTGAAAATTAATGATGCGGCTTTGAATGGTGCATTTTGAACACAAAAAAGTATGGAGTTCCAACAAGTTAAAAAATGAAATCTCTTTGTAACAGACGAGTTTTCGTATGAAACCCTGATACTTCGAAACAGATTGTCCGTTTTGTACACGAAGTGCATTCAGTTTTTGCCTTAACCCTCTCTACTTTCTTGCACATGCTATGTTGGTGAAATGATGATTCAATGCCAACTTTCAACCTTTTCAGAGTTCATTTGAAATGCTTTTCAATTTCAGGGTCTTATAGCTCAACATAATCAGTAAATGCATGAAAAATAACAAATGTAGTTAGTTAGGGTTGAAAATTAATGATGTGGCTTTGAATGGTGCATTTTGAACAAAGAAAAAGTCTTGAGTTCAAATAAGTTAAACAAATGAAATCCCTTTGTAATAGACGAGTTTCCGTATGAAACCGCGATGCTTCGAAAAAGATTGTCCGTTTGTACACGAAGTGCATCCAGTTTTTGCCGTAACCCTCTGTATTTTCTTGCACATGCTACGTGGATGAATTGAAGATACCATGCTAACTTTTAACCTTTTGAGAGTTCATTTGAATTGCTTTTAAATTTCATGGTCTGATAGCTCAAAATAATCAGTATATGCATGAAAAATAATAAATGTAGTTAGAAAGGGTTGAAAATTGATAATGTGGCTTTGAATGGTGCGTTTTGAACACAGAAAAAATCTGGAGTTCAAATAAGTTAAAAAAAAAGTAATCTTTGTAACAGACGAGTTTTCGTATGAAACCCTGATACTTCGAAAGAGATTGTCCGTTTTGTACAAGAAGTGCATCCAGTTTTTGCCGTAACCCTCTCTACTTTCTTGCACATGCTATGTGGGTGAAATGATGATACCATGCCAACTTTCAATCTTTTCAGAGTTTATTTGAAATGCTTTTCAATTTCAGGGTCTTATAGCTCAAAATAATCAGTAAATGCATGAAAATAACGAATGAAGTCAGGAAGGGTTGAAAATTTATGATTATTCTTTGAATGGTGCAATTTGAACACAGAAAAACTACAGACTTCAAATAAGTTCAAAAAAATGAAATCCCTTTGTAACAGATGACTTTCCATATGAAACCCTGATACTTCGAAAGAGATTGTCCGTTTTGTACACGAAGTGCATCTTGTTTTTGCTGTAACCCTCTCTACTTTCTTGCACATGCTATGTGGATGAAATGATGATACCGTGCCACTTTCAACCTTTTGAGAGTTCATTTGAAATGCATTTCAATTTCAGGGTCTTATAGCTCAAAATAATCAGTAAATGCATGAAAAATAACAAATGAAGTCAGAAATGGTTGAAAATTGATGATGTGGCTTTGAATGGTGCATTTTGAACACAGAAAAACTATAGATTTCAAATAAGTTCAAAAAAATGAAATCCCTTTGTAACAGATGAGTTTCCATATGAAACCCTGATACTTCGAAAGAGATTGTCCGTTTTGTACACGAAGTGCATCTAGTTTTTGCTGTAACCCTCCGTACTTACTTGCACATGCTATGTGGGTGAAATGATGATACCGTGCCACTTTCAACCTTTCGAGAGTTCATTTGAAATGCTTTTCAATTTCAGGGTCTTATAGCTCAGAATAATCAGTAAACGCATGAAAAATAACAAATGAAGTCAGAAAGGGTTGAAAATGTATGATGTTGCTTTGAATGGTGCATTTTGAACACAGAAAAACTATGGAGTTTAAATAAGTTAAAAAATGAAATCCCTTTCTAACAGACGAGTTTCCGTATGAAACCCTAATACTTCGAAAGAGATTGTCCGTTTTGTGCATGAAGTGCATCCAGTTTTTGCCGTAACCCTCTCTACTTTCTTGCACATGCTATGTGGGTGAAATTATGATACCATGCCAACTTTCGACCTTTTCAAAGTTTATTTGAAATGCTTTTCAATTTCAGGGTCTAATAGCTCAAAATAATCACTAAATGCATGAAAAATAACAAATGCAGTCAGGACGGGTTGAAAATTAATGATGTGGCTTTGAATGGTGCATTTTGAACACAAAAAAGTACGGAGTTCCAACAAGTCAAAAAAATGAAATCTCTTTGTAACAGACGAGTTTTCGTATGAAACCCTGATACTTCAAAACAGATTGTCCGTTTTGTACACGAAGTGCATCTAGTTTTTGCCTTAACCCTCTCTACTTTCTTGTACATGCTATGTTGGTGAAATGATGATTCAATGCCAACTTTCAACCTTTTCAGAGTTCATTTCAAATGCTTTTCAATTTCAGGGTCTTATAGCTCAAAATAATCAGTAAATGCATGAAAAATAACAAATGCAGCTAGTTAGGGTTGAAAATTAATGGTGTGGCTTTGAATGGTGCATTTTGAACAAAGAAAAAGTCTTGAGTTCAAATAAGTTAAACAAATGAAATCCCTTTGTAGTAGACGAGTTTCCGTATGAAACTGTGATGCTTCCAAAAAGATTGTCCGTTTGTACACGAAGTGCATCCAGTTTTTGCCGTAACCCTCTGTATTTTCTTGCACACGCTACATGGATGAAATGAAGATACCATGCTAACTTTTAACTTTTGAGAGTTCATTTGAATTGCTTTTAAATTTCATGGTCTTATAGCTCAAAATAATCAGTATATGCATGAAAAAATAATAAATGTAGTTAGAAAGGGTTGAAAATTGATGATGTGGCTTTGAATGGTGCATTTTGAACATAGAAAAAATCTGGAGTTCAAATAAGTTAAAAAAATGAAATCTTTGTAACAGACGAGTTTCCGTATGAAACCCTGATACTTCGAAAGAGATTGTCCGTTTTGTACAAGAAGTGCATCCAGTTTTTGCCGTAACCCTCTCTACTTTCTTGCACATGCTATGTGGGTGAAATTATGATACCATGCCAACTTTCAATCTTTTCAGAGTTTATTTGAAATGCTTTTCAATTTCAGGGTCTTATAGCTCAAAATAATCAGTAAATGCATGAAAATAACAAATGGAGTCAGGAAGGGTTGAAAATTTATGATTATTCTTTGAATGGTGCAATTTGAACACAGAAAAACTATAGATTACAAATAAGTTCAAAAAAATGAAATCCCTTTGTAACAGATGACTTTCCATATGAAACCCTGATACTTCGAAAGAGATTGTCCGTTTTGTACACGAAGTGCATCTAGTTTTTGTTGTAACCCTCTCTACTTTCTTGCACATGCTATGTGTGTGATATGATGATACCGTGCCACTTTCAACCTTTTGAGAGTTCATTTGAAATGCTTTTCAATTTCAGGGTCTTATAGCTCAAAATAATCAGTAAATGCATGAAAAATAACAAATGAAGTCAGAAAGGGTTGAAAATTGATGATGTGGCTTTGAATGGTGCATTTTGAACACAGAAAAACTATGGAGTTTAAATAAGTTAAAAAAATGAAATCCCTTTGTAACAGACGAGTTTCCGTATGAAACCCTAGTACTTCGAAAGAGATTGTCTGTTTTGCACACGAAGTGCATCTAGTTTTTGCCGTAACCCTCTCTAATTTCTTGCACATGCTATGTGGGTGAAATGATGATACCATGCCAACTTTCAACCTTTTCAAAGTTTATTTGAAATGCTTTTCAATTTCAGGGTCTTATAGCTCAAAATAATCAGTAAATGCATGGAAAATAACAAATGCAGTCAGGAAGGGTTGAAAATTAATAATGTGGCTTTGAATGGTGCATTTTTAACACAAAAAAGTATGGAGTTCCAACAAGTTAAAAAAATTAAATCTCTTTGTAACAGACGAGTTTTCGTATGAAACCCTGATACTTCGAAACAGATTGTCCGTTTTGTACACGAAGTGCATCCAGTTTTTGCCTTAACCCTCTCTATTTTCTTGCACATGCCATGTTGGCGAAATGATGATTCAATGCCAACTTTCATCCTTTTCAGAGTTCATTTGAAATGCTTTTCAATTTCAGTGTCTTATAGCTCAAAATAATCAGTAAATGCATGAAAAATAACAAATGCAGTTAGTGAGGGTTCAAAATTAATGATGTGGCTTTGAATGGTGCATTTTGAACAAAGAAAAAGTCTTGAGTTCAAATAAGTTAAACAAATGAAATCCCTTTGTAATAGACGAGCTTCCGTATGAAACCGCGATGCTTCGAAAAAGATTGTTCGTTTGTACACGAAGTGCATCCTGTTTTTGCCGTAACCCTCTGTATTTTCTTGCACATGCTATGTGGATGAAATGATGATACCATGCTAACTTTTAACCTTTTGAGAATTCATTTGAAATGCTTTTCAATTTCAGGGTCTTATAGCTCAAAATAATCAGTATATGCATGAAAAATAATAAATGTAGTTAGAAAGGGTTGAAAATTGATGATGTGGCTTTGAATGGTGCATTTTGAACACAGAAAAAATCTGGAGTTCAAATAAGTTAAAAAAATGAAATCTTTGTAACAGACGAGTTTCCGTATGAAACCCTGATACTTCGAAAGAGATTGTCCGTTTTGTACAAGAAGTGCATCCAGTTTTTGCCGTAACCCTCTCTACTTTCTTGCACATGCTATGTGGGTGAAATGATGATACCATGCCAACTTTCAATCTTTTCAGAGTTTATTTGAAATGCTTTTCAATTTCAGGGTCTTATAGCTCAAAATAATCAGTAAATGCATGAAAATAACAAATGAAGTCAGGAAGGGTTGAAAATTTATGATTATTCTTTGAATGGTGCATTTTGAACACAGAAAAACTATAGATTTCAAATAAGTTCAAAAAAATGAAATCCCTTTGTAACAGATGAGTTTCCATATGAAACCCTGATACTTCGAAAGAGATTGTCCGTTTTGTACACAAAGTACATCTAGTTTTTGCTGTAACCCTCTCTACTTTCTTGCACATGCTATGTCTGTGAAATGATGATACCGTGCCACTTTCAACCTTTTGAGAGTTCATTTGAAATGCTTTTCAATTTCAGGGTCTTATAGCTCAAAATAATCAGTAAATGCATGAAAAATAACAAATGAAGTCAGAAAGGGTTGAAAATTGATGATGTGGCTTTGAATGGTGCATTTTGAACACAGAAAAACTATGGAGTTTAAATAAGTTAAAAAAATGAAATCCCTTTGTAACAGACGAGTTTCCGTATGAAACCCTAGTATTTCGAAAGAGATTGTCCGTTTTGTACACGAAGTGCATCCAGTTTTTGCCGTAACCCTCTCTACTTTCTTGCACATGCTATGTGGGTGAAATGATGATACCATGCCAACTTTCAACCTTTTCAAAGTTTATTTGAAATGCTTTTCAATTTCAGGGTCTTATAGCTCAAAATAATCAGTAAATGCATGAAAAATAACAAATGCAGTCAGGAAGGGTTGAAAATTAATGATGTGGCTATGAATGGTGCATTTTGAACAAAAAAAATTATGGAGTTCCAACAAGTTAAAAAAATGAAATCTCTTTGTAACAGACGAGTTTTCGTATGAAACCCTGATACTTCGAAACAGATTGTCCGTTTTGTGCACGAAGTGCATCCAGTTTTTGCCTTAACCCTCTCTATTTTCTTGCACATGCTATGTTGGTGAAATGATGATTCAATGCCAACTTTCAACCTTTTCAGAGTTCATTTGAAATGCTTTTCAATTTCAGGGTCTTATAGCTCAAAATAATCAGTAAATGCATGAAAAATAACAAATGCAGTTAGTTAGGGTTGAAAATTAATGATGTGGCTTTGAATGGTGCATTTTGAACAAATAAAAAGTCTTGAGTTCAAATAAGTTAAACAAATGAAATCCCTTTGTAATAGACGAGTTTCCGTATGAAACCGCGATGCTTCGAAAAAGATTGTCCGTTTGTACACGAAGTGCATCCAGTTTTTGCCGTAACCCTCTGTATTTTCTTGCACATGCTATGTGGATGAAATGATGATACCATGCTAACTTTTAACCTTTTGAGAGTTCATTTGAAATTCTTTTCAATTTCGGGGTCTTATAGCTCAAAATAATCAGTAAATGCATGAAAAATAACAAATGAAGTCATAAAGGGTTGAAAATTGATGATGTGGCTCTGAATGGAGCATTTTGAACATAGAAAAAGTCTGTAGTTCAAGTAAGTTAAAAAATGAAATCCCTTTGTAAAAGACGAGTTTCCGTATGAATCCCTGATACTTCGAAATAGATTGTTCGTTTTGCACACGAAGTGCATCCAGTTTTTGCCGTAAGCCACTCTACTTTCTTGCACATGCTATGTGGATGAAATGATGATACCATGCCAACTTTCAAACTTTTCAGAGTTCATTTGAAATGCTTTTCAATTTCAGGGTCTTATAGCTCAAAATAATCAGTAAATGCATGAAAAATAACAAATGAAGTCAGAAGGTGATAGAGGCGGGGGTGTCCCGATCTTTCGATGAGATGATAACTTTCGATTTGGTGAAGATGACTTTGACGATCCGACTACAAACATGCACGACGTTGTGCCTTAGCATTCGCTAAACCAACTTCGAGAGGTTATTGACCACGCCGGAGCACAATCAACCTGACCACGAAGGTCTATTCCTGCACGCAATCGAAGAACAAGCAAGAATATGATAATGCAATCTGAATATTGCGAATATAGATGAAGTATTGATAAAGGTGGGGATCAGGAAGCGGTCTTGGTCTAGTCGTTGGACACAAACGAAGTACACGAAGTTGCAATGGCTAACTTTTAACTAAACAAATCCCTAGGAAAAAGCTACTAGGTGGATCTACTTATATAGGAGCAAGGGGTGGCGGCCAAGGAGGTGGGAGGACGTCCCAAGGCAGCCTAAAACCAACCCTAGGTCGTACAAGGCTCATGGGCCCAAGTGGAGGTGATGCAACACCTTTGGACTTGTTGTTTGACTCGGATTCTGCTACAGCGTCAGATTATTTCGTCCATATCTCAACGCTCCGGATGAATTTAAAGGTGATTCCAATTGTTTTGGAAAGAGGATGAAATCTACTTTCCAACAAAAAAAGAATCACCCAATTCAGAGTCCGTATGAAAAAGTTGTTGGCGTTTTGAGTCAGGTATGTCTGTGCAGTCCGAATCTGAATCCAGAACGTGAGAGACTTCGACTCTATCTTCTCTTGGTCCAAAAGTGACGTGAGAGGACTTTTTGAACAGCACCTAAACTTCTCTTTTTCCCTTAGCTTCATATGTGGATTGCACAAATGTCCCATACACCTGCAATTAGACAAAACACAAAAGTGTGTGAAGTATTTTTGTTCTGGATAACATAAATAGATTATTGAATAGTTTGCACTAGAAATCACCTGACAAATATGCATGTATGCAATATTTTTGGTCGTATCCAAGGTAGTCATGTCCTCATCATCCTCCCCTTTTTGAAAACAAAGCCGTCCTCGGCGTTGCTTAATTTGAAATGTGGCTAACAAAAGAGACAAGGTGTACATGTTGTATATGTATATGTCATCCATTTTTACTTCCGTTGGTTTTTGCACATATGACACATGTATAGATGAGTAACTTGCATAGTTCATAAAATCTGAAGCCAAAATATTATCACTAGAAGTAGAAGACATGAAAATATTGCAACTCAATTTGCACATATAAGTGATGCTCTTGTTCATATCAAAAGATTGACAATGTTCATCATTAAACCATCCCAACATTGGTGAATAAACCTTACTTGCATCTAATTTACATGCTACAACATGCTTAAATAGGCAAACATGCAATAAGTCTTTGGTCACAGAATCATCACCAAGATTAGAGGTCATATCAAAATGATTAAACATTGATTCTTTTGCATCAACAGTTAACTCAATGGGTGCACTCAAAATTGTTGGTATTTCAGTTGTTTGATCACATGACGCATTCGTGATAGTATCAAGATTCTCTAAAATAGGTGTTGTGCTCAAATCACCAGGTAACTGAACACATGATGCATTTAAGTTAACAAGTGATGCATCATTCTCATGTGAAGTTATATCATCAATACCTTTACTGTTACCTTGTCGCAAAGACGTAGCTGATGTAGGTACGGACATTGACAATGCACCATACTCTTGAGATGATGTCGCGCTCACAATCCGAGGTGGGGCTGCTCTAGTAGGTGCAACGGTGGAGGAACCAATAGGCGGTGGTGAGCACGAACTGGAATAGTAGTTGTTGTAGTCACCCAATGCATCCTCCTGCATCTGTCTCTCAAAGGTACAAGCACGAACATACATACCAGTAATGCAACAGGGAATATACTGAAATCTTGCCTGAATATCATGGTTCAAACCACCAAAAAATTTATTCATTGTATCATCCTTAGATTCTTCTATGTCACAATGATGCATATAAGATTTGAACTCTTGGTAGTAAGCATGAACAGTGTTGTTGCCTTGTTTAAATTGTTCAAATTTGCGAAGCAATTCACGACGATAGTAAGGAGGGAAAAAATGTTGTCTCATTACATCTTTCAAATCTTTCCAAGTTGTGGGTTGGTTATCAATGTTTTTCTTACAATGCACATTCCACCAAACAGAAGCAAAACCAGTAAATGCTCTAGTGGCAGCTCGTACTCGCTCAAGTTCAGAAAAGTCATGGTGACTAAAAACTTGTTCAACTTCAAGCTCCCAAGCTAGATAAATAGCAGGATTAAATCTACCCTCAAATGACGGTAAAGAGATAACCTGACCATGCGCTTCTGTGTGTTGTCCCAACTCTCGTGATGGTGAAGATGTGTCTGTCATCCAAGAACTTCTATCTCCGGAACCTGTCATGATTAGTAGAAACAAGAAACAAAATTCGAGAATAATGTTCCTATGAACTACTAGGATGTGGTTGTAAAGTGTTCACAGTAAAGCAAATATCAATATCTTACAAGTTCTTACCATGCGGCAGGTGGTGACAGGCAACCAGCGGTGTCAAATAACTCTGAAGATTGTGTAAAGTGATTGCCAGAGGAACGTACGTATACACAGTGTAGAAATATGTGGAGCTGAGTTGGCTATATATGGTAGCAAAAGATTAGCAATAATCAATTCAAAGATGCAATGTTGAATAAACGCTCAACGACGGTACTGTGCTGGTCCTAGGCTAGACCGGACTAGAGACGCGAGCCTAGAACACCAATGAGGTCACGGCGTAGCACAACTAGCATCAATAAAGGATATGAAGTAGCTCTGCACAGCAAGATATAAGTGAAGATCACAATAGCAGTAAAGATAATGACGTGAAACAACTGCCAAGCAGGATAGACAACAACTCTCTCTCCAACTTTCCTCTTTTTAAAAGTTTGAGCAAATTTTCTGATAACTTTTTTCAAAGAATGCTACTAGCTCAAGCTTTCCAATGCAAAAAGAATCACTCAATTCCGAATTGATATGAGGAGTCAAAGAATTCGAAAACTGGCCTGAAAACTGGAATAAGTTGTGTCTGCGAACTTCGGACGGCAAAAAGACCTATTTCGAAGACGATTTTGAGGTGTCAAATATTGAACAAGCTTCTGCAACTATTTAGATGCGGCTCGTCGCTAGCTTTAATTTGAGTACTCGTGGAGCCAAAACAGACTTCGTATGAGAAAGTTATGCCTATTTGACTGAACAGTGCACAAAACAGAATCCAATCCGAATTCAACTACGAGGTTGAGTCTAGATAGATCCGATTTTTTTTCCTTTTTTTTCTCACACTTTTTTTTCTTTTTCTTTTTTTTTCTCTGACTTTTTTCTTTTTTTTTCACTCTTTTTTTCTCTGTCTTTTTTTTTCTCCCTCTTTCCAAGACAAACTAGATAAGATGCAGATTGGATCAAGGGAAGATGTGAATGACCTCAACTATGATTGTGACAATGAACTATGGGTAGCACGTACTGGAAAGTGATGGATGGTGTGGTGGACAGCGGAAGGGATAACGATGCAACGACGACGTGACTAATGTGAACAGAACTCGAAACTCTAAACGAACTAGACACTAAGACCAGCAACTCGACACGACGATGCAACCGATAATTCAATAATGCAAACAATGAAAAGAAAATTGCAAAGACTCAGACTGGCTTGGACAAAGGATGAATAGATCTAAGTTTTTTGTGTGTGGCTTTTTTTTGGACAATAGGTAAGAAAATAGATCTAATCTAGTAAAAACTGGAAATTCTCACCGAGCAACCTGGAAACTGATACCACTTGATAGAGGCGGGGGTGTCCCGATCTTTCGATGAGATGATAACTTTCGATTTGGTGAAGATGACTTTGACGATCCGACTACAAACATGCACGACGTTGCGCCTTAGCAATCGCTAAACCAACTTCGAGAGGTTATTGACCACGCCGGAGCACAATCAACCTGACCACGAAGGTCTATTCCTGCACGCAATCGAAGAACAAGCAAGAATATGATAATGCAATCTGAATATTGCGAATATAGATGAAGTATTGATAAAGGTGGGGATCCGGAAGCGGTCTTGGTCTGGTCGTTGGACACAAACAAAGTACACGAAGTTGCAATGGCTAACTTTTAACAAAACAAATCCCAAGGAAAAAGCTACTAGGTGGATCTACTTATATAGGAGCAAGGGGTGGCGGCCAAGGAGGTGGGAGGACGTCCCAAGGCAGCCTAAAACCAACCCTAGGTCGTACAAGGCTCATGGGCCCAAGTGGAGGTGATGCAACACCTTTGGACTTGTTGTTTGACTCGGATTCTGCTGCAGCGTCAAATTGTTTCGTCCATATCTCAACGCTCCGGATGAATTTAAAGGTGATTCTAATTGTTTTGGAAAGAGGATGAAATCTACTTTCCAACAAAAAAAAGAATCACCCAATTTGGAGTCCGTATGAAAAAGTAGTTGGCGTTTTGAGTCAGGTATGTCTGTGCAGTCCGAATCTGAATCCAGAACGTGAGAGACTTGGACTCTATCTTCTCTTGGTCCAAAAGTGACGTGAGAGGACTTTTTGAACAGCACCTAAACTTCTCTTTTTCCCTTATCTTCATATGTGGATTGCACAAATGTCCCATACACCTGCAATTAGACAAAACACAAAAGTGTGTGAAGTATTTTTGTTCTGGATAACATAAATAGATTATTGAATAGTTTGCACTAGAAATCACCTGACAAATATGCATGTATGCAATATTTTTGGTCGTATCCAAGGTAGTCATGTCCTCATCAGAAGGGTTGAAAATTGATGATTTTTCTTTGAATAGTGCATTTTGAACACAGAAAAACTATAGAGTTCAAATAAGTTCAAAAAAATGAAATCCCTTTGTAACAGATGAGTTTCCATATGAAACCCTGATACTTCGAAAGAGATTGTCCGTTTTGTACATGAAGTGCATCTAGTTTTTGCTGTAACCCTCTCTACTTTCTTGCACATGCTATGAGGGTGAAATAATGATACCGTGCCACTTTCGACCTTTTCAGAGTTCATTTGAAATGCTTTTCAATTTCAGGGTCTTATAGCTCAAAATAATCAATAACGCATGAAAAAGAACAAATGCAGTTTGAAAGGGTTGAAAATTAATGATGTGACTTTGAATGGTGCATTTTGAACACAAAAAAGTGTGGAGTTCCAACAAGTTAAAAAAATGAAATCTCTTTGTAACAGACGAGTTGCCGTATGAAACCCTGATACTTCAAAAGAGATTGTCCGTTTTGTACACGAAGTGCATCCAGTTTTTGCCGTAACCCTCTATATTTTCTTGCACATGCTATGTGGATGAAATGATGATACCATGCTAACTTTTAACCTTTTGAGAGATCATTTGAAATGCTTTTCAATTTCAGGGTCTTATAGCTCAAAAATAATCAGTATATGCATGAAAAGTAATAAATGTAGTTAGAAAGGGTTGAAAATTGATGATGTGGCGTTGAATGGTGCATTTTGAACACAGAAAAAATCTGGAGTTCAAATAAGTTAAAAAAATGAAATCTTTGTAACAGACGAGTTTCCGCATGAAACCCTGATACTTCGAAAGAGATTGTTCGTTTTGTACACGAAGTGCATCTAGTTTTTGCTGTAACCCTCTCTACTTTCTTGCACATGCGATGTGGATGAAATGATGATACCGTGCCACTTTCAACCTTTTGAGAGTTCATTTGAAATGCTTTTCAATTTCAGGGTCTTATAGCTCAAAATAATCAGTAAATGCATGAAAACTAACAAATGCAGTTAGAAAGGGTTGAAAATTAATGATGTGGCTTTGAATGGTGCATTTTGAACAAATAAAAAGTTTGGAGTTCAAATAAGTTTAAAAAATGAAATCCCTTTGTAACAGACGAGTTTCCGTATGAAACCCTCATACTTCGAAAGAGATTGTCCGTTTTGTACACGAAGTGCAGCCAGTTTTTGCCGTAACCCTCTCTATTTTCTTGCACATGCTATGTGGATGAAATGATGATACCATGCTAATTTTTAACCTTTTCAGAGTTCATTTGAAATGCTTTTCAATTTCAGGGTCTTATAGCTCAAAATAATCAGTAAATGCATGAAAAATAACAAATGAAGTCATAAAGGCTTGAAAATTGATGATGTGGATCTGAATGGTGCATTTTGAACACAGAAAAAGTCTGTAGTTCAAGTAAGTTAAAAAATGAAATCCCTTTGTAAAAGACGAGTTTCTGTATGAATCCCTGATACTTCGAAATAGATTGTTCGTTTTTTACACGAAGTGCATCCAATTTTTGCCATAAGCCACTCTACTTTCTTGCACATGCTATGTGGATGAAATGATGATACCATGCCAACTTTCAACCTTTTCAGAGTTCATTTGAAATGCTTTTCAATTTCAGGGTCTTATAGCTCAAAATAATAAGTAAATGCATGAAAAATAACAAATGAAGTCAGAAGGGTTGAAAATTGATGATGTGGCTTTGAATGGGGCATTTTGAACATAGAAAAACTATGGAGTTCAAATAAGTTAAAAAAATGAAATCCCTTTGTAAGAGACGAGTTTCCGTACGAAACCCTGATACTTCGAAAAAGATTGTCCGTTTTGTACACGAAGTGCATCCAGTTTTCGCCATAACCCTCTCTATTTTCTTGCACATGCTATGTGGGTGAAATGATGATACCATGCCACTTTCAACCTTTTCAGAGTTCATTTGAAATGCTTTTCAATTTCAGGGTCTTATAGCTCAAAATAATCAATAATGCATGAAAAATAACAAATGCAGTTAGAAAGGGTTGAAAATTAATGATGTGACTTTGAATGGTGTATTTTCAACACAAAAAAGTGTGGAGTTCCAAAAAGTTAAAAAAATGATATCTCTTTATAACAGACGAGTTGCCGTGTGAAACCCTGATACTTCGTGTCGGGGGATATCGGCCTCCACAAGCACCTATGGGGACGGAGCCCCTCGTCAGTTCGGCGGGGGGCGGAGGTTGCACAAAGAGCAGATCGAGGCGACACACACACACACACACACACACAACGATTTTACCCAGCTTCGGGCCGCATGGATGCGTAAAACCCTACTGCTGCTTGTCTGGTTGATTCGAGTTCTTGCTCTGGAGCGCAAGAAGCTACAGTAAGTTGGATCTGGACGTAGACGAGGGTCTACTGGGTGTCCTCCTATTTTTCGGCCCCCCCTACGTGCGTATGGGCCTCCTTTTATATGCTAAGGGGTTTTCCACAGGTAGCGACGCAGGTGAGGGTAAAAATGGCAAGGAACTGTGCGAACAGTGGCCGCACAGTGCTATCGCACCTAACTCTGACGGCGGGGGACAAAGGCATTAAATGCCCGTCTGGATCGCCTGAACAGTGCCGAGGCGGACCGTTAGGGGCGCCTCCGCTTGCCACGGGGGCGACTCCGCCAACGTCGCATGCCACGCGCGCGCCCCAGGCTGCGCGGCGCCCCGCCACGTGTCTCCGGGGGAAGCTCCAGAGTGACACGTGGGCAGGTGAGCTGGAGCGCACGCCTGAGGTGGTGGTTCGCCGCGGCAAGTGGCTTGCCGCGGTGGTTGTCTTGTCGCACCTGAGAGCTTGCCGCTCGTCAGGCCTTGCCGGGGCGCGCGGCGCGCTGCGGCGGGCTTCTCTTGGGGTGCCTTGGTTTGGCCGTCCCGGCGAGCTCCTCCCGCCGGGGCCTTGGTGCTTCGGCTTAGTCGTCCCGGCAAGCTCCTCTTGCCGGGGCCTTGTCGCCTCGGCCCGGCAAGCTCCTCTTGCCGGACCTCGCCTTCTTGGCCCGGCAAGCTCCTCTTGCCGGGGCTTGGTCTTCTAGGCTCGATTACTCGGCCTCCGTCCGGCCCAGAAGGGGCCTTGGAGACTCTTGTCGCTCCCCTGGCGAGCCTTGCCGCGGGACGCTACTACTGCCCGTGCACAAGTTCGGGGTACTAAGGTACCCCTACTTTAGTACACCGACAGGAGCCCCCGGGTCTGGGCCATACACGGTGCCGAGCGTTGTTGGGCCAGGCCCTAACAGTGCACGGGCACGCGTGGCCTGGGTTGCGCTGCTCCTTAACTCCGTGCCCGTCGCGCCCTCCCCAAGTGGCGCGCGCTTATCGCGGCGTCGTGGGGGGCGAGGCGTGCGAGACGTGCGTGATGTGGATGGCGTGCGCGGGGCTTGAGGCCCGCAGGCATGCGTCACGCCGGGCACGATTCCTTCATCTGGAAAGGCGGAACATCCGCCCCCACTCCTTCCCCCCTTTATAAGCGGAGGGGAACAGGGGCAGTTCGCCATTTCGCCGGTTGCTGTTCCTCGAAAATCTCCACCACTTCCTCCTTACTAGAGAAAGCAGCGATTCGCCCTCACAGCCCCCGGCGCCGCCAACGCCGACAACTCCCCCTCCCCATTTCTGCCATGGCCCCGAAGAGCGACAAGGCGAAGGGGAAGGCCGTGAAGTCGGCCGAGGCGCTGCGGCTGGAAGCGCTTCGAAAGGAGACGGCGACGTTTCCCCCCTCAGCTCGATGGGGGTGCTCCAGCATCTCCGGGAAACGATCCCAGAGCAGCTGGCCGAGGAGACGCGGGAAGCCGTCTCCGGGGCCCTCGAGAGGGTGCTGGTGAAGATCGTCTTCCGCAACCCCACCATCAGGCTTACCAACGTCCTCAGGCACCTGCCGGAAGACGCCGACCTGACGGAGATCAGGGCCCTCGTCACCCCCATTGTGGAAAGGGTGGCCGGGATCAGGAGGGTCGAGGGTGACCGCGCGGATTAGGCCGCCCACCTCTTTCTTTTCTTCCCTTGTCGCTGCTGAGCATGTCATAGAAACAGCTGATTAGAGCAACGGCAAGTCATTTTGGAATATAACTTTTTATCTTAGGCAGTCCATTGCGCTGTTATCTCCCTCGTCCGACTTTGTGCTTCATAAGTTCGCGCCCTACGCTCCCGGGAACTTGTCGGCGAAAGCCTCCGCCTTGCCACGGGTGCCGAGTGCGGGACATCAGCAACCCGCTGTTGGTGCCTCCACCGGCAAGAAACCTTGCCGCGGCTGGCCAACTCACTTAAAATGTTGAGCAGGCTCAGGGCGAGGTAAGCGTGGCGACTGCAGTCGCGGCACACTCAAGCTGCCGAGCAAGCTCGAAACAAAGTAAGGACGCCACTCTGGATGTAGCACACTTAAGTCGTTGAGCGGACTCGAAATGAAATAAGGGCGCAACCAGCCACGAGCCGGCCCCTCCGCGCATAGGTTTCCCATACGAAGCTTGGCCGTTCGAGGAAGATAACTTAAAGATAAAAAGGAGCTTAATTGCTCAAACTTTGGCAACTTAGCTTTTCTGTTGTTTGCAGTCCGACAAGGCGCAGCTTCCTCGGGCGACGCCCAGCCTATCCTGGCATCCCCCCTTCTCAAGGTAAGGGAATAACGAGGGCTCGGGGCTTCATGACCTGCCATCGCTTGCCGGAGTCGAGTGCTGCACAATCGTGTCAAATAATGCATGCGCCAAGCGGAGAGGCGCGAAATCGACAAGATGTGCGGGGCACATAAGCTATGCTTGGGATCTGCGCCCGTCTCTGTACCAAGGATTACATGCAACTGCGGCAAGACTTGGACAGAGAGGGTGGCCGACGGAACGGGTTCCGACGGCCGCGCTGGCAAGGTTCCTCCCACGGTTGGCGTCGACTCGTTTGGATCTTGGCGGCCTGGGCTCGCCGAAGAACGAGGTCGCCTTTCCCGCAACTTCCGGCGCTAACTTCTGCGGCTACGGGAGCGGCGCAGAGTTTGCTGGAGGCGAGAAACTCGCTCAGCGGCCAGAAGGCGGTCCTCCTCAAGGAGCAGCTGCTCTTGCCCGGGCTCTGCGTGAGTGGGTACTCGAGGAGGGCCGTGCACGAGTCCGTGAGGAGGAATGCCTCCGCTCCGCGGGTTGGAGCGGAAAGGGTACCTGGCCAGACCTGAGCTTACCTGTGGTCGCCAAATCTGGTTCGCACAACCTCGACGCTGCCCCTACCTGGCGCGCCAAAGATGTCGGGGGATATCGGCCTCCACGAGCACCTATGGGGACGGAGCCCCTTATCGGTTCGGCGGGGGGCGAAGGTTGCACAAAGAGCAGATCGAGGCGACACACACACACACACAACGATTTTACCCAGCTTCGGGCCGCATGGATGCGTAAAACCCTACTGCTGCTTGTCTGGTTGATTCGAGTTCTTGCTCTGGAGCGCAAGAAGCTACAGTAAGTTGGAGCTGGACGTAGACGAGGGTCTACTGGGTGTCCTCCTATTTTTCGGTCCCCCCCCTACGTGCGTATGGGCCTCCTTTTATATGCTAAGGGGTTTTCCACAGGTAGCGACGCAGGTGAGGGTAAAAATGGCAAGGAACTGTGCGAACAGTGGCCGCACAGTGCTATCGCACCTAACTCTGACGGCGGGGGACAAAGGCATTAAATGCCCGTCTGGATCGCCTGAACAGTGCCGAGGCGGACCGTTAGGGGCGCCTCCGCTTGCCACGGGGGCGACTCCGCCAACGTCGCATGCCACGCGCGCGCCCCAGGCTGCGCGGCGCCCCGCCACGTGTCTCCGGGGGAAGCTCCAGAGTGACACGTGGGCAGGTGAGCTGGAGCGCACGCCTGAGGTGGTGGTTCGCCGCGGCAAGTGGCTTGCCGCGGTGGTTGTCTTGCCGCACCTGAGAGCTTGCCGCTCGTCAGGCCTTGCCGGGGCGCGCGGCGCGCCGCGGCGGGCTTCTCTTGGGGTGCCTTGGTTTGGCCGTCCCGGCGAGCTCCTCCCGCCGGGGCCTTGGTGCTTCGGCTTAGTCGTCCCGGCAAGCTCCTCTTGCCGGGGCCTTGTCGCCTCGGCCCGGCAAGCTCCTCTTGCCGGACCTCGCCTTCTTGGCCCGGCAAGCTCCTCTTGCCGGGGCTCGGTCTTCTAGGCTCGATTACTCGGCCTCCGTCCGGCCCAGAAGGGTCCGTGGATACTCTTGTCGCTCCCCTGGCGAGCCTTGCCGCGGGACGCTACTACTGCCCGTGCACAAGTTCGGGGTACTAAGGTACCCCTACTTTAGTACACCGACACTTCGAAAGAGATTGTCCGTTTTGTACACGAAGTGCATCCAGTTTTTGCCGTAACACTTTGTATTTTCTTGCACATGCTATGTGGATGAAATGATGATACCATGCTAACTTTTAACCTTTGAGAGTTAATTTGAAATGCTTTTCAATTTCAGGGTCTTATAGATGAAAATAATCAGTACAAGCATGAAAATAACAAATGAAGTTAGAAAGGGTTGAAAATTGATGATGTGGCTTTGAATGGTGCAATTTGAACAAAGAAAAAATATGGAGTTCAAATAAGTTAAAAAAATGAAATCCCTTTGTAAGAGACGAGTTTCCGTACGAAACCCTGATACTTCGAAAAAGATTGTCCGTTTTGTACACGAAGTGCATCCAGTTTTCGCCATAACCCTCTCTATTTTCTTGCACATGCTATGTGGGTGAAATGATGATACCATGCCACTTTCAACCTTTTCCGAGTTCATTTGAAATGCTTTTCAATTTCAGGGTCTTATAGCTCAAAATAATCAGTAAATGCATGAAAAATAACAAATGAAGTCAGAAAGGGTTGAAGATTGATGATGTGGCTCTGAATGGTGTATTTTGAACACATAAAAAGTCTGGAGTTCAAGTAAGTTAAAAAATGAAATCCCTTTGTAAAAGACAAGTTTCCGTATGAATCCCTCATACTTTGAAAGAGATTGTTCGTTTTGTACACAAAGTGCATCCAGTTTTTGTCGTAACCCACTCTACTTTCTTGCACATGCTATGTGGATGAAATGACGATACCACGCCAACTTTCAACCTTTTCACAGTTCATTTGAAATGCTTTTCAATTTCAGGGTCTTATAGCTCAAAATAATTAGTACATGCATGAAAATAACAAATGAAGTCAGTAAGGGCTGAAAATTGATGATGTGGCTTTGAATGGTGGAATTTGAACACAGAAAAAGTCTGGAGTTCAAATAAGTTAAAAAAATGAAATCCCTTTGTAACAGACGAGTTTCCGTATGAAACCCTGATACTTCGAAAGAGATTGTCCGTTTTGTACACGAAGTGCATCCAGTTTTTGCCGTAACTCTCTCTACTTTCTTGCACATGCTATGTGGGTGAAATGATGATACCATGCCAACTTTCAACCTTTTTAGAGTTTATTTGAAATGCTTTTCAATTCCATGGTCTTATAGCTCAAAATAATCAGTAAATGCATGAAAAATAACAAATGAAGTCAGGAAGGGTTGAAAATTGATGATGTGTCTTTGAATGGTGCATTTTGAACACAGAAAAACTATGAAGTTTAAATAAGTTCAAAAAAATGAAATCCCTTTGTAACAGATGACTTTCCATATGAAACCCTCATACTTCAAAAGAGATTGTCCGTTTTGCACACGAAGTGCATCCAGTTTTCGCCGTAACCCTCTCTACTTTCTTGCACATGCTATGTGGGTGAAATGATGATACCGTGCCACTTTCAACCTTTTCAGAGTTCATTTGAAATGCTTTTCAATTTCAGGGTCTTATAGCTCAAAATAATCAGTAAATGCATGAAAAATAACAAATGAAGTCAGAAAGGGTTGAAGATTGATGATGTGGCTCTAAATGGTGCATTTTGAACACAGAAAAAGTCTGGAGTTCAAGTAAGTTAAAAAATGAAATCCCTTTGTAAAAGATGAGTTTCCGTATGAATCCCTCATACTTTGAAAGGGATTGTTCGTTTTGTACACAAAGTGTATCCAGTTTTTGCTGTAACCCACTCTACTTTCTTGCACATGCTATGTGGATGAAATGATGATACCACGCCAACTTTCAAATTTTTCAGAGTTTATTGTAATGCTTTTCAATTTCAGGGTCTTATAGCTCAAAATAATTAGTACATGCATGAAAATAACAAATGAAGTCAGAAAGGGTTGAAAATTGATGATGTGGCTTTGAATGGTGCAATTTGAACACATAAAAAGTCTGGTGTTCAAATAGGTTAAACAAATGAAATCCCTTTGTAACAGACGAGTTTCCGCATGAAACCGTGATGCTTCGAAAAAGATTGTCCGTTTTGTACACGAAGTGCATCCAGTTTTTGCCGTAACCCTCTCTACTTTCTTCCACATGCTATCTGGGTGAAATGATGATACCATGCCAACTTTCAACCTTTTCAGAGTTTATTTGAAATGCTTTTCAATTCCAGGGTCTTATAGCTCAAAATAATCAGTAAATGCATGAAAAATAACAAATGAAGTCAGGAAGGGTTGAAAATTGATGATGTGTCTTTGAATGGTGCATGTTGAACACAGAAAAACTATGAAGTTCAAATAAGTTCAAAAAAATGAAATCCCTTTGTAACAGATGAGTTTCCATATGAAACCCTGATACTTCGAAAGAGATTGTCCGTTTTGTACACGAAGTGCATCTAGTTTTTGCTGAAACCCTCTCTACTTTCTTGCACATGCTATGTGGGTGAAATAATGATACCGTGCCACTTTCAACCTTTTCAGAGTTTATTTGAAATGCTTTTCAATTTCAGGGTCTTATAGCTAAAAAAATCAGTAAATGCATGAAAAATATCAAATGAAGTCAGAAAGGGTTGAAAATTGATGATGTGGCTTTGAATGGTGCATTTTGAACACATAAAAAGTCTGGAGTTCAAATAAGTTAAACAAATGAAATCCCTTTGTAATAGACGAGTTTCCGTATGAAACCGCGATGCTTCGAAAAAGATTGTCCGTTTTGTACACGAAGTGCATCCATTTTTTGCTATAACCCTCTATACTTTCTTGCACATGCTATGTGGATGAAATGATGATACCATACGAACTTTCAACCTTTTCAGAGTTCATTTGAAATGCTTTTCAATTTCAGGGTCTTATGGCTCAAAGTAATCAGTAAATGCATGAAAAATAACAAATGAAGGTAGAAAGGGTTGAAAATTGATGATGTGGCTTTGAACGGTGTATTTTGAACACACAAAAAGTTTGGAGTTCAAATAAGTTAAAAAATGAAATCCATTTTTAACAGACGGGTTTGTGTATGAAACCCTGATACTTCGAAAAAGATTGTCCGTTTTGTACACGAAGTGCATCCAGTTTTTGCCTTAACCCTCTCTACTTTCTTGCACATGCTTTGTGGGAGAAATGATGATTCCATGCCAATTTCAACCTTTTCAGAGTTCATTTGAAATGCTTTTCAATTTCAGGGTCTTATAGCTCAAAATAATCAGTAAATGCATGAAAAAATAACAAATGAAGTCAGAAAGGGTTTAAAATTGATGATGTGGCTTTGAATGGTGCATTTTGAACACAGAAAAAGTTTGGAGTTCAAAAAAGTTTAAAAAATGAAATCCCTTTGTAACAGACGAGTTTCCGTATGAAACCCTCATACTTCGAAAGAGATTGTCCGTTTTGTACACGAAGTGCATCCAGTTTTTGCCGTAACCCTCTCTATTTTCTAGCACATGGTATGTGGATGAAATGATGATACCATGCTAACTTTTAACCTTTTGAGAGTTCATTTGAAATGCTTTTCAATTTCAGGGTCTTGTAGCCAAAATAATTAGTAAATGCATGAAAAATAACAAATGAAGTCGAAAGGGTTTAGAATTGATGATGTGGCTTTGAATGGTGCATTTTGAACACAGAAAAAGTCTGGAGTTCAAATAAGTTTAAAAAATGAAATCCCTTTGTAACAGACGAGTTTCCGTATGAAACCCTCATACTTCGAAAGAGATTGTCCGTTTTGTACACGAAGTGCATCCAGTTTTTGCCGTAACCCTCTCTACTTTCTTGCACATGCTATGTGGGTGAAATGATGATACCATGCCAGTTTCAACCTTGTCAGAGTTCATTTGAAATGCTTTTCAATTTCAGGGTCTTATAGCTCTAAATAATCAGTACATGCATGAAAATAACAAATGAAGTTAGAAAGGGTTGAAAATTGATGATGTGGCTTTGAACGGTGTATTTTGAACACAAAAAAAGTCTGGAGTTCAAATAAGTTAAAAAATGAAATCCATTTGTAACAGACGAGTTTGTGTATGAAACCCTGATACTTCGAAAAAGATTGTCCGTTTTGTACACGAAGTGCATCCAGTTTTTGCCTTAACCCTCTCTACTTTCTTGCACATGCTTTGTGGGAGAAATGATGATTCCATGCCAATTTCAACCTTTTCAGAGTTCATTTGAAATGCTTTTCAATTTCAGGGTCTTATAGCTCAAAATAATCAGTAAATGCATGAAAAAATAACAAATGAAGTCAGAAAGGGTTGAAAATTGATGATGTGGCTTCGAATGGTGCATTTTGAACACAGAAAAAGTTTGGAGTTCAAAAAAGTTTAAAAAATGAAATCCCTTTGTAACAGACGAGTTTCCGTATGAAACCCTCATACTTCGAAAGAGATTGTCCGTTTTGTACACAAAGTGCATCCAGTTTTTGCCATAACCCTCTCTATTTTCTTGCACATGCTATGTGGATGAAATGATGATACCATGCTCACTTTTAACCTTTTGAGAGTTCATTTGAAATGCTTTTCAATTTCAGGGTCTTGTAGCCAAAATAATTAGTAAATGCATGAAAAATAACAAATGAAGTCGAAAGGGTTGAGAATTGATGATGTGGCTTTGAATGGTGCATTTTGAACACAGAAAAAGTCTGGAGTTCAAATAAGTTCAAAAAATGAAATCCCTTTGTAACAGACGAGTTTCCGTATGAAACCCTCATACTTCGAAAGAGATTGTCCGTTTTGTACACGAAGTGCATCCAGTTTTTGCCGTAACCCTCTCTACTTTCTTGCACATGTTATGTGGGTGAAATGATGATACCATGCCCCTTTCAACCTTGTCAGAGTTCATTTGAAATGCTTTTCAATTTTAGGGTCTTATAGCTCTAAATAATCAGTACATGCATGAAAATAACAAATGAAGTTAGAAAGGGTTGAAAATTGATGATGTGGCTTTGAACGGTGTATTTTGAACACAACAAAAGTCTGGAGTTCAAATAAGTTAAAAAATGAAATCCATTTGTAACAGACGAGTTTGTGTATGAAACCCTGATACTTCGAAAAAGATTGTCCGTTTTGTACACGAAGTGCATCTAGTTTTTGCCTTAACCCTCTCTACTTTCTTGCACATGCTTTGTGGGAGAAATGATGATTCCATGCCAATTTCAACCTTTTCAGAGTTCATTTGAAATGCTTTTCAATTTCAGGATCTTATAGTTCAAAATAATCAGTAAATGCATGAAAAAATAACAAATGAAGTCAGAAAGGGTTGAAAATTGATGATGTGGCTTTGAATGGTGCATTTTGAACACAGAAAAAGTTTGGAGTTCAAAAAAGTTTAAAAAATGAAATCCCTTTGTAACAGACGAGTTTCCGTATGAAACCCTCATACTTCGAAAGAGATTGTCCCTTTTGTACACGAAGTGCATCCAGTTTTTGCCGTAACCCTCTCTATTTTCTTGCACATGCTATGTGGATGAAATGATGATACCATGCTAACTTTTAACCTTTTGAGAGTTCATTTGAAATGCTTTTCAGTTTCAGGGTCTTGTAGCCAAAATAACTAGTAAATGCATGAAAAATAACAAATGAAGTCAAAAGGGTTGAGAATTGGTGATGTGGCTTTGAATGGTGCATTTTGAACACAGAAAAAGTCTGGAGTTCAAATAAGTTTAAAAAATGAAATCCCTTTGTAACAGATGAGTTTTCGTATGAAACCCTCATACTTCGAAAGAGATTGTCCGTTTTGTACACGAAGTGCATCCAGTTTTTGCCGTAACCCTCTCTACTTTCTTGCACATGCTATGTGGGTGAAATGATGATACCATGCCACTTTCAACCTTGTCAGAGTTCATTTGAAATGCTTTTCAATTTCAGGGTCTTATAGCTCTAAATAATCAGTACATGCAAGAAAATAACAATTGAAGTTAGAAAGGGTTGAAAATTGATGATGTGGCTTTGAACGGTGTATTTTGAACACAAAAAAAGTCTGGAGTTCAAATAAGTTAAAAAATGAAATCCATTTGTAACAGACGAGTTTGTGTATGAAACCCTGATACTTCGAAAAAGATTGTCCGTTTTGTACACGAAGTGCATCCAGTTTTTGCCTTAACCCTCTCTACTTTCTTGCACATGCTTTGTGGGAGAAATGATGATTCCATGCCAATTTCAACCTTTTCAGAGTTCATTTGAAATGCTTTTCAATTTCAGGGTCTTATAGCTCAAAATAATCAGTAAATGCATGAAAAAATAACAAATGAAGTCAGAAAGGGTTGAAAATTGATGATGTGGCTTCGAATGGTGCATTTTGAACACAGAAAAAGTTTGGAGTTCAAAAAAGTTTAAAAAATGAAATCCCTTTGTAACAGACGAGTTTCCGTATGAAACCCTCATACTTCGAAAGAGATTGTCCGTTTTGTACACAAAGTGCATCCAGTTTTTGCCATAACCCTCTCTATTTTCTTGCACATGCTATGTGGATGAAATGATGATACCATGCTCACTTTTAACCTTTTGAGAGTTCATTTGAAATGCTTTTCAATTTCAGGGTCTTGTAGCCAAAATAATTAGTAAATGCATGAAAAATAACAAATGAAGTCGAAAGGGTTGAGAATTGATGATGTGGCTTTGAATGGTGCATTTTGAACACAGAAAAAGTCTGGAGTTCAAATAAGTTCAAAAAATGAAATCCCTTTGTAACAGACGAGTTTCCGTATGAAACCCTCATACTTCGAAAGAGATTGTCCGTTTTGTACACGAAGTGCATCCAGTTTTTGCCGTAACCCTCTCTACTTTCTTGCACATGTTATGTGGGTGAAATGATGATACCATGCCCCTTTCAACCTTGTGAGAGTTCATTTGAAATGCTTTTCAATTTTAGGGTCTTATAGCTCTAAATAATCAGTACATGCATGAAAATAACAAATGAAGTTAGAAAGGGTTGAAAATTGATGATGTGGCTTTGAACGGTGTATTTTGAACACAACAAAAGTCTGGAGTTCAAATAAGTTAAAAAATGAAATCCATTTGTAACAGACGAGTTTGTGTATGAAACCCTGATACTTCGAAAAAGATTGTCCGTTTTGTACACGAAGTGCATCTAGTTTTTGCCTTAACCCTCTCTACTTTCTTGCACATGCTTTGTGGGAGAAATGATGATTCCATGCCAATTTCAACCTTTTCAGAGTTCATTTGAAATGCTTTTCAATTTCAGGATCTTATAGTTCAAAATAATCAGTAAATGCATGAAAAAATAACAAATGAAGTCAGAAAGGGTTGAAAATTGATGATGTGGCTTTGAATGGTGCATTTTGAACACAGAAAAAGTTTGGAGTTCAAAAAAGTTTAAAAAATGAAATCCCTTTGTAACAGACGAGTTTCCGTATGAAACCCTCATACTTCGAAAGAGATTGTCCCTTTTGTACACGAAGTGCATCCAGTTTTTGCCGTAACCCTCTCTATTTTCTTGCACATGCTATGTGGATGAAATGATGATACCATGCTAACTTTTAACCTTTTGAGAGTTCATTTGAAATGCTTTTCAGTTTCAGGGTCTTGTAGCCAAAATAACTAGTAAATGCATGAAAAATAACAAATGAAGTCAAAAGGGTTGAGAATTGATGATGTGGCTTTGAATGGTGCATTTTGAACACAGAAAAAGTCTGGAGTTCAAATAAGTTTAAAAAATGAAATCCCTTTGTAACAGATGAGTTTTCGTATGAAACCCTCATACTTCGAAAGAGATTGTCCGTTTTGTACACGAAGTGCATCCAGTTTTTGCCGTAACCCTCTCTACTTTCTTGCACATGCTATGTGGGTGAAATGATGATACCATGCCACTTTCAACCTTGTCAGAGTTCATTTGAAATGCTTTTCAATTTCAGGGTCTTATAGCTTTAAATAATCAGTACATGCAAGAAAATAACAATTGAAGTTAGAAAGGGTTGAAAATTGATGATGTGGCTTTGAACGGTGTATTTTGAACACAAAAAAAGTCTGGAGTTCAAATAAGTTAAAAAATGAAATCCATTTGTAACAGACGAGTTTGTGTATGAAACCCTGATACTTCGAAAAAGATTGTCCGTTTTGTACACGAAGTGCATCCAGTTTTTGCCTTAACCCTCTCTACTTTCTTGCACATGCTTTGTGGGAGAAATGATGATTCCATGCCAATTTCAACCTTTTCAGAGTTCATTTGAAATGCTTTTCAATTTCAGGGTCTTATAGCTCAAAATAATCAGTAAATGCATGAAAAAATAACAAATGAAGTCAGAAAGGGTTGAAAATTGATGATGTGGCTTTGAATGGTGCATTTTGAACACAGAAAAAGTTTGGAGTTCAAAAAAGTTCAAAAAATGAAATACCTTTGTAACAGACGAGTTTCCGTATGAAACCCTCATACTTCGAAAGAGATTGTCCGTTTTGTACACGAAGTGCATCCAGTTTTTGCCGTAACCCTCTCTATTTTCTTGCACATGCTATGTGGATGAAATGATGATACCATGCTAACTTTTAACCTTTTGAGAGTTCATTTGAAATGCTTTTCAATTTCAGGGTCTTGTAGCCAAAATAATTAGTAAATGCATGAAAAATAACAAATGAAGTCGAAAGGGTTGAGAATTGATGATGTGGCTTTGAATGGTGCATTTTGAACACAGAAAAAGTCTGGAGTTCAAATAAGTTCAAAAAATGAAATCCCTTTGTAACAGGCGAGTTTCCGTATGAAACCCTCATACTTCGAAAGAGATTGTCCGTTTTGTACACGAAGTGCATCCAGTTTTTGCCATAACCCTCTCTACTTTCTTGCACATGCTATGTGGGTGAAATGATGATACCATGCCACTTTCAACCTTGGCAGAGTTCATTTGAAATGCTTTTCAATTTCAGGGTCTTATAGCTCTAAATAATCAGTACATGCATGAAAATTACAATTGAAGTTAGAAAGGGTTGAAAATTGATGATGTGGCTTTGAACGGTGTATTTTGAACACAAAAAAAGTCTGGAGTTCAAATAAGTTAAAAAATGAAATCCATTTGTAACAGACGAGTTTGTGTATGAAACCCTGATACTTCGAAAAAGATTGTCCGTTTTGTACACGAAGTGCATCCAGTTTTTGCCTTAACCCTCTCTACTTTCTTGCACATGCTTTGTGGGAGAAATGATGATTCCATGCCAATTTCAACCTTTTCAGAGTTCATTTGAAATGCTTTTCAATTTCAGGGTCTTATAGCTCAAAATAATCAGTAAATGCATGAAAAAATAACAAATGAAGTCAGAAAGGGTTGAAAATTGATGATGTGGCTTTGAATGGTGCATTTTGAACACAGAAAAAGTTTGGAGTTCAAAAAAGTTTAAAAAATGAATTCCCTTTGTAACAGACGAGTTTCCGTATGAAACCCTCATACTTCGAAAGAGATTGTCCGTTTTGTACACGAAGTGCATCCTAGTTTTTGCCGTAACCCTCTCTATTTTCTTGCACATGCTATGTGGATGAAATGATGATACCATGCTAACTTTTAACCTTTTGAGAGTTCATTTGAAATGCTTTTCAATTTCAGGGTCTTGTAGCCAAAATAATTAGTAAATGCATGAAAAATAACAAATGAAGTCGAAAGGGTTGAGAATTGATGATGTGGCTTTGAATGGTCCATTTTGAACACAAAAAAAGTCTCGAGTTCAAATAAGTTTAAAAAATGAAACCCCTTTGTAACAGACGAGTTTCCGTATGAAACCATCATACTTCGAAAGAGATTGTCCGTTTTGTACACGAAGTGCATCCAGTTTTTGTCGTAACCCTGTCTACTTTCTTGCACATGCTATGTGGGTGAAATGATGATACCATGCCACTTTCAACCTTGTGAGAGTTCATTTGAAATGCTTTTCAATTTCAGGGTCTTATAGCTCTAAATAATCAGTACATGCATGAAAATAACAAATGAAGTTAGAAAGGGTTGAAAATTGATGATGTGGCTTTGAATGGTGCAATTTGAACACAAAAAAAGTCTGGAGTTCAAATAAGTTAAAAAAATGAAATCTCTTTGTAGCAGACGAGTTTCCGTATGAAACCCTGATACTTCGAAAGAGATTGTCCGTTTTGTACACGAAGAGCATCTAGTTTTTGCCGTAACCCTCTCTACTTGCTTGCACATGCTATGTGGGTGAAATGATGATACCATGCCAACTTTCAACCTTTTCAGAGTTTATTTGAAATGCTTTTCAATTCCAGGGTCTTATAGCTCAAAATAATCAGTAAATGCATGAAAAATAACAAATGAAGTCATGAATGGTTGAAAATTGATGATGTGTCTTTGAATGGTGCATTTTGAACACAGAAAAAGTATGAAGTTCTAATAAGTTCAAAAAAATGAAATCCCTTTGTAACAGATGAGTTTCCATATGGAACCCCGATACTTCGAAAGAGATTGTCTGTTTTGTACACGAAGTGCATCTAGTTTTTGCTGAAACCCTCTCTACTTTCTTGCACATGCTATGTGGGTGAAATAATGATACCGTGCCACTTTCAACCTTTTCAGAGTTCATTTGAAATGCTTTTCAATTTCAGGGTCTTATAGCTCAAAATAATCAATAATGCATGAAAAATAACAAATGAAGGTAGAAACGGTTGAAAATTGATGATGTGGCTTTGAAAGGTGTATTTTGAACACAGAAAAAGTCTAGAGTTCAAATAAGTTAAAAAATGAAATCCATTTGTAACAGACGAGTTTGTGTATGAAACCCTGATACTTCGAAAGAGATTGTCCGTTTTGTACACGAAGAGCATCCAGTTTTTGCCTTAACACTCTCTACTTTCTTGCACATGCTATGTGGGTGAAATGATGATACCATGCCAACTTCAACCTTTACAGAGTTTATTTGAAATGCTTTTCAATTTCAGGGTCTTATAGCTCAAAATAATCAGTAAATGCATGAAAAATATCAAATGAAGTCAGAAAGGGTTGAAAATTGATGATGTGGCTTTGAATGGTGCATTTTGAACACATAAAAAGTCTGGAGTTCAAATAACTTAAGCAAATGAAATCCCTTTGTAATAGACGAGTTTCCGTATGAAACCGCGATGCTTCGAAAAAGATTGTCCGTTTTGTACATGAAGTGCATCCAGTTTTTGCTATAACCCTCTCTACTTATGATGATACCATGCGAACTTTCAACCTTTTCAGAGTTCATTTGAAATGCTTTTCAATTTCAGGGTCTTATGGCTCAAAATAATCAGTAAATGCATGAAAAATAACAAATGAAGGTAGAAAGGGTTGAAAATTGATGATGTGGCTTTGAATGGTGTATTTTTAACACAGAAAAAGTCTGGAGTTCTAATAAGTTAAAAAATGAAATCCATTTGTAACAGACGAGTTTGTGTATGAAACCCTGATACTTCGAAAAAGATTGTCCGTTTTGTACACGAAGTGCATCCAGTTTTTGCCATAACCCTCTCTACTTTCTTGCACATGCTATGTGGGTGAAATGATGATACCATGCCAACTTTCAACCTTTTCAGAGTTTATTTGAAATGCTTTTCAATTCCAGGGTCTTATAGGTGAAAATAATCAGTAAATGCATGAAAAATAACAAATAAAGTCAGGAAGGGTTGAAAATTGATGATGTGTCTTTGAATGGTGCATTTTGAACACAAAAAAACTATGGAGTTCAAATAAGTTCAAAAAAATGAAATCCCTTTGTAACAGATGAGTTTCCGTATCAAACCCTGATACTTCGAAAGAGATTGTCCGTTTTGTACACGAAGTGCATCTAGTTCTTGCTGTAATCCTCTCTATTTTCTTGCACATGCTATGTGGATGAAATGATGATACCATGCTAACTTTTAACCTTTTGAGAGTTCAGTTGAAATGCTTTTCAATTTCAGGGTCTTATAGCTCAAAATAATCAGTAAATGCATTAAAAATAACAAATGAAGTCGAAAGGGTTGAGAATTGATGATGTGGCTTTGAATGGTGCATTTTGAACACAGAAAAAGTCTGGAGTTCAAATAAGTTTAAAAAATGAAATCCCTTTGTAACAGACGAGTTTTCGTATGAAACCCTCATACTTCGAAAGAGATTGTCCGTTTTGTACACGAAGTGCATCCAGTTTTTGCCGTAACCCTCTCTACTTTCTTGCACATGCTATGTGGGTGAAATGATGATACCATGGCACTTTCAACCTTTTCAGAGTTCATTTGAAATGCTTTTCAATTTCAGGGTCTTATAGCTCAAAATAATCAGTAAATGCATGAAAATAACAAATGAAGTCAGAAAGGGTTGAAAATTGATGATGTGGCTCCGAATGTTGCATTTTGAACAAAGAAAATGTCTGGAGTTCAAGTAAGTTAAAAAATGAAATCCCTTTGTAAAAGACGAGTTTCCGTATGGATCCCCGATATTTCGAAATAGATTGTTCGTTTTGTACACGAAGTGCATCCTGTTTTTGCCGTAAGCCACTCTACTTTCTTGCACATGCTATGTGGATGAAATGATGATACCATGCCAACTCTCAACCTTTTCAGAGTTCATTTGAAATGCTTTTCAACTTCAGGGTCTTATAGCTCAAAATAATCAGTAAATGCATGAAAAATAACAAATGAAGTCAAAAAGGGTTGAAAATTGATGATGTGGCTTTAAATGGTGCATTTTGAACATAGAAAAACTATGGAGTTCAAATAAGTTCAAAAATGAAATCCCTTTGTAACAGACGAGTTTCCGTATGAAACCCTGATACTTCGAAAGAGATTGTCCGTTTTGTACACGAAGTGCATCCAGTTTTTGCCGTAACCCTCTCTACTTTTTTGCACATGCTATGTGGGTGAAATGATGATACCATGCCACTTTCAACCTTTTCAGAGTTCATTTGAAATGCTTTTCAATTTCATGGTCTTTGTCGGGGGAAATCAGCCTCCCCGAACACCTATGGGGACCGAGCCCCTTTCTTGGTTTGGCGGGGGGCGGAGGTCGCGCGAAGAGCGGATCGAGGCGATGCACACAAGGGGTTTACGCAGCTTCGGGCCGCAAGGATGCGTAAAACCCTACTGCTGCTTTGTGGTTTTGTATTGTGTTCTTGCTCGGGAGCGTGTGGTGCTACAGTACACGCGAGCTGCTGGCGAGACCGAGCGTGAGTGGCCTCCTTCTCCTTCCCTCCTCCCCTCCGTTGCGCATGGGGCCTCCTTTTATATGTGCAAGGGGCTACCCACAGGTGGCAACGTAGGCGGGGGCAAAACTGGAAAACCCTATGTTGGGTACAGCAGTTTGCACAGTGCTAACATACCTAACTCTGACGGCAGGGGACAAGGGCATTAAATGCCCGTCCGCATCGCCCAGACGGTGCAGGAAAAGGACCGTCAGGAGCGCCACCGTTTGCCACGATGGCTACTCTGTCAGCGTTGCCTTGCCACCGCATGCTCCTGGCTGCGCAGCCTCTCGACATGTACGCCTGGAATGGCCCCAGAGCGACGCGTGGGTGGGTGAGCTGGAGCGCAGGCGCGGGGTGGTGACTTGTCGCGCCCGGGAGCTTGTCGCTCACCGGTCCTTGCCGGGACGCGGAACGCGTCGCAGCAATTCTCTTGTCGTGCCTTCCCGGCGAGCTCCTCTTGCCGGGGCCTTGTGCTTCGAGCGGTCGTCCCGGCAAGCTCCTCTTGCCGGGGCCTTGCTCTCTTCGGGTGGCCTTCCCGGCAGGCTCCTCCTGCTGGGGCCTTGGCTCAAATACTTTGTTCTTGGATGGCCCAAAAAGGGACCATGGAGAGTCTTGGCGATCGCCTGGCAAGCCTTGCCGCGGGGTGCTACGACTGCCCGTGCACAAGTTCGGGGTACTAAGATAGCCCTACTTTAGTACACCGACAGGAGCCCCCGGGCCTGGGCCATACACGGTGCCGAGCGCTGTTGGGCCAGGCCCAAAACAGTGCACAGGCACGCGCGGCCTGGGTCACGCAGCATCTGCTTCTGCGTCCACCATGCCCTCCCCGAATGGCACGCGTCGAACGCGGCATCGTGGGGAGAGGCGTGCATGACGTGCATCACGTCGCAATAAAGGGGGACGGTTCGCGCTAGCTCCATAAGTGGAGGGAGGCGTGGAGGCGTGGCTCGTTCGCTGGACGGGGCCGAGGCACGGTTTCCGAGGCGCCCGCTCTGATAGAGGCAAAGGTGTCTCATCTTTCGATGAGATGGTGATTATCGTTTAGGATGAAGTCGACTTTGACAATCCGACTACGAACGTGCGATGACGTCGCGCCTTAGCAATCGCTAAACCAACTCCGGGAGGTTATTGACCACGCCGGAGCACGACCAACCTGACCACGAGGGTCTGTTTCCTGCAGGCAAACGAAGAACAAGCAAGAAACTAAGATTGCAATCTGGATATTGCGAATAAAAGAGGAAAGCTTTATTAATGAAGGTGGGGTTCTGAGACGCCTTGGTCTGGTCGTTGAACACAAACGAAGTACGCGAAGTTGCTGCTATGGCGAACTTTTGATCTAAACAAAACCCCAAAGTCTAAACGACGCCCTAAGGGCTGTATATATGGAGGAAGAGGGGGGAATTTGGTGGCCCTTGAGGAAGGGGTCCGAAACCAACCCTAACTCTTGTTTCCCCACACATACGGACTCTAAAAACAGCCTATACTTAAGTATTTTGAAATTACATGGGCCTGGCCCAATAATAAGGTGACGCAGCACCTAGAATAGCCTCTGGACGAAATTTATGAAGTGGCATCTTGTATATTTCGTCCAAGGCTTCATTCACTCCTTATGGTGGCTTCAGAGTCCTGAAATCATCACTTGTAACCCCGTTCTTGTTCCCCTTGCGCATGCCGTCAACTCCATGCTTGTTCTTGCTACAATGTTCATCCTTCTCCAAGCTAGGCCCTTCATTTGTAAGCAAAACAAATGTATCCAATTTAGGCAGCATCATATTCTCATGAACATTAGAATCATTACCAAGAAACGAAAGTACCTGATAATTCAATTGGCGTGCGCGAGCTCTAGTAATTGGTCCAGTATGTATAGCAGCAGCGGCTGTGGGTGTAACAATGGTATTGATGTCCTCATCATCCTCCCCTTCTTGAAATGAAGTCGTCCTCGACGGAAGCTCATCTTCCTCACCCAAATAAGGCTTCAAATCTGCAATGTGAAAAGTGGGACTAACCCCAAAATCTGCAGGCAACTCAAGTTTATATGCATTATCATTTATTTTCTCTAACACCTTAAAAGGACCATCAGCACGTGGCATTAGCTTTGATTTGCGCAAATTAGGAAATCTATCCTTACGCAAATGTAACCAAACAAGATCTCCAGGTGCAAACACAACATGTTTTCTACCCTTATCTCCAGCAAGTTTATATTTAGCGTTCATACGCTCAATGTTTTCCTTAGTTAACTCATGCATTTTTAAAATCAATTCAGCACGTTCTTTAGCATCAAAATTAACCTTCTCCGAAGATGGAAGAGGCAACAAATCAATAGGTGCACGAGTTAGGAAACCATACACAATTTCAAAAGGGCACATCTTAGTAGTAGAATGCAACGACCGATTATAAGCAAATTCAATATGAGGCAACCATTCTTCCCACATTTTCTACAAAACAGCCCTAAGCATAGTAGACAATGTTCTATTGACTACTTCAGTTTGTCCATCAGTTTGGGGGTGACAAGTAGTACTAAAAAGCAGTTTAGTCCCCAACTTAGCCCATAAACATCTCCAAAAGTGGCTAAGAAATTTAGTATCACGATCGGAAACAATAGTATTTGGCACACCATGCAAGCGAATAATTTCACAAAAGAACAAATCAGCAACATTAACAGCATCATCGCTTTTATGACATGGTATAAAGTGTGCCATTTTTTAGAATCTATCCATGACAACAAATATGCTATCCCTCCCCTTCTTTGTTCGAGGTAAACCTAAAACAAAGTCCATAGATATATCCTCCCAAGGAACACTAGGCACAGGCAAAGGCATATATAAACCATGAGGATTGAGTCGTGACATAGCTTTTTGACATGTAGTGCAGCGAGCAAAAAACGCTCAACATCCCGTCTCATCTTTGGCCAAAAGAAATGTGTAGCAAGTACGTCCTCCATTTTCTTCACGCCAAAATGTCCCATTAATCCTCCTCCATGCACCTCCTGCAACAACAAAAGACGAACAGAGCTAGCAGGAATGCATAGCTTGTTAGCGCGGGACACAAAACCATCATTAACAACGAACTTGTTCCATGTTCTTCCTTGTTTACAATTCTGCATTACTTCTTTAAAATCAGCATCATGCACACATTGATCTTTGATGGTCTCCAAACCAAATATTTTGAAGTCAAGTTGTGAAAGAATAGTATAGCGACGAGACAAAGCATCAGCAATAACATTTTCTTTACCCTTCTTGTGTTTGATGACATAAGGGAAAGTCTCAATGAATTCAACCCATTTAGCATGTCTACGATTCAGTTTAGCTTGACTTTTAATATGTTTCAAAGATTCATGATCAGAATGTATAACAAATTCTTTGGGCCATAAATAATGTTGCCATGTCTCTAAAGTCCGAACAAGAGCATATAATTCCTTATCATAAGTAGAATAGTTCAGACTAGGCCCACTCAATTTTTCAGAAAAGTATGCAACAGGTTTGCCATCTTGTAATAACACACCTCCTAATCCAATTCCACTAGCATCACATTCAAGCTCAAAAGTCTTATTAAAATCAGGAAGTTGGAGTAAAGGAGCATGTGTCAACTTATCTTTCAATACCGTGAAGGCTTCTTCCTGTGCGGTACCCCAAACAAAAGGCACATCCTTCTTTGTAAGCTCATTGAGAGGTGCAGCAATGGTGCTAAAGTCTCTCACAAAACGCCTATAGAAACCAGCGAGTCCAAGAAAACTCCTCACTTGTGTGACCGTTTTGGGCTGCGGCCAACTCTCAATAGCTTCAATCTTGGCTTTATCAACTTCAATTCCCTGTGGAGTAACAACATAGCCAAGAAAAGATACTCGGTCGGTGCAAAAGGTGCACTTCCCAAGGTTACCAAACAAACGTGCATCACGTAGAGCATTAAAAACAGCACGTAAATGTTCCAAATGTTCTTCCAAAGATTTGCTATAAATCAGTATATCATCAAAATAGACTACCACAAATCGTCCAATGAAAGCACGTAAAACTTCGTTCATTAGTCTCATGAAAGTACTAGGTGCATTAGTTAACCCAAAAGGCATGACTAACCACTCGTGTAAACCAAACTTAGTTTTAAAAGCTGTTTTCCATTCATCTCCCAATTTCATACGAATTTGATGGTATCCACTACGCAAATCAACTTTGGAGAATATTGTAGAGCCACTCAATTCATCAAGCATATCATCTAGCCTAGGAATAGGATGATGATAACGAATAGTAATATTATTAATGCCTCTACAATCAACACACATACGCGAGGTACCATCCTTTTTCGGCACTAGAATAATAGGAACAGCACAAGGACTAAGGGATTCGCGTATATAACCTTTGTCGAGTAGCTCTTGTACTTGACGCATAATCTCCTTCGTCTCCTCTTGATTGGTACGGTATGGTGCGCGGTTGGGTAATGATGCACCGGGAATTAAGTCAATTTGATGCTCAATCCCTCGAATAGGTGGTAATCCCGGTGGCACGTCTTGTGGAAAGACGTCAGCGAACTCCTGCAAAATGTTAGTAACAAAAAGAGGCAAAGAGGAAGGCACGTCCTCGAATGAAAATAATGCCTCTTTGCACACAAAAGCATAGCAAACATATTTGCTAACATCTATATCATCAATGTCAGATTTTGTGGCAAATAAACATGCACTTTTCAATTTAATTTCAGAAGCAACACTAGATGGTTTATTATTAGGCTTTATTTGTTGCTCAAATTCTTTTGCCACAATCTGATTTTCACTCTTATTTTGATCCTGTTTTGCTTTATTAGCTCGATTAATATCATCTTTCAAAATGGAATCAGGAGTCATAGGAAGCAAAGTAATATTTTTGTCCTTATGAACAAGAGTATACTGATTGTTTCTACCATGGTGTACAGAATTTTTATCAAATTGCCATGGTCTACCAAGTAATAAGGAACATGCTTGCATAGGTACCACATCACAATCAACATAATCAGCATATGTAGAGATACTAAAATGCACACGAACAGTACGTGTTACCTTAACCTTGCCGCTGTTGTTAAACCATTGGATGTAGTAAGGATGTGGATGTGGTCTTGTGGTGAGAGACAGCTTCTCCACTATCTCCATGCTAGCCAAGTTGTTGCAGCTCCCTCCATCTATGATGACGCGAACAGAACGTTCCTTCACAACTCCCTTTGTATGGAACAAATTATGCCTCTGATTTTGCTCAGCTTGCGTGACCTGCACACTCAAAACACGTTGAGCAACTAAACATTCATACCTGTCAGCATCTTCAGCAGCCATGTATTGCGTCTCATGATCAGAAACATCTCCACCGTGTTCTTCATGTGTAAGAAGAGCCAAAGTCTCCTCATCATAGTCACTAGCGGACTCATATCCACCATCCTCAGTAGCAATCATCACACGCTGAGATGTGCATTCTCGCACAAAATGTCCTCTTCCCTTACAACGACGACAAATAATATCACTTGTGTGCCCTGTAGACGCCATGGAAGAAGCAGAGCTCTGTGCAGGCCCGACAGGAGTGCTCTTGGCAGATAGTGGTGGTTGTGCCTGCTTTCTTGTATCACCGTTGGAGGTGGCAGCTGACGGAGGTGCCGGTGTAGCAGAACGTGTGGAAGTAGATGATGCACGTGGTGTCCACGATGAAGGTCGACCTGCAGAAAAGTTAGTTCGCGCCAATGCCTGTCGATCCTGCACTTCACGTTCAGCTTTACAAGCAAGATGGAATAAACGAGTGATATTATTATAATCCTTATAGTCTAGAATGGTCTGAATCTCTCTATTTAATCCACCCAGAAAATGTGCAAGCATAGCTTCATTCTCCTCAACGATACCACATCTAATCAAGCCAGTTTGTAATTCCTGATAATATTCTTCTACCGAATTTTTTCCTTGTCTTAGGCGCTGCAATTTTTGAAGTAATTCACGTTGATAATATGGTGGAACCCAACGAGTACGCATAGCAGTTTTCAAAGCAGCCCAAGTAGCTGGAACAGGATATAATCTACAATATTCAGACCACCAAACACATGCAAAGCTAGTGAAAGCACAAACAGCAGCAGGAACACGTCTCTCCTCAGGATATTGTAAACATGTAAATCGTTGTTCAGTTTCTAACTCCCAAATAAGATATATATCAGGAACATATCTACCCTCAAATGGTGGAATATTCAATTTCAGTTTAGGGAGATGGTCATGATCTCGTACCTGAGGGGGAGCCCTAACATTGCCATTATTTGGATGTGGATGACCTGGTGGTTGTGGTGCTGGTGGTTGCACGTAGTTCTGATGTTGATCAACCTCATCCTCATAATCTCCCACATAATCATCCTCCCCCACATCAGCAGCAGGAGCCACAGAAGTATCAACAGCAGCACCAGCAGCTTGGCCAGGCTGAAGAGGGACACGGGTCGCTCGGCGGAGGGCTGTTTCGCGATGTGGAGGTAGTCGTTGTTGTTGTTGTAGAGGTGTGTTAGGTGTAGCCGGTGGTGGTGGTGGTAGACGCGCGAGCAATTCATTAAACTTGTTATCGAGCTTTGTTTCGAACGCCTTCTCAATGCCATCTATCTTCTCCATGGCCTCTTCAAATCTATTTAGCACATCTTCCACCTGTCCACTCATAATTTGTTGAAACTTATCATGTAACGCTTTGTTTGTCATGTTCTCCCAGTCAGTCTCGTCGGCTTGTGATCCTGCCATGGTTAGCAGCAATAGAAACACACAAGAATATGATTCTACAGACTACTAGGAAGTGGTGGTGGTGGTGTGGTGGACAGTCACAAATCCGTCAAGCAAATCTCAAATTCTTACCAGTTCTTACCAAGCAGCAGGCGGTGATCGGCAACCGTTGTAGTCAAAACTCTCAAAGCTTGGATAGAGCGATTACCAGGGAGAGTTAAACGCACGATGTAGATGTATGTGGAGCTAGGAAGGCTTATAATATGGTAGCAAAAAGGGTCAGCAATAATCAATTCAGAGATGCAAAGTTGAATAAACGCTCAACGACGGTACTGTGCTGGTCCTAGGCTAGACCTTACTAGAGACGCGAGCCTAGAACACTAACAAAATCACGGCGCTGCACGTAAACAAGGGAGGAGCACACTCTGAATTTTTTTCTTTTTTTTCACTTTTTTTTTGCACTTTTTTTCCTCTTTTTTTTTGCTCCGCAACAATTTTTTTCGAAAAAGTCTACAAATGTCCTAAAAACTGCCTAGCCAGAATTTTTCACTTTTTTTTTTGAAACTGGAACTATTTTTCTTCTGCGGGTAGCACGAAAGTTGGGGAGTCCTCCTCTGTCACGACTCGGAGTATCGCATGATCTGGAAATCGAGAACAAAGAACAATTACTGGACTCGGACTAGGACTCGTGGCGGGGATGAATCTGGTGGAAACTCGGACTGGTGGCGGATATTTGCAGGGCGATGGAATACAGACTGGTGGTGAATCTGTGATGGAGGTGGACTCGGATTAGCGTGATGGCGGTGGATATGTGGTATATGGTAGCGGCGATGACGATGGTGGTATATGGCAACGGTGATGACGATGGTGGTATATGGCAGCGGTGATGATGATGATGCGGTGGTGATATATGGCAGCGGCGACGTGACAACCTGTGAACAGAACTCGAAACTCTAAAGGACTAGACGCTAAGACCAGCAACTTGACACGACGATGCAACCGCAAATTCAACAAAGCAAATACAGAAAAGATTATGCAAAGGCTCAGATTGGTTCGGATAGGATGAACTAACCCTAATTTTTTTTGGCTTTTTCGTGGACTGTAGGTATGAAAAACAGACTAAACTATGAAAAACTGTAAAATCTCACCGAGCAACCTGAAAATCTGATACCACTTGATAGAGGCAAAGGTGTCCCGTCTTTCGATGAGATGGTGGTTATCGTTTAGGATGAAGTCGACTTTGACGATCCGACTACGAACATGCGATGACGTCGCGCCTTAGCAATCGCTAAACCAACTCCGGGAGGTTATTGACCACGCTGGAGCACGATCAACCTGACCACGAGGGTCTGTTTCCTGTAGGCAAACGAAGAACAAGCAAGAAACTAAGATTGCAATCTGGATACTGCAAATAAAAGAGGAAAGCTTTATTAATGAAGGTGGGGTTCTGTGACGCCTTGGTCTGGTCGTTGAACACAAACGAAGTACGCGAAGTTGCTGCTATGGCGAACTTTTGATCTAAACAAAACCCCAAAGTCTAAACGACGCCCTAAGGGCTGTATATATGGAGGAAGAGGGGGGAATTTGGTGGCCCTTGAGGAAGGGGTCCGAAACCAACCCTAACTCTTGTTTCCCCACACATACGGACTCTAAAAACAGCCTGTACTTAAGTATTTCGAAATTACATGGGCCTGGCCCAATAATAAGGTGACGCAGCACCTAGAATAGCCTCTGGACGAAATTTATGAAGTGGCATCTTGTATATTTCGTCCAAGGCTTCATTCACTCCTTATGGTGGCTTCAGAGTCCTGAAATCATCACTTGTAACCCTGTTCTTGTTCCCCTTGCGCATGCCGTCAACTCCATGCTTGTTCTTGCTCCAATGTTCATCCTTCTCCAAGCTAGGCCCTTCATTTGTAAGCAAAACAAATGTATCCAATTTAGGCAGCATCATATTCTCATGAACATTAGAATCATTACCAAGAAACGAAAGTACCTGATAATTCAATTGGCGTGCGCGAGCTCTAGTAATTGGTCCAGTATGTATAGCAGCAGGGGTTGTGGGTGTAACAATGGTATTGATGTCCTCATCACGCTCCCCACGATAACGGGGTGGGGAGAGGTCGCCTCATCCGTCGCCTCGGTCCTGCGCGCCAGCCACGCGGCTTCCATGCACCCGGGGTTGCGGACGGTGGAGGCAGGAAACCGGGACGTCGCGGGTCGGGGCAGTAGGTCGGCCCCAGTCGCCTGGCCCTCCTGCACCATGATTGGTTGAGCGGGGCGGCCGAGCCCCCACCCTGCTTCTTTATAAAGAGCAAGAGGGGGCGACGGAAATCCGCACTCCTTCGTCTGGTGTCGGTGTCCACTCTGCTATGAACTCCGCCAATGCTCTGCTTTGGATAGTCGAGGTGCTCTCGAACTGGAGACCGAAGCTCGACAGTTCTAGTGCCCACTCGACAATCCTGCCTGTTGCTTCTGGATTCTGCAGTATCCTCTTGATGAGGACATCAATACCATTGTTACATCCACAGCCCCTGCTGCTATACATACTGGACCAATTACTAGAGCTCGCGCACGCCAATTAAATTACCAGGTACTTTCGTTTCTTGGTAATGATTCTAATGTTCATGAGAATATGATACTGCCTAAATTGGACACATTTGTTTTGCTTACAAATGAAGGGCCTAGCTTGGAGAAGGATGAACATTGGAGCAAGAACACGCATGGAGTTGATGGCATGCGCAAGGGGATCAAGAATAGAGTTACAAGTGATGATTTCAGGACTTTGAAGCCACCATAAGGAGTGCATGAAGCCTTGGATGAAATATACAAGATGCCACTTCATAATATTCGTCCATAGGCTATTCTAGGTGTTGCGTCACCTTATTTTTGGGCCAGGCCCATGTAATTTCGAAATACTTAAGTATAGGCTATTTTTAGAGTCCGTATGTGTGGGGAAACAAGAGTTAGTGTTGGTCTCGGACCCCACCATCAGGGGCCACGAAATTCCCTCCTCTTCCTCCATATATACAGCCCTTAGGGCGTCGTTTAGACTTTGGTTTTGTTTAGATCAAAAGTTCGCCATAGCTGCAACTTCGCGTACTTCGTTTGTGTTCAACAACCAGAACAAGGCGTCACAGAACCCCACCTTGATCAATAAAGCTTTCCTCTTATATTCGCAATATCCAGATTGCAATCTTAGTTTCTTGCTTGTTCTTCGTTTGCCTGCAGGAAATAGACCCTCGTGGTCAGGTTGATCGTGCTCCGCCGTGGTCAATAACCTCTCGGAGTTGGTTTAGCGATTGCTAAGGCGCGACGTCATCGCACGTTCGTAGTCGGATCGTCAAAGTCGACTTCATCCTAAACAATAGCCACCATCTCATCGAAAGACGGGACACCTTTGCCTCTATCAAGTGGTATCAGATTTCCAGGTTGCTCGGTGAGATTTTACAGTTTTTCGTAGTTTAGATCGAGTCTGTTCTTCATACCTATAGTCCACGAAAAAGCCAAAAAAAATTAGGGTTAGTTCATCCCATCCGAACCAATCTGAGCCTTTGCATACTCTTTTCTGTATTTGCTTTGTTGAATTTGCGGTTGCATCGTCGTGTCAAGTTGCTGGTCTTAGCGTCTAGTCTTTTAGAGTTTCGAGTTCTGGTCATATTAGTCACGCCGCCGCCGCACCATCATCATTGTCCCTGCCATCTTCCGCCACCGCTCCGAGTCCATTGACCACCACCGATCCGTATCCAAATACCACCACCGCTCCGAGTCCATATACGACCACCGATCCGTATCCATATACCACCATCACTTCGAGTCTATCTCATATTAGGTTTGCTTTCGAGATCCATCTGTTGCCAGATTCGTGTTTGCTTGTTTGAGTAGGTTTGGGATTCCATCAATCTTTTGCCGTCCGTAGAAGAGGTTGGTTTCCAAAAAAAAGAGTCTGGAAACCACCCTCCGTTTAGGCCCAAAATTTTCGAAAAACGCACTTGACAAAAAAATTTCTGGCTATCCTATTTTTAGGTGTTTCTTAACCTTTTGAGAGAGTCGCCGTTATTGAAAGTTTTTTTTTGAGCCATTTCCAGTTTTTGGGTCCGGGCAGTCGAAAAAAAAAATTGTTGCAAAAATTTCGTGTCTATCCTGTTAGTTTGACTTGGGAAGAGTTTTGAGACACTCGCCATTATAGTGATTTTTTGCAAAAAAAAAAGAAGCGCAAAAAAAAAAGAGCGCAAAAAAAAAAAAACTGGGCGAATTTTTTTTTCCAGAGTGTGCTTTTCCCTTGTTTACGTGCAGCGCCGTGATTTTGTTAGTGTTCTAGGCTCGCGTCTCTAGCACGGTCTAGCCTAGGACCAGCACAGTACCGTCGTTGAGCGTTTATTCAACTTTGCATCTCTGAATTGATTATTGCTGACCCTTTTTGCTACCATACTATAAGCCTTCCCAGCTCCACATACATCTACATCGTGCGTTTGACTCTCCCTGGTAATCGCTCTATCCAAGCTTTGAAAGTTTTGACTACTTCGGTTGCCGATCACCGCCTGCTGCTGGGTAAGAACTGGTAAGAATTTGAGATTTGCTTAAAGGATTTGTGACACCCACCACCACCACCACTTGTTAGTAGTCTATAGGATCATATTCCTGTGTGTTTCTATTGCTGCTAACCATGCCAGGATCACAACCCGACGAGATTGACTGGGAGAATTTAACAAACAAGGAGCTTCATGATAAGTTTCAGAAAATGATGAATGAACAGGTGCAAGATGTGCTGAACAATTTTGAAGAGGCCATGGAGAAGATCACTGGCCTGGAGAAGACGTTCGAAACAAAGCTCGATAACAGATTTAATGAACTGCTTGCGCGTCTTCCACCACCGGCTGCACCTGTGGCACCTCTACAACAACAGCAACAACAACGAATACCTCCAGGTCGGGAATCAGCCCTCCGCCGAGCGATCCGTGTCCCTCTTCAGCCTGGCCAAACTGTTGGTGCTGCTGTTGATACTTCTGTGGCTCCTGCTGCTGATGTGGAGGAGGATGATTACGTGGGAGATTACGAGGATGAGGTTGATCAACATCAGAACTACGTGCAACCACCAGCACCACAACCACCAGGTCGTCCACATGCAAATAATGGTAATGTTAGGGCTCCCCCTCAGGTACGAGATCATGACCATCTCCCTAAACTGAAATTGAATATCCCACCATTTGAGGGTAGATATGTTCCTGATATATATCTTACTTGGGAGTTAGAAACTGAACAACGATTTACATGTTTACAATATCCTGAGGAGAGACGTGTTCCTGCTGCTGTTTGTGCTTTCACTAGCTTTGCATGTGTGTGGTGGTCTGAATATTGTAGATTATATCCTGTTCTTGGGCTGCTTTGAAAACTGCTATGCGTACTCGTTGGGTTCCACCATATTATCAACGTGAATTACTTCAAAAATTGCAGCGCTTAAGACAAGGAAAAAATTCGGTAGAAGAATATTATCAGGAATTACAAACTGGCTTGATTAGATGTGGTATTGTTGAGGAGAATGAAGCTATGCTTGCACGTTTTCTGGGTGGATTAAATAGAGAGATTCAGACCATTCTAGACTATAAGGATTATAATAATATCACTCGTTTATTCCATCTTGCTTGTAAAGCTGAACGTGAAGTGCAGGATCGACAGGCATTGGCGCGGACTAACTTTTCTGCAGGTCGACCTTCATCATGGACACCACGTGCATCATCTACTTCCACACGTTCTGCTACACCGGCACCTCCGTCAGCTGCCACCTCCAACCGTGATACAAGAAAGCAGGCACAACCACCACTATCTGCCAAGAGCACACCTGCGGGGCCTGCACAGAGCTCTGCTTCTTCCATGGCGTCTACAGGGCACACAAGTGATATTATTTGTCGTCGTTGTAAGGGAAGAGGACATTTTGCGCGCGAATGCACATCTCAGCGTGTGATGATTGCTACTGAGGATGGTGGGTATGAGTCCGCTAGTGACTATGATGAGGAGACTTTGGCTCTTCTTACACATGAAGAACACGGTGGAGATGATTCTGATCATGAGACGCAATACATGGCTGCTGAAGATGCTGACAGGTATGAATGTTTAGTTGCTCAACGTGTTTTGAGTGTGCAGGTCACGCAAGCTGAGCAAAATCAGAGGCATAATTTGTTCCATACAAAGGGAGTTGTGAAGGAACGTTCTGTTCGCGTCATTATAGATAGAGGGAGCTGCAACAACTTGGCTAGCATGGAGATGGTGCAGAAGCTATCCCTCACCACAAGACCACATCCACATCCTTACTACATCCAATGGTTCAACAACAGCGGTAAGGTTAAGGTAACACGTACTATTCGTGTGCATTTTAGTATCTCTACATATGCTGATTATGTTGATTGTGATGTGGTACCTATGCAAGCATGTTCCTTATTACTTGGTAGACCATGGCAATTTGATAAAAATTCTGTACACCATGGTAGAAACAATCAGTATACTCTCGTTCATAAGGACAAAAATATTACTTTGCTTCCTATGACTCCTGATTCCATTTTGAAAGATGATATTAATCGAGCTAATAAAGCAAAACAGGAGCAAAGTAAGAGTGAAAATCAGATTGTGGCAAAACAATTTGAGCAACAAATGAAGCCTAATAATAAACCATATAGTGTTGCTTCTGAAATTAAATTGAAAAGTGCATGTTTATTTGCCACCAAATCTGATATTGATGATCTAGATGTTAGCAAATCTGTTTGCTATGCTTTTGTGTGCAAAGAGGTATTATTTTCATTCGAGGACGTGCCTTCCTCTTTGCCTCCTGCTGTTACTAACATTTTGCAGGAGTTCGCTGACGTCTTTCCACAAGACGTGCCACCGGGATTACCACCTATTCGAGGGATTGAGCATCAAATTGACTTAATTCCCGGTGCATCATTACCCAACCGCGCACCATACCGTACCAATCCAGAGGAGACGAAGGAGATTATGCGTCAAGTACAAGAGCTACTCGACAAAGGTTATATACGCGAATCCCTTAGTCCTTGTGCTGTTCCTATTATTCTAGTGCCGAAAAAGGATGGTACCTCGCGTATGTGTGTTGATTGTAGAGGCATTAATAATATTACTATTCGTTATTGTCATCCTATTCCTAGGCTAGATGATATGCTTGATGAATTGAGTGGCTCTACAATATTCTCCAAAGTTGATTTGCGTAGTGGATACCATCAAATTCGTATGAAATTGGGAGATGAATGGAAAACAGCATTTAAAACTAAGTTTGGTTTATATGAGTGGTTAGTCATGCCTTATGGGTTAACTAATGCACCTAGTACTTTCATGAGACTAATGAACGAAGTTTTACGTGCTTTCATTGGACGATTTGTGGTAGTCTATTTTGATGATATACTGATTTATAGCAAATCTTTGGAAGAACATTTGGAACATTTACGTGTTGTTTTTAATGCTCTACGTGATGCACGTTTGTTTGGTAACCTTGGGAAGTGCACCTTTTGCACCGACCGAGTATCTTTTCTTGGCTATGTTGTTACTCCACAGGGAATTGAAGTTGATAAAGCCAAGATTGAAGCTATTGAGAGTTGGCCGCAGCCCAAAACGGTCACACAAGTGAGGAGTTTTCTTGGCCTCGCTGGTTTCTATAGGCGTTTTGTGAGAGATTTCAGCACCATTGCTGCACCTCTCAACGAGCTTACAAAGAAGGATGTGCCTTTTGTTTGGGGTACCGCACAGGAAGAAGCCTTCACGGTATTGAAAGATAAGTTGACACATGCTCCTTTACTCCAACTTCCTGATTTTAATAAGACTTTTGAGCTTGAATGTGATGCTAGTGGAATTGGATTAGGAGGTGTGTTATTACAAGATGGCAAACCTATTGCATACTTTTCTGAAAAATTGAGTGGGCCTAGTCTGAACTATTCTACTTATGATAAAGAATTATATGCTCTTGTTCGGACTTTAGAAACATGGCAACATTATTTATGGCCCAAAGAATTTGTTATACATTCTGATCATGAATCTTTGAAACACATTAAAAGTCAAGCAAAACTGAACCGTAGACATGCTAAATGGGTTGAATTCATTGAGACTTTCCCTTATGTCATTAAACACAAGAAGGGTAAAGAAAATGTTATTGCTGATGCATTGTCTCGTCGTTATACTATGCTTTCACAACTTGACTTTAAAATATTTGGTTTGGAGACCATCAAAGATAAATATGTGCATGATGCTGAATTTAAAGATGTATTGCAGAATTGTAAAGAAGGTAGAACATGGAACAAGTTCATCATTAATGATGGATTTGTGTTTCGTTCTAACAAGCTATGCATTCCAGCTAGCTCCGTTCGTCTTTTGTTGTTGCAGGAGACGCATGGAGGAGGACTAATGGGACACTTTGGCGTGAAGAAGACGGAGGATATACTTGCTACACATTTCTTTTGGCCAAAGATGAGACGGGATGTTGAGCGTTTTGTTGCTCGCTGCACTACATGTCAAAAAGCTAAGTCATGACTCAATCCTCATGGTTTATATATGCCTTTGCCTGTACCTAGTGTTCCTTGGGAGGATATATCTATGGACTTTGTTTTAGGTTTACCTCGAACAAAGAAGGGGAGGGATAGCATATTTGTTGTCGTGGATAGATTCTCGAAAATGGCACACTTTATACCATGTCATAAAAGCGATGATGCTGTTAATGTTGCTGATTTGTTCTTTCGTGAAATTATTCGCTTGCATGGTGTGCCAAATACTATTGTTTCAGATCGTGATACTAAATTTCTTAGCCACTTTTGGAGATGTTTATGGGCTAAGTTGGGGACTAAACTGCTTTTTAGTACTACTTGTCACCCCCAAACTGATGGACAAACTGAAGTAGTCAATAGAACATTGTCTACTATGCTTAGGGCTGTTTTGAAGAATAATAAGAAAATATGGGAAGAATGCTTGCCTCATATTGAATTTGCTTATAATCGTTCATTGCATTCTACTACTAAGATGTGCCCTTTTGAAATTGTGTATGGTTTCCTACCTCGTGCACCTATTGATTTGTTGCCTCTTCCATCTTCGGAGAAGGTTAATTTTGATGCTAAAGAACGTGCTGAATTGATTTTAAAAATGCATGAGTTAACTAAGGAAAACATTGAGCGTACGAATGCTAAATATAAACTTGCTGGAGATAAGGGTAGAAAAAATGTTGTCTTTGCACCTGGTGATCTTGTTTGGTTACATTTGCGTAAGGATAGGTTTCCTAATTTGCGCAAATCAAAGCTAATGCCACGTGCTGATGGTCCATTTAAGGTGTTAGAGAAAATAAATGATAATGCATATAAACTTGAGCTGCCTGCAGATTTTGGGGTTAGTCCCACTTTTAACATTGCAGATTTGAAGCCTTATTTGGGTGAGGAAGATGAGCTTCCGTCGAGGACGACTTCATTTCAAGAAGGGGAGGATGATGAGGACATCAATACCATTGTTACACCCACAGCCCCTACTGTTACATATGATGGACCAATTACTAGAGCTCGCGCACGCCAATTAAATTACCAGGTACTTTCGTTTCTTGGTAATGATTCTAATGTTCATGAGAATATGATACTGCCTAAATGGGATACATTTGTTTTGCTTACAAATGAAGGGCCTAGCTTGGAGAAGGATGAACATTGGAGCAAGAACACGCATGGAGTTGATGGCATGCGCAAGGGGATCAAGAACGGAGTTACAAGTGATGATTTCAGGACTTTGAAGCCACCATAAGGAGTGCATGAAGCCTTGGACGAAATATACAAGATGCCACTTCATAATATTCGTCCATAGGCTATTCTAGGTGCTGCGTCACCTTATTTTTGGGCCAGGCCCATGTAATTTCGAAATACTTAAGTATAGGCTATTTTTAGAGTCCGTATGTGTGGGGAAACAAGAGTTAGGGTTGGTCTCGGACCCCACCATCAGGGGCCACGAAATTCCCTCCTCTTTGTGACGCCCCCGATTTAATCGTACACTAACCATGCACGCAAAGGTGTACGATCAAGATCAGGGACTCACAGGAAGATATCACAACACAACTCTACAAATAAAATAAGTCATACAAGCATCATAATACAAGCCAGGGGCCTCGAGGGCTCGAATACAAGTGCTCGATCATAGACGAGTCAGCGGAAGCAACAATATCTGAGTACAGACATAAGTTAAACAAGTTGCGATAAAATGGCTAGCACAAACTGGGATACAGACCGAAAGAGGAGCAGGCCTCCTGCCTGGGATCCTCCTAACTACTCCTGGTCGTCGTCAGCAGGCAGCACGTAGTAGTAGGCACCTCCGGGGTAGTAGTCGTCATCGACGGTGGCGCCTGGATCCTGGGCTCCATCGTCTGGTCGCAGCAATCGGGTAGAGATATGGGGAAAAGGGGGAACAAGGCAACTGTGAGTACTCATCCAAAGTACTCGCAAGCAAGGAGCTACACTACATATGCATGGATATATGTGTAAAGGGCCATATCAGTGGACTGAACTGCAGAAAGCCAGAATAAGAGGGGGATAGCTAGTCTTATCGAAGACTACGCTTCTGGTCGGCTCCGTCCTGCAGCATATAGAAGAGAGTAGACTGAAGTTCTCCATGTAGCATCGCATAGCATAATCCTACCCGGCGATCCCCTCCTCGATGCCCTGTTAGAGAGAGATTACCGGGTTGTATCTGGCACTTGGAAGGGTGTGTTTTATTAAGTATCCCGTTCTAGTTGTCATAAGGTCAAGGTACAACTCCGGGTCGTCCTTTTACCGAGGGACACGGCTATTCGAATAGATAAACTTCCCTGCAGGGGTGCACCACATAGCCCAACACACTTGATCCCATTTGGCCGGACACACTTTCCTAGGTCATGCCCGGCCTCGGAAGATCAACACGTCGCAGCCCCACCTAGGCACAACAGAGCGGTCAGCACGCCGGTCTAAACCTAAGCGCGCAGGGGTCTGGGCCCATCGCCCTGAGCACACCTGCACGTTGCGTACGCGGCCGGAGAGCAGACCTAGCAACCTCCATTACAAAGGAAGTCACGTTACGCGGTCCAACCCGGCGCGCGCCGCTCAGTCGCTGACGTCACGAAGTGCTTCGGCTGATACCACGACGTCGGGATACCCATAACTACTCCCGCGTAGGTGGTTAGTGCGTATAGACCAAATGGCCAGACTCAGATCAAATACCCAGATCTCGTTAAGTGTGTTAAGTATCGCGAACGCCGACTAGGGCCAGGCCCACCTCTCTCCTAGGTGGTCTGAACCTGCCCTGTCGCTCCGCCTTAAAGTAACAGTCGGGGGCCGTCGGGAACCCAGGCCCACCTCTACCGGGATGGAGCCACCTGCCCCTTCAGCCCCCATCTCCGAACAGTATCACATATAATGTAACAGTGTATAGTATATAGTATATGCCCGTGATCACCCCCGAGTGATCACGGCCCGATAGTATAGCATGGCAGACAGACAAGAGTGTAGGGCACTGATGGAACACTAGCATCCTATACTAAGAAGTAGGATTGCAGGTAAAGGTATCAACAGCAGTATCAAAGACAGGCTATGCATCAGGATAGGAATAACGAAAGCAGTAACAAGGTACACTACTCTAATGCAAGCAGTATAGGGAAGAGTAGGCGATATCTGGTGATCAAGGGGGGGGCTTGCCTGGTTGCTCTGGCAAGAAGAAGGGGTCGTCAACACCGTAGTCGATCACAGGAGTACCGGCAGTGGTCTCGGGGTCTACCGGAAAAGTAACGAAGGGGGAACACAATAAATAACATAGCAATCAAAGCATAACATGACAAACGCGGTGCTAGAGGTGACCTAACGCAGGGATAGGTGACACCGGCGAAGGGGGAAACATCCGGGAAAGTATCCCCGGCGTTTCGCGTTTTTGGGCAGAGGAGCCAGAGGGGGAAAGTTGCGAGTTTGATATGTTAGGGATGCGTGGCGGACGAACGGGTTGCGTATCTGGGTTCGTCTCGTCGTTCTGAGCAACTTTCATGTACAAAGTTTTCCCATCCGAGCTACGGTTTATTTTATATTAATTTTAAAGGATTTAGATTAATTTTAGCATTTATTTAATTAACTTAATACAACATTATCCAAAACAGTGCATGCTGACGTCAGCATGATGTCAGCAGTCAACAGAGTTGTTGACTGGGACGCTGACGTGTGGGTCCCGTTCGTCGTTCACTGAGATTAACTAAAACAAATTAATTAGTTTAATCGGTAATTAGGTTAATCTAATCAGGATTAGTTAAGTTTAATTAATTTAATTAACCAATTAATTAATATTTTTATTATTTTCTTTTAATCTTTTCCTTTTTTTTATTAAACGTTCCAGGGGCTAGGCCCCACATGTCATTTCGTCAGGGGGGCCTTAGCGGGCATGCGGGTTCGGGCACACGGGAGCAGCCACAGGGGCACACCCGGTTGGACGCGCGGGCGCCGGTGGACGGGACAGCACGGAAGCCGGGTTGGCGCGTCGCGGCGGCTCCGACGAGCGGTGGCGAGGGGACATGGTCCAGCAGGGCAGCAGCTAGGAGCAGCAGCACGGGCGTCGCCGAAGCACAGCAGGGGCGTGACCGCGGTGCGGTGAGTGCGCTAGGGCGCGGGCGAGGAGGTGGGCACGGTTCCGGTGACCGCGGCCACTGGCCAGAACTCCGGCGGCACGGGACGGCACAACGAAACGATGAACAGAGGGGGAGACGAGGGGAATTGGCATGGCGCTCACAGGGGGAGGCAGAGGTCACGTCCGGCGGGGCAGAGTAGCTCCGACGAGGTAGATCAGGTGAGGCCGCGGTGGCTGTGGCGGAGGAAGATGGCTCGATCCGGCGTTGCAGGGGCTCCGAGGACGAATTCGTTCACGTAGTCGACGTAGCCGATGACGGTGAAGCAGCTGGTCACATTCTTAGGCGCCGGGGAGCTTGGTGTGCGCGAGGGCGACGAAGTTCACGGCGACGGCAGCAAGCGCTGGCACCGGGGATCAGTACCGAGCGGCGTCGGTTTGGCGAGGCGTCTGCGGGGGAGGGCTTTGGCGCGGGAGTGACGGCGGAGGTAGGTGCAGGGGAGGGTGAGGCGAGCTCGGGGGAGGGGCAGGGCGTGGCCGGCGGGAGGAGCTGCGGGGCCGAGCGGGAGCGCTCTCGCTCGTCCCTGGCGGCGCGAGGTGGGAATGAGGGAGAGATGGGGATTGTGGGCTAGGGTTTGCAGGGTGGTGAGGGGATAAGGTGGCGTGGACGGGCCGGTTGGGCCGGCCGGCAGCTGGGCCGGAGCCCAGTGGGGGGGGGTGTTTTCCTTTCTTTCTTTTTTTTGTTCTGTTTTCTTTTCTTATTTTTATTTTTATTTTTTTGTTCTGTTTTATTTAGTTTCTATTTATTTTAGTTTTATTAAAATACAAAAGTTGTACCTAATTTAGTATATGTAATTATGCCACTGGCACAAATATTTTGACACATTAAAAACAGTAGTTTGTATTTGTTTATTATTTTAAGAGCATCTAAATAATAGCTTTGTAGATGCTTTATTTATTATAGTGCAATTTAATACTTTAAAGAAGTGTGGTTTCTGCACCAATAATTACCTTTGCTTTATTTGGCATAACTCAAACATTTTAGTTTTAAAGTTTGGAAACTTTTACCGTTTGATTTGATTTTGAATTTGAATTTGAATCAGTTTCGAAGTAACGCGAGATTAACAACAATAACCGTGGTGACGTGGCATCACTAACAGAGGGTTACTGTAGCTTGATTATTCAGGCGTCACAATTCTCCTCCACTACAAGAAATCTCGTCCCGAGATTTAGGAGTGGGTAAGGGGGGAAGTTCTGGTTATGAAATTCTAACGATTCTTCTCGTTCATAGTTGCTCTTCTCGAAGAGATCGATCCATTACATTGATGTCTTCATTTCTCTGCTTCAGGTCATCATGATGAAGTTGTCGTCCTTCCTTTGGGAACTCCATCGTACTTACGTAAAAGGATAAGGGGCAACTCGGAAGAACGGAGCTCTGCACGGTTGCTTACCCGGTAGATAACATTAGGGAAGGTGGCGAAAAGTAACTCTCGAATTGAAACTTAAGAAATTATTGAGAGCAAAGTAAGAAGGTGCACAACAGAAGTTTTAAGCTCATAGGCAATCATTCGTTGCCTGATACGAAATGTGAAAGGGGTTCAGAGCAATGGGACTAAGTATTGCGTCTAATGCCAGAATAGATTACTAGGCAGGTGGTCCGTGAATTACATACGAGGCCACGCACGAGGAACAACCTTGCGAAAAGGGGGTGTACAGGAGACTCAGGTTTCGATCCTGGGAACTGTGGGTTATGGGCCCACCATGTGGTTGAAAGTAGGAAGGGGGCCGACATATTGCACGGTCACGATAGTAAGGCGTGTTAGAGGGTGGCCTGTCAGTTACGTCGGCAACAACATCGATACCAGTGGCGAGGGACGAAGAGAACCATTTCCTGCTCGTTGAACGAGGCGGACCAATAGGCGAGGTTCTGGTCCATCGGTGGTTACAGAAATGTCATCAACAATGGTAACAGGGTCTTACTAAAATAGTGGTACATGAGGTGCTTACCTAAGCATGGAACTATCACTGCTTAGATCATATAGACCATAGAAGGGGTTTAAACAAACCAATGGAAAAGAAAAGGTGGTCATCAGATTAAATAGAACAATGGGAAGGAAAATGTGTTTAAACACATATTTCAAGGGTATATCTTCGGAAGAACGAGCAGAGCATGATATCCCTGACAGGATATAATTTAGTAAACTCTTTAGGTAGGGGAGAGAATTTTCATGACATTACCCATACAACGGTGTTTGGGTAATTTCAACAAGAAACATTTAGCATGGTGCTTCAAATGTTCTTATTGAAAATCGGAGTACCATAGACATGCTTCGAGATAGCGCTGACATGTTCTTCAAGCAAGGGTCAAACTTTGGATACACAAAGGATCCATCAGGAACAACTCATAGAATAAGTTTTACAATAGGTCCTCCAATCAGGTGTGCTAGGCATGACATCACCTTACCGGGTCATATAAAGACCAACGTTATAACTCTTGGAAACATGTTCCACCCATCATATCTGATCGAGATTCAGATCTGATTGGTGTCGGGATACCTCAGGCTCAGGATGCCTGAGAAGAAAAGGTGCAAAACAATTTGACAAGATGACATTGTAAAATTCTCGGGAAAAGTACTATGGAGGTGAGTTCCGAAACAAGAGAGCATCCTTAACCCAATGAAGGGATAACGAGGTAGTTGATGAACTCAGCGACAATTCATCGAGAATTCCTAAAGATGGGTTCCCACAATTATGTGAACAAGGAGATAACCTTAGCCAGATCAAATGATATAATGATGTATGCTCGAGGAAGACATACACAATTAAACATTGGTTGAAAGGTGCGCCCGAAATATGGGTTGGGTTGCACGACCAACGTCGGAATGATGATTCAATAATCAATAGTCTAAGGCTGAACGGCCGACCATTAACTTCAAAGCAATAGGGTTGCTAGAAGGGCAGAATCCAAACAGCACCGCTCACTTGTTGGTCCCCCGGTTGGAATCAACACGAGGACCCAAGAAGAATGGTGATGGTGAAAAGTTTCACCATACCAAGAATTCTTAAGAGGTGGTGAAATTCCCACGACATTCTTGACATAAAAGGTGGTAATATTTCAAGGTAAAGAAGAACAATGCTAGGCAGCAAGGAACTCAAGGTACAACACAAAACATGAACACATTTGTGTCGAAGGAAGGCAAGGAAGTAGTCGATGACACGCAAATCATCGAGGGGCAAGGATGGTAATTCTTATCATGAATTTGATTGATATTCTGGAAAAGGCCAGAAAGTTGATAATGATCACGACACATTTGTCGAGAGATTACCTGAAGATGTAATCGATCCGCGATCACATCAAATCAAAAGAATGATGAAGTAAGAGGTTATTGGAACCATGGGTACGACACAAACTCGAATCCAAGCTTGTTGTCTGAGGTGGAATGAGAAGACAAGGAAATCAACGTAAGCTTAGCTCAGCGTCTAATATTGTGTTCCGGGAAGAAGGACCAGGTAGCACAGTTAAGATTTAGCACGTTAATGATATAGCCGATCAGGCTAGGAATGACATGATCGAGTACAAACTCAGACTTAAAGAAGATTATCAAGAGTTGTTGAACCGTAGGGCAGACTCGGTTCAGTTATCTGTGTCTTTGAGTGTTTAATAACTCAGAGCCCATGAAAACTGTAATCAGTGAGAATGTAGTACTCGATGAAGAACTCATAAGACGTTATGCAGTTTCAAGATAATCTCGAGATACCAGGGGGTAATACTCGAAGACGGATCAAGGTAGAGGTTGGACCGGTGTATTGATCCACAGGAGACAAGTGCTTACACTTGCATCGAAAATGGTATTTAAGAAGAACATATGGTCGAAACCACGATTGCAAAGGATCAATTCACTGTTACCAAAGGATATTATATCAAGGAAATAGTTATTACTACAAGAAGCTTCCATGATAAGTTCCACATCAGTTCCATGGGCATGAACACAAAGTTCAAGGTCGACTCCCACTTCTTTAATGCATAACCGTTCATTCACTTCTCGTCTTCGAAGAAGTTGCAGTGTTGAAATTTTATCTGGCGAAGCACCAGAAGAGTATGGCTCGTGAAAACTTTCGGGTTCACACGGTTTTAGAGAAGGTATAGGTTCAACCCATCAGGGCATCTTAGAAACATATACCTCAAGCTTCGGGAGTAATTAGCACTAGCTCGAAAGCAGAGCATGGTTGGCCAAGCAGAGGATACAACTTAACAAACGCATTATGTATCAGGGGGAGAACTCACAAAGTGATCAAAAGTGAAAGACACTGTCGGATAACAATCCAACAAAGGACTTGATGGTCCACAAAGGATCTGATGTGAGTATCGATACTCAACCAGAAGAGGAAGGAATGCAAATGCAACAGGTTATGGAATCATCTGAATAATTCAAAGCTTAAATGCAAAGGAATTATGATTTCCAAAACAAAGGATCAGAAGCAGACGCTCTGATCAAGGATGGATAAGTTGGATAGACCAGAGGCACAATTGACGACAAATAGTTTGGTCGAGAACCAGCTCATGTTCAAAAATGATGTCTGAGCCGGAAAGATAATTTAGAAGGGTTGATAGATGATTGTGTGCTTTCGCACACATGTAATCAATAGGATCAAAATGACGGTGTCAAAAGATACTAGTGAATATTGCCAGATATATGGGAAGCATCCATAATGCAAGTAGACAAGTATTTGCAAAGCAATAAAGCTGCTAAGGATTTTCGGGGGATTGAATAGTATTTCAAAGACTTTTGTGAAACACCTGAACAACTGGGGAGGAGCGGATACTCGGAAAGTGCGAGAATTTATTCTTAGGGGTATTCAGGTGGCAAGGAACTGCAAGGCAGTAGGCACAAAATATTCTCGGGGTATCTTGTAATAACAAGATCGAGTGGGAATAAAAGTAAGCACGGCAGGTGTAAGTATTTATCCATAGGGATATTTCGATGGGAGGGAATTGCAAAAGCAATGGGCACAAGGTCTCAAGAGAATATCAGAGAGTATCTTTGAAATCTTCTGGTGTAGCCGGCGATCATCTGTAATGAAAGGGCTCTCCGGCAGGAAGTGGTAACGAGAACCTAGAGTTAGATTTTAGCAAAATCGTTTAACCCGAATAGACGAGAGTTCAGAGTCCCAGAGTAAAGGTCGAGGAGTAAAAGATCCTAGTACCACCCGATGGCGACGTGGGCCCGTAAGGCACACAGCCATGTTAGTAAAAGTTTTTGCAATGTCTAGACTCAACTTCGGCCAAGGAGTGTGGAAGGGGGATTCCTACAGGCAGTCGGCTCTGATACCAACTTGTGACGCCCCCAATTTAATCGTACACTAACCATGCACGCAAAGGTGTACGATCAAGATCAGGGACTCACGGGAAGATATCACAACACAACTCTACAAATAAAATAAGTCATACAAGCATCATAATACAAGCCAGGGGCCTCGAGGGCTCGAATACAAGTGCTCGATCATAGACGAGTCAGCGGAAGCAACAATATCTGAGTACAGACATAAGTTAAACAAGTTGCCATAAGATGGCTAGCACAAACTGGGATACAGATCGAAAGAGGAGCAGGCCTCCTGCCTGGGATCCTCCTAACTACTCCTGGTCGTCGTCAGCAGGCAGCACGTAGTAGTAGGCACCTCCGGGGTAGTAGTCGTCATCGACGGTGGTGTCTGGATCCTGGGCTCCATCGTCTGGTCGCAGCAATCGGGTAGAGATATGGGGAAAAGGGGGAACAAGGCAACCATGAGTACTCATCCAAAGTACTCGCAAGCAAGGAGCTACACTACATATGCATGGATATATGTGTAAAGGGCCATATCAGTGGACTGAACTGCAGAAAGCCAGAATAAGAGGGGGATAGCTAGTCTTATCGAAGACTACGCTTCTGGTCGGCTCCGTCTTGCAGCATATAGAAGAGAGTAGACTGAAGTTCTCCATGTAGCATCGCATAGCATAATCCTACCCGGCGATCCCCTCCTCGATGCCCTGTTAGAGAGCGATCACCGGGTTGTATCTGGCACTTGGAAGGGTGTGTTTTATTAAGTATCCAGTTCTAGTTGTCATAAGGTCAAGGTACAACTCCGGGTCGTCCTTTTACCGAGGGACACGGCTATTCGAATAGATAAACTTCCCTGCAGGGGTGCACCACATAGCCCAACACGCTTGATCCCATTTGGCCGGACACACTTTCCTGGGTCATGCCCGGCCTCGGAAGATCAACACGTCGCAGCCCCACCTAGGCACAATAGAGCGGTCAGCACGCCGGTCTAAACCTAAGCGCGTAGGGGTCTGGGCCCATCGCCCTGAGCACACCTGCACATTGCGTACGCGGCCGGAGAGCAGACCTAGCAACCTCCATTACAAAGGAAGTCACGTTACGCGGTCCAACCCGGCGCGCGCCGCTCAGTCGCTGACGTCACGAAGTGCTTCGGCTGATACCACGACGTCGGGATACCCATAACTACTCCCGCGTAGGTGGTTAGTGCGTATAGACCAAATGGCCAGACTCAGATCAAATACCCAGATCTCGTTAAGTGTGTTAAGTATCGCGAACGCCGACTAGGGCCAGGCCCACCTCTCTCCTAGGTGGTCTGAACCTGCCCTATCGCTCCGCCTCAAAGTAACAGTCGGGGGCCGTCGGGAACCTAGGCCCACCTCTACCGGGATGGAGCCACCTGCCCCTTCAGCCCCCATCTCCGAACAGTATCACATATAATGTAACAGTGTATAGTATATAGTATATGCCCGTGATCACCCCCGAGTGATCACGGCCCGATAGTATAGCATGGCAGACGGACAAGAGTGTAGGGGCACTGATGGAAGACTAGCATCCTATACTAAGCAGTAGGATTGCAGGTAAAGGTATCAACAGCAGTATCAAAGACAGGCTATGCATCAGGATAGGAATAACGAAAGCAGTAACAAGCTACACTACTCTAATGCAAGCAGTATAGGGAAGAGTAGGCGATATCTGGTGATCAAGGGGGGGCTTGCCTGGTTGCTCTGGCAAGAAGAAGGGGTCGTCAACACCGTAGTCGATCACAGGAGTACCGGCAGCGATCTCGGGGTCTACCGGAAAAGTAACGAAGGGGGAACACAATAAATAACATAGCAATCAAAGCATAACATGACAAACGCGGTGCTAGAGGTGACCTAACGCAGGGATAGGTGACACCGGCGAAGGGGGGAAACATCCGGGAAAGTATCCCCGGCGTTTCGCGTTTTCGGGCAGAGGAGCCGGAGGGCGAAAGTTGCGAGTTTGATATGTTAGGGATGCGTGGCGGACGAACGGGTTGCGTATCTGGGTTCGTCTCGTCGTTCTGAGCAACTTTCATGTACAAAGTTTTTCCATCCGAGCTACGGTTTATTTTATATTAATTTTAAAGGATTTAGATTAATTTTAGCATTTATTTAATTAACTTAATACAACATTATCCAAAACAGTGCATGCTGACGTCAGCATGATGTTAGCAGTCAACAGAGTTGTTGACTGGGACGCTGACGTGTGGGTCCCGTTCGTCGTTCACTGAGATTAACTAAAACAGATTAATTAGTTTAATCGGTAATTAGGTTAATCTAATCAGGATTAGTTAAGTTTAATTAATTTAATTAACCAATTAATTAATATTTTTATTATTTTCTTTTAATCTTTTCCTTTTTTTTATTAAACGTTCCAGGGGCTAGGCCCCACATGTCATTTGGTCAGGGGGGCCTTAGCGGGCATGCGGGTTCGGGCACACGGGCGCAGCCACAGGGGCACACCCGGTTGGACGCGCGGGCGCCGGTGGACGTGACAGCACGGAAGCCGGGTTGGCGCGTCGCGGCGGCTCCGACGAGCGGTGGCGAGGGGACAAGGTCCAGCAGGGCAGCAGCTAGGAGCAGCAGCACGGGCATCGCCGAAGCACAGCAGGGGCGTGACCGCGGTGCGGTGAGTGCGCTAGGGCGCGGGCGAGGAGGTGGGCACGGTTCCGGTGACCGCGGCCACTGGCCAAAACTCCGGCGGCACGGGACGGCACAACGAAACGATGAACAGAGGGGGAGACGAGGGGAATTGGCATGGCGCTCACAGGGGGAGGCAGAGGTCACGTCCGGCGGGGCAGAGTAGCTCCGACGAGGTAGATCAGGTGAGGCCGTGGTGGCTGTGGCGGAGGAAGATGGCTCGATCCGGCGTTGCAGGGGCTCCGAGGACGAATCCGTTCACGTAGTCGACGTAGCCGATGACGGTGAAGCAGCTGGTCACATTCTTAGGTGCCGGGGAGCTTGGTGTGCGCGAGGGCGACGAAGTTCACGGCGACGGCAGCAAGCGCTGGCACCGGGGATCAGTACCGAGCGACGTCGGTTTGGCGAGGCGTCTGCGGGGGAGGGCTTTGGCGCGGGAGTGACGGCGGAGGTAGGTATAGGGGAGGGTGAGGCGAGCTCGGGGGAGGGGCAGGGCGTGGCCGGCGGGAGGAGCTGCGGGGCCGAGCGGGAGCGCTCTCGCTCGTCCCTGGCGGCGCGAGGTGGGAATGAGGGAGAGATGGGGATTGTGGGCTAGGGTTTGCAGGGTGGTGAGGGGATAAGGTGGCGTGGACGGGCCGGTTGGGCCGGCCGGCAGCTGGGCCGGAGCCCAGTGGGGGGGGGGTGTTTTCCTTTCTTTCTTTTTTTTGTTCTGTTTTCTTTTCTTCTTTTTATTTTTATTTTTCTATTCTGTTTTATTTAGTTTCTATTTATTTTAGTTTTATTAAAATACAAAAGTTGTACCTAATTTAGTATATGTAATTATGCCACTGGCACAAATATTTTGACACATTAAAAACAGTAGTTTGTATTTGTTTATTATTTTAAGAGCATCTAAATAATAGCTTTGTAGATGCTTTATTTATTATAGTGCAATTTAATACTTTAAAGAAGTGTGGTTTCTGCACCAATAATTACCTTTGCTTTATTTGGCATAACTCAAACATTTTAGTTTTAAAGTTTGGAAACTTTTACCGTTTGATTTGATTTTGAATTTGAATTTGAATCAGTTTCGAAGTAACGCGAGATTAACAACAATAACCGTGGTGACATGGCATCATTAACAGAGGGTTACTGTAGCTTGATTATCCGGGCGTCACACTCTTCCTCCATATATACAGCCCTTAGGGCGTCGTTTAGACTTTGGGTTTTGTTTAGATCAAAAGTTCATCATAGCTGCAACTTCGCGTACTTCGTTTGTGTTCAACGACCAGACCAAGGCGTCACAGAACCCCACCTTGATCAATAAAGCTTTCCTCTTATATTCGCAATATCCAGATTGCAATCTTAGTTTCTTGCTTGTTCTTCGTTTGCCTGCAGGAAACAGACCCTCGTGGTCAGGTTGATCGTGCTCCGGCGTGGTCAATAACCTCTCGGAGTTGGTTTAGCGATTGCTAAGGCGTGACGTCATCCTAAACGATAGCCACCATCTCATCGAAAGACGGGACACCTTTGCCTCTATTACCTCTTCAGCGGAAAGCGGGTGACAACTGTAATTTCATGTGCTTGGAAGTAATGGCGCAGCTTTCTCGAGGCCATGAGAAGGCCGAAAAGCAATTTCTGCACACCAGAGTACCTTGACCTAGCCCCCTGCAAAAGGGAGCTGACAAAGTAAACTGGGCGCTGCACCATTTTCTTCTTCTGCACCTCCACTTGCTCCTGCGCAGATTCATCCTTGTGGGGGCCAGAGCTTGTCGGGGAAGCCCCCTGCTTGTCGTTGGACGTGCTTGCCGCGGTTGCTGGCTCATCATCTGCCTCCCTCTCCGCTACTAACGCAGCACTAACCACTTGATTGGTTGCCGCCAGGTATAGCAGCAACTTCTCTTGTGGTTTAGGCGCGACAAGTATTGGAGCGGAGGACAGGTATTTCTTCAAGTCCTGCAGCGCAGCCTCCGCTTCTGGAGTCCATTTTACTGGACCCGCCTTTTTCAAAATTTTGAAAAACGGCAGGGCGCATTCTGCAGACTTGGAAATAAACCTGCTGAGAGCCGCGACGCAGCCGGCAAGCCTTCGTACATCCTTGACACGTGTTGGTGCTTCAATCTGCTCGATGGCCTTGATCTTGTCTGGGTTGGCTTCGATTCCTCGCTGAGACACGAAGAACCCGAGAAGCTTGCCAGAAGGGACTCCGAACACGCACTTCTCGGGGTTGAGCTTGAGGCTGATCCTGCGCAGGTTCGCAAAGGTCTCTTCTAAGTCTTGAATCAGGGTTGTCCTGTCTCTGCTCTTGACCACTATGTCATCCATGTAGGCCTCCACATTTCTGTGGATTTGTGGCTCAAAAGCGGTGTGGACAACCCTTGCAAATGTTGAACCAGCATTCTTCAGTCCGAAAGGCATCCGCACGAAGCAGTACGTGCCACATGGAGTGATGAACGTGGTCTTCTCTTCATCTTCATCAGCCATGAAGATCTGATGATATCCTGAGTAGGCGTCAAGAAATGAAAGCAGGTCACATCCGGCCGTGGAGTCAACAATCTGGTCAATGCGCGGCAAGGGAAAGGGATCTTTGGGACAAGCTTTGTTAACATCAGTGAAGTCGATGCAAAGCCTCCATTTCCCATTTGCTTTGCGCACGACAACAGGATTGGCCAACCACGTCGGATGGAGCACACCTCTGACGAGGCCTGCCGCTTCCAACTTCTTGATCTCTTCTGCGATGAACTCTTGGCGCTCCACCGCTTGCTTCCTGACTCTCTGCTTGACGGGCCGCGCATGAGGACAGACGGCGAGGTGGTGCTCAATTACTTTCCTGGGAACGCCGGGGATGTCAGATGGTTGCCAGGCAAACACATCGACATTCGCCCGCAGGAAAGCAACGAGCGCGCTTTCCTATTTGGGGTCGAGTGCGGCACTGATGGTGAAGGTATCACCAGTGCCGTCCTCCTTGGCGGACACCTTCTTGGTCGTTGGCGGAGCTGCCATTGTCTTCTTACTCTTGCCGGTGGAGCTCGATGGCGCGTCCTCGACGGTAGCGCAGCACTCCGAAGAGGTGCGCTTGCCGGAGTGGGCACCAGAGAACTCGCCGGACTTGGTCTTCTTCTTGCCGGCGGAGCTCGATGGCGCGTCCTCGACGGTAGCGCAGCACTCCGTAGAGGTGCGCTTGCCGGAGTGCGCACCAGAGCACTCGCCGGGCTTGATCTTCTTCTTCCCTCCGGGAGCTTCAGCGGCAAGTGGCTTGTGATCTGTTGCGGTTGCTGCCTCCCGGTAGATCTTGTCGGCACAGATAAGGGCATCCTTCTTGTCATCGGGGACAGAGATGACGCTTATCGGGCCTGGCATCTTGAGCATGTTGTATGCGTAGTGAGAGGCCGCCATGAACTTGGCGAGCGCTGGACGGCCGAGAATTCCATTGTAGCGCAATGGAAAATCGGCAACGTCAAAAGTGATCCTCTCTGTCCTGAAGTTCAGCTCGCTGCCAAATGTCACTGGCAACGTTATCTTCCCCTTCGGCTTGCTCCTTCCCGGGTTGATTCCTTGGAACGTGCTGGTCTCTTCGAGCTCGCTGTTGGGGACTTGGAGTTTCCGGAGCACAGCGGAGGAGATCAGGTTCAAGCCGGCCCCACCGTCGACTAGCATCTTAGTGACCTTGAGGTTGCGGACTGTTGGTGAGACCAACATCGGCAAACACCCGATCGCAGTTGTGCGATCAGGGTGGTCCTCAATATCGAAGATGATAGGCGTGCTGGACCATTTCAGGGGCTTGCGCGACTCGACGGGTGGTTCCGCTGCATTGACTTCCCGCGCCCACTGCTTGAGCTGGCGGTGAGAAGTATGCAGGGAAGCACCGCCGTCTACGCACAAGACCTCTGTGGCTTTCTGAAACTCCTGCTCACTGGTCTCAACGTCATCCATGTCTTCGTCTTCGTCATCGTCTTCGTTCTTGTCGCGGCCGCGGGGAGGTCTGTCCGCTTGCCGCTGCTTGTCCTTGTCGCGGCGTCCTCCCTGGCCGGGGCGCTTCGTGCCTGATCCCCCACCACCTCCCCGGGCTCTCTCCTTGTCGCGCCGCTCATACTCGGCCTTTTGCAGCTCGACGAGCCGCTCGACCTGCTTGCAGCTCTGGAGGTCATGGCCCTTGGTGCGGTGGATCTTGCAGTACTGTTTGTTGGTGCCGTCCCGCTTGTCGGCGACCGCCACAGCCTGGCAGTTGGCGCATCCTGCAACCTCCTTGCCGGAGCTACCAGCCTGGGCCTTCTTGGCGGCGCCTTCATCGCCGGACTGCTCAACAACCAGTACTTCTTGGCTCTTCCTTGCCGGGGCGGTATCCTCACTGTCAGATTCTCCTGCTCTAGTGTTCTCTCCGGGGAGTTTCCTCCCTTCCTCAGCACGGGCACACTTGTCGGCCAGGGCATATAGCTCGCTGACGTCTTTGATCTTGCACATCGCCATCTCCTCCCGCATCCTGCGGTTACGCATGTTCTGATGGAACACGCTGATGACCGCGGCGGGGTGGACGTCTGGGATGTTGTAGTGTACACGGCTGAATCTCTGGATGAACTTGCGCAAGGGTTCTCCTTCCTTCTGGACGAGCAGATGAAGGTCGCTCGCTTGGCCATGGGGTTTGTGGCCGCCCGTGAAGGCGCCAACAAACTGATGGCACAAGTCTGTCCAGGAGGTTATGGAGTTGTCCGGCAAGTGCATGAGCCAGGATCTGACGTTGGATTTGAGTACCAGCGGGAAGTAGTTGGCAAGGATCTTGTCGTATCGCCCTCTAGCAGCCTGCACCGCGATGGTGTAGATGCTGAGGAACTCCGACGGATGCGACTTGCCGTCGTACTTCTCTGGTACGTCTGGCTTGAAATTCTTCGTGCTGGGCCACTGGACTTGCCGCAGCTCACGGGTGAACGCAGGGCAGCCCACCGCGTACGGCAGGCCGCCTGGTTCCCCCGGTGCATGCATGTCGACAGAGGGCCCAGCGCGCTGGTCTGATTGACGCCGCGTTTCTCTCCGACGCTCGATGCGGGTACGAGCGTCCTCTTGCTCTCGCTCGTGAAGAACTTGGCGTTGATCGTGACGAGTTCGCGGATTCGACGACGCGGTGGAGTTGTTGTCGTGATGGTTCCGGCGAGTCGGCGATCTTGGCCTTTGGGGCGGGGAGTGCACGATGGTCGCGCCCCCACCGGTCTTGGCGCCATCGGTTCTCGCCTGGCCGACCTGCCGCGGCTGCGACGCACTGTGCTGCCGCGGGGCTTCGCCGTTAGCGAAACCGATGAGGCTCTGTATCGTGGCCCTCCAGTCGTCGAGCTTGTCCGCCGTTGGAGGGTAGTCTAGGAGCAGTTGAGCTCGCGCCAGCGCTTCTGCTGGAGTGGCGGGCAGCGATGGCGAACGGCGCGTGGAGCGGGATGTGCTCGAACTTCTAACTACGTTAGAAGGAGCAACACCCGGACCAGGCAGCCGCGCCACGCTCGCGCCAGCACATTGGTATGAGTGCTGGACTCGAGCGCCCTGAGATCCGTTGGCTCGATCTGGGTCCAGCGAGCGTATGGTGCCGTGGGTGCCAAGACGCTGCTGGTCCCGTGCCTCCTGAGAGGGGCGCGGTGCATGTTCGGACGCCGTGGCGCCATGAGCTGGCTCGACGACGCCCGTTCCGCCGCCGGTGCTGTCCCCACCACCCGTTTGCTCCAAGGGCGGTGGGTTCGACGCGGACGGACCGGCCACCTCCGGAGCCTTCTTCTTCGGTGGCATGTCGACGAAGATGATGGATATCTAGCCCGTGCAGACGCCGGATCAGGTTCACACAACCTCGACGCCCCCTACCTAGCGCGCCAAAGATGTCGGGGGAAATCTGCCTCCTCGAACACCTATTGGGACCAAGCCCCTTTCTTGGTTCGGCGGGGGGCGGAGGTCGCGCGAAGAGCGGATCGAGGCGATGCACACAAGGGGTTTACCCAGCTTCGGGTCGCAAGGATGCGTAAAACCCTACTGCTGCTTTGTGGTTTTGTATTGTGTTCTTGCTCGGGAGCGTGTGGTGCTACAGTACACGCGAGCTGCTGGCGAGACCGAGCGTGAGTGGCCTCCTTCTCCTTCCCTCCTCCCCTCCGTTGCGCATGGGGCCTCCTTTTATATGTGCAAGGGGTTACCCACAGGTGGCAACGTAGACGGGGGCAAAACTAGAAAACGCTGTGTTGGGTACAGCTGTTTGCACAGTGCTAACATACCTAACTCTGACGGCAGGGGACAAGGGCATTAAATGCCCGTCCGCATCGCCCAGATGGTGCAGGAAAAGGACCGTCAGGAGCGCCACCGTTTGCCACGATGGCTACTCTGTCAGCGTTGCCTTGCCACCGCATGCTCCTGGCTGCGCAGCCTCTCGACACGTACGCCTGGAATGGCCCCAGAGCGACGCGTGGGTGGGTGAGCTGGAGCGCAGGCGCGGGGTGGTGACTTGTCGCGCCCGGGAGCTTGTCGCTCACCGGTCCTTGCCGGGACGCGGAGCGCGTCGCAGCAAGTCTCTTGTCGTGCCTTCCCGGCGAGCTCCTCTTGCCGGGGCCTTGTGCTTCGAGCAGTCGTCCCGACAAGCTCCTCTTGCCGGGGCCTTGCTCTCTTCGGGTGGACTTCCCGGCAGGCTCCTCCTGCCGGGGCCTTGGCTCAAATACTTCGTTCTTGGATGGCCCAAAAAGGGACCATGGAGAGTCTTGGCGATCACCTGGCAACCCTTGCCGCGGGGTGCTACGACTGCCCGTGCACAAGTTCGGGGTACTAAGGTACCCCTACTTTAGTACACCGACAGTCTTATAGCTCAAAATAATCAGTAAATGCATGAAAAATAACTAATGAAGTCAGAAAGGGTTGAAGATTGATGATGTGGCTCTGAATGGTGCATTTTGAACACAGAAAAAGTCTGGAGTTCAAGTAAGTTAAACAATGAAATCCCTTTGTAAAAGACGAGTTTCTGTATGAATCCGAGATACTTCGAAATAGATTGTTTGTTTTGTACACGAAGTGCATCCAGTTTTTGCCGTAACCCACTCTAGTTTCTTGCACATGCTATGTGGATGAAATGATGATACCATGCCAACTTTCAACCTTTTCAGAGTTCATTTGAAATGCTTTTCAATTTCAGGATCTTATAGCTCAAAATAATCGGTAAATGCATGAAAATAACAAATGAAGTCAGAAAGGGTTGAACGTTGATGATGTGGCTTTGAATGGTGCAATTTGAACACAGAAAAAGTCTGGAGTTCAAATAAGTTAAAAAAATGAAATCCCTTTGTAACAGACGAGTTTCCGTATGAAACCCTGATACTTCGAAAGAGATTGTTCGTTTTGTACACGAAGTGCATCCAGTTTTTGCCGTAACCCTCTCTACTTTCTTGCACATGCTATGTGGGTGAAATGATGATACCATGCCACTTTCAACCTTTTCAGAGTTCATTTGAAATGCTTTTCAATTTCATGGTCTTATAGCTTAAAATAATCAGTAAATGCATGAAAAATAACAAATGAAGTCAGAAAGGGTTGAAAATTGATGATGTGGCTCTGAATGGTGCATTTTGAACACAGAAAAAGTCTGGAGTTCAAGTAACTTAAAAAATGAAATCCCTTTGTAAAAGCCGAGTTTCCTTATGAATCCCTGATACTTTGAAAGAGATTGTCTGTTTTGTACACAAAGTGCATCCAGTTTTTGCCGTAACCTTCTCTACTTTCTTGCACATGCTATGTGGGTGAAATGATGATACCATGCCACTTTCAACCTTTTCAGAGTTCATTTGAAATGCTTTTCAATTTCATGGTCTTATAGCTTAAAATAATCAGTAAATGCATGAAAAATAACCAATGAAGTCAGAAAGGGTTGAAAATTGATGATGTGGCTCTGAATGGTGCATTTTGAACACAGAAAAAGTCTGGAGTTCAAGTAAGTTAAAAAATGAAATCCCTTTGTAAAAGCCGAGTTTCCTTATGAATCCCTGATACTTTGAAAGAGATTGTCTGTTTTGTACACAAAGTGCATCCAGTTTTTGCCGTAACCCTCTCTACTTTCTTGCACATGCTATGTGGGTGAAATGATGATACCATGCCACCTTTCCACCATTTCAGAGTTCATTTGAAATGCTTTTCAATTTCAGGGTCTTATAGCTCAAAATAATCAGTACATGCATGAAAATAACAAATGAAGTCAGAAAGGGTTGACGATTGATGATGTGGCTCTGAATGGTGCATTTTGAACACAGAAAAAGTATGGAGTTCAAATAGGTTAAAAAATGAAATCCCTTTGTAACAGACGAGTTTCCGTATGAAACCCCGATACTTCGAAAGAGATTGTTCGTTTTGTACACGATGTGCATCTAGTTTTTGCTGTAACCCTCTCTATTTTCTTGCACATGCTATGTGGATGAAATGATGATACCATGCTAACTTTTAACCTTTTGAGAGTTCATTTGAAATGCTTTTCAATTTCAGGGTCTTCTAGCCAAAATAATTAGTAAATGCATGAAAAATAACAAATGAAGTCGAAAGGGTTGAGAATTGATGATGTGGCTTTGAATGGTGCATTTTGAACACAGAAAAAGTCTGGAGTTCAAATAAGTTTAAAAAATGAAATCCCTTTGTAACAGACGAGTTTCCGTATGAAACCCTCATACTTCGAAAGAGATTGTCCATTTTGTAGACGAAGTGCATCCAGTTTTTGTCGTAACCCTCTCTACTTTCTTGCACATGCTATGTGGGTGAAATGATGATACCATGCCACTTTCAACCTTTTCAGAGTTCATTTGAAATGCTTTTCAATTTCAGGGTCTTATAGCTCAAAATAATCAGTAAATGCATGAAAAATAACAAATGAAGTCAGAAAGGGTTGAAAATTGATGATGTGGCTCCGAATGGTGCATTTTGAACGCAGAAAATGTCTGGAGTTCAAGTATGTTAAAAAATGAAATCCCTTTGTAAAAGACAAGTTTCCGTATGAATCCCCGATACTTCGAAATAGATTGTTCGTTTTGTACACGAAATGCATGCTGTTTTTGCCGTAAGCCACTCTACTTTCTTGCACATGCTATGTGGATGAAATGATGATACCATGCCGTATTTCAACCTTTTCAGAGTTCATTTGAAATGCTTTTCAATTTCAGGGTCTTATAGCTCAAAATAATCAGTAAATGCATGAAAAATAACAAATGAAGTCAGAAAGGGTTGAAAATTGATGATGTGGCTTTGAATGGTGCAATTTGAACACAGAAAAAGTCTGGAGTTCAAATAAGTTAAAAAAATAAAATCCCTTTGTAACAGACGAGTTTCCGTATGAAACCCTGATACTTCGAAAGAGATTGACCGTTTTGTACACGAAGTGCATCCAGTTTTTGCCGTAACCCTCTCTACTTTCTTGCACATGCTATGTGGGTGAAATGATGATACCATGCCACTTTCAACCTTTTCAGAGATATTTTTGAAATGCTTTTCAATTTCAGGGTCTTATAGCTCAAAATAATCAGTAAATGCATGAAAAATAACAAATGAAGTCAGAAAGGGTTGAAGATTGATGATGTGGCTCTGAATGGTGCATTTTGAACACAGAAAAAGTCTGGAGTTCAAGTAAGTTAAAAAATGAAATCCCTTTGTAAAAGATGAATTTCCATATGAATCCCTGATACTTTGAAAGAGATTGTCCGTTTTGTACACAAACTGCATCCAGTTTTTGCCGTAACCCTCTCTACTTTCTTGCACATGCTATGTGGATGAAATGATGATACCACGCCAACTATCAACATTTTCAGAGTTCATTTGAAATGCTTTTCAATTTCAGGGTCTTATAGCTCAAAATAATCAGTACATGCATGAAAATAACAAATGAAGTCAGACAGGGTTGAAAATTGATGATGTGGCTTTGAATGGTGCAATTTGAACACAGAAAAAGTCTGGAGTTCAAATAGGTTAAAAAAAGGAAATCCCTTTGTAACAGATGAGTTTCCGTATGAAACCCTGATACTTCGAAAGAGATTGTCCGTTTTGTACACGAAGTGCATCTAGTTTTTGCTGTAACCCTCTCTATTTTCTTGCACATGCTATGTGGATGAAATGATGATACCATGCAAACTTTTAACCTTTTGAGAGTTTATTTGAAATGCTTTTCAATTTCAGGGTCTTATAGCTCAAAATAATCAGTAAATGCATTACAAATAACAAATGCGGTCAGAAAGGGTTGAAAATTAATGATGTGGCTTTGAATGATGCATTTTGAACACAATAAAGTGTGGAGTTCCAACAAGTTAAAAAAATGAAATCTTTTTGTAACAGACGAGTTTCCGTATGAAACCCTGATAATTCGAAAGAGATTGTCCGTTTTGTACACGAAGTGCATCCAGTTCTTGCCGTAACCCTCTCTACTTTCTGGCACATTCTATGTGGGTGAAATGATGATACCATGCCAACTTTCAACCTTTTCAGAGTTTATTTGAAATGTTTTTCAATTCCAGGGTCTTATAGGTGAAAATAATCAGTAAATGCATGAAAAATAACAAATAAAGTCAGGAAGGGTTGAAAATTGATGATGTGTCTTTGAATGGTGCATTTTGAACACAAAAAAACTATGGAGTTCAAATAAGTTCAAAAAAATGAAATCTCTTTGGAAGAGATGAGTTTCCGTATGAAACCCTGATACTTCGAAAGAGATTGTCCGTTTTGTACACGGAGTGCATCTAGTTCTTGTTGTAACCCTCTCTATTTTCTTGCACATGCTATGTGGATGAAATGATGATACCATGCCAACTTTTAACCTTTTGAGAGTTCATTTGAAATGCTTTTCAATTTCAGGGTCTTATAGCTCAAAATAATCGGTGAATGCATGAAAATAACAAATGAAGTCACAAAGGGTTCAAAATTGATGATGTGGCTTTGAATGGTGCAATTTGAACACAGAAAAAGTCTGGAGTTTAAATAAGTTAAAAAAATGAAATCCCTTTGTAACAGACGAGTTTCCGTATGAAACCCTGATACTTCGAAAGAGATTGTCCGTTTTGTACACGAAGTGCATCCAGTTTTTGCCGTAACCCTCTCTACTTTCTTGCACATGCTATGTGGGTGAAATGATGATACCATGCCACTTTCAACCTTTTCAGAGTTCATTTGAAATGCTTTTCAAATTCATGGTCTTATAGCTTAAAATAATCAGTAAATGCATGAAAAATAACAAATGAAGTCAGAAAGGGTTGAAAATTGATGATGTGGCTCTAAATGGTGCATTTTGAACACAGAAAAAGTCTGGAGTTCAAGTAAGTTAAAAAATGAAATCCCTTTGTAAAAGACGAGTTTCTGTATGAATCCGTGGTACTTCGAAATAGATTATTCATTTTGTACACGAAGTGCATCCAGTTTTTGCCGTAACCCACTCTACTTTCTTGCACATGTTATGTGGATGAAATGATGATACCATGCCAACTTTCAACCTTTTCAGAGTTCATTTGAAATGCTTTTCAATTTCAGGGTCTTATAGCTCAAAATAATCGGTGAATGCATGAAAATAACAAATGAAGTCACAAAGGGTTCAAAATTGATGATGTGGCTTTGAATGGTGCAATTTGAACACAGAAAAAGTCTGGAGTTTAAATAAGTTAAAAAAATGAAATCCCTTTGTAACAGACGAGTTTCCGTATGAAACCCTGATACTTCGAAAGAGATTGTCCGTTTTGTACACGAAGTGCATCCAGTTTTTGCCGTAACCCTCTCTACTTTCTCGCACATGCTATGTGGGTGAAATGATGATACCATGCCACTTTCAACCTTTTCAGAGTTCATTTGAAATGCTTTTCAATTTCATGGTCTTATAGCTTAAAATAATCAGTAAAGGCGTGAAAAATATCAAATGAAGTCAGAAAGGGTTGAAAATTGATGATGTGGCTCTGAATGGTGCATTTTGACCAAAAGAAAAAGTCTGGAGTTCAAGTAAGTTAAAAAATGAAATCCCTTTGTAAAAGACGAGTTTCTGTATGAATCCGTGATACTTCGACATAGATTGTTCATTTTGTACACGAAGTGCATCCAGTTTTGGCCGTAACCCACTCTACTTTCTTGCACATGCTATGTCGATGATATGATGATACCATGCCAACTTTCAGCCTTTTCAGAGTTCATTTGAAATGCTTTTCAATTTCAGGGTCTTATAGCTCAAAATAATCGGTAAATGCATGAAAATAACAAATGAAGTCAGAAAGGGTTGAAAATTGATGATGTGGCTTTGAATGGTGCAATTTGAACATAGAGAAAGTCTGGAGTTCAAATAATTTAAAAAAAGAAATCCCTTTGTAACAGACGAGTTTCCGTATGAAACCCTGATACCTCGAAAGAGATTGTCCGTTTTGTACACGAAGTGCATCCAGTTTTTGCCGTAACCCTCTCTACTTTCTTGCACATGCTATGTGGGTGAAATGATGATACCATGCCACTTTCAACCTTTTCAGAGTTCATTTGAAATGCTTTTCAATTTCAGTGTCTTATAGCTCAAAATAATCAGTAAATGCATGAAAAATAACAAATGAAGTCAGAAAGGGTTGAAGATTGATGATGTGGCTCTGAATGGTGCATTTTGAACACAGAAAAATTCTGGAGTTCAAGTAAGTTAAAAAATGAAATCCCTTTGTAAAAGACGAGTTTCCGTATGAATCCCTGATACTTTGAAAGAGATTGTTCGTTTTGTACACAAAGTGCATCCAGTTTTTGCCGTAACCCACTCTACTTTCTTGCACATGCTATGTGGATGAAATGATGATACCACGCCAACTTTCAACCTTTTCAGAGTTCATTTGAAATGCTTTTCAATTTCAGGGTCTTATAGATCAAAATAATCAGTACATGCATGAAAATAACAAATGGAGTCAGAAAGGGTTGAAAATTGATGATGTGGCTTTGAATGGGGCAATTTGAACACAGAAAAACTCTGGAGTTCAAAAAGGTTAAAAAATGAAATCCCTTTGTAACAGACGAGTTTCTGTATGAAACCCTGATACTTCGAAAGAGATTGTCCGTTTTGTACACGAAGTGCATCCAGTTTTTGCCGTAACCCTCTCTACTTTCTTGCACATGCTATGTGGGTGAAATGATGATACCATGCCAACTTTCAACCTTTTCAGAGTTTATTTGAAATGCTTTTCAATTCCAGGGTCTTATAGCTCAAAATAATCAGTAAATGCATGAAAAATAACAAATGAAGTCAGGAAGGGTTGAAAATTGATGATGTGTCTTTGAATGGTGCATTTTGAACACAGAAAAACTATGGAGTTCAAATAAGTTCAAAAAAATGAAATCCCTTTGTAACAGATGAGTTTCCGTATGAAACTCTGATACTTCGGAAGAGATTGTCCGTTTTTTACACGAAGTGCATCTAGTTTTTGCTGTAACCCTCTCTATTTTCTTGCACATGCTATGTGGATGAAATGATGATACCATGCCAACTTTTAACCTTTTGAGAGTTCATTCGAAATGCTTTTCAATTTCAGGGTCTTGTAGCTCAAAATAATCAGTAAATGCATTAAAAATAATAAATGCGGTTAGAAAGGGTTGAAAATTAACGATGTGGCTTTGAATGATGCATTTTGAACACAAAAAAGTGTGGAGTTCCAACAAGTTAAAAAAATGAAATCTCTTGTAACAGACGAGTTTCCGTATGAAACCCTGATAATTCGAAAGAGATTGTCCGTTTTGTACACGAAGTGCATCCAGTTTTTGTTGTAACCCTCTCTACTTTCTTGCACATGCTATGTGGGTGAAATGATGATACCATGCCACTTTCAACCTTTTCAGAGTTCATTTGAAATGCTTTTCAATTTCATGGTCTTATAGCTCAAAATAATCAATAAATGCATGAAAAATAACAAATGATGCCAGAAAGGGTTGAAAATTGATGATGTGGCTCTGAATGGTGCATTTTGAACACATAAAAAGTCTGGAGTTCAAGTTAGTTAAAAAATGAAATCCCTTTGTAAAAGACGAGTTTCTGTATGAATCCGTGATACTTCGAAAAAGATTGTTCGTTTTGTACACGAAGTGCATCCAGTTTTTGCCGTAACCCACTCTACTTTCTTGCACATGCTATGTGGATGAAATGATGTTACCATGCCAACTTTCAACCTTTTCAGAGTTCATTTGAAATGCTTTTCAATTTCAGGGTCTTATAGCTAAAAATAATCAGTAAATGCATGAAAATAACAAATGAAGTCAGAAAGGGTTGAAAATTGATGATGTGGATTTGAATGGTGCAATTTGAACACAGAAAAAGTCTGGAGTTCAAATAAGTTAAAAAAATGAAATCCCTTTGTAACAGACGAGTTTCCGTATGAAACCCTGATACTTCGAAAGAGATTGTCCGTTTTGTACGCGAAGTGCATCCAGTTTTTGCCGTAACCCTCTCTACTTTCTTGCACATGCTATGTGGGTGAAATGATGATACCATGCCAGTTTCAACCTTTTCAGAGTTCATTTGAAATGCTTTTCAATTTCCGGGTCTTATAGCTCAAAATAATCAGTAAATGCATGAAAAATAACAAATGAAGTCAGAAAGGGTGGAAGATTGATGATTGTGACGCCCGGATAATTAGGCTACAGTAATTCCACGCTAATGATGCCACGTCACCTCGGTTACTGTTATTAATCTCACGATGGTTCAAAAATGATTCGAATTCAAATTTAAAATCAAGTCAAACAATTAAAGTTTTCAAAAGTCAAAACTAAAATGTTCTTAATGTGACAAATAAATCATGGATATTATTGGTGGAGTAACTACACTTTTATAAAATGTTTTAATACTCTAAAATGATTAAAACGGTAGTTGAAGCGATTAAATAAGTGCCCTTGATATTTTATAAAAAGATTAACTATTTATTTTGATGTAGAACTTTTTAGGGTAGTGGGTTATTTTGAAATACTATTTAAAAAAAGCTATTGTCATACTTTACTAAAACTAAAGATAAAGTGTAACTAAAATAAAACAGAAAAGAAATAAAAACAGAAAACAAACAAATACAAAAACAAACAAACATAGAAGATTCCCCCTCCCCTGGGACGTTCGGCCCAACCGGACCACCAGGCCGGCCCAACCCCTCCCCCTCCATAACCCCACCAGGGGGAAACCCTAGCCCGACCGACACCCCACTTCCCCATGATCCCCTCCCTCTCCCTCTAGCGCCATCACAGGAGAGGGCGCGCGAATCCCCCCCCCACTCTCTCGCCCTCTCCCCTCCATCTTCTCCACTGCACACGAGGCACTCGTCGCCGTGCCATCGTCGCCGTGGTGGACACCGTCGACCCCGCCCCGCGCTACCGCGTCCTGGAGCCTCCCCCTCGTCGTCTTCGTCGAACCAAAGGAGGAGATCAAGTCGGGGAGCATCACATCAACACCACACCCTCCTTTCTTCTTCGGCCCCGAGCCGGATCTCGCCGACGATTACCACCGCTCCGCCGCACCCAGCGCCTCCCCGAGCAACTCCCCGTCATCGATGTGAGCAGCGCCGCGTTTCCCCCTCCATCCTCCCCCTCGATTTGTTGTTGCTGCTGCTAGCTCTGCCATTGCCGCAACTCACTGTCGCCTGGCTCGTCGCCGGTGCGTCTCCGATGACCTAATGGTCACGAGACCATGCTCGTCGTCCCTATCGCACCACGTAGGCCCTGCCTAGCCACTTTGTGCGCCCGAAAGCGAGTTGTAGCCGCGCACTCGTGCTCACCCGAGCGCAACCGCCACCCTTCGTCGCCGCTCTGGCCAACCTCGGCCTCCCCTGGCTGCGCTCGGCGCTCCCTGCCCCGGCGGCCTCGTCCCGCCCTGCGGGCGAGTGCTTGCTCGGGTGCGCCCGCACCCGCTAGCGCCGGCGCCCGCTAAGGCCCCCTGACCCAATGACATGTGGGGCCTAGCCCCTGGAACTTTTATTAAAAAAAAGATTAAAAGAAAATAATAAAAATATTAATTAATTCGTTAATTAAATTAATTAACTTAACTAATCCTGATTAGATTAACCTAATTACTAATTAAACTAATTAATCTGTTTTAGTTAATCTCAGTCAATGACGAACGGGACCCACACGTCAGTTGACCAGTCAACACCTTTTTTGACTGCTGACGTCATGCTGATGCCAGCATGCACTGTTCGAGATTGTTGTATTAAGTTAATTAAATAAATGCTAAACTTAATTTAAATATTTTAAAATTAATATTAAATAAACCATAGCTCGGATGGAAAAACTTTGTACATGAAGGTTGCTCAGAACAACGAGACGAACCCGGATACGCAGCCCGTTCGTCCGCCACACACCCCTAACATATCAAACTCGCAACTTTCCCCCTCCGGCTCCTCTGCCCGAAAACGCGAAACACCGGGGATACTTTCCCGGATGTTTCCCCCCTTCGCCGGTATCACCTATCCCTACGTTAGGTCACCTCTAGCACCGATACTTGTGTGACGCCCCCGATTCAATCGTACACTAATCATGCACGCAAATGTGTACGATCAAGATCAGGGACTCACGGGAAGATATCACAACACAACTCTACAAATAAAATAAGTCATACAAGCATCATAATACAAGCCAGGGGCCTCGAGGGCTCGAATACAAGTGCTCGATCATAGACGAGTTAGCGGAAGCAACAATATCTGAGCACAGACATAAGTTAAACAAGTTTGCCTTAAGAAGGCTAGCACAAACTGGGATACAGATCGAACGAGGAGCAGGCCTCCTGCCTGGGATCCTCCTAGCTACTCCTGGTCATCGCCAGCGGACTGCTCGTAGTAGCAGGCACCTCCGGGATAGTAGTCGTCATCGACGGTGGCGTCTGGATCCTGGGCTCCATCATCTGGTTGCGGCAACCGGGTAGAAGGGAAAGGGGAAAAAGGGGAGAAAAGCAACCGTGAGTACTCATCCAAAGTACTCGCAAGCAAGGAGCTACACTACATATGCATGGATATATGTGTAAAGGGCCATATCAGTGGACTGAACTGCAGAATGCCAGAATAAGAGGGGGATAGCTAGTCTTATCGAAGACTACGCTTCTGGTCGCCTCCGTCTTGCAGCATATAGAAGAGAGTAGACTGAAGTCCTCCAAGTAGCATCGTATAGCATAATCCTACCCGGCGATCCCCTCCTCGATGCCCTGTTAGAGAGCGATCACCGGGTTGTATCTGGCACTTGGAAGGGTGTGTTTTGTTAAGTATCCGGTTCTAGTTGTCATAAGGTCAAGGTACAACTCCGGGTCGTCCTTTTACCGAGGGACACGGCTATTCGAATAGATAAACTTCCCTGCAGGGGTGCACCACATAGCCCAACACGCTTGATCCCATTTGGTCGGACACACTTTCCTGGGTCATGCCCGGCCTCGGAAGATCAACACGTTGCAGCCCCACCTAGGCACAACAGAGCGGTCAGCACGCCGGTCTAAACCTAAGCGCGCAGGGGTCTGGGCCCATCGCCCTGAGCACACCTGCACGTTGCGAACGCGGCCGGAAGCAGACCTAGCCTAGTGGCGTTCCAGTCCAATCCGGCGCGCGCCACTCAGTCGCCGACGTCAAGAAGTGCTTCGGCTGATACCACGACGTCGGGATACCCATAACTACTCCCGCGTAGGTGGTTAGTGCGTATAGACCAAATGGCCAGACTCAGATCAAATACCCAGATCTCGTTAAGCGTGTTAAGTATCCGCGAACGCCGGCAGGGCCAGGCCCACCTCTCTCCTAGGTGGTCTCAAACCTGCCATGTCGCTCCGCCACAAAGTAACAGTCAGGGGCCGTCGGGAACCCAGGCCCACCACTACCTGGGTGGAACGACCTGCCCCTTCAGCCCCCAACTCCGATCAGTATCACAGACAATGTAACAGTGTAAGTATATAGTATATGCCCGCGATCACTTCCCGAAGTGATCACGGCCCAGTAATATAGCATGGCAGACGGACAAGAGTGTAGGGCCACTGATGGAACACTAGCATCCTATACTAAGCAGTAGGATTGCAGGTACAGGTATCAACAGCAGTATCAAAGACAGGCTATGCATCAGGATAGGAATAACGAAAGCAGTAACATGCTACACTACTCTAATGCAAGCAGTAAGAGCAGAGTAGGCGATATCTGGTGATCAAGGGGGGGGGGGCTTGCCTGGTTGCTCTGGCAAGAGAGAGGGGTCGTCAACTCCGTAGTCGAACGGGGCAGCAGCAGCGTCGGTCTCGGTGTCTAGCGGAAGAAGAGGGGGGAGAAACAATAAATACAACGCAAACAGATGCATAACGATGCATGACAAAGCAAGGCGTGATGCTAGGCGTGATGCTAGGCGTGCCCTAACGCGGTATGAGGTGATACCGGTGAGGGGGGAAACAACCGGGAAAGTACCCCCGGTGTTTCGCGTTTTCGGGCAAAGGAGCCGGAGGGGGAAAGTTGCGAGTTCGAAAGGTTAGGGGGTGTGGCAGACGAACGGGCTGCGTATCCTGGTTCGTCTCATCGTTCTGAGCAACTTTCATGTTGAAAATATTTTTAATCCGACTTACGGATTAAAAGATATGATTTTATAAAAGTTTTATTAATTTCTGGAATTTAATTAATTAATTAATTCGAAATAGAATTATGACATCAGCATGATGTCATGCTGACGTCAGCAGTCAACAGGGTTGACTTGGTCAACCTGACCAGTGGGTCCCACTGGTCAGTGACTCATATTAATTCAACAGATTAATTAAACTAATCGAAATTAATTAGAGGGGGGGTGGGCCCCACTGTCATACTAATTACTTAGCTACTTAACAACTTAACAGTAGTTAATTAGGTTAATTAATCTTAATTGGTTAACTTAATCAGAATTAATTAAATTAATTAATTAATTAATTAATTTTATTACTTATTATTATTTTATATTTATTATTATTTTTATTATTTTTATTTATTAAAAACATTCTCTAGGGCTGGGGCCCCCATGTCATAGGGTCAGGGAGGAGCCCTAGCGGGCGCGCGGGTTACGGGCGCCTGGAGCGGGTGCTGGCGGGCGAACCCGACGGGCGCGGGCAAGGCGCTGCCCGCCAGGACGCGGGGTGAGGCCGTGGCCACGGCAGGGTTCGCCGGCCGGCCACGATAGGCGCAGGGGGCGGCGCGATGCGGTCGGCGGCGATGGCTGTGCGCGATGGGCGTGGCCGGCGTGAGGAGGACGCCCAGCGAATGGAGCAGCGATGCGGCACCTGCACGGGTATGTGGACATGGCGGAGCAAGGATTCGGGGCTGCGTGGCCGGAGCGGACGGCGAGCAAAGGCGGCACTCGCGTGCGCGCGCGGTGGCAGGAGAGCAGGGCCGTCGAAAGGCAGCGACGGGTGTCGCGGGCGCGAGCAGCGCGAGGGCAGAGGCGCGCGAGGCAAAGGCCGGTGCGGGGGCCGCGGTGAGCGCGGTGGTTGGCCGGGATGGCAGGGGCGAACGGGGCGCCGGTGGCACGGTGGTGGTCGCAAGGAGCGGGGGCAGCGCAGCAGCAGGAGCAGCAGCACGCGGTAGCCGGCCACGCCACGAGCGCGAGCGCGTGCGGTGACACGCCGGGCGGGGCGGGGCCGCGGTGACCGGGCAGAGCAAGGGGGAGAGAGGAGGGCGAGCTCACGGGGAGGGACGCGTAGGGTCTCGGGCAGCGGTGCTCGGGGAGGGGACGGGGACGACGGCGCCGGAAAAGAGGCAGGCCAGCGAGGACGAGGAGGCAGGCCGGCGTAGGGGACGGCGGGGGGGCTCTGGGCGGCGGCGTCCTGGTGAGGGGCGGCGCGGGGGTCGATCCCGATCTAGATTGGATCGGGAGGGGGGGAGTGGGGGCGATGGGGGGAATGTGGGGTGGCGCTAGGGTTCGGCTGAGTGGGGAGGGGGGTTATGCGGGGCCGACTGGGCCAGCCTGGGGGCCCGATGGCCTGCTGGGCCGAGGCCCAGTTGGGGGTCCTTCTTTTTTTTTGTAAGTTTAATTTTCTGTTTTATTCTTTTCCTTTTTTTTATTCTATTACTCTTCTGTTTTCTTTTATTTTAGTTTTATAAAATTTAAAAGCGACAACTATTTTGGTGTTATTAAATCGGTCACACCCCCAAACATTTTTGGCACTTTCAATAAAGTATTTTGCATTGGCTTATTATCTTAAAAGCATTTTATATAATTATTCTTTTGTTGTTTTAGTTTATTTAGTGCATTTAAGTATTTTATTAAAAGATGATTTCTTCACCAACATTTATTATGGATTATTTGACACATTAGGAACAATTTAGTTTTGACTTTTGAAAACTTCAATGGTTTTGACTTTAATTCAAATTTGAATTTGGATCGGCTCTGAACTAACGCGAGATTATCAACAATAATCGAGGTGACGTGGCATCATTACCAGAGGGTTATTGTAGCTTGATTACCCGGGCGCCACAATCCTCCTCCACTACAAGAAATCTCGTCCCGAGATTTAGGAGGGGAGCAAGGGGGGAAGGGATTGGGTTACGAAAAATCTAACAGGTCTCCTCGGCCTTGATTGCTCTCCTCCAAGTGGTCGATCTATTATATTGATGTCTTCATTTCTCTACTTTAGGTCATCATGATGAAGCCGGCATCCTTTCTTCGGGATCTTCATCGTATTTACGAATAGGTAACGAGGCAGGTCGGCAACGACAGAATGTTATTAGGGTAATGATCTGGGATTAATCCATGAAGGAGCATACGAGTACCTCTCGAGTTTGAACAATTAAAACACATCGAGAGTAAAGTTGGAAGGTACAATAAGAAGTTTCAGGCAGCCAGGCAATCGTTTAATGCCTAGACAGAAGGTGAAAGTGGTTTCAAAGCCACGGAACAATTATTGTGTCCGATGCTAGAATTGATGATCTCATCGGAAGATGGCTCATGAATTACATATGAGTCCACGCGGGAGGAATAACTTTGGAAACAGGGGGTGTACATGGGAGTCAGGTTTCGATCCTGTGGAACTGTGGGTTATGGGCCCACCATGTGGTTGAAAGTAGGAAGGAGGCCGACATCTTGCACGGTCACGATAGTAAGGCGTGTCAGAGGTTAGCCTGTCAGTTATGTCGGCAACAACATCGATACCAAGGGCGAGGGACGAAGAGAACCATTTTCCTGCTCGTTGAAACGAGGCGGACCAATAGGCAAAGTTCTCGTCCATCGGTGGCTACCGGAATGTCCTCAACAATAGTAACAGGGTCTTGCTGGCAGAATTGTACACCGAGGTGTTTACATAAGCAGAAGAATATTACTGCTTAGATCATATAGATCACAAGAAAGGTTACACCAAATAATGGAAATGAAAATGTGAACATCAGATCAAACAGAACAATGGAAAGGAAAATGTGTTTGACACATACACCAGGGGTATACCCTTCCCAAGGACAAGCGGAGCATGATATCCATGACAGGATAGAAAGTAGAAAACCCTTTAGGTAAGGGGGGGGGAATTTCAAGACATTACCCATACAACGGTGTTTGGATAATTGAGCAGGAAACACTTAGCATCGGGTTCAAATATTCCTGTTGAAAATCGGGGTACCATAGACATGCTTCGAGGTAGCATTGACATGGTATTCAAGCAAAGGTCAGACTTTGTGATACACAAAGGATCCATCAGGAACAACTCATAGAATAAGTCTTTCAATTTCCTCATGGAAGGATGGATAACCTTGCTAAAAGGAAACTATAATGGTAGGTCCTCCGGCCAGGTGTGCCGGGCATCACATCACCTTACCGGGTCATGAAAGAACATTGTTATTACCCTTGCAAATATATTCCAACCATCATATCTGACGGAGCTTCAGATCTGATCGGTGTTAGGATACGTCAGACTCAGGATGCCTGAGAAGAAAGTGCAACGTAAATTGTCGGGATGACATTGTAAGATTCCCGGGAATTGAACTATGGAAGCGAGTCCCGGAACAAGAGCTCATCATTAAACCAAGGAGAGAATGAGGGGTGGCTGATCGACTCAACGACAATTTATTGAGATTTCCAAAAGATGGATTTCCACACTTATGTGAACAAGGAGATAACCTTTGTCATATCAAATGATATAAAGAGGTATACTCGAGAAAAGCATACACAGTTAAACATTGGTTGAAAGGTCCACCCGAAATATGGACTTAGGTAGCATGATCAATGTTAGGCTAGTGATTCGATAACAAATGGTCTAAGAATGAAATATCGACCATTAACTTCAAAGCAATCAGGTTGCTAGAAGTGCAGAATCCATACAACACCGTTCACTTGTGGGTACCCCGGTTGGAATCAACACGAGGACCAAGAAAGAATGGTGATGGTGAGAAGTATCATTATAGCAAGAATTCTTAAGAGGTGGAGCAATCCTCACAACCTTCTTGACATTAAAGATGGTAATACTCCGCGGTAGAACATATCATAAGTCGGATAACAAGGAACTCAAGGTACAACACAAATCAGGAACAAGTTTTATGTTGGAGGGAATGCAATAATGTTGTCGATAATAACCCAAATCATCGAGGGCAAAGGATGCTATTTCTCATCAAGAGTTCGATTGATATCCTGGAAACACTCAGAATGTTGATGATGATCACTACACATTTGTCGAGAGATTTCATGAGGATGTAATCGATCGGCGATGACATCAAGTCAAAGGAATGATGAAGCGAAAGGTTATTCAAACCACGGGTATGACACAACTCGAAATCAAGTTTGATGTTCAAGGCGAATGATAAGACGAGGAAGATCGACGTAAGCTTGGCTCATCGTCGAAGTGGTGCTCCGAGAATAAGGACCAGGTAGCATAGTTAAAATCACCACGACAATGATATAGCCATACAGGCTAGGAATGGCGTGGTCGGGTACAAACTCGTACTTAAAGAAGATTATCAAGTGTCGTTGAACCGTATTGCAGACTCGGTTCAGTTATCGGTGTCTTTGAGTGTTTAATAACTCAGAGCCCATGAAAAATTGTAATCGGTGAGTATGTAGTACTTAATGAAGAACTCATAAGGAATTATGATGCTCCAAGATAATCTCGAGATACCAGGGGGTAATACTCGACGGTAGATCAAAGTAGAGGTTGGACTGGGGTATTGCTCTATAGAAGGCAAGTGCTTAAACTTGCACAGGAAATGGTATTTAAAGGAGAACATGGTCGGAACCATGATTGCAAAGGATCAATTCACCGATACCAAAGGATACTATATCAAGGAAATAGTTACAAGAAGCTTCCATGATAGGATCTACATTGTGTCCATGGGCATGAACACAAAGTTCAAGGTCGACTCTCACTTCTTCAATGTATAACCTTCCATTCACTCCTCGCTTTGATAAAGTCATTAGTGTTGAAAGTTATTCCTGGTGAAATACCAGATGAGTATGACTCGTGAAAACTTCCGAGGTCACACATATAAAGGAAGGCATCGGATCAACCCGTTAGGGTATCGTGGAAACATATACCACAATATTCAAGAGTAGATATCACCAGCTCGAAAGCAGAGCATGGTTGGCCAAGCACATGATACCATTTACCAAGGGCATTATGTATCAGGTAAAGAACTCACAAGATTTTTGGTTGTGAAGGACATTGTCGGATAATAACCCGGCAATGGGTAAGGCGATCCACAACGGGGCTGATGTGAGTATCGGTACTCAACCAAAGGAAGAAGGAATGCCATGGCATCGGGTTATAGAAACAACTGACTAATTCAAAGCTTAATGCATAGAAATTTTATGATCTCCAGATCAAGGGATCAGAAGCAATCGTTCTGATCAAAAATGAATAAGTTCAACAGACTTGGAAGCACTAACGATCAAGGCATTGATTGGTCAAGAACCAGCTCATATCCAAATGACGTCTGAGCCAGAAGGATGAACCCTAGGATTCGAGTGAGGAATGCGAGCATCCTCAACATATTGAATCAATGGACTTAAAATGATAAAGACAAGGGAGGCCAATAAGATTACGAAACTTATGGGATTAACCATAATGCAAGCAAGCGAGAATTTCAAGAGCAATAGGCTACTCGGGATTTTCGGAAGATCGAATGATATTTTGAAGTCTTTGGCGAAACACATGAACAACGGGGAATGAGGGATACTCAATAAGTGCGAGAATTATCCGTAGGGGTATTCAGGTGACAAGGAACAGCAAGGCAGTAAGCTCAAAGGATTCTCGGAGTACCTTGTAATAACAAGATCGTCTGGGAATAAAAGTAAGCACGACAGGTGTAAGTATTTATCCATAGGGATATTTCGGTGGTAGGGAATTGCAAAAGCAACAGGCACAAGGTCTCGAGAGAATATCGGAGAGTATTGTCAGAATCTTCTGTTGAAGCAGTCGGTCCTCCGTAATGAAAGGGCTCTCCGGCGGGAAGTGGTAACGAGAACCTAGAGTTAGATTTTAGCAAAATCATTTAACCCGAAAAGAAGAGAGGTCAGAGTCCCAGAGTAAAGGTCGAGGAGTAAAAGATCCTAGTACCACCCAATGGCGACGTGGGCCCGTAAGGCACACAGCCATGTTAGTAAAGTTTTGCAATGTCTAGACTCGACTTCGGCCAAGGAGTGTGGAAGGGGGATTCCTACAGGCAGTCGGCTCTGATACCAACTTGTGACGCCCCCGATTCAATCGTACACTAATCATGCACGCAAAAGTGTACGATCAAGATCAGGGACTCACGGGAAGATATCACAACACAACTCTACAAATAAAATAAGTCATTCAAGCATCATAATACAAGCCAGGGGCCTCGAGGGCTCGAATACAAGTGCTCGATCATAGACGAGTCAGCGGAAGCAACAATATCTGAGCACAGACATAAGTTAAACAAGTTTGCCTTAAGAAGGCTAGCACAAACTGGGATACAGATCGAACGAGGCGCAGGCCTCCTGCCTGGGATCCTCCTAGCTACTCCTGGTCTTCGCCAGCGGACTGCACGTAGTAGCAGGCACCTCCGGGATAGTAGTCGTCATCGACGGTGGCGTCTGGATCCTGGGCTCCATCATCTGGTTGCGGCAACCGGGTAGAAGGGAAAGGGGAAAAAGGGGAGAAAAGCAACCGTGAGTACTCATCCAAAGTACTCGCAAGCAAGGAGCTACACTACATATGCATGGATATATGTGTAAAGGGCCATATCAGTGGACTGAAGTGCAGAATGCCAGAATAAGAGGGGGATAGCTAGTCTTATCGAAGACTATGCTTCTGGTCGCCTCCGTCTTGCAGCATATAGAAGAGAGTAGACTGAAGTCCTCCAAGTAGCATCGTATAGCATAATCCTACCCGGCGATCCCCTCCTCGATGCCCTGTTAGAGAGCGATCACCGGATTGTATCTGGCACTTGGAAGGGTGTGTTTTATTAAGTATCCGGTTCTAGTTGTCATAAGGTCAAGGTACAACTCCGGGTCGTCCTTTTACCGAGGGACACGGCTATTCGAATAGATAAACTTCCCTGCAGGGGTGCACCACATAGCCCAACACGCTTGATCCCATTTGGCCGGACACACTTTCCTGGGTCATGCCCGGCCTCGGAAGATCAACACGTCGCAGCCCCACCTAGGCACAACAGAGCGGTCAGCACGCCGGTCTAAACCTAAGCGCGCAGGGGTCTGGGCCCATCGCCCTGAGCACACCTGCACGTTGCGAACGCGGCCGGAAGCAGACCTAGCCTAGTGGCGTTCCAGTCCAATCCGGCGCGCGCCACTCAGTCGCCGACATCAAGAAGTGCTTCGGCTGATACCACGACGTCGGGATACCCATAACTACTCCCGCGTAGGTGGTTAGTGCGTATAGACCAAATGGCCAGACTCAGATCAAATACCCAGATCTCGTTAAGCGTGTTAAGTATCCGCGAACGCCGGCAGGGCCAGGCCCACCTCTCTCCTAGGTGGTCTCAAACCTGCCATGTCGCTCCGCCACAAAGTAACAGTCAGGGGCCGTCGGGAACCCAGGCCCACCACTACCTGGGTGGAACCACCTGCCCCTTCAGCCCCCAACTCCGATCAGTATCACAGACAATGTAACAGTGTAAGTATATAGTATATGCCCGCGATCACTTCCCGAAGTGATCACGCCCCAGTAATATAGCATGGCAGACGGACAAGAGTGTAGGGCCACTGATGGAACACTAGCATCCTATACTAAGCAGTAGGATTGCAGGTACAGGTATCAACAGCAGTATCAAAGACAGGCTATGCATCAGGATAGGAATAACGAAAGCAGTAACATGCTACACTACTCTAATGCAAGCAGTAAGAGCAGAGTAGGCGATATCTGGTGATCAAGGGGGGGGGCTTGCCTGGTTGCTCTGGCAAGAGAGAGGGGTCGTCAACTCCGTAGTCGAACGGGGCAGCAGCAGCGTCGGTCTCGGTGTCTAGCGGAAGAAGAGGGGGGAGAAACAATAAATACAACGCAAACAGATGCATAACGATGCATGACAAAGCAAGGCGTGATGCTAGGCGTGCCCTAACGCGGTATGAGGTGATACCGGTGAGGGGGGAAACAACCGGGAAAGTACCCCCGGTGTTTCGCGTTTTCGGGCAGAGCAGCCGGAGGGGGAAAGTTGCGAGTTCGAAAGGTTAGGGGGGTGTGGCGGACGAACGGGCTGCGTATCCTGGTTCGTCTCATCGTTCTGAGCAACTTTCATGTTGAAAATATTATAATCCGAATTATGGATTAAAAGATATGATTTTATAAAAGTTTTATTAATTTCTGGAATTTAATTAATTAATTAATTCGAAATAGAATTATGACATCAGCATGATGTCATGCTGACGTCAGCAGTGAACAGGGTTGACTTGGTCAACCTGACCAGTGGGTCCCACTGGTCGGTGACTCATATTAGTTCAACAGATTAATTAAACTAATCGAAATTAATTAGAGGGGGGGTGGGCCCCACTGTCATACTAATTACTTAGCTACTTAACAACTTAACAGTAGTTAATTAGGTTAATTAATCTTAATTGGTTAACTTAATCAGAATTAATTAAATTAATTAATTAATTAATTAATTTTATTACTTATTATTATTTTATATTTATTATTATTTTTATTATTTTTATTTATTAAAAACATTCTCTAGGGCTGGGGCCCCCATGTCATAGGGTCAGGGAGGAGCCCTAGCGGGCGCGCGGGTTACGGGCGCCTGGAGCGGGTGCTGGCGGGCGAACCCGACGGGCGCGGGCAAGGCGCTGCCCGCCAGGACGCGGGGTGAGGCCGTGGCCACGGCAGGGTTCGCCGGTCGGCCACGATAGGCGCAGGGGGCGGCGCGATGCGGTCGGCGGCGATGGCTGTGCGCGATGGGCGTGGCCGGCGTGAGGAGGACGCCCAGCGAATGGAGCAGCGATGCGGCACCTGCACGGGTATGTGGACATGGCGGAGCAGGGATTCGGGGCTGCGTGGCCGGAGCGGACGGCGAGCAAAGGCGGCACTCGCGTGCGCGCGCGGTGGCAGGAGAGCAGGGCCGTCGAAAGGCAGCGACGGGTGTCGCGGGCGCGAGCAGCGCGAGGGCAGAGGCGCGCGGGGCAAAGGCCGGTGCGGGGGCCGCGGTGAGCGCGGTGGTTGGCCGGGATGGCAGGGGCGAACGGGGCGCCGGTGGCACGGTGGTGGTCGCGAGGAGCGGGGGCAGCGCAGCTGCAGGAGCAGCAGCACGCGGTAGCCGGCCACGCCACAAGGGCGAGCGCGTGCGGTGACACGCCGGGCGGGGCGGGGCCGCGGTGACCGGGCGGAGCAAGGGGGAGAGAGGAGGGCGAGCTCACGGGGAGGGACGCGTAGGGTCTCGGGCAGCGGTCCTCGGGGAGGGGACGGGGACGACGGCGCCGGAAGAGAGGCAGGCCGGCGAGGACGAGGAGGCAGGCCGGCGTAGGGGACGGCAGGGGAGGGGCTCTGGGCTGCGGCGTCCTGGTGAGGGGCGGCGCGGGGGTCGATCCCGATCTAGATTGGATCGGGAGGGGGGAGTGGGGGCGATGGGGGGAATGTGGGGTGGCGCTAGGGTTCGGCTGAGTAGGGAGGGGGGGTTATGCGGGGGCGACTGGGCCAGCCTGGGGGCCCGATGGCCTGCTGGGCCGAGGCCCAGTTGGGGGGTCCTTCTTTTTTTTGTAAGTTTAATTTTCTGTTTTATTCTTTTCCTTTTTTTATTCTATTACTCTTCTGTTTTCTTTTATTTTAGTTTTATAAAATTTAAAAGCGACAACTAATTTGGTGTTATTAAATCGGTCACACCCCCAAACATTTTTGGCACTTTCAATAAAGTATTTTGCATTGGCTTATTATCTTAAAAGCATTTTATATAATTATTCTTTTGTTGTTTTAGTTTATTTAGTGCATTTAAGTATTTTATTAAAAGATGATTTCTTCACCAACATTTATTATGGATTATTTGACACATTAGGAACAATTTAGTTTTGACTTTTGAAAACTTCAATGGTTTTGACTTTAATTCAAATTTGAATTTGGATCGGCTCTGAACTAATGCGAGATTATCAACAATAATCGAGGTGACGTGGCATCATTACCAGAGGGTTACTGTAGCTTGATTACCCGGGCGCCACAATTCTCCTCCACTACAAGAAATCTCGTCCCGAGATTTAGGAGGGAGCAAGGGGGGAAGGGATTGGGTTACGAAAAATCTAACAGGTCTCCTCGGCCTTGATTGCTCTCCTCCAAGTGGTCGATCTATTATATTGATGTCTTCATTTCTCTACTTTAGGTCATCATGATGAAGCCGGCATCCTTTCTTCGGGATCTTCATCGTATTTATGAATAGGTAACGAGGCAGGTCGGCAACGACAGAATGTTATTAGGGTAATGATCTGGGATTAATCAATGAAGGAGCATACAAGTACCTCTCGAGTTTGAACAATTAAGACACATCGAGAGTAAAGTTGGAAGGTACAATAAGAAGTTTCAGGCAGCCAGGCAATCGTTTAATGCCTAGACAGAAGGTGAAAGTGGTTTCAAAGCCACGGAACAATTATTGTGTCCGATGCTAGAATTGATGATCTCATCGGAAGATGGCTCATGAATTACATATGAGTCCACGCGGGAGGAATAACTTTGGAAACAGGGGGTGTACATGGGAGTCAGGTTTCGATCCTGTGGAACTGTGGGTTATGGGCCCACCATGTGGTTGAAAGTAGGAAGGAGGCCGACATCTTGCACGGTCACGATAGTAAGGCGTGTCAGAGGTTAGCCTGTCAGTTATGTCGGCAACAACATCGATACCAAGGGCGATGGACGAAGAGAACCATTTTCCTGCTCGTTGAAACGAGGCGGACCAATAGGCAAAGTTCTCGTCCATCGGTGGCTACCGGAATGTCCTCAACAATAGTAACAGGGTCTTGCTGGCAGAATTGTACACCGAGGTGTTTACATAAGCAGAAGAATATTACTGCTTAGATCATATAGATCACAAGAAAGGTTACACCAAATAATGGAAATGAAAATGTGAACATCAGATCAAACAGAACAATGGAAAGGAAAATGTGTTTGACACATACACCAGGGGTATACCCTTCCCAAGGACAAGCGGAGCATGATATCCATGACAGGATAGAAAGTAGAAAACCCTTTAGGTAAGGGGGGGGGGAATTTCAAGACATTACCCATACAACGGTGTTTGGATAATTGAGCAGGAAACACTTAGCATCGGGTTCAAATATTCCTGTTGAAAATCGGGGTACCATAGACATGCTTCGAGGTAGCATTGACATGGTATTCAAGCAAAGGTCAGACTTTGTGATACACAAAGGATCCATCAGGAACAACTCATAGAATAAGTCTTTCAATTTACTCATGGAAGGATGGATAACCTTGCTAAAAGGAAACTATAATGGTAGGTCCTCCGGCCAGGTGTGCCGGGCATCACATCACCTTACCGGGTCATGAAAGAACATTGTTATTACCCTTGCAAATATATTCCAACCATCATATCTGACCGAGCTTCAGATCTGATCGGTGTTAGGATACGTCAGACTCAGGATGCCTGAGAAGAAAGTGCAACGTAAATTGTCGGGATGACATTGTAAGATTCCCGGGAATTGAACTATGGAAGCGAGTCCCGGAACAAGAGCTCATCATTAAACCAAGGAGAGAATGAGGGGTGGCTGATCGACTCAACGACAATTTATTGAGATTTCCAAAAGATGGATTTCCACACTTATGTGAACAAGGAGATAACCTTTGTCATATCAAATGATATAAAGAGGTATACTCGAGAAAAGCATACACAGTTAAACATTGGTTGAAAGGTCCACCCGAAATATGGACTTAGGTAGCATGATCAATGTTAGGCTAGTGATTCGATAACAAATGGTCTAAGAATGAAATATCGACCATTAACTTCAAAGCAATCAGGTTGCTAGAAGTGCAGAATCCATACAACACCGTTCACTTGTGGGTACCCCGGTTGGAATCAACACGAGGACCAAGAAAGAATGGTGATGGTGAGAAGTATCATTATAGCAAGAATTCTTAAGAGGTGGAGCAATCCTCACAACCTTCTTGACATTAAAGATGGTAATACTCCGCGGTAGAACATATCATAAGTCGGATAACAAGGAACTCAAGGTACAACACAAATCAGGAACAAGTTTTATGTTGGAGGGAATGCAATAATGTTGTCGATAATAACCCAAATCATCGAGGGCAAAGGATGCTATTTCTCATCAAGAGTTCGATTGATATCCTGGAAACACTCAGAATGTTGATGATGATCACTACACATTTGTCGAGAGATTTCATGAGGATGTAATCGATCGGCGATGACATCAAGTCAAAGGAATGATGAAGCGAAAGGTTATTCAAACCACGGGTATGACACAACTCGAAATCAAGTTTGATGTTCAAGGCGAATGATAAGACGAGGAAGATCGACGTAAGCTTGGCTCATCGTCGAAGTGGTGCTCCGAGAATAAGGACCAGGTAGCATAGTTAAAATCACCACGACAATGATATAGCCATACAGGCTAGGAATGGCGTGGTCGGGTACAAACTCGTACTTAAAGAAGATTATCAAGTGTCGTTGAACCGTATTGCAGACTCGGTTCAGTTATCGGTGTCTTTGAGTGTTTAATAACTCAGAGCCCATGAAAAATTGTAATCGGTGAGTATGTAGTACTTAATGAAGAACTCATAAGGAATTATGATGCTCCAAGATAATCTCGAGATACCAGGGGGTAATACTCGACGGTAGATCAAAGTAGAGGTTGGACTGGGGTATTGCTCTATAGAAGGCAAGTGCTTAAACTTGCACAGGAAATGGTATTTAAAGGAGAACATGGTCGGAACCATGATTGCAAAGGATCAATTCACCGATACCAAAGGATACTATATCAAGGAAATAGTTACAAGAAGCTTCCATGATAGGATCTACATCGTGTCCATGGGCATGAACACAAAGTTCAAGGTCGACTCTCACTTCTTCAATGTATAACCTTCCATTCACTCCTCGCTTTGATAAAGTCATTAGTGTTGAAAGTTATACCTGGTGAAATACCAGATGAGTATGACTCGTGAAAACTTCCGAGGTCACACATATAAAGGAAGGCATCGGATCAACCCGTTAGGGTATCGTGGAAACATATACCACAATATTCAAGAGTAGATATCACCAGCTCGAAAGCAGAGCATGGTTGGCCAAGCACATGATACCATTTACCAAGGGCATTATGTATCAGGTAAAGAACTCACAAGATTTTTGGTTGTGAAGGACATTGTCGGATAATAACCCGGCAATGGGTAAGGCGATCCACAACGGGGCTGATGTGAGTATTGGTACTCAACCAAAGGAAGAAGGAATGCCATGGCATCGGGTTATAGAAACAACTGACTAATTCAAAGCTTAATGCATAGAAATTTTATGATCTCCAGATCAAGGGATCAGAAGCAATCGTTCTGATCGAAAATGAATAAGTTCAATAGACTTGGAAGCACTAACGATCAAGGCATTGATTGGTCAAGAACCAGCTCATATCCAAATGACGTCTGAGCCAGAAGGATGAATCCTAGGATTCGACTGAGGAATGCGAGCATCCTCAACATATTGAATCAATGGACTTAACATGATAAAGACAAGGGAGGCCAATAAGATTACGAAACTTATGGGATTAACCATAATGCAAGCAAGCGAGAATTTCAAGAGCAATAGGCTACTCGGGATTTTCGGAAGATCCAATGATATTTTGAAGTCTTTGGCGAAACACATGAACAACGGGGAATGAGGGATACTCGATAAGTGCGAGAATTATCCGTAGGGGTATTCAGGTGACAAGGAACAGCAAGGCAGTAAGCTCAAAGGATTCTCGGAGTACCTTGTAATAACAAGATCGTCTGGGAATAAAAGTAAGCACGACAGGTGTAAGTATTTATCCATAGGGATATTTCGGTGGTAGGGAATTGCAAAAGTAACAGGCACAAGGTCTCGAGAGAATATCGGAGAGTATTGTCAGAATCTTCTGTTGAAGCAGTCGGTCCTCCGTAATGAAAGGGCTATCCGGCGGGAAGTGGTAACGAGAACCTAGAGTTAGATTTTAGCAAAATCATTTAACCCGAATAGAAGAGAGGTCAGAGTCCCAGAGTAAAGGTCGAGGAGTAAAAGATCCTAGTACCACCCAATGGCGACGTGGGCCCGTAAGGCACACAGCCATGTTAGTAAAGTTTTGCAATGTCTAGACTCGACTTCGGCCAAGGAGTGTGGAAGGGGGATTCCTACAGGCAGTCGGCTCTGATACCAACTTGTGACGCCCCCGATTCAATCGTACACTAATCATGCACGCAAATGTGTACGATCAAGATCAGGGACTCACGGGAAGATATCACAACACAGCTCTACAAATAAAATAAGTCATACAAGCATCATAATACAAGCCAGGGGCCTCGAGGGCTCGAATACAAGTGCTCGATCATAGACGAGTCAGCGGAAGCAACAATATCTGAGCACAGACATAAGTTAAACAAGTTTGCCTTAAGAAGGCTAGCACAAACTGGGATACAGATCGAACGAGGCGCAGGCCTCCTGCCTGGGATCCTCCTAGCTACTCCTGGTCGTCGCCAGCGGACTGCACGTAGTAGCAGGCACCTCCGGGATAGTAGTCGTCATCGACGGTGGCGTCTGGATCCTGGGCTCCATCATCTGGTTGCAGCAACCGGGTAGAAGGGAAAGGGGAAAAAGGGGAGAAAAGCAACCGTGAGTACTCATCCAAAGTACTCGCAAGCAAGGAGCTACACTACATATGCATGGATATATGTGTAAAGGGCCATATCAGCGGACTGAACTGCAGAATGCCAGAATAAGAGGGGGATAGCTAGTCTTATCGAAGACTACGCTTCTGGTCGCCTCCGTCTTGCAGCATATAGAAGAGAGTAGACTGAAGTCCTCCAAGTAGCATCGTATAGCATAATCCTACCCGGCGATCCCCTCCTCGATGCCCTGTTAGAGAGCGATCACCGGGTTGTATCTGGCACTTGGAAGGGTGTGTTTTATTAAGTATCCGGTTCTAGTTGTCATAAGGTCAAGGTACAACTCCGGGTCGTCCTTTTACCGAGGGACACGGCTATTCGAATAGATAAACTTCCCTGCAGGGGTGCACCACATAGCCCAACACGCTTGATCCCATTTGGCCGGACACACTTTCCTGGGTCATGCCCGGCCTCGGAAGATCAACACGTCGCAGCCCCACCTAGGCACAACAGAGCGGTCAGCACGCCGGTCTAAACCTAAGCGCGCAGGGGTCTGGGCCCATCGCCCTGAGCACACCTGCACGTTGCGAACGCGGCCGGAAGCAGACCTAGCCTAGTGGCGTTCCAGTCCAATCCGGCGCGCGCCACTCAGTCGCTGATGTCAAGAAGTGCTTCGGCTGATACCACGACGTCGGGATACCCATAACTACTCCCGCGTAGGTGGTTAGTGCGTATAGACCAAATGGCCAGACTCAGATCAAATACCCAGATCTCGTTAAGCGTGTTAAGTATCCGCGAACGCCGGCAGGGCCAGGCCCACCTCTCTCCTAGGTGGTCTCGAACCTGCCATGTCGCTCCGCCACAAAGTAACAGTCAGGGGCCGTCGGGAACCCAGGCCCACCACTACCTGGGTGGAACCACCTGCCCCTTCAGCCCCCAACTCCGATCAGTATCACAGACAATGTAACAGTGTAAGTATATAGTATATGCCCGCGATCACTCCCCGAAGTGATCACGGCCCAGTAATATAGCATGGCAGACGGACAAGAGTGTAGGGCCACTGATGGAACACTAGCATCCTATACTAAGCAGTAGGATTGCAGGTACAGGTATCAACAGCAGTATCAAAGACAGGCTATGCATCAGGATAGGAATAACGAAAGCAGTAACATGCTACACTACTCTAATGCAAGCAGTAAGAGCAGAGTAGGCGCTATCTGGTGATCAAGGGGGGGGGGCTTGCCTGGTTGCTCTGGCAAGAGAGAGGGGTCGTCAACTCCGTAGTCGAACGGGGCAGCAGCAGCGTCGGTCTCGGTGTCTAGCGGAAGAAGAGGGGGGAGAAACAATAAATACAACGCAAACAGATGCACAACGATGCATGACAAAGCAAGGCGTGATGCTAGGCGTGCCCTAACGCGGTATGAGGTGATACCGGTGAGGGGGGAAACAACCGGGAAAGTACCCCCGGTGTTTCGCGTTTTCGGGCAGAGGAGCCGGAGGGGGAAAGTTGCGAGTTCGAAAGGTTAGGGGGGTGTGGCGGGCGAACGGGCTGCGTATCCTGGTTCGTCTCATCGTTCTGAGCAACTTTCATGTTGAAAATATTTTAATCCGAATTACGGATTAAAAGATATGATTTTATAAAAGTTTTATTAATTTCTGGAATTTAATTAATTAATTAATTCGAAATAGAATTATGACATCAGCATGATGTCATGCTGACGTCAGCAGTGAACAGGGTTGACTTGGTCAACCTGACCAGTGGGTCCCACTGGTCGGTGACTCATATTAATTCAACAGATTAATTAAACTAATCGAAATTAATTAGAGGGGGGGTGGGCCAAACTGTCATACTAATTACTTAGCTACTTAACAACTTAACAGTAGTTAATTAGGTTCATTAATCTTAATTGGTTAACTTAATCAGAATTAATTAAATTAATTAACTAATTAATTAATTTTATTACTTATTATTATTTTATATTTATTATTATTTTTATTTATTAAAAACATTCTCTGGGGCTGGGGCCCCCATGTCATAGGGTCAGGGAGGAGCCCTAGCGGGCGCGCGGGTTACGGGCGCCTGGAGCGGGTGCTGGCGGGCGAACCCGATGGGCGCGGGCAAGGCGCTACCCGCCAGGACGCGGGGTGAGGCCGTGGCCACGGCAGGGTTCGCCGGCCGGCCACGATAGGCGCAGGGGGCGGCGCGATGCGGTCGGCGGCGATGGCTGTGCGCGATGGGCGTGGCCGGCGTGAGGAGGACGCCCAGCGAATGGAGCAGCGATGCGGCACCTGCATGGGTATGTGGACATGGCGGAGCAGGGATTCGGGGCTGCGTGGCCGGAGCGGACGGCGAGCAAAGGCGGCACTCGCGTGCGCGCGCGGTGGCAGGAGAGCAGGGCCGTCGAAAGGCAGCGACGGGTGTCGCGGGCGCGAGCAGCGCGAGGGCAGAGGCGCGCGGGGCAAAGGCCGGTGCGGGGGCCGCGGTGAGCGCGGTGGTTGGCCGGGATGGCAGGGGCGAACGGGGTGCCGGTGGCACGGTGGTGGTCGCGAGGAGCGGGGGCAGCGCAGTTCCAGGAGCAGCAGCACGCGGTAGCCGGCCACGCCACGAGCGCGAGCGCGTGCGGTGACACGCCGGGCGGGGCGGGGCCGCGGTGACCGGGCGGAGCAAGGGGGAGAGAGGAGGGCGAGCTCACGGGGAGGGACGCGTAGGGTCTCGGGCAGCGGTGCTCGGGGAGGGGACGGGGACGACGGCGCCGGAAGAGAGGCAGGCCGGCGAGGACGAGGAGGCAGGCCGGCGTAGGGGACGGCGGGGGGGGGCTTTGGGCGGCGGCGTCCTGGTGAGGGGCGGCGCGGGGGTCGATCCCGATCCAGATTGGATCGGGAGGGGGGAGTGGGGGCGATGGGGGGAATGTGGGGTGGCGCTAGGGTTCGGCTGAGTGGGGAGGGGGGGTTATGCGGGGGCGACTGGGCCAGCCTGGGGGCCCGATGGCCTGCTGGGCCGAGGCCCAGTTGGGGGGTCCTTCTTTTTTTTTGTAAGTTTAATTTTCTGTTTTATTCTTTTCCTTTTTTTTATTCTATTACTCTTCTGTTTTCTTTTATATTAGTTTTATAAAATTTAAAAGCGACAACTAATTTGGTGTTATTAAATCGGTCACACCCCCAAACATTTTTGGCACTTTCAATAAAGTATTTTGCATTGGCTTATTATCTTAAAAGCATTTTATATAATTATTCTTTTGTTGTTTTAGTTTATTTAGTGCATTTAAGTATTTTATTAAAAGATGATTTCTTCACCAACATTTATTATGGATTATTTGACACATTAGGAACAATTTAGTTTTGACTTTTGAAAACTTCAATGGTTTTGACTTTAATTCAAATTTGAATTTGGATCGGCTCTGAACTAACGCGAGATTATCAACAATAATCGAGGTGACGTGGCATCATTACCAGAGGGTTACTGTAGCTTGATTACCCGGGCGCCACAACTTGTCATGTCATGCATCACTATGCACCTGCTTGCCTAAATATTTATTGTTTCTTCCCCCTCTTCTCTCTCTAGACACCGAGACCGACGCCGCTGCTACCCAGTACGACTACGGAGTTGACGACCCCTCTTTCTTGCCAGAGCAACCAGGCAAGCCCCCCCTTGATCACCAGGTATCGCCTATTCTTCTCTATACTGCTTGCATTAGAATAGTTTAGCATGTTACTGCTTTCAGTTAATCCTATACTGCTGCATAGCCTGTCCTTGCTACTACTGTTGTTACCCTTACCTGCTATCCTACTGCTTAGTATAGGATGCTAGTGTTCCATCAGTGGCCCTACATTCTTGTCCGTCTGCCATGCTATACTACTGGGCCGTGATCACTTCGGGAGGTGATCACGGGCATATACTATGTACTTTACACTGTTACATTACCTGTGATACTGTTCGGAGATGGGGGCTGAAGGGGCAGGTGGCTCCATCCCGGTAGAGGTGGGCCTGGGTTCCCGACGGCCCCCGACTGTTACTTTGAGGCGGAGCGACAGGGGAGGTTGAGACCACCTAGGAAAGAGGTGGCCTGGCCCTGGTCGGCGTTCGCAGTTACTTAACACGCTTAACGAGATCTGGGTATTTGATCTAAGTCTGGCCATTTGGTCTATACGCACTAACCATCTACGCGGGAGTAGTTATGGGTATCCCGGCGTCGTAGTATCAGCCAAAGCCTTCCTGATGTCAGCGACTGAGCGGCGCGCGCCAGATTAGACCGCGTGACGTGACTTCCGTTGTACTGGAGGTTGCTAGGTCTGCTTCCGGCCGCCCACGCAACATGCAGGTGTGCTAAGGGCGATGGGCCCAGACCCCTGTGCGCTTAGGTTTAGATCGACGTGCTGACCTCTCTGTTGTGCCTAGGTGGGGCTGCGACGTGTTGATCTTCCGAGGCCGGGCATGACCCAGGAAAGTGTGTCCGGCCAAATGGGATCAAGCGTGTTGGGTTATGTGGTGCACCCCTGCAGGGAAGTTAATCTATTCAAATAGCCGTGTCCCTCGGAAAAAGGACGACCCAGAGTTGTACCTTGACCTTATGACAACTAGAACCGGATACTTAATAAAACACACCCTTCCAAGCGCCACATACAGCCCGGTGATCGCTCTCCAACAAGGCATCGAGGAGGGGATCGCCAGGTAGGATTATGCTATGCGATGCTACTTGGAGGACTTCAGTCTACTCTCTTCCATATGCTGCAAGACGGAGGCTGCCAGAAGCGTAGTCTTCGACGGGATTAGATATCCCCCTCTTATTCTGGCATTCTGCAGTTCAGTCCACTGATATGGCCCCTTACACATATATCCATGCATATGTAGTGTAGCTCCTTGCTTGCGAGTACTTTGGATGAGTATTCACGGTTGCCTTGTTTCCCCTTTTCCCCATCTCTCTACCCGATTGCTGCAACCAGACGATGGAGCCCAAGATCCAGACGCCACCGTCGACGACGACTCCTTCTACACTGGAGGTGCCTACTACTACGTGCAGCCCGCTGACGACGACCAAGAGTAGTTTAGGAGGATCCCAGGCAGGAGGCCTGCGCCTCTTTCGATCTGTATCCCAGTTTGTGCTAGTCTTCTTAAGGCAAACTTGTTTAACTTATGTCTGTACTCAGATATTGTTGCTTCTGCTGACTCGTCTATGATCGAGCACTTGTATTCGAGCCCTCGAGGCCCCTGGCTTGTATTATGGTGCTTGTATGACTTATTTTATTTATAGAGTTGTGTTGTGATATCTTCCCATGAGTCCCTGATCTTGACCGTACACATTTGCGTGCTTGATTAGTGTATGATTGAATCGGGGGCGTCACAAGTTGGTATCAGAGCCGACTGCCTGTAGGAATCCCCCTTTCCTACTCCTTGGACGAAGTCGAGTCTAGGCATTGCAAAACTTTTACTAACTTGGCTGTGTGTCTTATGGGAACACGTCGCCATCGGGTGGTAGTAGGATCTTTTACTCCTTGATCTATACTCTGGGACTCTGACATCTCTTCTATTCGAGTTAAATGATTTTGCTAAAATCTAACTCTAGGTTCTCGTTACCACTTCCTGCCGGAGAGCCCTTTAATACGGATGATCGACTGCTTCAACGGAAGATTCTAACAATACTCTCGGATGTTCCCTCGATACTTTGTGCCATCCCTCTTCCAATTCCCCTTCCACCGTAAACCCTTAAGGATAACTACTTACAGTTGTTATTCTTACATTCATCCCCAGTTGGTCTTGTTATTACAAGATACCCCGAAACACTCGTCATTGTTTCGATAATCCTTTGAGCTTACCGCCTTGCAGTTCTTGACACATGAATATCCCTACGGATAATTTCTCACACTTACCGAGTATCCACTCATCCCCAGTTGATTCATGTATGTCATCAATCTTCGAAGTACCATTCGATCTTCCAAAAATCCTCAGGAGCCTATTGCTCTCGAAATTCTTGCTTTCTTACATTTTGGTTAATCCCATAAGTCTAGTAATCTTATTGGCATCCTTTGTCACTATGATTTAAGTCCGTTGAGTCTATATGTGTCCTAATGCACGCAATCATCAGTTGATCCTTATAAATTATCTTTCCGCTCAAACGTCTTTCGAACATGAGCTGGTTCTCGGCCAATCAGATTGCCATCGATGGTACCCCTAAGTCTATTCAACTTATCCATCCTTGATCAGAGCGTTGCTCCTGATCCCTTGACTTAAAAATTATAATTACTTTGCTATTTAAACATTGAATTATTCAGATGTCCTATAAACCGATGCATTCTTTCTTCCTCTTATTGGGTATCGATACTCACATCAGCTCCATTATGGATCGCCATATCCACTGTTGGATTATTGTCCGACAGTGTACTTCATAATTAATCACCTTGTGAGTTCTTTCTCCGATACATAATGCCTTTGGTAAATTGTATCCTCTCCTTTTGCCAACCATGCTCTGCTTTCGAGCTGGTGATATCTACTCTTGAAGATTGTGGTATATGTTTCCACGATACCCTAACGGGTTGATCCAATGTCTTCCTTTATATGTGTGAACTCGGAAGTTTTCACGAGTCATACTCATCTGGTATTTCACCAGGTAAAACTTTCAACACTAATGCCTTTATCCAAGCGAAAAGTGAATGGAAGGTTATACATTGAAGAAGTGGGAGTCAACCTTGAACCTTGCGTTCATGCCCAGGGACACGATGTATAACTTATCATGGAAGCTGCTCGTAAAAATAATTACCCCTTGTTATAAGTTCATCTTGTATCCGTGATTCGATCCTTTATGATCGTGGATTCCGACCATGTTCTCCTTTAAATACCATTTCTCGTGCAAGTTTAAGCACTTGTCTTCTGCAGAGCAATACCCCAGTCCAACCTCTACTTTGGTCCGTCGTCGAGTATTACCCCCTCCGGTATCTCGAGATTATCACGGAACTGCATAACTTCTTATGAGTTATTCTTCAAGTATTATTTCTCACTGATTCCTAAATTTTCCCCAGGTTCTGAGTTGTTAGACACTCAAGGACACCGACAGTGAATCGAGTCTGTACTCCGATTCAATAACTATAAGTAATTTTTATTGCTTATGAGTTTAATAATCCTTCAAGTCGTTCCTAGCCCGGTTGGCTATATCATTATCATGCTAAATTTTAACTGTGCTACCTGGTCCTTCTTCTCGGAACACAATTCTCGACGCTAAGCTAAGCTTACGCTGATTTCCTCGTCTTATCATTCCACCTCAGAAAACAAGCTTGGTTTCGAGTTTGTGTCGTACCCATGGTTCCAATAACCTCTTGCTTCATCATTCCTTTAACTTGATGACATCACCGATTGATTACATCTTCATGAAATCTCTCGACGAATGTGTCATGATCATCATCAGCATTCAGAGCTCTTCCAGGGTATCCATTGAATTCATGATGAGAATTACCATCCTTGCCCCTCGATGATTTGTGTTGTCATCGACTACTTCCTTGCCTTCTTTCCAACACAAACTTGTTCGTGTTGTGGCTGTACCTTGAGTTACTGGCTATCCAGCTTGTCTTATGTCCTACCTTGAAGTAATACCATCTTATATATCAAGAATGTTGTGAGAATTTCACCACCTCTCAAGAATTCTTGGTATGGTGATACTTCTCACCATCACCATTCTTTCTTTGTACCCGTGTTGTTTCTAACCGAAATACCGACAATTGAACTATGATGTGTGAATTCAAAACTTCTAGCAACCCTATTGCTTTGAAGTGAATGGTCGAGTTTCATTCTAATTCTTTTGTTCGTCAAGTCACCATGCTAACATTGATCGTGCAACCCAGCCCATATTTCGGGTGCACCTTTCAACCCATTTTTAATTGTGTATGTTCTCCTCCAGCATACATCATTAAGTCATTTGATCTAGCTAATGTAATCTCCTTGTTAACATAATTGTGGAAATCCATCCTTTTTGGAAATGTCAATGAATTATCGCTGAGTCAATCAGCCACCTCCTCACCTCTCCTTGGTTTAATGATGAACTCTTGTGTTGATACTCACTCCCATAGTTCATTTCCCGAGAATCTTACAATGTCATCTCGACAGTTTGTGTTGCACCTTTCTTCTTGATAGAGGCAAAGGTTTCCCGTCTTTCGATGAGATGGTGACTATCGTTTTGGAGGAAGTCGACTTTGACGATCCGACTACGAACGTGCGAGGACGTCGCGCCTTAGCAATCGCTAAACCAACTCCAAGAGGTTATTGACCACGCCGGAGCACGATCAACCTGACCATGAAGGTCTGTTTCCTGCAGGCAAACGAAGAACAAGCAAGAAAGTAAGATTGCAATCGGGATATTGCGAATATAAGAGGAAAGCTTTATTGATCAAGGTGGGGTTCTGTGATGCCTTGGTCTGGTCGTTGAACACAAACGAAGTACGCGAAGTTGCAGCTATGGCGAACTTTTAATCTAAACAAAACCCAAAGTCTAAACGACGCCCTAAGGGCTGTATATATGGAGGAAGAGGGGGGGGGAATTTCGTGGCCCTTGAGGAAGGGGTCCGAAACCAACCCTAACTCTTGTTTCCCCACACATACGGACTCTAAATACAGCCTATACTTAAGTATTTCGAAATTACATGGGCCTGGCCCAATAATAAGGTGATGCAGCACCTAGAATAGCCTCTGGACGAAATTTATGAAGTGGCATCTTGTATATTTCGTCCAAGGCTTCATTCACTCCTTATGGTGGCTTCAGAGTCCTGAAATCATCACTTGTAACTCCGTTCTTGTTCCCCTTGCGCATGCCTTCAACTCCATGCTTGTTCTTGCTCCAATGTTCATCCTTCTCCAAGCTATGCCCTTCATTTGTAAGCAAAACAAATGTATCCAATTTAGGCAGCATCATATTCTCATGAACATTAGAATCATTACCAAGAAACGAAAGTACCTGGTAATTTAATTGGCGTGCGCGAGCTCTAGTAATTGGTCCATCATATGTAACAGTAGGGGCTGTGGGTGTATCAATGGTATTGATGTCCTCATCATCCTCCCCTTCTTGAAATGAAGTCGTCCTCGACGGAAGCTCATCTTCCTCACCCAAATAAGGCTTCAAATCTGCAATGTTAAAACTGGGACTAACCCCAAAATCTGCAGGCAACTCAAGTTTATAGGCATTATCATTTTTTTTCTAACACCTTAAAAGGACCATCAGCACGTGGCATTAGCTTTGACTTGCGCAAATTAGGAAACCTATCCTTACGCAAATGTAACCAAACAAGATCTCCAGGTGCAAAGACAACACGTTTTCTACCCTTATCTCTAACAAGTTTATATTTAGCATTCATGCGCTCAATATTTTCCTTAGTTAACTCATGCATCTTTATGATCAAATCAGCACGTTGTTTAGCATCAAAATTAACCTTCTCCGAAGATGGAAGAGGCAACAAATCAATAGGTGCACGAGGTAGGAAACCATACACAATTTCAAAAGGGCACATCTTAGTAGTAGAATGCAATGAACGATTATAAGCAAATTCAATATGAGGCAAGCATTCTTCCCACATTTTCTTATTATTCTTCAAAACAACCCTAAGCATAGTAGACAAAGTTCTATTGACTACTTCAGTTTGTCCATCAGTTTGGGGGTGACAAGTAGTACTAAAAAGTAGTTTAGTCCCCAACTTAGCCCATAAACATCTCCAAAAGTGGCTAAGAAATTTAGTATCACGATCGGAAACAATAGTATTTGGCACACCATGCAAGCGAATAATTTCACAAAAGAACAAATCAGCAACATTAACAGCATCATCGCTTTTATGACATGGTATAAAGTGTGCCATTTTTTAGAATCTATCCACGACAACAAATATGCTATCCCTCCCCTTCTTTGTTCGAGGTAAACCTAAAACAAAGTCCATAGATATATCCTCCCAAGGAACACTAGGCACAGGCAAAGGCATATATAAACCATGAGGATTGAGTCGTGACATAGCTTTTTGACATGTAGTGCAGCGAGCAACAAAACGCTCAACATCCCGTCTCATCTTTAGCCAAAAGAAATGTGTAGCAAGTACGTCCTCCATTTTCTTCACGCCAAAATGTCCCATTAATCCTCCTCCATGCACCTCCTGCAACAACAAAAGACGAACAGAGCTAGCAGGAATGCATAGCTTGTTAGCGCGGGACACAAAACCATCATTAACAACGAACTTGTTCCATGTTCTTCCTTGTTTACAATTCTGCATTACTTCTTTAAAATCAGCATCATGCACACATTGATCTTTGATGGTCTCCAAACCAAATATTTTGAAGTCAAGTTGTGAAAGAATAGTATAGCGACGAGACAAAGCATCAGCAATAACATTTTCTTTACCCTTCTTGTGTTTGATGACATAAGGGAAAGTCTCAATGAATTCAACCCATTTAGCATGTCTACGATTCAGTTTAGCTTGACTTTTAATATGTTTCAAAGATTCATGATCAGAATGTATAACAAATTCTTTGGGCCATAAATAATGTTGCCATGTCTCTAAAGTCCGAACAAGAGCATATAATTCCTTATCATAAGTAGAATAGTTCAGACTAGGCCCACACAATTTTTCAGAAAAGTATGCAACAGGTTTGCCATCTTGTAATAACACACCTCCTAATCCAATTCCACTAGCATCACATTCAAGCTCAAAAGTCTTATTAAAATCAGGAAGTTGGAGTAAAGGAGCATGTGTCAACTTATCTTTCAATACCGTGAAGGCTTCTTCCTGTGCGGTACCCCAAACAAAAGGCACATCCTTCTTTGTAAGCTCATTGAGAGGTGTAGCAATGGTGCTAAAGTCTCTCATAAAACGCCTATAGAAACCAGCGAGTCCAAGAAAACTCCTCACTTGTGTGACCGTTTTGGGCTGCGGCCAACTCTCAATAGCTTCAATCTTGGCTTTATCAACTTCAATTCCCTGTGGAGTAACAACATAGCCAAGAAAAGATACTCGATCGGTGCAAAAGGTGCACTTCCCAAGGTTACCAAACAAACGTGCATCACGTAGAGCATTAAAAACAGCACGTAAATGTTCCAAATGTTCTTCCAAAGATTTTCTATAAATCAGCATATCATCAAAATAGACTACCACAAATCGTCCAATGAAAGCACGTAAAACTTCGTTCATTAGTCTCATGAAAGTACTAGGTGCATTAGTTAACCCAAAAGGCATGACTAACCACTCATATAAACCAAACTTAATTTTAAATGCTGTTTTCCATTCATCTCCCAATTTCATACGAATTTGATGGTATCCACTACGCAAATCAACTTTGGAGAATATTGTAGAGCCACTCAATTCATCAAGCATATCATCTAGCCTAGGAATAGGATAATGATAACGAATAGTAATATTATTAATGCCTCTACAATCAACACACATACGCGAGGTACCATCCTTTTTCGGCACTAGAATAATAGGAACAGCACAAGGACTAAGGGATTCGCGTATATAACCTTTGTCGAGTAGCTCTTGTACTTGACGCATAATCTCCTTCGTCTCCTCTGGATTGGTACGGTATGGTGCGCCGTGGGCTAATGATGCACCGGGAATTAAGTCAATTTGATGCTCAATCCCTCGAATAGGTGGTAATCCCGGTGGCACGTCTTGTGGAAAGACGTCAGCGAACTCCTGCAAAATGTTAGTAACAGCAGGAGGCAAAGAGGAAGGCACGTCCTCGAATGAAAATAATGCCTCTTTGCACACAAAAGCATAGCAACCAGATTTGCTAACTTCTAGATCATCAATATCAGATTTGGTGGCAAATAAACATGCACTTTTCAATTTAATTTCAGAAGCAACACTAGATGGTTTATTATTAGGCTTCATTTGTTGCTCAAATTCTGTTGCCACAATCTGATTTTCACTCTTATTTTGCTCTTGTTTTGCTTTATTAGCTCGATTAATATCATCTTTCAAAATGGAATCAGGAGTCATAGGAAGCAAAGTAATATTTTTGTCCTTATGAACAAGAGTATACTGATTGTTTCTACCATGGTGTACAGAATTTTTATCAAATTGCCATGGTCTACCAAGTAATAAGGAACATGCTTGCATAGGTACCACATCACAATCAACATAATCAGCATATGTAGAGATACTAAAATGCACACGAACAGTACGTGTTACCTTAACCTTGCGCTGTTGTTGAACCATTGGATGTAGTAAGGATGTGGATGTGGTCTTGTGGTGAGAGATAGCTTCTCCACCATCTCCATGCTAGCCAAGTTGTTGCAGCTCCCTCCATCTATGATGACGCGAACAGAACGTTCCCTCACAACTCCCTTTGTATGGAACAAATTATGCCTCTGATTTTGCTCAGCTTGCGTGACCTGCACACTCAAAACACGTTGAGCAACTAAATATTCGTACCTGTCAGCATCTTCAGCAGCCATGTATTGCGTCTCATGATCAGAATCATCTCCACCCTGTTCTTCATGTGTAAGAAGAGCCAAAGTCTCCTCATCATAGTCACTAGCGGACTCATACCCACCATCCTCAGTAGCAATCATCACACGCTGAGATGTGCATTCTCACGCAAAATGTCCTCTTTCCTTACAACGACGACAAATAATATCACTTGTGTGAGACGCCATGGAAGAAGCAGAGCTCTGTGCAGGCCCGGCAGGTGTGCTCTTGGCAGATAGTGGTGGTTGTGCCTGCTTTCTTGTATCATGGTTGGAGGTGGCAGCTGACGGAGGTGCCGGTGTAGCAGAACGTGTGGAAGTAGATGATGCACGTGGTGTCCACGATGAAGGTCGACCTGCAGAAAAGTTAGTTCGCGCCAATGCTTGTCGATCCTGCACTTCACGTTCAGCTTTACAAGCCAGATGGAATAAACGAGTGACATTATTATAATCCTTATAGTCTAGAATGGTCTGAATCTCTCTATTTAATCCACCCAGAAAACGTGCAAGCATAGCTTCATTCTCCTCAACGATACCACATCTAATCAAGCCAGTTTGTAATTCTTGATAATATTCTTCTACCGACTGTTTTCCTTGTCTTAAGCGCTGCAATTTTTGAAGTAATTCACGTTGATAATATGGTGGAACCCAACGAGTACGCATAGCAGTTTTCAAAGCAGCCCAAGTAGCTGGAACAGGATATAATCTACAATATTCAGACCACCAAACACATGCAAAGCTAGTGAAAGCACAAACAGCAGCAGGAACACGTCTCTCCTCCGGATATTGTAAACATGTAAATCGTTGTTCAGTTTCTAACTCCCAAGTAAGATATATATCAGGAACATGTCTACCCTCAAATGGTGGAATATTCAATTTCAGTTTAGGGAGATGGTCATGATCTCGTACCTGAGGGGGAGCCCTAACATTGCCATTATTTGCATGTGGACGACCTGGTGGTTGTGGAGCTGGAGGTTGCACGTAGTTCTGATGTTGATCAACCTCAGCCTCGTAATCTCCCGCATAATCATCATCCTCCACATCAGCAGCAGGAGCCACAGAAGTATCAATAGCAGCACCAGCAGTTTGGCTAGGCTGAAGAGGGACACGGCTCGCTCGGCGGAGGGCTGTTTCCCGACCTGGAGGTATTCGTTGTTGTTGCTGTTGTTGCGGAGGTGCGGCAGGTGCAGCCGGTGGTGGAAGACGCACAAGCAGTTCATTAAATCTGTTATCGAGCTTTGTTTCGAACGTCTTCTCAAGGCCAGTGATCTTCTCCATGGCCTCTGCAAAATTGTTCAGCACATCTTGCACCTGTTCAGTCATCATTTTCTGAAACTTATCATGAAGCTCCTTGTTTGTTAAATTCTCCCAGTCAATCTCGTCGGGTTGTGATCCTGGCATGGTTAGCAGCAATAGAAACACACAAGAATATGATCCTATAGACAACTAACAAGTGGTGGTGGTGGTGGGTGTCACAAATCCTTTAAGCAAATCTCAAATTCTTACCAGTTCTTACCCAGCAGCAGGCGGTGATCGGCAACCGATGTAGTCAAAACTCTCAAAGCTTGGATAGAGCGATTACCAGGGAGAGTCAACCGCACGATGTAGATGTATGTGGAGCTGGGAAGGCTTATAATATGGTAGCAAAAAGGGTCAGCAATAATCAATTCAGAGATGCAAAGTTGAATAAACACTCAACGACGGTACTGTGCTGGTCCTAGGCTAGACCGTGCTAGAGACGCGAGCCTAGAACACTAACAAAATCACGGCGCTGCACGTAAACAAGGGAAAAGCACACTCTGGAATTTTTTTTTTCGCCCTGGTTATTTTTTGCGCTCTTTTTTTTGTGCGCTCCTTTTTTTTCGTGAAAAATCACTATAATGGCGAGTGTCTCAAAACTCTTCCCAGGTCAAACTGACAGGATAGACACGATTATTTTTCGAATTTTTTTTGACTGCCCGGACCCAAAAACTGGAAACGGCTCAAAAAAAACTTTCAATAACGCCGACTGTCTCAAAAGGCTAAGAAACACCTAAAAATAGGATAGCCAGAATTTTTTTTGTCAAGTGCGTTTTTGAAAATTTTTGGGCCTAAACGGAGGGTGGTTTCCGGACTCTTTTTTTTTTGGAAACCAACCTCTTCTACGGACGGCAAAAGATTGATGGAATCCCAAGCCTACTCAAACAAGGAAACAAGGATCTAGCAACAGATGGATCTCGAAAGCAAACCTAATATGAGATGGACTCGAAGTGATGGTGGTATATGGATACGGATCGGTGGTCGTATATGGACTCGGAGCGGTGGTGGTATATGGATACGGATCGGTGGTGGTATATGGACTCGGAGCGGTGGCGGATAAGCGGTGGTGGAAGATGGCAGGGACAATGATGATGGTGCGGCGGCGGCATGACTAATATGACCAGAACTAGAAACTCTAAAAGACTAGACACTAAGACCAGCAACTTGACACGACGATGCAACCGCAAATTCAACAAAGCAAATACAGAAAAGATTATGCAAAGGCTCAGATTGGTTCGGATAGTATGAACTAACCCTAATTTTTTTTGGCTTTTTCATGGACTATAGGTATGAAAAACAGACTCGATCTAAACTACGAAAAACTGTAAAATCTCACCGAGCAACCTGAAAATCTGATACAACTTGATAGAGGCAAAGGTGTCCCGTCTTTCGATGAGATGGTGGCTATCGTTTTGGAGGAAGTCGACTTTGACGATCCGACTACGAACGTGCGAGGACGTCGCGCCTTAGCAATCGCTAAACCAACTCCGAGAGGTTATTGACCACGCCGGAGCACGATCAACCTGACCACGAAGGTCTGTTTCCTGCAGGCAAACGAAGAACAAGCAAGAAACTAAGATTGCAATCGGGATATTGCGAATATAAGAGGAAAGCTTTATTGATCAAGGTGGGGTTCTGTGACGCCTTGGTCTGGTCGTTGAACACAAACGAAGTACGCGAAGTTGCAGCTATGGCGAACTTTTAATCTAAACAAAACCCAAAGTCTAAACGACGCCCTAAGGGTTGTATATATGGAGGAAGAGGGGGGGAATTTCGTGGCCCTTGAGGAAGGGGTCCGAAACCAACCCTAACTCTTGTTTCCCCACACATACGGACTCTAAAAACAGCCTATACTTAAGTATTTCGAAATTACATGGGCCTGGCCCAATAATAAGGTGACGCAGCACCTAGAATAGCCTCTGGACGAAATTTATGAAGTGGCATCTTGTATATTTCGTCCAAGGCTTCATTCACTCCTTATGGTGGCTTCAGATCCTGAAATCATCACTTGTAACTCCGTTCTTGTTCCCCTTGCGCATGCCTTCAACTCCATGCTTGTTCTTGCTCCAATGTTCATCCTTCTCCAAGCTAGGTCCTTCATTTGTAAGCAAAACAAATGTATCCAATTTAGGCAGCATATATTCTCATGAACATTAGAATCATTACCAAGAAACGAAAGTACCTGGTAATTTAATTGGCGTGCGCGAGCTCTAGTAATTGGTCCATCATATGTAACAGTAGGGGCTGTGGGTGTAACAATGGTATTGATGTCCTCATCACTTCTCAAGCATTCTGAGTCTGAGTTATCCTGACACCAATCAGATCTGAATCTCGGTCAGATATGATGATTGGAACATATACCCAAGAGTTATAACAATGGTCTTTATGTGACCCGGTAAGGTGTTGTCATGCCTAGCACACTTAGCTGGAGGACCTATTGTCATAGTTACTTCTAGCAAGTTATCTATTCTTCCACGAGGAAATGGTAAGACTTATTCTATAAGTTCTTCCTGATGAATCCTTTGTGTATCCAAAGTCCGACCTTTGCTTGAAGACCATGTTAATGCTATCTTGAAACATGTCTATGGTACTCCGATTTTCAACAACAAAATTTAAAGCCCAATGCTAAATGTTTTCCTGCTCAATTATCCAAACACAGTTGTATGGGTAATGTCGTGAAATTTCTCTCCCCTTACCTAAAAGGGTTTTCTACTTTATATCCTATCAAGGATATCTTGCTCTGCTTGTCCTTGGGAAGGATATACCCTTGAAATATGTGTTTAAACACATTTTCCCTTCCATTGTTTGGTTTAATCTGATAGACATAATTTCCTTTCCATTGTTTTGTTTAACCTTTCTGTGATCTATATGACCTAAGCAGAAATATCTCCCGGCTTATGTAAACACCGTGGTGTACAACTCGGTCAGTAAGACCCTGTACTACTGTTGATGACATTCCGGTAACCACCGATGGACGAGAACTTTGCCTACTGGTCCGCCTCGTTCAACGAGCAGGAAAATGGTTCTCTTCGTCCCTCGCCCTTGGTACCTATGTTGTTGCCAACATGACCGACAGACTATCCTCTGACATGCCTTGCTTACACGATCGTGCAAGATATCACCGACCTTCCTACTTTTAACCACATGGTGGGCCCATAACCCACAGATCCACAGGATCGAAACCTGACTCTCCTGAACAACCCTATTTCTAATGGTTATTCCTCGCGTTTGGCTTCGAATTTAATTCATGGGCCACCTTCCTAGTGCTCTATTCTGGTATCAGACGCAATACTTACTCTCGCTGCTCTGAACCCCTTTCTCGCTCTAGTTCAGACTTCGAGCAACTATCTATCCGCTTGGAACCTCTTATTGTACCTTCGTACCTTACTCTTGATGTATGCTATATGTTCAACTCGAGAGATAATCTTATGCTCCTTCATGGGTTAACCCAGATTGATTCCCTCATAAGCATTCTGTCGAAGCCGAGCTGCCCTTACCTATTCGTAAGTACGATGGAGTTCCCGAAGAAAGGATGTCGACTTCATCATGATGACCTGAAGAAGAGAAATGAAGACATCAACCTAATGGATCGACCGCTTCGAGAAGAGCAACCAAGATCGAGGACGCTCGTTATAATTTCATAACCAAATCGCTTCCCCGTCACTTCCCCTCTTAAATCTCGGGACGAGATTTCTTGTAGTGGAGGAGAATTGTGACGCCCGGATAATTAGGCTACAGTAATTCCACGCTAATGATGCCACGTCACCTCGGTTACTATTATTAATCTCGCGATGGTTCAAAAACGATTCGAATTCAAATTTAAAATCAAGTCAAACAATTAAAGTTTTCAAAAGTCAAAACTAAAATGTTCTTAATGTGACAAATAAATCATGGATATTATTGGTGGAGTAACTACACTTTTATAAAATGTTTTAATACTCTGAAATGATTAAAACAGTAGTTGAAGCGATTAAATAAGTGCCCTTGATATTTTATAAAATGATAAACTATTTATTTTGATGTAGAACTTTTTAGGGTAGTGGGTTATTTTGAAATACTATTTAAAAAGAAAGCTATTGTCATACTTTACTAGAACTAAAGATAAAGTGTAACTAAAATAAAATAGAAAAGAAATAAAAACAGAAAACAAACAAATACAAAAACAGACAAACATAGAAGATTCCCCCTCCCCTGGGCCGTTCGGCCCAACCGGACTACCAGGCCGGCCCAACCCCTCCCCCTCCATAACCCCACCATGGGGAAACCCTAGCCCGACCGACACCCCACTTCCCCATGATCCCCTCCCTCTCCCTCTAGCGCCGACACAGGAGAGGGCGCGCGATCCCCCCCACTCTCTCTCGCCCTCTCCCCCCCATCTTCTCCACCGCACACGAGGCACTCGTCGCCGTGCCATCGTCGCCGTGGTAGACACCGTCGACCCCGTGACGCGCTACCGCGTCCTGGAGCCTCCCCCTCGTCATCTTCATCGAACCAAAGGAGGAGATCAAGTCGGGGAGCATCACATCGACACCACGCCCTCCTTTCTTCTTCGGCCCCGAGCCGGATCTCGCCGACGATTACCACCGCTCCGCCGCACCCAGCGCCTCCCCGAGCAACTCCCCGTCATCGATGTGAGCAGCGCCGCGTTTCCCCCTCCATCCTCCCCCTCGATTTGTTGTTGCTGCTGCTAGCTCCGCCATTGCCGCAGCTCACTGCCGCCTGGCTCGTCGCCGGCGCGTCTCCGATGACCTAATGGTCACGAGACCATGCTCGTCGTACCTACCGCACCACGTAGGCCCCGCCTAGCCACTTTGTGCGCCCGAAAGCGAGCTGTAGCCGCGCGCTCGTGCTCACCTGAGCGCAACCGCCACCCTTCGTCACCGCTCCGGCCAACCTCGGCCTCCCCTGGCTGCGCTCGGCGCTCCCTGCCCCGGCGGCCTCGTCCCGCCCTGCGGGCGAGTGCTCGCTCGGGTGCGCCCGCACCCGCTAGCGCCGACGCCCGCTAAGGCCCCCTGACCCAATGACATGTGGGGCCTAGCCCCTGGAACATTTATTAAAAAAAGATTAGAAAATAATAAAAATATTAATTAATTGGTTAATTAAATTAATTAACTTACCTAATCCTGATTAGATTAACCTAATTACTAATTAAACTAATTAATCTGTTTTAGTTAATCTCAGTCAATGACGAACGGGACCCACACGTCAGTTGACCAGTCAACACCTCTGTTGACTGCTGACGTCATGCTGACGTCAGCATGCACTGTTCTGGATAATGTTGTATTAAGTTAATTAAATAAATGCTAAACTTAATTTAAATCTTTTAAAATTAATATTAAATAAACCGTAGCTCGGATGGAAAAACTTTGTACATGAAGGTTGCTCAGAACGACGAGACGAAACCGGATACGCAGCCCGTTCGTCCGCCACGCACCCCTAGCATATCAAACTCGCAACTTTCCCCCTCCGGCTCCTCTGCCCGAAAAGGCGAAATACCGGGGATACTTTCCCGGATGTTTCCACCCTTCACCGGTATCACCTATCCCTACGTTAGGTCACCTCTGGCACCGATCCTTGTCATGTCATGCATCGCTATGCACCTGCTTGCTTAAATATTTATTGTTTCTTCCCCCTCTTCTCTCGCTAGACACCGAGACCGACGCCGCTGCTACCCAGTACGACTACGGAGTTGACGACCATTCTCTCTTGCCAGAGCAAACAGGCAAGCCCCCCCTTGATCACCAGATATCGCCTATTCTTCTCTATACTGCTTGCATTAGAGTAGTGTAGCATGTTACTGCTTTCAGTTAATCCTATACTTCTGCATAGCCTGTCCTTGCTACTATTGTTGTTACCCTTACCTGCTATCCTACTGCTTAGTATAGGATGCTAGTGTTCCATCAGTGGCCCTACACTCTTGTCCATCTGCCATGCTATACTACTGGGCCGTGATCACTTCGGGAGGTGATCACGGGCATATAGTATGTACTTTACACTGTTACATTACCTGTGATACTGTTCGGAGATGGGGGCTAAAGGGGTAGGTGGCTCCATCCCCGTAGAGGTGTGCCTAGGTTCCCGACGGCCCCCGACTGTTACTTTGAGGCGGAGCGACAGGGCAGGTTGAGACCACCTAGGAGAGAGGTGGCCTGGCCCTGGTCGGCGTTCGCGGTTACTTAACACGCTTAACGAGATCTGAGTATTTGATCTGAGTCTGGCCATTTGGTCTATACACACTAACCATCTACGCGGGAGTAGTTATGGGTATCCCGGCATCGTAGTATCACCCGAAGCCTTCGTGACGTCAGCGACTGAGCGGCGCGCGCCAGATTGAACCGCGTGACGTGACTTCCGTTGTACTGGAGGTTGCTAGGTCTGCTTCCGGCCGCCCACGCAACGTGCAGGTGTGCTAAGGGCGATGGGCCCAGACCCCTGTGCGCTTAGGTTTAGACCGGCGTGCTGACCTCTCTGTTGTGCCTAGGTGGGGCTGCGACGTGTTGATCTTCCGAGGCCGGGCATGACCCAGCAAAGTGTGTCCGGCCAAATGGGATCAAGCGTGTTGGGTTACGTGGTGCACCCCTACAGGGAAGTTAATCTATTTGAATAGCCGTGTCCCTTGGTAAAAGGACGACCCGGAGTTGTACCTTGACCTTATGACAACTAGAACCGGATACTTAATAAAACACACCCTTCCAAGTGCCACATACAACCCGGTGATCGCTCTCCAACAGGGCATCGAGGAGGGGTTCGCCGGGTAGGATTATGCTATGCGATGCTACTTGGAGGACTTCAGTCTACTCTCTTCTATATGCTGCAAGACGGAGGCTGCCAGAAGCGTAGTCTTCGACATGATTAGATATCCCCCTATTATTCTGGCATTCTGTAGTTCAGTCCACTGATATGGCCCCTTACACATATATCCATGCATATGTAGTGTAGCTCCTTGCTTGCGAGTACTTTGGATGAGTACTCACGGTTCCCTTGTTTCCCCTTTTCCCCATCTCTCTACCCGATTGATGCAACCAGACGATGGAGCCCAGGATCCAGACGCCACCGTCGATGACGACTCCTTCTACACTGGAGGTGCCTACTACTACGTGCAGCCCGCTGACGACGACCAAGAGTAGTTTAGGAGGATCCCAGGCAGGAGGCCTGCGCCTCTTTCGATCTGTATCCCAGTTTGTGCTAGCCTTCTTAAGGCAAACTTGTTTAACTTATGTCTGTACTCAGATATTGTTGCTTCCGCTGACTCGTCTATGATCAAGCACTTGTATTCGAGCCCTCGAGGCCCCTGGCTTGTATTATGATGCTTGTATGAATTATTTTATTTGTAGAGTTGTGTTGTGATATCTTCCCGTGAGTCCCTGATCTTGATCGTACACATTTGCGTGCATGATTAGTGTATGATTGAATCGGGGGCGTCACAATGATGTGGCTCTGAATGGTGCATTTTGAACACAGAAAAAGTCTGGAGTTCAAGTAAGTTAAAAAATGAAATCCCTTTGTAAAAGACCAGTTTCCGTATAAATCCCTGATACTTTGAAAGAGATTGTTCGTTTTGTACACAAAGTGCATCCAGTTTTTGCCGTAACCCACTCTACTTTCTTGCACATGCTATGTGGATGAAATGATGATACCACGCCAACTTTCAACCTTTTCAGAGTTCATTTGAAATGCCTTTCAATTTCAGGGTCTTATAGCTCAAAATAATCAGTACATGTATGAAAATAACAAATGAAGTCAGAAAGGGTTGAAAATTGATGATGTGGCTTTAAACGGTGCAATTTGAACACAGAACAAGTCTCGAGTTCAAATAAGTTAAAAAATGAAATCCCTTTGTAACAGACGAGTTTCCGTATGAAACCTTGATACTTCTAAAGAGATTGTCCGTTTTGTACACGAAGTGCATCCAGTTTTTGCCGTAACCCTCTCTACATTCTTGCACATGCTGTGTGGGTGAAATGATGATACCATGCCAACTTTGAACCTTTTCAGAGTTTATTTGAAATGCTTTTCAATTTCAGGGTGTTATAGCTCAAAATAATCTGTAAATGCATGAAAAATAAGAAATGAAGTCAGGAAGGGTTGAAAATTGATGATGTGTCTTTGAATGGTGCATTTTGAACACATAAAAATTATGGAGTTCAAATAAGTTCAAAAAAATGAAATCCCTTTGTAAAAGATGAGTTTCAGTATGAAACTCTGATACTTCGAAAGAGATTGTCCGTTTTGTACACGAAGTGCATCTAGTTTTTGTTGTAACCCTCTCTATTTTGTTGCGCATGCTATGTGGATGAAATGATGATACCATGCCAACTTTTAACCTTTTGAGAGTTCATTTGAAATGCTTTTCAATTTCAGGGTCTTATAGCTCAAAATAATCAGTAAATGCATTCAAAATAACAAATGCGGTTAGAAAGGGTTGAAAATTAATGATGTGGCTTTGAATGATGCATTTTGAACACAAAAAAGTGTGGAGTTCCAACAAGTTAAAAAATGAAATCTCTTTGTAACAGACGAGTTTCCGTATGAAACCCTGATAATTCAAAAGAGATTGTCCGTTTTGTACATGAAGTGCATCCAGTTTTTGCCGTAACCCTCTCTACTTTCTTGCACATGTGTGACGCCCCCGATTCAATCGTACACTAATCATGCACGCAAATGTGTACGATCAAGATCAGGGACTCACGGGAAGATATCACAACACAACTCTACAAATAAAATAAGTCATACAAGCATCATAATACAAGCCAGGGGCCTCGAGGGCTCGAATACAGGTCCTCGATCATAGACGAGTCAGCGGAAGCAACAATATCTGAGTACAGACATAAGTTAAACAAGTTTGCCTTAAAAAGGCTAGCACAAACTGGGATACAAATCGAACGAGGTGCAGGCCTTCTGCCTGGGATCCTCCTAACTACTCTTGGTCGTCGTCAGCGGGCTGCACGTAGTAGTAGGCACCTCTAGTGTAGTTGGAGTCGTCGTCGAAGGTGGCGTCTGGATCCTGGGCTCCAACATCTGGTTGCAGCAATCGGGTAGAGAGATGGGAAAAGGGGGAAACAAGGCAACCGTGAGTACTCATCCAAAGTACTCGCAAGCAAGGAGCTACACTACATATGCATGGGTATATGTGTAAAGGGCCATATTAGTGGACTGAACTGCAGAATGCCAGAATAAGAGGGGGATATCTAATCCTGTCGAGGACTACGCTTCTGGCAGCCTCCGTCTTGCAGCATATAGAAGAGAGTAGACTGAAGTCCTCCAAGTAGCATCGCATAGCATAATCCTACCCGGCGATCCCCTCCTCGATGCCCTGTTAGAGAGCGATCACCGGGTTGTATCTGGCACTTGGAAGGGTGTGTTTTATTAAGTATCCGGTTCTAGTTGTCATAAGGTAGAGGTACAACTCCGGGTCGTCCTTTTACCGAGGGACACGGCTATTCGAATAGATAAACTTCCCTGCAGGGGTGCACCACATAGCCCAACACGCTTGATCCCATTTGGCCGGACACACTTTCTTGGGTCATGCCCGGCCTCGGAAGATCAACACGTCGCAGCCCCACCTAGGCACAACAGAGAGGTCAGCACGCCGGTCTAAACCTAAGCGCGCAGGGGTCTGGGCCCATCGCTCTGAGCACACCTGCACGTTGCGTACGCGGCCGGAGAGCAGACCTAGCAACCTCCATTACAAAGGAAGTCTCGTTACACGGTCCAACCCGGCGCGCGCCGCTCAGTCGCTGACGTCACGAAGGCTTCGGCTGATACCACAACGTCGGGATACCCATAACTACTCCCGCGTAGGTGGTTAGTGCGTATAGACCAAATGGCCAGACTCAGATCAAATACCCAGATCTCGTTAAGCGTGTTAAGTATCCGCGAACGCCGACCAGGGCCAGGCCCACCTCTCTCCTAGGTGGTCTAAACCTGCCCTGTCGCTCCGCCACAAAGTAACAGTCGGGGGCCGTCGGGAACCCAGGCTCACCACTACCTGGGTGGAACCACCTGCCCCTTCAGCCCCCATCTCCGAACAGTATCACAGGTAATGTAACAGTGTAAAGTATATAGTATATGCCCGTGATCACCTCCCGAAGTGATCATGGCCCAGTAGTATAGCATGGCAGACAGACAAGAGTGTAGGGCCACTGATGGAACACTAGCATCCTATACTAAGCAGTATGATAGCAGGTAAAGGTAACAACAGTAGTAGCAAGGACAAGCTATGCAGCAGTATAGGATTAACTGAAAGCAGTGACATGCTACACTACTCTAATGCAAGCAGTATAGAGAAGAATAGGCGATATCTGGTGATCAAGGGGGGGGGGCTTGCCTGGTTGCTCAGACAAGAAGGAGGGGTCGTCGATGTAGTCGACCACAGGGGTACCGGCATCGGTCTCAGGGTCTACCGGAAAGAAGTAACGAAGGGGAACACAATAAATAACAGAACAATCAAATGTAACAAAAAGCAAGAAGCGGCAATACGTTGTGCTAGAGGTGACCTAACGTAGGGATAGGTGATACCGGCGAAGGGGGGAAACATCCAGGAAAGTATCCCCGGTGTTTCGCGTTTTTGGACAGATGAACCGGAGGGGGAATGTTGCAGGTTCGATAGGTTAGGGATGCGCGGCGGACGAACGGGCTATGTATCCGGCTTCGTCTCGTCGTTCAGAGCAACTTTCATGTTGAAAATAATTTAATCCGAGTTACGGATTAAAAGATATGATTTTCTAAAGATTTACTAATTTCTGGAATTTAATTAATTATTTAATTTGATTCGAAATGGATTTATGACATCAGCATGATGTCATGCTGACGTCAGCAGTCAACAGGGGTTGACTGGGTCAAACTGACGCGTGGTTCCAGTGGGACCCACCTGTCATACACTGTTTAGGTTAGTTAGGGTTTAGTTAAACTAATTACTGTTTAATTAAACCAACAGGTTAATTAGGTTAATTAATTAGGATTAATTAACATAACTAATATAATTTAATTAATTAGTTAATTAATTAAATTTATTTTTATTTTTATTTTTATTTTCTAAAACGTTCTGGGCTAGGCCCACATGTCATTGGCCCAGCGGGTGTGGGCGCTCGGGAAACGGGGCGAAGCCCCGCTGTGCGGGCGTAACCCGCACATACGACGCGCCAGAGCCGGCCGCGGGCGTCGGTGGCCAGGGGGCACACAAGCGCCGGCCGGAACAGGGCGGCGGGGCGGAGGGAACCTGATGCGGAGCATCCCAAGGTCATCCCCATGGATCTACCATCGTCTCACCAAGTGCCTAAAGGACCCATGACTCGAGCACGTGCAAGAGCTCTCGAAACCGAGGTGACATCTCTCCTCTCACAATTCCACTTCGATACACATGAGACATGGATACTACCTCAAACGGAGATGTTGTGTGTACTCAGGTACCGAGGAGTAAGCCATGGAGACGCTGTGGAGCAAGGAGAACCCGAAGAGGAAGATGGACGTCAAGAGATGGAAGAGAATCCGGCCGCTCCAGAACCAGCGGTACTACCGCTCCCTACAGCGATACTACCGCTCCCTCCAGCGGTACTACCGCTCCCCACTGCCGCGCCACCACCGCTGACGAGCAGTACTACCGCCATGCGCCCGGTACTAAAAAAACTGCATCACGAGCGGTACTACCGCTCAACCTAAGCAGTACTACCGCTGACCGCGGTACTACCGCTCTCGGGCCGGTACTACCGCCCTGCCTGCGCACAGAGAGCGGGCCTAGGGCCCATGTACCCCCACTTTCACTTACCCTTTCGTGGATTTAGACTATAGATACTCCCCCACCTCATTCGAGCTGAGGTTAGCGTTGATTTAGCTCATATGTGAGATAGAGCTTCGCTCATCCATCTCGGATCATCTCTTCGAGTGACCGCGGCCCCTCTACGGAGAAGATCCTCGTGGATTCAAGACCTCCTCACGGAGAAGACCCCCATCAAGACCTCCTTACGGAGAAGAACCGGTTACTTTGTATCGTCCTTTGTTGACCTTGGATCATCGTGTATCTCTTTGTGTTCATCGATCTAGCATATGTGTGATCTATTTCTTGTTGGTTGAGTGTTTCTCTCGTGTTTTCTCCTCGTTCTTCCCTGTGTTCGTCGTGTTCTTCGAGGGATCTCGCTCCTTTCGTGAAAGATCGGCCATCTAGGGTTCCACCGTACATCAGAACCGGAGCCGTGGGCGCGCGTGCGCCGGCAAGCGACAGCGCGGCGCAGGAGGACGGGCGAGGCTAGGGACGCGGAGCGCGGCGGCTGCGCGGTGGCGCGGGCAGAGCCGCCCCGGAGCAGCAGCGAGCAGGGGAAGACGCACGAGGCACGCGGTGGGGAGGCCAGCGGAGCGCGTGAGGCGCGGGACTACGCGTGCGGGGTGGAGGCGTCGGCCTCGGAGCGGCAGCAGGCGCAGAGGAGGCGAGGGCGCGCGCGGTGCGCAGGTGCGGTGAGCGCGGCGAGGCGAGGTTGCGAGAGAGAGAGGGGGGGAAGGGTGTGCGCTCACATCGGGTTCGTAGGGACTGGGCAAGGTGCGCGGGGAGCGACTCGTGGAGGAGGACGAGGAGGTCCGGCGTGAGGAGGAGACGGTGAGGCGACGACGAGTGGTGATGGGTGTCGACGTCGGCCTCGGTGCGCCGCGGGCGTCGGGGGCGAGGCGGGGAGGTGCCGGTGACGAGGCCTGACGCGTCGAGGCGGCGATCCGCGACGGCGGCGGGGCGAAGCAAGCGGCAGGGCGGCGCCGGGATGGGCGTCGGCGTCCGAGCGTGGGGCAACGCGGGATGGGGGTCGGGGCGCCATTTTCGGGGGGAGCGCCCCCAATCCAGATCCACGCGGGGAAGGGGAGAGAGATCGGGGGATCGTGGGGGGAATGTGGGGAGGGGGTCGCTAGGGTTCGGTCGCCCCAGGGGGGCTATAGGCGCCGGCTGGGCCAGCCTGGTTGGCCCAGAGGCCAGCTGGGCTGTGGCCCAGTGGAGGGGGGGGGGGTTCTTTCCTTTTTTTTGGTTTTGTTTTCTTTTCTTCTTTTGTTTTTATTCTATTTCTTTTCTGTTTTCTTTTATTTTAGTTTTATAAAATTTAAAAGCGACAACTAATTTGGTGTTATCAAATAGGTCACAGCCCCAAATATTCTGGCACTTTAATAAAGTGTTTTGCATGTGCTTATTATTCTAAAAGCATTTTAGATAATTGTTTTATCGCTGTTTTAGTTTATATAGTGCATTTAAGTATTTTATTAGAAGATGACTTCTTCACCGACATTTGTTACGGGTTATTTGACACGTTAGGAACAATTTAGTTTTGACTTTTGAAAACTTTAATTGTTTTAACTTTAATTCAGATTTGAATTTGGCTCGGTTCTGAAATAACGCGAGATTATCAACAATAATTGAGGTAACGTGGCATCATTACCAGAGGGTTACTGTAGCTTAATTATCCGGGCGTCACAATTCTCCTCTACTACAAGAAATCTCATCCCGAGATTTAAGAGGTAGAGTTAAGGGGAAAGAATTGGTTACGAAATTCTAACGGACCTTCTCGGTCTTGGTTGCTCTTCTCGAAGAGGTCAATCCATTATTTGGATGTCTTCATTAATCTGCTCCAGGTCATCATGATGAAGTCGGCGTCCTTTCTTCGGGATGTTCATCGTACTTACGGAAAAGGATATGGGGAAGACTCGGGAAGGACGGCCCTCTACAAGGTTGCTTGTCTGGTAGATAAAAGGGAAGGTGACAGGAAGTAACTCTCGAATTCAAACTTGAGAAAACTTCGAGAGTTAGCAAGACGGTGCAATAAAAAGTTTCGAGCATATAGGCAATCATTCATTGCCTGAAACCGAGTGATAGAGGCGGGATGTCCCAATCTTTCGATGAGATGATAACTATCGATTTGGTGGAGACGACTTTGATGATCCGACTACAAACGCGCACGACATTGCGCCTTAGCAATCGCTAAACCAACTCCGAGAGGTTATTGATCACGCCGCTGCACAATCAACCTGACCACGAAGGTCTATTCCTGCAAGCAATCGAAGAACAAGCAAGAATATGATAATGCAATCTGAATATTGCGAATATAGATGAAGTATTGATAAAGGTGGGGATCCGTAAGCGGTCTTGGTTTGGTCGCTGGACACAAACAAAGTACACGAAGTTGCAATGGCTAACTTTTAACTAAACAAATCCCAAGGAAAAAGCTACTAGGTGGATCTACTTATATAGGAGCAAGGGGTGGCAGCCAAGGAGGTGGGAGCACGTCCCAAGGCAGCCTAAAACCAACCCTAGGTCGTACAAGGCTCATGGGCCCAAGTGGAGGTGATGCAACACCTTTGGACTTGTTGTTTGACTCGGATTCTGCTGCAGCGTCAGATTGTTTCGTCCATATCTCAACGCTCCGGATGAATTTAGAGGTGATTCCAATTGTTTTGGAAAGAGGATGAAATCTACTTTCCAAAAAAAGAATCACCCATTTCGGAGTCCGTATGAAAAAGTTGTTGGCGTTTTGAGTCAGGTATGTCTGTGCAGTCCGAATCTGAACCCAGAACGTGAGAGACTTGGACTCTATCTTCTCTTGGTCCAAAAGTGACGTGAGAGGACTTTTTGAACAGCACCTAAACTTCTCTTTTTCCCTTATCTTCATATGTGGATTGCACAAATGTCCCATACACCTGCAATTAGACAAAACACAAAAGTGTGTGAAGTATTTTTGGTCTGGTAACATAAATAGATTATTGAATAGTTTGCACTAGAAATCACCTGACAAATATGCATGTATGCAATATTTTTGGTCGTATCCAAGGTAGTCATGTCCTCATCATCCTCCCCTTTTTGAAAACAAAGCCGTCCTCGGTGTTGCTTAATCTGAAATGTGGCTAACAAAAGAGACAAGGTGTACATGTTGTATATGTATATGTCATCCATTTTTACTTCCCTTGGTTTTTGCACATATGACACATGTATAGATGAGTAACTTGCATAGTTCATAAAATCTGAAGCCAAAATATTATCACTAGAAGTAGAAGACATGAAAATATTGCAACTCAATTTGCACATATTAGTGATGCTCTTATTCATATCAAAAGATTGACAATGTTCATCATTAAACCATCCCAACATTGGTGAATAAACCTTACTTGCATCTAATTTACATGCTACAACATGCTTAAATAGGCAAACATGCAATAAGTCTTTGGTCACAGAATCATCACCAAGATTAGAGGTCATATCAAAATGATTAAACATTGATTCTTTTGCATCAACAGTTAACACAATGGGTGGACTCAAAATTGTTGGTATTTCAGTTGTTTGATCACATGACGCATTCATGACAGTATCAAGATTCTCTAAAATAGGTGTTGTGCTCAAATCACGAGGTAACTGAACACATGATGCATTTAAGTTAACTAGGGATGCATCATTCTCATGTGAAGTTATATCATCAATACCTTTACTGTTACCTTGTCGCAAAGACGCAGCTGATGTAGGTACGGACGTTGACAATGCACCATACTCTTGAGATGATGCCGCGCTCACAATCCGAGGTGGGGCTGCTCTAGTAGGTGCAACGGTGGAGGAACCAACCGGCGGTGGTGAGCACAAACTAGAATAGTAGTTGTTGTAGTCACCCAATGCATCCTCCTGCATCTGTCTCTCAAAGGTACAAGCACGAACATACATACCAGTAATGCAACGGGGAATATACTGAAATCTTGCCTGAATATCATGGTTCAAACCACCAAAAAATCTATTCATTGTATCATCCTTAGATTCTTCTATGTCACAATGATGCATATAAGATTTGAACTCTTGGTAGTAAGCATGAACAGTGTTGTTGCCTTGTTTAAATTGTTCAAATTTGCGAAGCAATGCACGACGATAGTAAGGAGGGAAAAAATGTTGTCTCATTACATCTTTCAAATCTTTCCAAGTTGTGGGTTGGTTATCAATGTTTTTATTACAATGCACATTCCACCAAACAGAAGCAAAACCAGTAAATGCTCTAGTGGCAGCTCGTACTTGCTCAAGTTCAGAAAACTCATGGTGACTAAAAACTTGTTCAACTTCAAGCTCCCAAGCTAGATAAATAGCAGGATTAAATCTACCCTCAAATGACGATAAAGAGATAACCTGACCATGCGCTTCTGTGTGTTGTCCCAACTCTCGTGATGGTGAAGATGTGTCAGTCATCCAAGAACTTCTATCTTCGGAACCTGTCATGATTAGTAGAAACAAGAAACAAAATTAGGGAATAATGTTCCTATGAACTACTAGGATGTGGTTGCAAAGTGTTCACAGTAAAGCAAATATCAATATCTTACAAGTTCTTACCATGCGGTAGGTGGTGACAGGCAACCAGCGGTGTCAAATAACTCCGCAGATTGTGTAAAGCGATTGCCAGGGGAACTTATGTATACACGGTGTAGAAATATGTGGAGCTGGGTTGGCTATATATGGTAGCAAAAGATTAGCAATAATCAATTCAAAGATGCAATGTTGAATAAACGCTCAACGAGGGTACTATGCTGGTCCTAGGCTAGACCGTGCTAGAGACGCGAGCCTAGAACACTAACAAAATCACTATAATGGCGAGTGTCTCAAAACTCTTCCCAGGTCAAACTGACAGGATAGACACGAAATTTTTGCGACCAATTTTTTTTTCGACTGCCTGGACCCAAAAACTGGAAACGGCTCAAAAAAAACTTTCAATAACGGCGACTGTCTCAAAAGGCTAAGAAACACCTAAAAATAGGATAGCCAGAAATTTTTTTGTCAAGTGCGCTTTTGGAAATTTTTGGGCCTAAACGGAGGGTGGTTTCCCAAACCTACTCAAACAAGGAAACACGAATCTGGCAACAGATGGATCTCGAAAGCAAACCTAATATGAGATAGACTCGAAGTGATGGTGGTATATGGATACGGATCGGTGGTCGTATATGGACTCGGAGCGGTGGTGGTATATGGATACGGATCGGTGGTGGTATATGGACTCGGAGCGGTGGCGGATAAGCGGTGGTGGAAGATGGCCGGGACAATGATGATGGTGCGGCGGCGGCGTGACTAATATGACCAGAACTCGAAACTCTAAAAGACTAGACGCTAAGACCAGCAACTTGACACGATGATGCAACCGCAAATTCAACAAAGCAAATACAGAAACGATTATGCAAAGGCTCAGATTGGTTCGGATGGGATGAACTAACCTTATTTTTTTTTGGTTTTTTCGTGGACTATAGGTATGAAGAACAGACTCGGTCTAAACTACGAAAAACTGTAAAATCTCACCGAGCAACCTGGAAATCTGATACCACTTGATAGAGGCGGGATGTCCCGATCTTTCGATGAGATGATAACTATCGATTTGGTGGAGACGACTTTGACGATCCGACTACAAACATGCACGACGTTGCGCCTTAGCAATCGCTAAACCAACTCCAAGAGGTTATTGATCACGCCGCTGCACAATCAACCTGACCACGAAGGTCTATTCCTGCAAGCGATCGAAGAACAAGCAAGAATATGATAATGCAATCTGAATATTGCGAATATAGAGGAAGTATTGATAAAGGTGGGGATCCATAAGCGGTCTTGGTCTGGTCGTAGGACACAAACAAAGTACACGAAGTTGCAATGGCTAACTTTTAACTAAACAAATCCCAAGGAAAAAGCTACTAGGTGGATCTACTTATATAGGAGCAAGGGGTGGCGGCCAAGGAGGTGGGAGGACGTCCCAAGGCAGCCTAAAACCAACCCTAGGTCGTACAAGGCTCATGGGCCCAAGTGGATGTGATGCAACACCTTTGGACTTGTTGTTTGACTCGGATTCTGCTACAGCGTCAGATTGTTTCGTCCATATCTCAACGCTCCGGATGAATTTAAAGGTGATTCCAATTGTTTTGGAAAGAGGATGAAATCTACTTTCCAAAAAAAGAATCACCCATTTCGGAGTCCGTATGAAGAAGTTGTTGGCGTTTTGAGTCAGGTATGTCTGTGCAGTCCGAATCTGAACCCAGAACGAGAGAGACTTGGACTCTATCTTCTCTTGGTCCAAAAGTGACGTGAGAGGACTTTTTGAACAGCACCTAAACTTCTCTTTTTCCCTTATCTTCATATGTGGATTGCACAAACGTCCCATACACCTGCAATTAGACAAAACACAAAAGTGTGTGAAGTATTTTTGTTCTGGATAACATAAATAGATTATTGAATAGTTTGCACTAGAAATCACCTGACAAATATGCATGTATGCAATATTTTTGGTCGTATCCAAGGTAGTCATGTCCTCATCACCAAGTGTGAGAGGGGTTCAGAGTAACGAGAATAAGTATCGTATTTGTTACCATAATGGATGATTACTCAGAAGGTGGCTCGTGAATTACTTATGAGGCCTCGCATGAGGAATAACTTCGGAAACAGGGGGTACCGGAGAGTCAGGTTTCGATCCTGTGGAACTGTGGGTTATGGGCCCACCATGTGGTTAAAAGTAGGAAGGTCGGACTTTGCATACGCAAAGGATTCATCAGGAACAACTTATAAAATAAGTCTTACAATTTCCTCATTGAAGAATGGATAACCTTGCTGAAAAGGAATCTATAACAATAGGGCCAACCGGCCAAGTGTGCTAAGCACGACATCACCTTACCGGGTCACATAAGACCAATGTTATAACTCTTGGAAATATGTTCCAACCATCATATCTGACCGAGATTCAGATCTGATTGGTGTCAGGATAACTCAGACTCAGGAGGCCCGAGGAGAAAAGGTGCGACACAAATTGTTGAGATGACATTGTAAGATTCTCGGGAATTGAACTATGGAAGCGAGTTCCGAAATAGGAGCCCATCATTAAACCCATGAAGGGATAAAGTGGTAGGTGATGAACTCAGCGACAATTCATCGAGGTTTCCAAAAGGATGTATTTCCACAAGTATGTGAACAAGAATATAACATTTATCAGAACAAAAGATATAATGATGTATGCTCGAGGAAAACATACACAATCAAACATTGGTTGAAAGGTGTGCCCGAAATATGGGTAGGGTTGCGCGACCAATGTCAGAATGGTGATTCAATACTCAATAGTCTAAGAATGAACGGCCGACCATTAACTTCAAAGCAATAGGGTTGCTAGAAGGAAAGAATCCAAACAACACCGTTCATTTGTTGGAATCAACACGGGGACCAAGAAAGAATGGGGATGGTGAGAAGTATCACTATACCAAGAATTTTTTAAGAGGTGGTGAAATTCTCACGACATTCCTGACATAAAAGATGGTAATACTCCAAGGTAATGGAGAACAAATGCTGGATAGTAAGCATCTCAAGGTATAACACAAAACACGAATAAGTTTGTGTTGGACGGAAGGCAATAAAGTGGTCGATGATAACACAAACCATTGAGGGGCGAGGATGGTATTTCTCATCAAGAATTCGATATATATCTTGGAGGAGCTCAGGATGTTGATGATGACCACGACACATTTGTCGAGAGATTTCATGGAGATGTAATCGGTCGGCGATGACATCAAGTCAAATGATGATGCAGCGAAAGGTTATGGGAACCAAGGGTAGGCCACAAACTCGAAATCAAGTTTGTTGTTCAAGGCGAAATTATATGACAAGGAAAGTCGACGTAAGCTTAACTCATCGTCGAAAATTGTGCTTCGGAAAGAAGGACCAGATAGCACAATTAAAATGTTGTGCGATAATGATATAGCCGATCAGGCTAGGAATAACTTGAAGGGTTATTAAATTATAAGGAACGAAAATTACTAAGAGTTATTGAATCGTAGTGCGGAATCGATTCACTTAACGGTGTTCTCGAGTGTTTAATAACTCAGGGCCCGTGAAAAATTGGAACCAGTGAGGATGTAGCACTTGATGGAGAACTCATAAGAAGTTATGAAGTTCCATGTTAATCTCGAGATACCAGGGGGTAATACTCAACGACAGATCAAGTAGAGGTTGGACTAGGGTAATGCTCTACAGAAGACAAGTACTTAAACTTGCACGAGAAATGGTATTTAAAGGAGAACATGGTCGGAATCCACGATCATGAAGGATTGAACCACGAATACAAGATGAACTTATAACAAGGGGGTAATTATTTTTACGAGCAGCTTCCATGATAAGTTATACATCGTGTCCCTGGGGATGAATGCAAGGTTCAAGGTCGACTCCCACTTCTTCAATGTATAACCTTCCATTCACTTTTCGCTTTGACAAAGGCATTAGTGTTGAAAGTTTTATCTGGTGAAATAACAGATGAGTATGACTCGTGAAAACTTCCGAGTTCACACATATAAAGGAAGGCATAGGTTCAACCCATCAGGGCATCGTGGAGACACATACCACAAGCTTCAATAGTAAATACGACTAGCTCGAAAGCAGAGCATGGTTGGCCAAGCAGATGATACAATTTACCAAGGGCATTATGTATCAGGTAGAGAACTCACAAGAATTTTGGTTGTGAAGGACATTGTCGGATAATAACCGGGCAATGGGTATGGCGGTCCACAACGGGGCTGATGTGAGTATCGGTACTCAATCAAAGGAAGAAGGAATGCCAAGCCATCGGATTATAGAAACAACTAACTAATTCAAAGCTTAATGCAAAGAAATTTTATGATTTTCAATTCAAGGGATCAGAAGCAATCGTTCTGATCAAAAATGAATAAGTTCAATAGACTTGGAAGCACAAACGATCAAGGCATTGATTGGTCAAGAACCAGCTCATATCCAAATGACGTTTGAGCCGGAAGGATGAATCCTAGGATTAGACTGAGGAATGCGAGCATCCTCAACATATTGAATCAACGGACTTAAAATGATAAAGACAAGGGATGCCAATATGATTACGAGACTTATGGGATTAACCATAATGCAAGCAAGCAAGAATTTCAAGAGCAATAGGCTGCTCAGGATTTTCGGAAGATCAGGTAGTATTTGAATGTATTTTTTTTTGGAACACATGAACAACTTTGGACGAACGAATGCTCGGTAAGAGCGAGGAATTATCCATAGGGGTATTCATGTGGTAAAAACTGCAAGGCAGTAAGGCACAAAGGATTATCGAAACAACGACGAGTATTTCGGGGTATCTTGTAATAGCAAGACCAGCTAGGGATGAATGTAAGAATGACAACTGCAAGTAGTTATCCATAAGGTTTGACAGCGGAAGGGGAATTGCAAACGCGATGAACACAAGTTCTCGGGTTAACAGCGGAGTGTATCTTCAGGGTCTTCGCGTGCAGCAGACGATCATCAGTAATAAGGGGCTCTCCGGATGAAAGTGATAACCAGATCCTAATGTTAGATTTAGCAAAATTCATTTAACCCGAGTAGAAGAGAGTTCAGAGTCCCAGAGTAAGGGTCGAGGAGTAAAAGATCCTAGTACCACCCGATGGCGATGTGGGCCCATAAGGCACACAGCCAAGTTAGTAAAAGTTTTATTTTGCAATGTCTAGACTCGACTTCAGCCAAGGAGTGTGGAAGGGGGATTCCTACAGGCAGTCGGCTCTGATACCAACTTGTGACGCCCCCGATTCAATCGTACACTAATCATGCACGCAAATGTGTACGATCAAGATCAGGGACTCACGGGAAGATATCACAACACAACTCTACAAATAAAATAAGTCATACAAGCATCATAATACAAGCCAGGGGCCTCGAGGGCTCGAATACAAGTGCTCGATCATAGACGAGTCAGCGGAAGCAACAATATCTGAGTACAGACATAAGTTAAACAAGTTTGCCTTAAGAAGGCTAGCACAAACTGGGATACAGATCGAATGAGGCGCAGGCCTCCTGCCTGGGATCCTCCTAACTACTCTTGGTCATCGTCAGCGGGCTGCACGTAGTAGTAGGCACCTCCAGTGTAGTAGGAGTCGTCGTCAAAAGTGGCGTCTGGATCCTGGGCTCCAACGTCTGGTTGCAGCAGAGAGATGGGAAAAAGGGGAAACAAGGCAACCGTGAGTACTCATCCAAAGTACTCGCAAGCAAGGAGCTACACTACATATGCATGGGTATATGTGTAAAGGGCCATATCAGTGGATTGAACTGCAGAATGCCAGAATAAGAGGGGGATATCTAATCCTGTCGAGGACTACGCTTCTGGCAGCCTCCGTCTTGCAGCATATAGAAGAGAGTAGACTGAAGTCCTCCAAGTAGCATCGCATAGCATAATCCTACCCGGCGATCCCCTCCTCGATGCCCTGTTAGAGAGCGATCACCGGGTTGTATCTGGCACTTGGAAGGGTGTGTTTTATTAAGTATCCGGTTCTAGTTGTCATAAGGTCGAGGTACAACTCTGGGTCGTCCTTTTACCGAGGGACACGGCTATTCGAATAGATAAACATCCCTGCAGGGGTGCACCACATAGCCCAACACGCTTGACCCCATTTGGCTGGACACACTTTCCTGGCTCGTGCCCGGCCTCGTAAGATCAACACGTCGCAGCCCCACCTAGGCACAACAGAGAGGTCAGCACGCCGGTCTAAACCTAAGCGCGCAGGGGTCTGGGCCCATCGCCCTGAGCACACCTACACGTTGCGTACGCGGCCGGAGAGCAGACCTAGCAATCTCCATTACAAAGGAAGTCACGTTACGCGGTCCAACCCGGCACGCGCCGCTCAGTCGCTGATGTCACGAAGGCTTCGGCTGATACCATGACGTCGGGATACCCATAACTACTCCCGCGTAGGTGGTTAGTGCGTATAGACCAAATTGCCAGACTCAGATCAAATACCCAGATCTCGTTAAGCGTGTTAAGTATCCGCGAACGCCGACCAGGGCCAGGCCCACCTCTCTCCTAGGTGGTCTAAACCTGCCCTGTCACTCCGCCACAAAGTAACACTCGGGGGCCGTCGGGAACCCAGGCTCACCACTACCTGGGTGGAACCACCTGCCCCTTCAGCCCCCATCTCCGAACAGTATCACAGGTAATGTAATAGTGTAAAGTATATAGTATATGCCCGTGATCACCTCCCGAAGTGATCACGGCCCAGTAGTATAGCATGGCAGACAGACAAGAGTGTAGGGCCACTGATGGAACACTAGCATCCTATACTAAGAAGTATGATAGCAGGTAAAGGTAACAACAGTAGTAGCAAGGACAAGCTATGCAGCAGTATAGGATTAACTGAAAGCAGTGACATGCTACACTACTCTAATGCAAGCAGTATAGAGAAGAATAGGCGATATCTGGTGATCAAGGGGGGGGGGCTTGCCTGGTTGCTCAGACAAGAAGGAGGGGTCGTCGATGTAGTCGACCACAGGGGTACCGGCATCGGTCTCAGGGTCTACCGGAAAGAAGTAACGAAGGGGAACACAATAAATAACAGAACAATCAAATGTAACAAAAAGCAAGAAGCGGCAATACGTTGTGCTAGAGGTGACCTAACGTAGGGATAGGTGATACCGGCGAAGGGGGGAAACATCCAGGAAAGTATCCCCGGTGTTTCGCGTTTTTGGACAGATGAACCGGAGGGGGAATGTTGCAGGTTCGATAGGTTAGGGATGCGCGGTGGACGAACGGGCTATGTAACCGGGTTCGTCTCGTCGTTTAGAGCAACTTTCATGTTGAAAATAATTTAATCCGAGTTACGGATTAAAAGATATGATTTTCTAAAGATTTACTAATTTCTAGAATTTAATTAATTATTTAATTTAATTCGAAATGGATTTATGACATCAGCATGTTTGCCTTAGCAGTCAACAGGGGTTGACTGGGTCAAACTGGCGCGTGGGTCCAGTGGGACCCACCTGTCATACACTGTTTAGGTTAATTAGGGTTTAGTTAAACTAATTACTGTTTAATTAAACTAACAGGTTAATTAGGTTAATTAATTAGGATTAATTAACATAATTAATATAAGTTAATTAATTAGTTAATTAATTAAATTTATTTTTATTTTTATTTTTATTTTCTAAAACGTTCTGGGCTAGGCCCACATGTCATTGGCCCAGAGGGGCTAACGGTATTGGGCGTAGCGGGTGTGGGCGCTCGAGAAACGGGGCGAAGCCCCGCTGTGCGGGCGTAACCCGCCCATACGACGCGCCAGAGCCGGCCGCGGGCGTCGGCGGCCAGGGGGCACACAAGCGCCGGCCGGAACAGGGCGGCGGGGCGGAGGGAACCGGAGCCGTGGGCGCGCGTGCGCCGGCAAGCGACAGCTTGACGCAGGAGGATGGACGAGGCTAGGGACGCGGAGCGCAGCGGCTGCGCGGTGGCGCGGGCAGAGCCGCGCCGGAGCAGCAGCGAGCAGGGGGAGACGCACGAGGCACGCGGCGGGGAGGCCAGCGGAGCGCGCGAGGCGCGGGACGACGCGTGCGGGGTGGAGGCGTCGGCCGCGGAGCGGCAGCAGGCGCAGAGGAGGAGAGGGCGCGCGCGGTGCGCAGGTGCGGTGAGCGCGGCGAGGCGAGGTTGCACGCGCGAGAGAGGGGGAAGGGTGCATGCTCACATCGGGTTCGTGGGGACTGGGCAACGGTGCGCGGGGAGCGACTCGTGGAGGAGGACGAGGAGGTCCGGCGTGGGGAGGAGACGGTGAGGCGACGGCGAGTGGCGATGGGTGACGACGTCGGCCTCGGTGCGACGCGGGCGTCGGGGGCGAGGCGGGGAGGTGCCGGTGACGAGGCCGGACGCGTCGAGGCGGCGAGCCGCGGCGGTGGCAGGGTGAAGCAAGCGGCGGGGCGGCGCCGGGATGGGCGTCGGCGTCCGAGCATGGGGCGACGCGGGATGGGGGTCGGGGCGCCATTTTCGGGGGCGAGCGCCCCCAATCCAGATCCACGCGGGGAAGGGGAGAGAGATCGGGGGATCGTGGGGGGAATGTGGGGAGGGGGTCGCTAGGGTTCGGTCACCCCAGGGGGGCTACAGGCGCCGGCTGGGCCGGCCTGGTTGGCCCAGAGGCCAGCTGGGCTGTGGCCCAGTGGAGGGGGGGGTCTTTCCTTTTTTTTGGTTCTGTTTTCTTTTCTTCTTTTGTTTTTATTCTATTTTTTTTCTGTTTTCTTTTATTTTAGTTTTATAAAATTTAAAAGCGACGACTAATTTGGTGTTACCAAATAGGTCACAGCCCCAAATATTCTGGCACTTTAATAAAGTTTTTGCATGTGCTTATTATTCTAAAAGCATTTTAGATAATTGATTTATCGCTGTTTTAGTTTATATAGTGCATTTAAGTATTTTATTAGAAGATGACTTCTTCACCAACATTTGTTGTGGGTTATTTGACACGTTAGGAACAATTTAGTTTTGACTTTTGAAAACTTTAATTGTTTTAACTTTAATTCAGATTTGAATTTGGTTCGGTTCTGAACTAACGCGAGATTATCAACAATAATTGAGGTGACGTGGCATCATTACCAGAGGGTTACTGTAGCTTAATTATCCGGGCGTCACAACATGCTATGTGGGTGAAATGATGATACCATGCCACTTTCAACCTTTTCAGAGTTCATTTGAAATGCTTTTCAATTTCATGGTCTTATAGCTCAAAATAATCAGTAAATGCATGAAAAATAACAAATGAAGTCAGAAAGGGTTGAAAATTGATAATGTGGCTCCGAATGGTGCATTTTGAACACAGAAAAGTCTGGAGTTCAAGTAAGTTAAAAAATGAAATACCTTTGTAAAAGACGAGTTTCTGTATGAATCCCTGATACTTTGAAAGAGATTGTTCGTTTTGTACACAAAGTGCATCCAGTTTTTGCCGTAACCCACTCTACTTTCTTGCACATGCTATGTGGATGAAATGATGATACCACGCCAACTTTCAACCTTTTCAGAGTTCATTTGAAATGCTTTTCAATTTCAGGGTCTTATAGCTCAAAATAATCAGTACATACATGAAAATAACAAATGAAGTCAGAAAGGGTTGAAAATTGATGATGTGGCTTTGAATGGTGCAATTTGAACACAGAAAAAGTCTGGAGTTCAAATAAGTTCAAAAATGGAAATCCCTTTGTAACAGACGAGTTTCCGTATGAAACCCGGATACTTCGAAAGAGATTGTCCGTTTTGTACACGGAGTGCATCCTGTTTTTGCCGTAACCCTCTCTACTTTCATGCACATGCTATGCGGGTGAAATGATGATACCATGCCAACTTTCAACCTTTTCGGAGTTTATTTGAAATGCTTTTCAATTCCAGGGTCTTATAGCTCAAAATAATCAGTAAATGCATGAAAAATAACAAATGAAGTCAGGAAGGGTTGAAAATTGATGATGTGTCTTTGAATGGTGCATTTTGAACATAGAAAAACTATGGTGTTCAAATAAGTTCAAAAAAATGAAATCCCTTTGTAACAGATGAGTTTTCGTATGAAACTCTGATACTTCGAAAGAGATTGTCCGTTTTGTACACGAAGTGCATCTAGTTTTTGATGTAACCCTCTCTATTTTCTTGCACATGCTATGTGGATGAAATGATGATACCATGCCAACTTTTAACCTTTTGAGAGTTCATTTGAAATGCTTTTCAATTTCAGGGTCTTATAGCTCAAAATAATCAGTAAATGCATGAAAAATAACAAATGAAGTCAGGAAGGGTTGAAAATTGATGATGTGTCTTTGAATGGTGCATTTTGAACACAGAACAAATCTGGAGTTCAAATAAGTTAAAAAATGAAATCCTTTGTAACAAACGAGTTTCGTATGAAACCCTGATAATTCGAAAGAGATTGGCCGTTTTGTACACGAAGTGCATCCAGTTTTTGCCGTAACCATCTCTACTTTCTTGCACATGCTATGTGGCTGAAATGATCATAACATGACACTTTCAACCTTTTCAGAGTTCATTTCAAATGCTTTTCAATTTCATGGTCTTATAGCTCAAAATAATCAGTAAATGCATGAAAAATAACAAATGAAGTCAGAAAGGGTTGAAGATTGATGATGTGGCTCTGAATGGTGCATTTTGAACACAGAAAAAGTCTGGAGTTCAAGTAAGTTAAAAAATGAAATCCCTTTGTAAAAGACGAGTTTCTGTATGAATCCCTGATACTTCGAAATAGATTGTTCGTTTTGTACACGAAGTGCATCCTGTTTTTGCCGTAACCCTCTCTACTTTCTTGCACATGCTATGTGGATGAAATGATGATACCATGCCAACTTTCAACCTTTTCAGAGTTCATTTGAAATGCTTTTCAATTTCAGGGTCTTATAGCTCAAAATAATCAGTAAATGCATGAAAAATAACAAATGAAGTCAGAAAGGGTTGAAGATTGATGATGTGGCTCTGAATGGTGCATTTTGAACACAGAAAACTTCTGGAGTTCAAAAAAGTTAAAAAAATGAAATCGCTTTGTAACAGACGAGTTTCCGTATGAAACCCTGATACTTCGAAAGAGATTGTCCGTTTTGTACACGAAGTGCATCCAGTTTTTGCCGTAACCCTCTCTACTTTCTTGCACATGCTATGTGGGTGTAATGATGATACCATGCCACTTTCAACCTTTTCAGAGTTCATTTGAAATGCTTTTCAATTTCAGGGTCTTATAGCTCAAAATAATCAGTAAATGCATGAAAAATAACAAATGAAGTTAGAAAGGGTTGAAATTGATGATGTGGCTCCGAATGGTGCATTTTGAACACAGAAAAAGTCTGGAGTTCAAGTAAGTTAAAAAATGAAATCCCTTTGTAAAAGACGAGTTTCCGTATGAATCCCTGATACATCGAAATAGATTGTTCGTTTTGTACATGAAGTGCATCCAGTTTTTGCCGTAGCCAGTCTACTTTCTTGCACATGCTGTGTGGGTGAAATGATGATACCATGCCAACTTTCAACCTTTTCAGAGTTTATTTTAAAGAGATTGTCCGTTTTGTACACGAAGTGCATCCAATTTTTGCCATAACCCTCTCTACTTTCTTGCACATGCTATGTGGGTGAAATGATGATACCATGCCACTTTCAACCTTTTCAGAGTTTATTTGAAATGCTTTTCAATTTCAGGGTCTTATAGCTCAAAATAATCAGTAAATGCATGAAAAATAACAAATGAAGTCAGAAAGGGTTGAAGATTGATGATGTGGCTCTGAATGGTGCATTTTGAACACAAAAAAGTGTGGAGTTCCAACAAGTTAAAAAAATGAAATCTCTTTGTAACAGACGAGTTTCCGTATGAAACCCTGATACTTCGAAAGAGATTGTCCGTTTTGTACACGAAGTGCATCCAGTTTTTGCCGTAACCCTCTCTACTTTCTTGAACATGCTATGTGGGTGAAATGATGATACCATGCCACTTTCAACCTTTTCAGAGTTCATTTGAAATGCTTTTCAATTTCACGGTCTTATAGCTCAAAATAATCAGTAAATGCATGAAAAATAACAAATGAAGTCAGAAAGGGTTAAAAATTGATGATGTGGCTCTGAATGGTGCATTTTGAACACAGAAAAAGTCTGGAGTTCAAGTAAGTTAAAAAATGAAATCCCTTTGTAAAAGACGAGTTTTCGTATGAATCTCTGATACTTCGAAATAGATTGTTCGTTTTGTACACGAAGTGCATCCAGTTTTTGCCGTAACCCACTCTACTTTCTTGCACATGCTATGTGGATGAAAGGATGATACCATGCCAACTTTCAACCTTTTCAGAGTTCATTTCAAATTCTTTTCAATTTCAGGGTCTTATAGCTCAAAATAATAACTACATGCATGAAAATAACAAATGAAGTCAGAAAGGGTTGAAAATTGATGATGTGGCTTTGAATGGTGCAATTTGAATGCAGAAAAAGTCTGGAGTTCAAATAAGTTAAAAAAATGAAATCCCTTTGTAACAGATGAGTTTCCGTATGAAACCCTGATACTTCGAAAGAGATTGTCCGTTTTGTACACGAAGTGCATCCAGTTTTTTCCGTAACCCTCTCTACTTTCTTGCACATGCTATGTGGGTGAAATGATGATACCATGCCAACTTTCAAACTTTTCAGAGTTTATTTGAAATGCTTTTCAATTTCAGGGTCTTATAGCTCAAAATAATCAGTAAATGCATGAAAAATAACAAATGAAGGCGGGAAGGGTTGAAAATTGATGATGTGTCTTTGAATGGTGCATTTTGAACACAGAAAAACTATGGAGTTCAAAAAAGTTCAAAAAAATGAAATCCCTTTGTTATAGATGAGTTTCCGTATGAAACCCTGATACTTCGAAAGAGATTGTCAGTTTTGTACACGAACTGCATCTAGTTTTCGCTGTAACCCTCTCCATTTTCTTGCACATGCTATGTGGATGAAATAATGATACCATGCCAACTTCTTACCTTTTGAGAGTTCATTTGAAATGCTTTTCAATTTCATGGTCTTGTAGCTCAAAATAATCAGTAAATGCATTAAAAATAACAAATGCGGTTAGAAAGGGTTGAAAATTAATGATGTGGCTTTGAATGGTGCATTTCTGAACACAAAAAGTGTGGAGTTCCAACAAGTTAATAAAAATGGAATCTCTTTGTAACAGACGAGTTTCCGTATGAAACCCTGATACTTCGAAAGAGATTGTCTGTTTTGTACACGAAGTGCATCAGGTTTTTGCCATAACCCTGTCTACTTTATTGAACATGCTATGTGGGTGAAATGATGATACCATGCCACTTTCGACCTTTTCAGAGTTCATTTGAAATGCTTTTCAATTTCAGGGTCTTATAGCTCAAAATAATCACTAAATGCATGAAAAATAACAAATGAAGTCAGAAAGGGTTGAAAATTGATGATGTGGCTTTGACTGGTGCATATTGAACACAGAAAAACTATGGAGTTCAAATAAGTTAAAAATGAAATCCCTTTGTAACAGACGAGTTTTCGTATGAAACCCTCATACTTCAAAAGAGATTGTCCGTTTTCTACACGAAGTGCATCCAGTTTTTGCCGTAACCCTCTCTACTTTCTTGAACATGCTATGTGGGTGAAATGATGATACCATGCCACTTTCAACCTTTTCAGAGTTCATTTGAAATGCTTTTCAATTTCACGGTCTTATAGCTCAAAATAATCAGTAAATGCATGAAAATTAACAAATGAAGTCAGAAAGGGTTGAAAATTGATGATGTGGCTCTGAATGGTGCATTTTGAACACAGAAAAAGTCTGGAGTTCAAGTAATTTAAAAAATGAAATCCCTTTGTAAAATACGAGTTTCCGTATGAATTCCTTGATACTTCGAAATAGATTGTTCGTTTTGTACACGAAGTGCATCCAGTTTTTGCCATAACCCACTCTACTTTCTTGCACATGCTATGTGTGTGAAAGGATGATACCATGCCAACTTTCAACCTTTTCAGAGTTCATTTCAAATGCTTTTCAATTTCAGGGTCTTATAGCTCAAAATAATAACTACATGCATGAAAATAATAAATGAAGTCAGAAAGGGTTGAAAGTTGATGATGTGGCTTTGAATGGTGCAATTTGAATGCAGAAAAAGTCTGGAGTTCAAATAAGTTAAAAAAATGAAATCCCTTTGTAACAGATGAGTTTCCCTATGAAACCCTGGTACTTCGAAAGAAATTGTCCGTTTTGTACACGAAGTGCATCCAGTTTTTGCCGTAACCCTCTCTACTTTCTTGCACATGCTATGTGGGTGAAATGATGATACCATGCCAACTTTCAAACTTTTCAGAGTTTATTTGTAATGCTTTTCAATTCCAGGGTCTTATAGCTCAAAATAATCAGTAAATGCATGAAAAAATAACAAATGAAGGCGGGAAGGGTTGAAAATTGATGATGTGTCTTTGAATGGTGCATTTTGAACACAGAAAAACTATGGAGTTCAAAAAAGTTCAAAAAAATGAAATCCCTTTGTAATAGATGAGTTTCCGTATGAAACCCTGATACTTCGAAAGAGATTGTCAGTTTTGTACACGAAGTGCATCTAGTTTTCGCTGTAACCCTCTCCATTTTCTTGCACATGCTATGTGGATGAAATAATGATACCATGCCAACTTTTTACCTTTTGAGAGTTCATTTGAAATGCTTTTCAATTTCAGGGTCTTGTAGCTCAAAATAATCAGTAAATGCATTAAAAATAACAAATGCGGTTAGAAAGGGTTGAAAATTAATGATGTGGCTTTGAATGGTGCATTTTTTAACACAAAAAGTGTGGAGTTCCAACAAGTTAATAAAAATGAAATCTCTTTGTAACAGACGAGTTTCCGTATGAAACCCTGATACTTCGAAAGAGATTGTCCGTTTTGTACACGAAGTGCATCCAGTTTTTGCCGTAACCCTCTCTACTTTCTTGCACATGCTATGTGGGTGAAATGATGATACCATGCCACTTTCAACCTTTTCAGAGTTCATTTGAAATGCTTTTCAATTTCACGGTCTTATAGCTCAAAATAATCAGTAAATGCATGAAAAATAACAAATGAAGTCAGAAAGGGTTGAAAATTGATGATGTGGCTCTGAATGGTGCATTTTGAACACAGAAAAAGTCTGGAGTTCAAGTAATTTAAAAAATGAAATCCCTTTGTAAAATACGAGTTTCCGTATGAATTCCTTGATACTTCGAAATAGATTGTTCGTTTTGTACACGAAGTGCATCCAGTTTTTGCCATAACCCACTCTACTTTCTTGCACATGCTATGTGTGTGAAAGGATGATACCATGCCAACTTTCAACCTTTTCAGAGTTCATTTCAAATGCTTTTCAATTTCAGGGTCTTATAGCTCAAAATAATAACTACATGCATGAAAATAATAAATGAAGTCAGAAAGGGTTGAAAGTTGATGATGTAGCTTTGAATGGTGCATATTGAACACAGAAAAACTATGGAGTTCAAATAAGTTAAAAATGAAATCCCTTTGTAACAGACGAGTTTTCATACGAAACCCTGATACTTCAACAGAGATTGTCCGTTTTGTACATGAAGTGCATCCAGTTTTTGCCATAACCCTCTCTACTTTCTAGCACATGCTATGTGGGTGCAATGATGATACCATGCCACTTTCAACCTTTTCAGAGTTCATTTGAAATGCTTTTCAATTTCAGGGTCTTAAAGCTCAAAATAACCAGTAAATGCATGAAAAATAACAAATGAAGTCAGAAAGGGTTTAAGATTGATGATGTGGCACTGAAATGGTGCATTTTGAACACAGAAAAAGTCTGGAGTTCAAGTAAGTTAAAAAAATGAAATCCCTTTGTAAAAGACGAGTTTCCGTATGAATCCCTATTACTTTGAAAGAGATTGTTCGTTTTGTACACAAAGTGCATCCAGTTTTTGCCGTAACCCACTCTACTTTCTTGAACATGCTATGTGGGTGAAATGATGATACCATGCCACTTTCAACCTTTTCAGAGTTCATTTGAAATGCTTTTCAATTTCACGGTCTTATAGCTCAAAATAATCAGTAAATGCATGAAAAATAACAAATGAAGTCAGAAAGGGTTGAAAATTGATGATGTGGCTCTGAATGGTGCATTTTGAACACAGAAAAAGTCTGGAGTTCAAGTAATTTAAAAAATGAAATCCCTTTGTAAAATACGAGTTTCCGTATGAATTCCTTGATACTTCGAAATAGATTGTTCGTTTTGTACACGAAGTGCATCCAGTTTTTGCCATAACCCACTCTACTTTCTTGCACATGCTATGTGTGTGAAAGGATGATACCATGCCAACTTTCAACCTTTTCAGAGTTCATTTCAAATGCTTTTCAATTTCAGGGTCTTATAGCTCAAAATAATAACTACATGCATGAAAATAATAAATGAAGTCAGAAAGGGTTGAAAGTTGATGATGTGGCTTTGAATGGTGCAATTTGAATGCAGAAAAAGTCTGGAGTTCAAATAAGTTAAAAAAATGAAATCCCTTTGTAACAGATGAGTTTCCCTATGAAACCCTGGTACTTCGAAAGAAATTGTCCGTTTTGTACACGAAGTGCATCCAGTTTTTGCCGTAACCCTCTCTACTTTCTTGCACATGCTATGTGGGTGAAATGATGATACCATGCCAACTTTCAAACTTTTCAGAGTTTATTTGTAATGCTTTTCAATTCCAGGGTCTTATAGCTCAAAATAATCAGTAAATGCATGAAAAAATAACAAATGAAGGCGGGAAGGGTTGAAAATTGATGATGTGTCTTTGAATGGTGCATTTTGAACACAGAAAAACTATGGAGTTCAAAAAAGTTCAAAAAAATGAAATCCCTTTGTAATAGATGAGTTTCCGTATGAAACCCTGTACTTCGAAAGAGATTGTCAGTTTTGTACACGAAGTGCATCTAGTTTTCGCTGTAACCCTCTCCATTTTCTTGCACATGCTATGTGGATGAAATAATGATACCATGCCAACTTTTTACCTTTTGAGAGTTCATTTGAAATGCTTTTCAATTTCAGGGTCTTGTAGCTCAAAATAATCAGTAAATGCATTAAAAATAACAAATGCGGTTAGAAAGGGTTGAAAATTAATGATGTGGCTTTGAATGGTGCATTTTTGAACACAAAAAGTGTGGAGTTCCAACAAGTTAATAAAAATGAAATCTCTTTGTAACAGACGAGTTTCCGTATGAAACCCTGATACTTCGAAAGAGATTGTCCGTTTTGTACACGAAGTGCATCCAATTTTTGCCGTAACCCTCTCTACTTTCTTGCACATGCTATGTGGGTGAAATGATGATACCATGCCACTTTCAACCTTTTCAGAGTTCATTTGAAATGCTTTTCAATTTCACGGTCTTATAGCTCAAAATAATCAGTAAATGCATGAAAAATAACAAATGAAGTCAGAAAGGGTTGAAAATTCAAGATGTGGCTCGGAATGGTGCATTTTGAACACAGAAAAAGTCTGGAGTTCAAGTAAGTTAAAAAAATGAAATCCCTTTGTAAAAGACGAGTTTCCGTATGAATCCCTGATACTTCGAAATAGATTGTTCGTTTTGTACATGAAGTGCATCCAGTTTTTGCCGTAAGCCAGTCTACTTTCTTGCACATGCTATGTGTGTGAAAGGATGATACCATGCCAACTTTCAACCTTTTCAGAGTTCATTTCAAATGCTTTTCAATTTCAGGGTCTTATAGCTCAAAATAATAACTACATGCATGAAAATAATAAATGAAGTCAGAAAGGGTTGAAAGTTGATGATGTAGCTTTGAATGGTGCATATTGAACATAGAAAAACTATGGAGTTCAAATAAGTTAAAAATGAAATCCCTTTGTAACAGACGAGTTTTCATACGAAACCCTGATACTTCAACAGAGATTGTCCGTTTTGTACATGAAGTGCATCCAGTTTTTGCCATAACCCTCTCTACTTTCTAGCACATGCTATGTGGGTGCAATGATGATACCATGCCACTTTCAACCTTTTCAGAGTTCATTTGAAATGCTTTTCAATTTCAGGGTCTTAAAGCTCAAAATAACCAGTAAATGCATGAAAAATAACAAATGAAGTCAGAAAGGGTTTAAGATTGATGATGTGGCACTGAAATGGTGCATTTTGAACACAGAAAAAGTCTGGAGTTCAAGTAAGTAAAAAAAATGAAATCCCTTTGTAAAAGACGAGTTTCCGTATGAATCCCTATTACTTTGAAAGAGATTGTTCGTTTTGTACACAAAGTGCATCCAGTTTTTGCCGTAACCCACTCTACTTTCTTGCACATGCTATGTGGATGAAATGATGATACCATGCCAACTTTCAACCTTTTCAGAGTTCATTTGAAATGCTTTTCAATTTCAGGGTCTTATAGCTCAAAATAATCAGTAAATGCATGAAAAATAACAAATGAAGTCAGAAAGGGGTTAAAATTGATGATGTGGCTTTGAATGGTGCATATTGAACACAGAAAAACTATGGAGTTCAAATAAGTTAAAAATGGAATCCCTTTGTAACAGACGAGTTTTCGTACGAAACCCTGATACTTCAAAAGAGATTGTCCGTTTTGTACACGAAGTGCATCCAGTTTTTGCCGTAACCCTCTCTACTTTCTAGCACATGCTATGTGGGTGCAATGATGATACCATGCCACTTTCAACCTTTTCAGAGTTCATTTGAAATGCTTTTCAATTTCAGGTTCTTAAAGCTCAAAATAACCTGTAAATGCATGAAAAATAACAAATGAAGTCAGAAAGGGTTGAAGATTGATGATGTGGCTCTAAAATGGTGCATTTTGAACACAGAAAAAGTCTGGAGTTCAAGTAAGCTAAAAAAATGAAATCCCTTTGTAAAAGACGAGTTTCCGTATGAATCCCTGATACTTTGAAAGAGATTGTTCGTTTTGTACACAAAGTGCATCCAGTTTTTGCCGTAACCCACTCTACTTTCTTGCACATGCTATGTGGATGAAATGATGATACCATGCCAACTTTCAACCTTTTCAGAGTTCATTTGAAATGCTTTTCAATTTCAGCGTCTTGTAGCTCAAAATAATCAGTAAATGCATGAAAAATAACAAATGAAGTTAGAAAGGGTTGAAAATTCAAGATGTGGCTCGGAATGGTGCTTTTTGAACACAGAAAAAGTCTGGAGTTCAAGTAAGTTAAAAAAATGAAATCCCTTTGTAAAAGACGAGTTTCCGTATGAATCCCTGATACTTCGAAATAGATTGTTCGTTTTGTACATGAAGTGCATCCAGTTTTTGCCGTAAGCCAGTCTACTTTCTTGCACATGCTGTGTGGGTGAAATGATGATACCATGCCAACTTTCAACCTTTTCAGAGTTTATTTGAAAGAGATTGTCCGTTTTGTACACGAAGTGCATCCAGTTTTTGCCATAACCCTCTCTACTTTCTTGCACATGCTATGTGGATGAAATGATGATACCATGCCAACTTTCAACCTTTTCAGAGTTCATTTGAAATGCTTTTCAATTTCAGGGTCTTATAGCTCAAAATAATCAGTAAATGCATGAAAAATAACAAATGAAGTCAGAAAGGGTTGAAAATTGATGATGTGGCTTTGAATGGTGCATATTGAACACAGAAAAACTATGGAGTTCAAATAAGTTAAAAATGAAATCCCTTTGTAACAGACGAGTTTCCGTATGAATCCCTGATACTTCGAAATAGATTGTTCGTTTTGTACATGAAGTGCATCCAGTTTTTGCCGTAAGCCAGTCTACTTTCTTGAACATGCTATGTGGGTGAAATGATGATACCATGCCACTTTCAACCTTTTCAGAGTTCATTTGAAATGCTTTTCAATTTCACGGTCTTATAGCTCAAAATAATCAGTACATGCATGAAAAATAACAAATGAAGTCAGAAAGGGTTGAAAATTGATGATGTGGCTCTGAATGGTGCATTTTAAACACAGAAAAAGTCTGGAGTTAAAGTAAGTTAAAAAATGAAATCCCTTTGTAAAAGACGAGTTTCCGTATGAATCTTTCATACTTCGAAATAGATTGTTCGTTTTGTACACGAAGTGCATCCAGTTTTTGCCGTAATCCACTCTACTTTCTTGCACATGCTATGTGGATAAAATGATGATACCATGCCAACTTTCAACCTTTTCAGAGTTCATTTGAAATGCTTTTCAATTTCAGGGTCTTATAGCTCAAAATAATCAGTAAATGCATGAAAAATAACAAATGAAGTCAGAAAGGGTTGAAAATTGATGATGTAGCTTTGAATGGTGCATATTGAACACAGAAAAACTATGGAGTTCAAATAAGTTAAAAATGAAATCCCTTTGTAACAGACGAGTTTTCATACGAAACCCTGATACTTCAACAGAGATTGTCCGTTTTGTACATGAAGTGCATCCAGTTTTTGCCATAACCCTCTCTACTTTCTAGCACATGCTATGTGGGTGCAATGATGATACCATGCCACTTTCAACCTTTTCAGAGTTCATTTGAAATGCTTTTCAATTTCAGGGTCTTAAAGCTCAAAATAACCAGTAAATGCATGAAAAATAACAAATGAAGTCAGAAAGGGTTTAAGATTGACGATGTGGCACTGAAATGGTGCATTTTGAACACAGAAAAAGTCTGGAGTTCAAGTAAGTTAAAAAAATGAAATCCCTTTGTAAAAGACGAGTTTCCGTATGAATCCCTATTACTTTGAAAGAGATTGTTCGTTTTGTACACAAAGTGCATCCAGTTTTTGCCGTAACCCACTCTACTTTCTTGCACATGCTATGTGGATGAAATGATGATACCATGCCAACTTTCAACCTTTTCAGAGTTCATTTGAAATGCTTTTCAATTTCAGGGTCTTATAGCTCAAAATAATCAGTAAATGCATGAAAAATAACAAATAAAGTCAGAAAGGGTTGAAAATTGATGATGTGGCTTTGAATGGTGCATATTGAACACAGAAAAACTATGGAGTTCAAATAAGTTAAAAATGAAATCCCTTTGTAACAGACGAGTTTTCGTACGAAACACTGATACTTCAAAAGAGATTGTCCGTTTTGTACACGAAGTGCATCCAGTTTTTGCCGTAACCCTCTCTACTTTCTAGCACATGCTATGTGGGTGCAATGATGATACCATGCCACTTTCAACCTTTCCAGAGTTCATTTGAAATGCTTTTCAATTTCAGGTTCTTAAAGCTCAAAATAACCTGTAAATGCATGAAAAATAACAAATGAAGTCAGAAAGGGTTGAAGATTGATGATGTGGCTCTAAAATGGTGCATTTTGAACACAGAAAAAGTCTGGAGTTCAAGTAAGCTAAAAAAATGAAATCCCTTTGTAAAAGACGAGTTTCCGTATGAATCCCTGATACTTTGAAAGAGATTGTTCGTTTTGTACACAAAGTGCATCCAGTTTTTGCCGTAACCCACTCTACTTTCTTGCACATGCTATGTGGATGAAATGATGATACCATGCCAACTTTCAACCTTTTCAGAGTTCATTTGAAATGCTTTTCAATTTCAGCGTCTTGTAGCTCAAAATAATCAGTAAATGCATGAAAAATAACAAATGAAGTTAGAAAGGGTTGAAAATTCAAGATGTGGCTCGGAATGGTGCATTTTGAACACAGAAAAAGTCTGGAGTTCAAGTAAGTTAAAAAAATGAAATCCCTTTGTAAAAGACGAGTTTCCGTATGAATCCCTGATACTTCGAAATAGATTGTTCGTTTTGTACATGAAGTGCATCCAGTTTTTGCCGTAAGCCAGTCTACTTTCTTGCACATGCTGTGTGGGTGAAATGATGATACCATGCCAACTTTCAACCTTTTCAGAGTTTATTTGAAAGAGATTGTCCGTTTTGTACACGAAGTGCATCCAGTTTTTGCCATAACCCTCTCTACTTTCTTGCACATGCTATGTGGATGAAATGATGATACCATGCCAACTTTCAACCTTTTCAGAGTTCATTTGAAATGCTTTTCAATTTCAGGGTCTTATAGCTCAAAATAATCAGTAAATGCATGAAAAATAACAAATGAAGTCAGAAAGGGTTGAAAATTGATGATGTGGCTTTGAATGGTGCATATTGAACACAGAAAAACTATGGAGTTCAAATAAGTTAAAAATGAAATCCCTTTGTAACAGACGAGTTTCCGTATGAATCCCTGATACTTCGAAATAGATTGTTCGTTTTGTACATGAAGTGCATCCAGTTTTTGCCGTAAGCCAGTCTACTTTCTTGAACATGCTATGTGGGTGAAATGATGATACCATGCCACTTTCAACCTTTTCAGAGTTCATTTGAAATGCTTTTCAATTTCACGGTCTTATAGCTCAAAATAATCAGTACATGCATGAAAAATAACAAATGAAGTCAGAAAGGGTTGAAAATTGATGATGTGGCTCTGAATGGTGCATTTTAAACACAGAAAAAGTCTGGAGTTAAAGTAAGTTAAAAAATGAAATCCCTTTGTAAAAGACGAGTTTCCGTATGAATCTTTCATACTTCGAAATAGATTGTTCGTTTTGTACACGAAGTGCATCCAGTTTTTGCCGTAATCCACTCTACTTTCTTGCACATGCTATGTGGATGAAAGGATGATACCATGCCAACTTTCAACCTTTTCAGAGTTCATTTCAAATGCTTTTCAATTTCAGGGTCTTATAGCTCAAAATAATCAGTAAATGCATGAAAAATAACAAATGAAGTCAGAAAGGGTTGAAAATTGATGATGTAGCTTTGAATGGTGCATATTGAACACAGAAAAACTATGGAGTTCAAATAAGTTAAAAATGAAATCCCTTTGTAACAGACGAGTTTTCATACGAAACCCTGATACTTCAACAGAGATTGTCCGTTTTGTACATGAAGTGCATCCAGTTTTTGCCATAACCCTCTCTACTTTCTAGCACATGCTATGTGGGTGCAATGATGATACCATGCCACTTTCAACCTTTTCAGAGTTCATTTGAAATGCTTTTCAATTTCAGGGTCTTAAAGCTCAAAATAACCAGTAAATGCATGAAAAATAACAAATGAAGTCAGAAAGGGTTTAAGATTGATGATGTGGCACTGAAATGGTGCATTTTGAATACAGAAAAAGTCTGGAGTTCAAGTAAGTTAAAAAAATGAAATCCCTTTGTAAAAGACGAGTTTCCGTATGAATCCCTATTACTTTGAAAGAGATTGTTCGTTTTGTACACAAAGTGCATCCAGTTTTTGCCGTAACCCACTCTACTTTCTTGCACATGCTATGTGGATGAAATGATGATACCATGCCAACTTTCAACCTTTTCAGAGTTCATTTGAAATGCTTTTCAATTTCAGGGTCTTATAGCTCAAAATAATCAGTAAATGCATGAAAAATAACAAATAAAGTCAGAAAGGGTTGAAAATTGATGATGTGGCTTTGAATGGTGCATATTGAACACAGAAAAACTATGGAGTTCAAATAAGTTAAAAATGAAATCCCTTTGTAACAGACGAGTTTTCGTACGAAACACTGATACTTCAAAAGAGATTGTCCGTTTTGTACACGAAGTGCATCCAGTTTTTGCCGTAACCCTCTCTACTTTCTAGCACATGCTATGTGGGTGCAATGATGATACCATGCCACTTTCAACCTTTCCAGAGTTCATTTGAAATGCTTTTCAATTTCAGGTTCTTAAAGCTCAAAATAACCTGTAAATGCATGAAAAATAACAAATGAAGTCAGAAAGGGTTGAAGATTGATGATGTGGCTCTAAAATGGTGCATTTTGAACACAGAAAAAGTCTGGAGTTCAAGTAAGCTAAAAAAATGAAATCCCTTTGTAAAAGACGAGTTTCCGTATGAATCCCTGATACTTTGAAAGAGATTGTTCGTTTTGTACACAAAGTGCATCCAGTTTTTGCCGTAACCCACTCTACTTTCTTGCACATGCTATGTGGATGAAATGATGATACCATGCCAACTTTCAACCTTTTCAGAGTTCATTTGAAATGCTTTTCAATTTCAGCGTCTTGTAGCTCAAAATAATCAGTAAATGCATGAAAAATAACAAATGAAGTTAGAAAGGGTTGAAAATTCAAGATGTGGCTCGGAATGGTGCATTTTGAACACAGAAAAAGTCTGGAGTTCAAGTAAGTTAAAAAAATGAAATCCCTTTGTAAAAGACGAGTTTCCGTATGAATCCCTGATACTTCGAAATAGATTGTTCGTTTTGTACATGAAGTGCATCCAGTTTTTGCCGTAAGCCAGTCTACTTTCTTGCACATGCTGTGTGGGTGAAATGATGATACCATGCCAACTTTCAACCTTTTCAGAGTTTATTTGAAAGAGATTGTCCGTTTTGTACACGAAGTGCATCCAGTTTTTGCCATAACCCTCTCTACTTTCTTGCACATGCTATGTGGATGAAATGATGATACCATGCCAACTTTCAACCTTTTCAGAGTTCATTTGAAATGCTTTTCAATTTCAGGGTCTTATAGCTCAAAATAATCAGTAAATGCATGAAAAATAACAAATGAAGTCAGAAAGGGTTGAAAATTGATGATGTGGCTTTGAATGGTGCATATTGAACACAGAAAAACTATGGAGTTCAAATAAGTTAAAAATGAAATCCCTTTGTAACAGACGAGTTTTTGTATGAAACCCTCATACTTCAAAAGAGTTTGTCCGTTTTCTACACGAAGTGCATCCAGTTTTTGCCGTAACCCTCTCTACTTTCTTGAACATGCTATGTGGGTGAAATGATGATACCATGCCACTTTCAACCTTTTCAGAGTTCATTTGAAATGCTTTTCAATTTCACGGTCTTATAGCTCAAAATAATCAGTAAATGCATGAAAAATAACAAATGAAGTCAGAAAGGGTTGAAAATTGATGATGTGGCTCTGAATGGTGCATTTTGAACACAGAAAAAGTCTGGAGTTCAAGTAAGTTAAAAAATGAAATCCCTTTGTAAAAGACGAGTTTCCATATGAATCTCTAATACTTCGAAATAGATTGTTCGTTTTGTACACGAAGTGCATCCAGTTTTTGCCGTAATCCACTCTACTTTCTTGCACATGCTATGTGGATGAAAGGATGATACCATGCCAACTTTCAACCTTTTCAGAGTTCATTTCAAATGCTTTTCAATTTCAGGGTCTTATAGCTCAAAATAATAACTACATGCATGAAAATAACAAATGAAGTCAGAAAGGGTTGAAAATTGATGATGTGGCTTTGAATGGTGCAATTTGAATGCAGAAAAAGTCTGGAGTTCAAATAAGTCAAAAAAATGAAATCCCTTTGTAACAGATGAGTTTCCGTATGAAACCCTGATACTTCGAAAGAGATTGTCCGTTTTCTACACGAAGTGCATCCAGTTTTTGCCGTAACCCTCTCTACTTTCTTGCACATGCTATGTGGGTGAAATGATGATACCATGCCAACTTTCAAACTTTTCAGAGTTTATTTGAAATGCTTTTCAATTCCAGGGTCTCATAGCTCAAAATAATCAGTAAATGCATGAAAAATAACAAATGAAGGCGGGAAGGGTTGAAAATTGATGATGTGTCTTTTAATGGTGCATTTTGAACACAGAAAAACTATGGAGTTCAAAAAAGTTCAAAAAAATGAAATCCCTTTGTAATAGATGAGTTTCCGTATGAAACCCTGATACTTCGAAAGAGATTGTCAGTTTTGTACACGAACTGCATATAGTTTTCGCTCTAACCCTCTCCATTTTCTTGCACATGCTATGTGGATGAAATAATGATACCATGCCAACTTTTTACCTTTTGAGAGTTCATTTGAAATGCTTTTCAATTTCATGGTCTTGTAGCTCAAAATAATCAGTAAATACATTAAAAATAACAAGTGCGGTTAGAAAGGGTTGAAAATTAATGATGTGGCTTTGAATGGTGCATATTTGACCACAAAAAGTGTGGAGTTCCAACAAGTTAATAAAAATGGAATCTCTTTATAACAGACGAGTTTCCGTATGAAACCCTGATACTTCGAAAGAGATTGTCCGTTTTGTACACGAAGTGCATCCAGTTTTTGCCATAACCCTGTCTACTTTCTTGAACATGCTATGTGGGTGAAATGATGATACCATGCCACTTTCGACCTTTTAAGAGTTCATTTGAAATGCTTTTCAATTTCACGGTCTTATAGCTCAAAATAATCAGTACATGCATGAAAAATAACAAATGAAGTCAGAAAGGGTTGAAAATTGATGATGTGGCTCTGAATGGTGCATTTTAAACACAGAAAAAGTCTGGAGTTAAAGTAAGTTAAAAAATGAAATCCCTTTGTAAAAGACGAGTTTCCGTATGAATCTTTGATACTTCGAAGTAGCTTGTTCGTTTTGTACACGAAGTGCGTCTAGTTTTTGCCGTAATCCACTCTACTTTCTTGCACATGCTATGTGGATGAAATGATGATACCATGCCAACTTTCAACCTTTTCAGAGTTCATTTGAAATGCTTTTCAATTTCAGGGTCTTATAGCTCAAAATAATCAGTAAATGCATGAAAAATAACAAATGAAGTCAGAAAGGGTTGAAAATTGATGATGTGGCTTTGAATGGTGCATATTGAACACAGAAAAACTATGGAGTTCAAATAAGTTAAAAATGAAATCCCTTTGTAACAGACGAGTTTTCGTATGAAACCCTCATACTTCAAAAGAGATTGTCCGTTTTCTACACGAAGTGCATCCAGTTTTTGCCGTAACCCTCTCTACTTTCTTGAACATGCTATGTCGGTGAAATGATGATACCATGCCACTTTCAACCTTTTCAGAGTTCATTTGAAATGCTTTTCAATTTCACGGTCTTATAGCTCAAAATAATCAGTAAATGCATGAAAAATAACAAATGAAGTCAGAAAGGGTTGAAAATTGATGATGTGGCTCTGAATGGTGCATTTTGAACACAGAAAAAGTCTGGAGTTCAAGTAATTTAAAAAATGAAATCCCTTTGTAAAAGACGAGATTCCGTATGAATTCCTTGATACTTCGAAATAGATTGTTCGTTTTGTACACGAAGTGCATCCAGTTTTTGCCATAACCCACTCTACTTTCTTGCACATGCTATGTGTGTGAAAGGATGATACCATGCCAACTTTCAACCTTTTTAGAGTTCATTTCAAATGCTTTTTAATTTCAGGGTCTTATAGCTCAAAATAATAACTACATGCATGAAAATAACAAATGAAGTCAGAAAGGGTTGAAAGTTGATGATGTGGCTTTGAATGGTGCAATTTGAATGCAGAAAAAGTCTGGAGTTCAAATAAGTTAAAAAAATGAAATCCCTTTGTAACAGATGAGTTTCCCTATGAAACCCTGATACTTCGAAAGAAATTGTCCGTTTTGTACACGAAGTGCATCCAGTTTTTGCCGTAACCCTCTCTACTTTCTTGCACATGCTATGTGGGTGAAATGATGATACCAAGCCAACTTTCAAACTTTTCAGAGTTTATTTGAAATGCTTTTCAATTCCAGGGTCTTATAGCTCAAAATAATCAGTAAATGCATGAAAAAATAACAAATGAAGGCGGGAAGGGTTGAAAATTGATGATGTGTCTTTGAATGGTGCATTTTGAACACAGAAAAACTATGGAGTTCAAAAAAGTTCAAAAAAATGAAATCCCTTTGTAATAGATGAGTTTCCGTATGAAACCCTGATACTTCGAAAGAGATTGTCAGTTTTGTACACGAAGTGCATCTAGTTTTCGCTGTAACCCTCTCCATTTTCTTGCACATGCTATGTGGATGAAATAATGATACCATGCCAACTTTTTACCTTTTGAGAGTTCATTTGAAATGCTTTTCAATTTCAGGGTCTTGTAGCTCAAAATAATTAGTAAATGCATTAAAAATAACAAATGCGGTTAGAAAGGGTTGAAAATTAATGATGTGGCTTTGAATGGTGCATTTTTTAACACAAAAAGTGTGGAGTTCCAACAAGTTAATAAAAATGAAATCTCTTTGTAACAGACGAGTTTCCGTATGAAACCCTGATACTTCGAAAGAGATTGTCCGTTTTGTACACGAAGTGCATCCAGTTTTTGCCATAACCCTGTCTACTTTCTTGAACATGCTATGTGGGTGAAATGATGATACCATGCCACTTTCGACCTTTTCAGAGTTCATTTGAAATGCTTTTCAATTTCACGGTCTTATAGCTCAAAATAATCAGTACATGCATGAAAAATAACAAATGAAGTCAGAAAGTGTTGAAAATTGATGATGTGGCTCTGAATGGTGCATTTTAAACACAGGAAAAGTCTAGAGTCAAAGTAAGTTAAAAAATGAAATCCCTTTGTAAAAGACGAGTTTCCATATGAATCTTTGATACTTCGAAATAGATTGTTCGTTTTGTACACGAAGTGCATCCAGTTTTTGCCGTAATCCACTCTACTTTCTTGCACATGCTATGTGGATAAAATGATGATACCATGCCAACTTTCAACCTTTTCAGAGTTCATTTGAAATGCTTTTCAATTTCAGGGTCTTATAGCTCAAAATAATCAGTAAATGCATGAAAAATAACAAATGAAGTCAGAAAGGGTTGAAAATTGATGATGTGGCTTTGAATGGTGCATATTGAACACAAAAAAACTATGGAGTTCAAATAAGTTAAAAATGAAATCCCTTTGTAACAGACGAGTTTTCGTACGAAACCCTGATACTTCAACAGAGATTGTCCGTTTTGTACATGAAGTGCATCTAGTTTTTGCCATAACCCTCTCTACTTTCTAGCACATGCTATGTGGGTGCAATGATGATACCATGCCACTTTCAACCTTTTCAGAGTTCATTTGAAATGCTTTTCAATTTCAGGGTCTTAAAGCTCAAAATAACCAGTAAATGCATGAAAAATAACAAATGAAGTCAGAAAGGGTTTAAGATTGATGATGTGGCCCTGAAATGGTGCATTTTGAACACAGAAAAAGTCTGGAGTTCAAGTAAGTTAAAAAAATGAAATCCCTTTGTAAAAGACGAGTTTCCGTATGAATCCCTATTACTTTGAAAGAGATTGTTCGTTTTGTACACAAAGTGCATCCAGTTTTTGCCGTAACCCACTCTACTTTCTTGCACATGCTATGTGGATGAAATGATGATACCATGCCAACTTTCAACCTTTTCAGAGTTCATTTGAAATGCTTTTCAATTTCAGGGTCTTATAGCTCAAAATAATCAGTAAATGCATGAAAAATAACAAATGAAGTCAGAAAGGGTTGAAAATTGATGATGTGGCTTTGAATGGTGCATATTGAACACAGAAAAACTATGGAGTTCAAATAAGTTAAAAATGAAATCCCTTTGTAACAGACGAGTTTTCGTACGAAATCCTGATACTTCAAAAGAGATTGTCCGTTTTGTACACGAAGTGCATCCAGTTTTTGCCGTAACCCTCTCTACTTTCTAGCACATGCTATGTGGGTGCAATGATGATACCATGCCACTTTCAACCTTTTCAGAGTTCATTTGAAATGCTTTTCAATTTCAGGTTCTTAAAGCTCAAAATAACCTGTAAATGCATGAAAAATAACAAATGAAGTCAGAAAGGGTTGAAGATTGATGATGTGGCTCTAAAATGGTGCATTTTGAACACAGAAAAAGTCTGGAGTTCAAGTAAGTTAAGAAAATGAAATCCCTTTGTAAAAGACGAGTTTCCGTATGAATCCCTGATACTTTGAAAGAGATTGTTCGTTTTGTACACAAAGTGCATCCAGTTTTTGCCGTAACCCACTCTACTTTCTTGCACATGCTATGTGGATGAAATGATGATACCATGCCAACTTTCAACCTTTTCAGAGTTCATTTGAAATGCTTTTCAATTTCAGCGTCTTATAGCTCAAAATAATCAGTAAATGCATGAAAAATAACAAATGAAGTTAGAAAGGGTTGAAAATTCATGATGTGGCTCGGAATGGTGCATTTTGAACACAGAAAAAGTCTGGAGTTCAAGTAAGTTAAAAAAATGAAATCCCTTTGTAAAAGACGAGTTTTCGTATGAATCCCTGATACTTCGAAATAGATTGTTCGTTTTGTACATGAAGTGCATCCAGTTTTTGCCTTAAGCCAGTCTACTTTCTTGCACATGCTGTGTGGGTGAAATGATGATACCATGCCAACTTTCAACCTTTTCAGAGTTTATTTGAAAGAGATTGTCCGTTTTGTACACGAAGTGCATCCAGTTTTTGCCATAACCCTCTCTACTTTCTTGCACATGCTATGTGGGTGAAATGATGATACCATGCCACTTTCAACCTTTTCAGAGTTCATTTGAAATGCTTTTCAATTTCAGGGTCTTATAGCTCAAAATAATCAGTAAATGCATGAAAAATAACAAATGAAGTCATAAAGGGTTGAAGATTGATGATGTGGCTCTGAATGGTGCATTTTGAACACAAAAAAGTGTGGAGTTCCAACAAGTTAAAAAAATGAAATCTCTTTGTAACAGACGAGTTTCCGTATGAAACCCTGATACTTTGAAAGAGATTGTCCGTTTTGTACACGAAGTGCATCCAGTTTTTGCCGTAACCCTCTCTACTTTCTTGAACATGCTATGTGGGTGAAATGATGATACCATGCCACTTTCAACCTTTTCAGAGTTCATTTGAAATGCTTTTCAATTTCACGGTCTTATAGCTCAAAATAAACAGTAAATGCATGAAAAATAACAAATGAAGTCAGAAAGGGTTGAAAATTGATGATGTGGCTCTGAATGGTGCATTTTGAACACAGAAAAAGTCTGGAGTTCAAGTAAGTTAAAAAATGAAATCCCTTTGTAAAATACTAGTTTCCGTATGAATCTCTGATACTTCGAAATAGATTGTTCGTTTTGTACATGAAGTGCATCCAGTTTTTGCCGTAACCCACTCTACTTTCTTGCACATGCTATGTGGATGAAAGGATGATACCATGCCAACTTTCAACCTTTTCAGAGTTCATTTCAAATGCTTTTCAATTTTAGGGTCTTATAGCTCAAAATAATAACTACATGCATGAAAATAACAAATGAAGTCCGAAAGGGTTGAAAATTGATGATCTGGCTTTGAATGGTGCAATTTGAATAAAGAAAAAGTCTGGAGTTCAAATAAGTTAAAAAAATGAAATCCCTTTGTAACAGATGAGTTTCCGTATGAAACCCCGATACTTCGAAAGAGATTGTCCGTTTTGTACACGAAGTGCATCCAGTTTTTGCCGTAACCCTCTCTACTTTCTTGCACATGCTATGTGGGTGAAATGATGATACCATGCCAACTTTCAAACTTTTCAGAGTTTATATGAAATGCTTTTCAATTCCAGGGTCTTATAGCTCAAAATAATCAGTAAATGCATGAAAAATAACAAATGAAGGCGGGAAGGGTTGAAAATTGATGATGTGTCTTTGAATGGTGCATTTTGAACACAGAAAACCTATGGAGTTCAAAAAAGTCCAAAAAAATGAAATCCCTTTGTAATAGATGAGTTTCCGTATGAAACCCTGATACTTCAAAAGAGATTGTCAGTTTTGTACACGAAGTGCATCTAGTTTTCGCTGTAACCCTCTCCATTTTCTTGCACATGCTATGTGGATGAAATAATGATACCATGCCAACTTTTTACCTTTTGAGAGTTCATTTGAAATGCTTTTCAATTTCAGGGTCTTGTAGCTCAAAATAATCAGTAAATGCATTAAAAATAACAAATGCGGTTAGAAAGGGTTGAACATTAATGATGTGGCTTTGAATGGTGCATTCTTGAACACAAAAAGTGTGGAGTTCCAACAAGTTAATAAAAATGAAATCTCTTTGTAACAGACGAGTTTCCGTATGAAACCCTGATACTTCGAAAGAGATTGTCCGTTTTGTACACGAAGTGCATCCAGTTTTTGCCATAACCCTGTCTACTTTATTGAACATGCTATGTGGGTGAAATGATGATACCATGCCACTTTTGACCTTTTCAGAGTTCATTTGAAATGCTTTTCAATTTCACGGTCTTATAGCTCAAAATAATCAGTACATGCATGAAAAATAACAAATGAAGTCAGAAAGGGTTGAAAATTGATGATGTGGCTCTGAATGGTGCATTTTAAACACAGAAAAAGTCTGGAGTTAAAGTAAGTTAAAAAATGAAATCCCTTTGTAAAAGACGAGTTTCCGTATGAATCTTTGATACTTCGAAATAGATTGTTCGTTTTGTAGACGAAGTGCATCCAGTTTTTGCCGTAATCCACTCTACTTTCTTGCACATGCTATGTGGATGAAATGATGATACCATGCCAACTTTCAACCTTTTCAGAGTTCATTTGAAATGCTTTTCAATTTCAGGGTCTTATAGCTCAAAATAATCAGTAAATGCATGAAAAATAACAAATGAAGTGAGAAAGGGTTGAAAATTGATGATGTGGCTTTGAATGGTGCATATTGAACACAGAAAAACTATGGAGTTCAAATAAGTTAAAAATGAAATCCCTTTGTAATAGACGAGTTTTCGTATGAAACCCTCATACTTCAAAAGAGATTGTCCGTTTTCTACACGAAGTGCATCCAGTTTTTGCCGTAACCCTCTCTACTTTCTAGCACATGCTATGTGGGTGAAATGATGATACCATGCCACTTTCAACCTTTTCAGAGTTCATTTGAAATGCTTTTCAATTTCAGGGTCTTATAGCTCAAAATAATCAGTAAATGCATGAAAAATAACAAATGAAGTCAGAAAGGGTTGAAGATTGATGATGTGGCTCTGAAATGGTGCATTCTGAACATAGAAAAAGTCTGGAGTTCAAGTAAGTTAAAAAATGAAATCTCTTTGTGAAAGACGAGTTTCCGTATGAATCCCTGATACTTTGAAAGAGATTGTTCGTTTTGTACACAAAGAGCATCCAGTTTTTGCCGTAACCCACTCTACTTTCTTGCACATGCTATGTGGATGATGATGATACCATGCCAACTTTCAACCTTTTCAGAGTTCATTTGAAATGCTTTTCAATTTCAGGGTCTTATAGCTCAAAATAATCAGTAAATGCATGAAAAATAACAAATGAAGTCAGAAAGGGTTGAAAATTGATGATGTGGCTTTGAATGGTGCATATTGAACACAGAAAAACTATGGAGTTCAAATAAGTTAAAAATGAAATCCCTTTGTAACGGACGAGTTTTCGTACGAAACCCTGATACTTCAAAAGAGATTGTCCGTTTTGTAAACGAAGTGCATCCAGTTTTTGCCGTAACCCTCTCTACTTTCTAGCACATGCTATGTGGGTGCAATGATGATACCATGCCACTTTCAACCTTTTCAGAGTTCATTTGAAATGCTTTTCAATTTTAGGGTCTTATAGCTCAAAATAATCAGTAAATGCATGAAAAATAACAATTGAAGTCAGAAAGGGTTGAAAATTGATGATGTGGCTTTGAATGGTGCATTTTGAACACAGAAAAACTATGGAGTTCAAATAAGTTAAAAAAACGAAATCCCTTTGTAATAGATGAGTTTCCGTATGAAACCCTCTTACTTTGAAAGAGATTGTCCGTTTTGTACACGAAGTGCATCCAGTTTTTGCCGTAACCCTCTCTACTTTGTTGCACATGCTATGTGGGTGAAATGATGATACCATGCCAACTTTCAACCTTTTCAGAGTTTATTTGAAATGCTTTTCAATTCCAGTGTCTTATATCTCAAAATAATCAGTAAATGCATGAAAAATAACAAATGAAGTCAGGAAGGGTTGAAAATTGATGATGTGTCTTTGAATGGTGCATTTTGAACACAGAAAAACTATGGAGTTCAAATAAGTTCCAAAAAATGAAATCCCTTTGTAACAGATGAGTTTCCGTATGAAACCCTGATACTTCGAAAGAGATTGTGCCTTTTGTACACGAAGTGCATCTAGTTTTTGCTGTAACCCTCTCTATTTTCTTGCACATGCTATGTGGATGAAATGATGATACCATGCAACTTTTAACTTTTGAGAGTTCATTTGGAATGCTTTTCAATTTCAGGGTCTTATAGCTCAAAATAATCAGTAAATGCATGAAAAATACCAAATACGGTTTGAAAGGGTTGAAAATTAATGATGTGGCTTTGAATGGTGCATTTTGAACACAAAAAGTGTGGAGTTCCAACAATTTAAAAAAAAATGAAATCTCTTTGTAACAGACGAGTTTCCGTATGAAACCCTGACACTTCGAAAGAGATTGTCCGTTCTGTACACGAAGTGCATCCAGTTTTTGCCGTAACCCTCTCTACTTTCTTGCACATGCTATGCGGGTGTAATGATTATACCATGCCTACTTTCAAGCTTTTTAGAGTTAATTTGAAATGCTTTTCAATTTCAGGGTCTTATAGCTCAAAATAATCAGTAAATGCATAAAAAACTAACAAATGAAGTCAGAAAGGGTTGAAAATTGATGATGTGGCTTTGAGTGGTTCATTTTGAACACAGAAAAAGTATGGAGTTCAAGTAAGTTAAGAAATGAAATCCCTTTGTAAAAGACGAGTTTCCGTATGAATCCCTGATACTTCGAAATAGATTGTTCGTTTTGTACACGAAGTGCATCCAGTTTTTGCCGTACCCCACTCTACTTTCTTGCACATGCTATGTGGATGAAATGATGATATCATGCCAACTTTCAACCTTTTCGGAGTTCACTTGAAATGGTTTTCAATTTCAGGGTCTTATAGCTCAAAATAATCAGTAAATGCATGAAAAATAACAAATGAAGTCAGAAAGGGTTGAAAATTGATGATGTGGCTTTGAATGGTGCATATTGAACACAGAAAAACTATGGAGTTCAAATAAGTTAAAAATGAAATCCCTTTGTAACAGACGAGTTTTCGTATGAAACCCTCATACTTCAAAAGAGATTGTCCGTTTTGTACACGAAGTGCATCCAGTTTTTGCCGGAACCCTCTCGACTTTCTGGCACATGCTATGTGGGTGAAATGATGATACCATGCCACTTTCAAACTTTTGAGAGTTCATTTGAAATGCTTTTCAATTTCAGGGTCTTATAGCTCAAAATAATCAGTAAATGCATGAAAAATAACAAATGAAGTCAGAAAGGGTTGAAGATTGATGATGTGGCTCTGAAATGGTGCATTTTGAACATATAAAAAGTCTGGAGTTCAAGTAAGTTAAAAAATGAAGTCCCTTTGTAAAAGACGAGTTTCCGTATGAATCCCTGATACTTTGAAAGAGATTGTTCGTTTTGTACAGAAAGTGCATCCAGTTTTTGCCGTAACCCTCTCTACTTTCTTGCACATGCTATGTGGGTGAAATGATGATACCATGCCAACTTTCAACCTTTTCAGAGTTTATTTGAAATGCTTTTCAATTCCAGGGTCTTATAGCTTAAAATAATCAGTAAATGCATGAAAAATAACAAATGAAGTCAGGAAGGGTTGAAAATTGATGATGTGTCTTTGAATGGTGCATTTTGAACACAGAAAAACTATGGAGTTCAAATAAGTTCCAAAAAATGAAATCCCTTTGTAACAGATGAGTTTCCGTATGAAACCCTGATACTTCGAAAGAGATTGTCCGTTTTGTACACGAAGTGCATCTAGTTTTTGCTGTAACCCTCTCTATTTTCTTGCACATGCTATGTGGATGAAATGATGATACCATGCCAACTTTTAACCTTTTGAGAGTTCATTTGAAATGCTTTTCAATTTCAGGGTCTTATAGCTCAAAATAATCAGTAAATGCATGAAAAATAACAAATGCGGTTTGAAAGGGTTGAAAATTAATGATGTGGCTTTGAAAGGTGCATTTCGAACACAAAAAAGTGTGGAGTTCCAACAAGTTAAAAAAATGAAATCTCTTTGTAACAGATGAGTTTCCGTATGAAACCCTGATACTTCGAAAGAGATTGTCCGTTCTGTACACGAAGTGCATCCAGTTTTTGCCGTAACCCTCTCTACTTTCTTGCACATGCTATGTGGGTGAAATGATGATACCATGCCACTTTCAACCTTTTCCGAGTTCATTTGAAATGCTTTTCAATTTCATGGTCTTATAGCTCAAAATAATCAGTAAATGCATGAAAAATAACAAATGAAGTCAGAAAGGGTTGAAAATTGATGATGTGGCTCTGAATGGTGCATTTTGAACACAGAAAAAGTCTCGAGTTCAAGTAAGTTAAAAAATGAAATCCCTTTGTAAAAGACGAGTTTCTGTATGAATCCCTGATACTTCGAATTAGATTGTTCATTTTGTACACGAAGTGCATCCAGTTTTTGCCGTAACCCACTCTACTTTCTTGCACATGCTATGTTGATAAAATGATTATACCATGCCAACTTTCAACCTTTTCAGAGTTCATTTGAAATGCTTTTCAATTTCAGAGTCTTATAGCTCAAAATAATCAGTAAATGCATGAAAAATAACAAAGGAAGTCAGAAAGGGTTGAAAATTGATGATGTGGCTTTGAATGGTGCATATTGAACACAAAAAAACTATGGAGTTCAAATAAGTTAAAAATGAAATTCCTTTGTAACAGACGAGTTTTCGTACGAAACCCTCATACTTCAAAAGAGATTGTCCGTTTTGTTCACGAAGTGCATCCAGTTTTTGCCGTTAACCTCTCTACTTTCTGGCACATGCTATGTGGGTGCAATGATGATACCATGCCAATTTCAACCTTTTCAGAGTTCAGTTGAAATGCTTTTCAATTTCAGGGTCTTAAAGCTCAAAAAAATCAGTAAATGTATGAAAAATAACAAATGAAGTCAGAAAGGGTTGAAGATTGATGATCTGGCTCTGAAATGGTGCATTTTGAACACAGAAAAAGTCTGGAGTTCAAGTAATTTAAAAAATGAAATCCCTTTGTAAAAGACGAGTTTCCGTATGAATCCGTGATACTTTGAAAGAGATTGTTCGTTTTGTACACAAAGTGCATCCAGTTTTTGCCGTAACCCACTCTACTTTCTTGCACATGCTACATGGATAAAATGATGATACCATGCCAACTTTCAACCTTTTCAGAGTTCATTTGAAATGCTTTTCAATTTAAGGGTCTTATAGCTCAAAATAATTAGTAAATGCATGAAAAATAACAAATGAAGTCAGAAAGGGTTGAAAATTGATGATGTGGCTCTGAATGGTGCATTTTGAACACAGAAAAAGTCTGGAGTTCAAGTAAGTTAAAAAATGAAATCCCTTTGTAAAACACGAGTTTCCGTATGAATCTCTGATACTTCGAAATAGATTGTTCGTTTTGTACACGAAGTGCATCCACTTTTTGCCGTAACCCACTCTACTTTCTTGCACATGCTATGTGGATGAAATGATGATACCATGGCAACTTTCAACCTTTTCAGAGTTCATTTGAAATGCTTTTCAATTTCCGGGTCTTATAGCTCAAAATAATAACTACATGCATGAAAATAACAAATGAAGTCAGAAAGGGTTGAAAATTGATGATGTGGCTTTGAATGGTGCAATTTGAACGCAGAAAAAGTCTGGAGTTCAAATAAGTTAAAAAAATGAAATCCCTTTGTAACAGATGAGTTTCCGTATGAAACCCTGATACTTCGAAAGAGATTGTCCGTTTTTTACACGAAGTGCATCCAGTTTTTGTCGTAACCCTCTCTACTTTCTTGCACATGCTATGTGGGTGAAATGATGATACCATGCCAACTTTCGAACTTTTCAGAGTTTATTTGAAATGCTTTTCAATTCCAGGGTCTTATAGCTCAAAATAATCAGTAAATGCATGAAAAATAACAAATGAAGGCAGGAAGGGTTGAAAATTGATGATGTGGCTTTGAATGGTGCATATTGAACACTGTCGGTGTACTAAAATAGGGGTACCTTAGTACCCCGAACTTGTGCACGGGCAGTCGTAGCACCCCGCGGCAAGGCCTGCCAGGCGATCGCCAAGACCCTCCATGGTCCCCTCTTGGGCCATTCAAGAACAAAGTATTTGAGCCATGGCCCCGGCAAGAGGAGCTTGCCGGGAAGGCCACCCGAAGAGAGCGAGGCCCTGGCAAGAGGAGCTTGCCGGGACTACCGCTCGAAGCACAAGACCCCGGCAAGAGGAGCTTGCCGGGAAGGCCATCCACGGCACGACAAGGACCCTGCCGCGGCGCGCCCCGCGCCCCGGCAAGGCCCGGTGAGCAACAAGCTCCCGGACGCGACGAGACATCCACCGCGGCAAGGCGCTTGCCGCGGCAAGTTACCACCTCGTGCCTGCGCTCCAGCTCACCCACCAACGTGTCGCTCTAGGGGGCATCCCAGGCACACGTGGCGGGAGGCTGTGCAGCCAGGGGCATGCGGTGGCGAAGCGAAGCTGACAGAGTAGCCATCGTGGCAAACGGTGGCGCTCCTGACGGTCCACTTCCCTGCACCATCTGAGCGACACGGACGGGCATTTAATGCCCTTGTCCCCCGCCGTCAGAGTTAGGTATGATAGCACTGTACAGCCACTGTGTAGGCAGCTGTACCCACTACAACATTCTACCATTTTTGCCCCCGCCTACGCTGCCATCTGTGGGTAACCCCTTGAGCATATAAAAGGAGGCCCCATGCGCACGTAGGAGAGGGGACCGATCGTCACGCTCGACCTCGCCAGCAGCTAGTGTGTACTGTAGCACCGCGCGCTCCCGAGCAAGAACACAATACAATCCACCAAGCAGCAGTAGGGTTTTACGCATCCTTGCGACCCGAAGCTGGGTAAAATCCCTCGTGTGCAGCGCCTCGATCTGCTGTTTGTGGAACCTCCGCCCCCCGCCGAACCAGTAAGGGGCTCGGTCCCCATAGGTGTTCGAGGAAGCCGATTCCCCCCGACATCTTTGGCGCGCCAGGTAGGGGGCGTCGAAGTTGTGCGAACCTGACCCGGCATCTGCACCAGCTAGACCTCCTTCATCCTCGTCGACATGCCATCGAAGAAGAAGGCTCCGGAGGTGGCCGGTCCGTCCGCGTCGAGCCCGCCGCCCTTGGAGCAAACGGGTGGCAGGGACGCACCGGCGGCGGGACGGGCGTCGTCGAGCCAGCTCATGGCGCCACGGCGTCCGAACATGCACCGCGCCCCTCTCAGGAGGCACGGGACTAGCAGCGTCTTGGCGCCCACGGTACCATACGCTCGCTGGACCCAAATCGAGCCGGCGGATCCCAGGGCGCTCAAGGCCAGCACTCACACCAACATGCTGGCGCGAGCATGGCGCGGCTGCCTGGTCCGGATGTTGCTCCTTCTAACGTAGTTAGAAGTTCGAGCACGTCCCGCTCCATGCGCCGTTCGTCACCGCTGCCCGCCACTCCGGCAGAAGCTCTGGCGCGAGCTCAACTGCTCCTAGACTACCCTTCAATGGCGGACAAGGTTGACGACTGGAGGGCCACGATACAGAGCCTCATCGGTTTCGCTAACGGCGACACCCCGCGGCAACACAGCGCGTCGCAGCCGCGGCGGGACGGCCAAGCGAGGACCGCTGGCGCCAGGACCGGCGGGGGTGCGACCACCGTGCACTCCCCGCCCCAGAGGCCAAGATCGCCGACTCGCCGGAATCACCACGACAATGACTCCACCGCGTCGTCGAATCCGCGAACTCGTCGCGATCAACGCCAAGTTCTTCACGAGCGAGAGCAAGAGGACGCTCGTACTCGCATCGAGCGACGGACAGAAGCGCGGCGTCAATCAGACCACCGCGCTGGGCCCTCTGTCGACATGCATGCACCAGGGGAACCAGGCGACCTGCCGTACGCGATGGGCTGCCCTGCGTTCACCCATGAGCTGCGGCAAGTCCAGTGGCCCAGCACAAAGAATTTCAAGCCAGACGTGCCAGAGAAGTACGACGGCAAGTCGCATCCGTCGGAGTTCCTCAGCATCTACACCATTGCGCTGCAGGCTGCCGGGGGGCGAGACGACAAGATCCTTGCCAACTACTTCCCGCTGGTGCTCAAGTCCAACGTCAAATCCTGGCTCATGCACTTGCCGGACAACTCCATAACCTCCTGGACAGACTTGTGCCATCAGTTTGTTGGCGCCTTCACGGGCGGCCACAAACCCCATGGCCAAGCGAGCGACCTCCATCTGCTCGTCCAGAAGGAGGGAGAACCTCTGCGCAAGTTCATCCAGAGATTCAGCCGTGTACACTACAACATCCCAGACGTCCACCCCGCCGCGGTCATCAGCGCGTTCCATCAGAACGTGCGTAACTGCAGGATGCGGGAGGAGATGGCGATGTGCAAGATCAAAGACGTCAGCGAGCTATATGCCCTGGCCGACAAGTGTGCCCGTGCTGAGGAAGGGAGGAAACTCCCCGGAGAGAACGCTGGAGCAGGAGAATCTGACAGTGAGGATACCGCCCTGGCAAAGAAGGGCCGGCGGCGGAGCAACAGGAAGAAGAAGAGCCAAGAGGTACTGGTTGTTGAGCAGTCCAGCGATGAAGGCGCTGCCAAGAAGGCCCAGGCTGGTAGCTCCGGCAAGGAGATCACCGGATGCGTCCACTGCCAGGCCGTGGCGGCCGCCGACAAGCGGGACGGCACCAGCAAACAGTACTGCAAGATCCACCGCACCAAGGGCCATGACCTCCAGAGCTGCAAGCTGGTCGAGCGGCTCGTCGAGCTGCAAAAGGCCGAGGACGAGCGGCGCGACAAGGAGAGAGCCCGGGGAGGTGGCGGAGGATCAGGCACGAAGCGCCCCGGCCAGGGAGGACGCCCCGACAAGGACAAGCAGCGGCAAGCGGAGCGACCTCCCCGCGGCCGCGACAAGAATGAAGACGACGACGAAGACGAAGATATGGATGACGTCGAGACCAGTGAGCAGGAGTTTCAGAAAGCCACAGAGGTTTTGTGCGTAGACGGCGGCGCCTCCCTGCATACTTCTCACCGCCAGCTCAGGCAGTGGGCGCGGGAAGTCAATGAGCGGAGCCACCCGTCGAGTCGCGCAAGCCTCTGAAATGGTCCGGGTTGTGCGAACCTGACCCGCCTATCATCTTCGATATTGAGGACCACCCTGATCGCACTACTGCGATCGGGTGCTTGCCGATGTTGGTCTCACCAACAGTCCGCAACCTCAAGGTCACTAAGATGCTAGTTGATGGCGGGGCCGGCTTGAACCTGATCTCCTCCGCTGTGCTCCAGAAACTCCAAGTCCCCGACAGCGAGCTCGAAGAAACCGGCACGTTCCAAGGAATCAACCCGGGAAGGAGCAAGCCGAAGGGGAAGATAACGTTGCCAGTAACATTTGGCAGCGAGCTGAACTTCAGGACAGAGAGGATCACTTTTGACGTTGCCGATTTTCCATTGCCCTACAATGGAATTCTCGGTCGTCCAGTGCTCGCCAAGTTCATGGCGGCCTCTCACTACGCCTACAACATGCTCAAGATGCCAGGCCCGATAAGCGTCATCTCTGTCCCCGGCGACAAGAAGGATGCCCTTATCTGTGCCGACAAGATCTACCGGGAAGCAGCAGCCGCAGCGGATCACAAGCCGCTTGCCGCTGAAGCTCCCGGAGGAAAGAAGAGGACCAAGCCCGACAAGTGCTCTGGCGCCCACTCTGGCAAGCGCACCTCTTCGGAGTGCTGCGCTACCGTCCAGGACGCTCCATCGAGCTCCACCGGCAAGAGTAAGAAGACAATGGCAGCTCCGCCAACGACCAAGAAGGTGCCCGCCAAGGAGGACGGCACTGGTGGTACCTTCACCATCAGTGCCACGCTCGACCCAAAATAGGAAAGCGCGCTCGTTGCTTTCCTGCGGGCGAATGTCGATGTGTTTGCCTGGCAACCATCTGACATCCCCGGCGTTCCCAGGAAAGTGATTGAGCACCACCTCGCCGTATGTCCTCACGCGCGGCCCGTCAAGCAGAGGGTCAGGAACCAAGCAGTGGAGCGCCAAGAGTTCATCGCAGAGGAGATCAAGAAGTTGGAAGCAGCAGGCCTCGTCAGAGGTGTGCTCCATCCGACGTGGTTGGCCAATCCTGTTGTCGTGCGCAAAGCAAATGGGAAATGGAGGCTTTGCATCGACTTCACCGATGTTAACAAAGCTTGTCCCAAAGATCCCTTTCCCTTGCCGCGCATTGACCAGATTGTTGACTCCACGGCCGGATGTGACCTGCTTTCATTTCTTGACGCCTACTCTGGGTATCATCAGATCTTCATGGCTGAAGAAGATGAAGAGAAGACCGCGTTCATCACTCCATGTGGCACGTACTGTTTCGTACGGATGCCTTTCAGACTGAAGAACACCGGTTCAACATTTGCGAGGGTTGTCCACACTGCCTTTGAGCCACAAATCCACAGGAATGTGGAGGCCTACATGGATGACATAGTGGTCAAGAGCAGAGACAGGGCAACCCTGATTCAAGACTTAGAAGAGACCTTTGCGAATCTGCGCAGGATCAGCCTCAAGCTCAACCCCGAGAAGTGCGTGTTCGGAGTCCCTTCCGGCAAGCTTCTCGGGTTCTTCGTGTCTCAGCGAGGAATAGAAGCCAACCCAGACAAGATCAAAGCCATCGAGCAGATTGAAGCACCAACCCGTGTCAAGGACGTACGAAGGCTTGCCGGCTGCGTCGCGGCTCTCAGCAGGTTTATTTCCAAGTCTGCAGAACGCGCCCTGCCATTTTTCAAAATTTTGAAAAAGGCGGGTCCAGTAAAATGGACTCCGGAAGTGGAGGCTGCGCTGCAGGACCTGAAGAAGTACCCGTCCTCCGCTCCAATACTTGTCGCGCCTAAATCACAAGAGAAGTTGTTGCTATACCTGGCGGCAACCAATCAAGTGGTTAGTGCTGCGTTAGTAGCGGAGAGGGAGGCAGATGATGAGCCAGCGACCGCGGCAAGCACGTCCAGCGACAAGCAGGGGGCTTCCCCGACAAGCTCTGGCCCCGACAAGGATGAACCTGCGCAGGAGCAAGTGGAGGTGCAGAAGAAGAAAATGGTGCAGCGCCCGGTTTACTTTGTCAGCTCCCTTTTTCAGGGGGCTAGGTCAAGGTACTCTGGTGTGCAGAAATTGCTTTTCGGCCTCCTCATGGCCTCGAGAAAGCTGCGCCATTACTTCCAAGCACACGAGATTACAGTTGTCACCCGCTTTCCGCTGAAGAGGATACTGCAGAGTCCAGAAGCAACAGGCAGGATTGTCGAGTGGGCACTAGAACTGTCGAGCTTCGGTCTCCAGTTCGAGAGCACCTCAACTATCCAAAGCAGAGCATTGGTGGAGTTCATAGCGGAGTGGACACCGACACCGGATGAAGATACCCCAGAGACGAGCATCCCCGCCAAAGAAGCAAGCAAAGAGTGGCTGATGTACTTTGATGGTGCCTTCTCGCTGCAAGGCGCCGGCGCCGGCGCATTACTTGTCGCGCCCACCGGAGAGCACCTCAAGTACGTAGTCCAGATGCACTTCCCCAAGGAACAAGCAACCAACAATACTGCAGAGTATGAAGGTTTGCTTGCCGGTCTCAGTATCGAGGCAGAACTTGGGATCAAGAAGCTCATTGTCAGGGGTGACTTGCAGCTCGTCGTCCGCCAAGTGAACAAGGATTACCAGAGTCCGTTGATGGAAGCGTACGTTGATGAAGTGAGGAAGCTGGAAGAGCACTTTGACGGCCTGCAAATGGAACACATTCCAAGAGCTGAGAATGACATCGCTGATGGCCTGTCAAAGTGCGCAACATTTAAGTTACCTGTGGAACCAGGGACCTTTGTGCTCAAGCTGACTCAGCCGTCCGTAACGCCATCAACCAGACAGAGCAAGAAGAGGAAGTTGGTCTCCGGCGACTATCTTCCAGCAGAGCTCCCCGGAGCTGCCGCCAAGAAAGTCCCCAAGATCGACGCCAAGAGCGCTGAGGAACCGTCTGCTCCGGAAAACCCCAGGGTTTGTTCCGTAGAAGCAGGCGCTCCCGACAAGTTTTGTTCCGGCAAGCTTGCCAGGGAACGTCAAGCTCCGGTCGAGCCCCAGATCCTCGCCATAGAAGCGGACGTTCCCGCAGCGGCAGAAGTGCCTTCAGTCCATGTTCTCGAGCCGCGGGCTCTAGCATGGGCGCAGCAGACTGTCCATTTCCTCCAGCACGGAGAACTTCCCGAAGAACAAGAAGAAGCGGAAAGTGTAGCCCGGCGCTCGAGTATGTACCAGTTCGTCGACAACACACTATACAGAAGAGGGCGCAACGGTGTGAAATTGAAGTGTATTTCCCTGGAAGACGGACAGCAGCTGTTGGCAGAGATACATGGAGGCATATGTGGTCACCACATCGGTGCAAGAGCACTTGCCGGCAAAGCGTTCCGGCAAGGTTTCTTCTGGCCGACAGCCCTCCAGGATGCAACTGCACAAGTAACCAAGTGTGAGGCGTGCCAGTTCCATTCCAAGCAGATACACCAGCCGGCTCAAGCTCTCCAGACGATCCCTTTATCCTGGCCATTTTCGGTCTGGGGGCTCGACATCCTCGGCCCCTTCCCCCGAGCTGTCGGGGGCTTTGAGTACTTGTACGTCGCAATCGACAAGTTCACAAAGTGGCCGGAAGTGGAACCAGTGAGGAAGGTGACAGCACAGTCAGCCATCAAGTTCTTCAGGTAGATTGTCTGCCGCTTCGGGATCCCCAACAGGATCATCACCGACAACGGTACACAATTCACGAGTCGCGCCTTCATGCAATACGTCCAAGATCTCGGTACCAAGGTCTGCTTCGCTTCTGTTGCTCATCCCAGGAGCAACGGTCAAGCTGAAAGGGCCAACGCCGAAGTACTGCGCGGGCTCAAGACCAGAACTTTCGACAGGCTGCACAAGTGCGGAAGAAACTGGATCGAGGAGCTGCCGGTGGCTCTTTGGTCGATCAGAACAACGCCAAATCGAGCCACTGGCCAGACACCATTCGCTCTAGTCTATGTAGCAGAAGCAGTTACCCCCATGGAACTCGTATACGGGTCACCTCGAGTGCTCGCTTATGATGAGCTTGAGCAAGAGCGGCTGCGTGAAGATGACGCGCTGCTCCTTGAGGAAGATCGTCTTCAGGCTGCTGTGCGAGCCTCTCGCTACCAGCAAGCTTTGCGTCGCTACCATAGCCGCAAAGTTAAAGCCAGAAGCTTCGAGGAAGGCGACCTTGTTCTTCGGCGCGCCCCGTCCGCCAAGAATCATAACAAGTTGACGCCGAAGTGGGAAGGCCCTTACCGGGTGAGATGAGTCACGAGGCCCGGCGCTGTCCGCCTCGAGACCGAAGATGGCACTCTGGTGAGCAACTCCTAGAATATTGAGCATCTTCGTAAGTTTTACCCGTAAGGCGCGGTTGTCGGGGCCCGCCCGGCAACCAACCTTTTGTACAAGTCTTGCCGCAGTTGCATGTAATCCTTTGTACAAAGCCAGGCGCAGACCCTGAGCAGCAGAAATGAAGCGCTGGCGCCCTAAGTTTTAGCATGCATGCTGAGTCGAGTCTCGTCCTTGGTTAGGGTTGATAGTGCCTAACAGCTGCTAACCCCTAGCTTAGAGGTCGAGTCTGCGTCCTTTTTCCTATTCCTTCGTTTCCTTTGGTTCGCAGGGGTTTGTACATCCTGGCCAGACCACTTAAGGGCGAAGAAGAGAAGAAGGGCGGGCCAGCATCTGGTCCCCGGCAAGCCAGTATTGCCGGGGGCTGCAATTACGAAGATTCGTCCGCGGCAAGCCAAAGTTGCCGGGGGCTGCAATCCCAGATAAGTTTTCGCATCCCTTGTCATGCATTTTCTCATGAACTGTGGAATACGAAAACCCTTTTTCCTCCTAAAAGCTGCCGTGCTCCCTCGACGACAGGCCCCAAAGCGCGTTCCTGGGGCCCGTCTTGGTAGTAGTCGCGGCAGCAAAGGGGCGAAGCGAGGGGCCGGAACCCGCCTTCTCCTCGCCTCCGCCAAGGGCGTGAGGAGGGTCGAGCGGCGCAGGAAAACGGCAGGGCCTGTTGCCGGGCGAAGAAATGTCTATCCTAACGATACAAAGGGTTCGCTCCTTGGCGTGGGTTTTACCCACGGGACAAATGGCCCGGCAAGCATCCCCTTTTCATTAAAAACATTCCGCTCAGGTACAGTTCAGAGAGAATGAAAAACATGAATGATGGGATTACAAGTTTTAAATACAACTAAGGCCCGAGGGCTTACAGATTGAAAAAAAATAAGATGCCCGTAATCCCTTTCTTGTCTCTCTCCTCAGGAGGTAGGACAAGGAGGCGAAAAGGGCAAAAGGGGCGCCTAGGCGAGCTACGGGTGGCAGAAGACACCAACAGAACGCCCCGGGGGCTCCGGAGGCTGGATGGTGGCGGTGGCGCCGGAGATGGAGCTCGAAGATGAGGCAGCGGGACGTCAACATGCTGTCGGGGGCACCTAGCCCTCGTACTCCGAGTTGACGGCCTTGCCACCAGTCCTCCTCCTCTTCCGCAGTCTCGCCACTCCGGCCGCCCGGGAAGACGACCCCGAGAAGCTCAAGGGGCCGGCGACCCGGATGATTGGGTCGCCGGTGCCACACGGAGCTGCGACCGGCGCCTAGTCGGACCCGTCATCCCGACGACCGCTGCCCTCGTCGTCGCTGTCGCTCCCCTCCTCATCACTCTCGCTCGAGGAGGAGCTTTCGCTGTCGGAGGAGCTATCCACGCAGCACCTGGCCCGGGTCCCGAAGTCCCCGAAGGCCTTGACGGAGAGGAGATCGCCCTCCATCAACTTGAAATGGAGGGTGAACCCCTCCGTCAAGGTGTGGATACGGGCGAATGTCTTCCACCCTCGGCCAAGATACACTACGCCGGGGGCTGGGAACTCGACGTGGACCCGCATGCCACTGATCCCGCAGCCCTTCATGCGCAACCTTAGCGTCTCGGGTTGCTCCATCTCCATCACGCTCGCGAAAGGAACCGGGATGCGGAGGCGGCGACGAGGCGCCCGGCGCAGCCTGACGAAGAACTCGCAAGGATCGTCCCCGAGATGGACCGCCGTGGGAAGAGGGGCCGCTGGCGGAGGCGAGGCCGGTGCGTCGCCCCGCCCGCCTCTTCCCTGAGCGCCGCGGCCTCGTCCACGCCCTCGTCCACGACCTCGCCCCCTCCCCCTTCCCCTTTGCGGCTGGCTCCGCCACCGCGGGTGCAAGGGGAGGAGGGGCGCGCTGCCTGGTGGCAACCCTCGCCGCCACCGATGAAGGACCCGGATTCCCTTTCTCCATGGCTAATGGAGAGAGGGGGGTCAGAGGATGAAGAGGAGGAAGAGATGGAGGAGTGTGGGTTCCCGTCGCCCCCCCTCTTGCTCCTTATAAAGGAGCAGGGTGGGGACTCGACCGCCCCGCTCAACCAATCAGGGCGCAGGGAGGCCAGGCGACCGGGGCCGGCCTGCTGCCTCGACCCGCGACGGCCTGGTTTCCTGCCTCCACCGCCCGCAACTCTAGGTGCATGGAAGCCGGTTGGCTGACGCGCAGGACCGAGGCGACGGATGAGGCGACCTCTCCCCCACCCCGTGATCGTGGGGAACGGGCGCCTCGGAAACCGTGCCTCGGCCCCGTCCAGCGAAGGAGCCACGCCTCCACGCCTCCCTCCACTTATGAAGATGGCACGAACCGTCCCCATTTATTGCGATATGACGCATGCCTGCAGGGCTCGGCCCCGCGCACGCCGCCCACGTCACGCACGCCTCTCCCCACGATGCCGCATTCGACGCGCGCCGCTTGGGGAGGACCTGGTGGGCGCAAAAAAAGATGCAGCGTGACCCAGGCCGCGCGTGCCCGTGCACTGTTTTGGGCCTGGCCCAACAGCGCTCGGCACCGTGTATGGCCCAGGCCCGGGGGCTCCTGTCGGTGTACTAAAATAGGGGTACCTTAGTACCCCGAACTTGTGCACGGGCAGTCGTAGCACCCCGCGGCAAGGCCTGCCAGGCGATCGCCAAGACCCTCCATGGTCCCCTCTTGGGCCATTCAAGAACAAAGTATTTGAGCCAAGGCCTCGGCAAGGAGCTTGCCGGGAAGGCCACCCGAAGAGAGCGAGGCCCTGGCAAGAGGAGCTTGCCGGGACTACCGCTTGAAGCACAAGACCCCGGCAAGAGGAGCTTGCCGGGAAGGCCATCCACGGCACGACAAGGACCCTGCCGCGGCGCGCCCCGCGCCCCGGCAAGGCCCGGTGAGCAACAAGCTCCCGGACGCGACGAGACATCCACCGCGGCAAGGCGCTTGCCGCGGCAAGTTACCACCTCGTGCCTGCGCTCCAGCTCACCCACCAACGTGTCGCTCTGGGGGGCATCCCAGGCACATGTGGCGGGAGGCTGTGCAGCCAGGAGCATGCGGTGGCGAAGCAAAGCTGACAGAGTAGCCATCGTGGCAAACGGTGGCGCTCCTGACGGTCCACTTCCCTGCACCATCTGGGCGACACGGACGGGCATTTAATGCCCTTGTCCCCCGCCGTCAGAGTTAGGTATGATAGCACTGTACAGCCACTGTGCAGGCAGCTGTACCCACTACAGCATTCTACCATTTTTGCCCCCGCCTACGCTGCCATCTGTGGGTAACCCCTTGAGCATATAAAAGGAGGCCCCATGCGCACGTAGGAGAGGGGACCGATCGTCACGCTCGACCTCGCCAGCAGCTCGTGTGTACTGTAGCACCGCGCGCTCCCGAGCAAGAACACAATACAATCCACCAAGCAGCAGTAGGGTTTTACGCATCCTTGCGGCCCGAAGCTGGGTAAAATCCCTCGTGTGCAGCGCCTCGATCTGCTCTTTGTGCAACCTCCGCCCCCCGCCGAACCAGTAAGGGGCTCGGTTCCCATAGGTGTTCGAGGAAGCCGATTCCCCCCGACAAACACAGAAAAACTATGGAGTTCAAATAAGTTAAAAATGAAATCCCTTTGTAACAGACGAGTTTTCGTACAAAACCCTCATACTTCAAAAGAGATTGTCCGTTTTGTACACAAAGTGCATCCAGTTTTTGCCGTAACCCTCTCTACTTTCTGGCACATGCTATGTGGGTGCAATGATGATACCATGCCACTTTCAACCTTTTCAGAGTTCATTTGAAATGCTTTTCGATTTCAGGGTCTTAAAGCTCAAAATAATCAGTAAATGCATGAAAAATAACAAATGAAGTCAGGAAGGGTTGAAGATTGATGATGTGTTTCTAAAATGGTGCATTTTGAACATGGGAAAAGTCTGGAGTTCAAGTAAGTTAAAAAAATGAAATCCCTTTGTAAAAGACGAGTTTCCGAATGAATCCCTGATACTTTGAAAGAGATTGTTCGTTTTGTACACAAAGTGCATCCAGTTTTTGCCGTTGTCGGTGTACTAGAGTAGGGGTACCCTAGTATCCCGAACTTGTGCACGGGCAGTCGCAGTCCCGCGGCAAGGCTTGCCGGATCACCGCCAATATCCTCTATGGTTCCTTTGGAGCCATTCAAGAACAAAGTATTCAAGCAAAGGAGACAAGGCCCCGGCAAGAGGAGCTTGCCGGGAAGGCCACTCAAGACACAAGATCCCGGCAAGAGGAGCTTGCCGGGGAGGCCACCCAAGGCATCTCAAGGAACTTGCCACGACGCGCCACGCGTCCCGGCAAGACCCGGCGAGCGACAAGCTCCCAGACGCGGCAAGACAACGGCCGCGACAAGGCGTTTGCCGCGGCTAGCAACCACTCTGTACCCGCGCTCCAGCACACCCACCAACGTGTCGCTCTGAGACCCTTCCAGGCGTATGTGGCGGGAGGCTGTGCAGCCAGGGGTGCACTGTGGCAAGCGGCGCTGACAAGATCGCCATCGTGGCGAGCGGTGGCGTCCCTGACGGTCCCTTTTCTGCACTGTTTGGGCGACGTAGATAGGCATTTAATGCCCTTGTCCCCTGCCGTCAGGGTTAGGTATGATACACTGTGTAGGTGGCTCTACCTACCGCAGCACCTTTCCATTTTTACCCTTGTCTACGTTGCCACCTATTGGAGACCCCTTGAGCATATAAAAGGAGGCCCATGCACAACGTAGAGAGGAGGAGGACAGTAGAACACTCACGCTCGGTCTCGTTAGCTGCTGGTGCGTACTGTAGCACTCGGCGCTCCCGAGCAAGAACTCAATACAAACCACAAAGTAGCAGTAGGAGTATTATCTCTCCGGAGAGCTCCGAAGCTGGGTAAAACCGCTCGTGTGCCTCGCCTCGATCTGCTCTTCGTGCGACCTCTGCCCCCAGCCGAACCGAAAAGGGGCTCCGTCCCCATAGGTGCTCGTGGAGGCAGTTTCCCCGACATATTTGGCACGCCAGGTAGGGGGCGTCGAGGTTGTGTGAACCTGATCCGGCGTTCACACGAGCTAGATCTTCATCGACTTCATCGACATGCCGCCGAAGAAGAAGGCTTCGGAGGCGGCTGCTCCGTCCGCGTCGAACCCACCGCCGCCGGAGCAAACGGCTGGTGGGGAAGACGCCGGCGGAAGAACGGGCGTCGACGAGGGAGCCCACGGTGCTGCCAGGTCCAAGGACAAGGCTGCGCTGCCCATCGGCGGTGTAGCCGGCTCCCACGACGACCGAGCATCCGTAGATGCACCGCGCCCATCTAAGGAGGCGCAGGACCGACAGCGTCGTGGTACTCACGGTACCATACGCTCGCTGGACCCATATCGAGCTGGCGGATCTCGGGATGCTCCAGGCCAGCATGTGCGCCAACGTGCTGGCGCGAGCGAGGCACGGTCGCCTGGACGGGATATTGCTCCTTCTAACGCGGTTAGAAGTCCGAGCATGTCCCGCTCCTCGCACCGTTCGCCACCGCTACCCGCCACTCCAGCAGAAGCTTTGGCGCGAGCTCAACTGCTCCTAGACTTCCCTCCAACGCCAGACAAGATCGACGATTGGAGGGCCACCATTCAGAGTCTCATCGGCTTCGCCAACGGCGACACTCCACGGCAGCCGACTACGTCGCAGCCGCGGCAAGTCAGCCAGGTGCGACCCGATGGTGACAAGACCGGTGGGGGTGCAACCACCGTGCACTCTCCACCCCGAAGGCCAAGATCGCCGACTCGCCGGGTCCACCGCGACAGCGACTCCACTGCTTCATCAGATCCGCGAGCTCGCTGCGATCAGCGCCAAGTTCTTCACGAACGACAGCAAGAAGACGCTCGTACTCGCATCGAGCGCCGAAGAGAAGCGCGGCGTCAATCAGACCGGCGCGCTGGACCCACTGTCGACATGCATGCGCCAGGGGAACCAGGCGACCTGCCGTACGCGGTAGGTTGCCCTGCGTTTACCCGTGAGCTGCGGCAAGTCCAGTGGCCCAGCACGAAGAATTTCAAGCCAGACGTACCCGAGAAGTACGACGGCAAGTTGCATCCGTCGGAGTTCCTCAGCATCTACACCATCACGGTGCAAGCTGCTGGGGGGCAGGACGACAAGATCCTTGCCAACTACTTCCCGCTGGTGCTCAAGCCCAACGTCAGGTCCTGGCTCATGCACTTGCCGGACAACTCCATATCTTCCTGGGCAGACCTATGCCACCAGTTTGTCGGCGCCTTTACAGGCGGCCACAAACCTCATGGCCAGGAGAGTGACCTTCACCTGCTCGCCCAGAAAGAAGGAGAGCCCCTGCGCAAGTAAATCCAGAGATTCAGCCAAGTGCAACGCAACATCTCAGATGTCCACCCTGCCGCAGTCATCAGCGCGTTCCATCAGAACGTGCGTAACCGCAGGATGCGGGAGGAGATGGCGATGTGCAAGATCAGAGACGTCAGTGAGCTGTATGCCCTGGCCGACAGGTGTGCACGTGCTGAGGAAGGGAGGAAACTCCCCGGAGAGAATGCAGGAACAGGAGGCAAGCAAAGAGTGGCTGATGTACTTTGATGGTGCCTTTTCGCTGCAAGGCGCCGGTGCCGGCGTGCTGCTTGTCGCACCCACCGGAGAGCACCTCAAGTACGTAGTCCAGATGCACTTTCCCAAGGAGCAAGCAACAAACAATACTGCAGAGTATGAAGGATTGCTTGCCGGTCTCAGGATCGCGGCAGACCTTGGGATCAAGAAGCTCATTGTCAGGGGTGACTCGCAGCTTGTCGTCCGCCAAGTAAACAAGAGTTATCAGAGTCCGTTGATGGAAGCTTACGTTGATGAAGTGAGGAAGCTAGAAGAGCACTTTGTCGGCCTACAGATGGAACATGTTCCAAGAGCTCAGAACGACATTGCCGATGGCCTGTCAAAGTGCGCAACACTTAAGTTACCTGTGGAACCAGGGATCTTTGTGCTCAAGCTGACTCAACCGTCTGTTATGCCATCAACTGGACAGAGCAAGAAGAGGAAGTTGATTTCTGGTGACTATTTTCCGGCAGAGCTTCCCGAAGTCGCCGCCAAGAAGGTCCCCAAGATCAACGCCAAGAGTGCTGAGGAGCAGTTTGCTCCGACAAGCCCCAGGGTTTGTTTCGTTGAAGCAGACGCTCCCGTCAAGTTTGGCTCCGGCAAGCTTGCCAGGGAACGTCAAGCTCCGGCTGAGCCGCAGGTTCTCGCCGTAGAAGCGGATGTTCCCATAGCAGCAGATGTGCCTTTAGTCCTTGTTGTCGAGCCACAAGCTCCAGCATGGGCATAGCAGATCGTCTGTTTCCTTTAGACAGGAGAACTTCCCGAAGAGCAAGAAGAAGCGGAAAGAGTAGCCCGACAGTCAAGTATGTACCAGTTTGTCGACAATGCACTGTACAGAAGAAGACTCAACGGTGTGAAATTGAAGTGTATCCACCGGGAAGACGGACAAAAGCTGTTGGCAGAGATACATGGAGGCATATGTGGTCACCACATTGGCGCAAGAGCGCTTGCCGGCAAAGCATTCCGGCAAGGTTTCTTTTGGCCGACAGCCCTCCAGGATGCAACTGCACAAGTAACCAAGTGTGAAGCGTGCCAGTTCCATTCCAAACAGATACGCCAGCCAGCTCAAGCTCTCTAGACGATCCCTTTATCCTGGCCATTTTCGGTCTGGGGGCTCGACATCCTCGGCCCCTTCCCCCGAGCAGTCGGGGGCTTTGAGTACTTGTACATCGCAATCGACAAGTTCACAAAGTGGCCGGAAGTGGAAGCAGTGAGGAAGGTGACATCACAGTCAGCATTCAAGTTCTTCAGGTCGATTGTTTGCCGCTTCGGGATCCCTAACAGGATCATCACCGACAACGGTACGCAATTCATGAGCCGCACCTTCATGCAGTACGTCCAAGATCTTGGCGCCAAGGTCTGCTTCGCTTCTGTTGCTCACCCCAAGAGCAACGGTCAAGCGGAGAGGGCAAATGCTGAAGTGCTGCATGGACTCAAGACGAGGACTTTCGACAGGCTGCACGGGTGCGGAAGAAACTGGATTGAGGAGCTGCCGGTGGTTCTTTGGTCGATTAGGATGACGCCAAATCGAGCCACTGGCCAGACACCTTTCGCTCTAGTCTATGGAGCAGAGGCAGTTCTCCCCACGGAACTCGTCTACGGGTCACCTCGAGTGCTCGCTTATGATGAGCTTGAGCAAGAGCAGCTGCGACAAAGTGACGCGCTGCTCCTTGAGGAGGACCGTCTTCAGGCTGCGGTACGAGCTGCTCGCTACTAGCAAGCTTTGCGCCGCTACCATAGTCGCAAAGTTAACGCCAGAAGTCTAGAGGAAGGCGACCTTGTTCTTTGGCGCGTTCATTCCACCAAGAATTCCAACAAGTTGACGCCGAAGTGGGAAGGCCCTTATCGGGTGAAACGAGTCACTAGGCCTCGCGCTGTCCGCCTTGAGACCGAAGATGGCATTCCGGTGAGCAACTCCTGGAACATCGAGCATCTTCGTAAGTTTTACCCGTAAGGCGCGGTTGCCGGACCCTGCTCCGGCAACCACCTTTTGTACAAGTCTTGCCGCGGTTGCATATAATCCTTTGTACAAAGCCAGGCGCAGACCCTGTGCGTAAATAAAGCTCATGTGCTCCGCACATCTTGTCAATTTCATGCTTTTTATTTTTTTCATGAGTTATCTGACACTTTGTGCAGCGAACACCCCCGGTAAGCAATAACGAGCCATAAGGCTCCATATCATTATTTTCTCTACTTCCTTTTTTCTCAAGGAAATGAAGGTTCCTTCGCCCACAAGTTTGCCGGGGGGGGGGAGAGGAAGATAATGGTATGAACCAGGCGTCGTTCAAGAAAGTTCCGCCTTGCCGGGAAGCAAACGACAGAAAAGCTAAGTTGCCAAAGTTTGAGCAATCAGATGTTTTTAAATTTTTTTAAGTTATCTTCCTTGAACGACCATGCTTTGTATGGAAAACCTGTGCGCGAAGGAACCGGCTCATGGCTAGTTGCGCCCTTACTTTGTTTCGAGTTCGCTCAACAGTTTAAGTGTGCTGCGACTAGAGTCGCGCCCTTACTCTGTTTCGAGTTCGCTCAACAACTTAAGCGAGTTGCGGCTAGTTACGACAAGGTTTCTTGTTGGCAACGACACCGCCAGCAGGCTGCTGACGTCCCGCACTCAGCGCTTGCGGCGAGGGTGCCCGCGCCGGCAAGTTCCCTAAAAGCATAGGGCAAAAACATACAAAGGAAGGAATCAAGTAAAGGAAATAACATTGCGATTACTACCCAAAATAAAGTTATATATTACAAGATAGCTTGTCGCGGCTCTAATAGGCTGTTTTCATAACACGATCAGCAGCGACAAGAAAAGAAGGAAACGGGCGGCCTAGTCCACGCGATCGCCCTCAACCCTCTTGATCCCGCTCACCTTGTCCACAATGGGTGCGACAAGGTCCTTGAGCGCCTCCAGATCAGCTTCCGCCGGCAGGGATCTGAGGACGTTGGTGAGGTTGAGGCCCGGGTTGCGGAAGGCTACCTTCACCAACACCTTCTGAAGAGCTCCTGCGTAGATCTTGCGCGACTCGTCGGCCAGATGCTTTGGGATCCTCTCCCAGAGTCGCTGGAGGGCCGTTGCCACGCCTTTGAAGAACAGAGTGAGCTTGGCGCTGGATGGGAGGGTCTCTGATGAGGACATCAATACCATTGTTACACCCACAGCCCCTGCTGCTATACATACTGGACCAATTACTAGAGCTCGTGCACGCCAATTGAATTATCAGGTACTTTCGTTTCTTGGTAATGATTCTAATGTTCATGAGAATATGATGCTGCCTAAATTGGATACATTTGTTTTGCTTACAAATGAAGGGCCTAGCTTGGAGAAGGATGATCATTGGAACAAGAACAAGCATGGAGTTGATGGCATGCGCAAGGGAGACAAGAACAGAGTTTCAAGTGATGATTTCAGGACTTTGAAGCCACCATAATGAGTGCATGAAGCCTTGGAAGAAATATACAAGATGCCACTTCATAATTTCCGTCCAGAGGCTATTCTAGGTGCTGCGTCACCTTCTTCTTGGGCCAGGCCCATGTAATTTTGAAATACTTCAATATAGGCTGTTTTTAGAGTCCGTATGTGTGGGGAAACAAGAGTTAGGGTGGGTTTCGGACCCCTCCTCCAAGGGCCACGAAATTCCCCCCTCTTCCCCCATATATACATCCCCTAGGGCATCGTTTAGACATTGGGTTTTGTTTAGATCAAAAGTTCGCCATAGCTGCAACTTCGCGTACTTCGTTTGTGTTCAACGACCAGACCAAGGCGTCACAGAACCCCACCTTCATTAATAAAGCTTTCCTCTTATATTCGCAATATCCAGATTGCAATCTTAGTTTCTTGCTTGTTCTTCGTTTGCTCGCAGGAAACAGGCCCTCGTGGTCAGGTTGATCGTGCTCCGGCGTGGTCAATAACCCTCGGAAGTTGGTTTAGTGATTGCTAAGGCGCGACGTCTTGCACGTTCGTAGTCGGATCGTCAAGGTCGACTCCCACCGAAACGATAGCCACCATCTCATCGAAACATCGGGACACCTTTGCCTCTATCAAGTGGTATCAGATTTTCAGGTTGCTCGGTGAGATTTTACAGTTTTTTGTAGTTTAGATCGAGTCTGTTTTTCATACCTATAGTCCACGAAAAAGCCAAAAAAAATTAGGGTTAGTTCATCCTATCCGAACCAATCTGAGCCTTTGCATAATCTTTTATGTATTTGCTTTGTTGAATTTGCGGTTGCATCGTCGTGTCAAGTTGCTGGTCTTAGCGTCTAATCTTTTAGAGTTTCGAGTTCTGGTCATATTAGTCACGCCGCCGCCGCACCATCATCATTGTCCCTGCCATCTTCCACCACCGCTTATCCGCCACCGCTCCGAGTCCATATACCACCACCGATCCGTATCCATATACCACCATCACTTCGAAGTCCATCTCATATTAGGTTTGCTTTCGAGATCCATCTGTTGCCAGATTCGTGTTTCCTTGTTTGAGTAGGTTTGGGATTCCATCAATCTTTTGCCGTCCGTAGAAGAGGTTGGTTTCCAAATAAAAAGAGTCCGGAAACCACCCTCCGTTTAGGCCCAAAATTTCCCAAAAACGCACTTGACAAAAAAAAATTTGGCTATCCTATTTTTAGGTGTTTCTTAGCCTTTTGAGACAGTCGCCGTTATTGAAAGTTTTTTTTGAGCCGTTTCCAGTTTTTGGGTCTGGGCAGTCGAAAAAAAATCGCAAAAATTTCGTGTCTATCCTGTCAGTTTGACCTGGGAAGAGTTTTGAGACACTCGCCATTATAGTGATTTTTCGCAAAAAAAAAGAGGAGCGCAAAAAAAAAACAGGGCGAATTTTTTTCCCAGAGTGTGTTGTTCCCTTGTTTATGTGCAGCGCAGTGATTTTGTTAGTGTTCTTGGCTCGCGTCTCTAGCACGGTCTAGCCTAGGACCAGCACAGTACCGTCGTTGAGCGTTTATTCAACTTTGCATCTCTGAATTGATTATTGCTGACCCCTTTTGCTACCATATTAAACGCCTTCCCAGCTCCACATACATCTACATCGTGCGTTTGACTCTCCCTGATAATCGCTCTATCCAAGCTTTGAGAGTTTTGACTACATCGGTTGCCGATCACCGCGTGCTGCTGGGTAAGAACTGGTAAGAATTTGAGATTTGCTTGACGGATTTGTGACACCCACCACCACCCCTTGTTAGTAGTTTGTAGGATCATATTCTTGTGTGTTTCTATTGCTGCTAACCATGCCAGCATCACAAGCCGACGAGACTGACTAGGAGAACTTGACGAACAAGGAGCTTCATGATAAGTTTCAGCAAATGATGAGTGGACAGGTGCAAGATGTGCTAAACAGATTTGAAGAGGCCATGGAGAAGATAGATGGCATTGAGACGGCGTTCGAAACAAAGCTCGATAACAAGTTCAATGAATTGCTCGCGCGTCTACCACCACCACCACCACCGGCTGCACCTAACGCACCTCTACAACAGCAACAACGACTACCTCCACATCGCGAAACAGCCCTCCGCCGAGCGACCCGTGTCCCTCTTCAGCCTGGCCAAGCTGCTGGTGCTGCTGTTGATACTTCTATGGCTCCTGCTGCTGATGTGGGGGAGGATGATTATGTGGGAGATTATGAGGATGAGGTTGATCAACATCAGAACTACGTGCAACCACCAGCACCACAACCACCAGGTCGTCCACATGCAAATAATGGCAATGTTAGGGCTCCCCCTCAGGTACGAGATCATGACCATCTCCCTAAACTGAAATTGAATATTCCACTATTTGAGGGTAGATATGTTCCTGATATATATCTTACTTGGGAGTTAGAAACTGAACAACGATTTACATGTTTACAATATCCTGAGGAGAGACGTGTTCCTACTGTTGTTTGTGCTTTCACTAGCTTTGCATGTGTTTGGTGGTCTGAATATTGTAGATTATATCCTGTTCCAGCTACTTGGGCTGCTTTGAAAACTGCTATGCGTACTCGTTGGGTTCCACCATATTATCAACGTGAATTACTTCAAAAATTGCAGCGCTTAAGACAAGGAAAAAATTCGGTAGAAGAATATTATCAGGAATTACAAACTGGCTTGATTAGATGTGGTATCATTAAGGAGAATGAAGCTATGCTTGCACGTTTTCTGGGTGGATTAAATATAGAGATTCAGACCATTCTAGACTATAAGGATTATAATAATATCACTCGTTTATTCCATCTTGCTTGTAAAGCTGAACGTGAAGTGCAGGATCGACAGGCATTGGCGCGGACTAACTTTTCTGCAGGTCGACCTTCATCGTGGACACCACGTGCATCATCTACTTCCACACGTTCTGCTACACCGGCACCTCCGTCAGCTGCCACCTCCAACCGTGATACAAGAAAGCAGGCACAACCACCACTATCTGCCAAGAGCACACCTGCCGGGCCTGCATAGAGCTCTGCTTCTTCCATGGCGTCTACAGGGCACACAAGTGATATTATTTGTCGTCGTTGTAAGGGAAGAGGACATTTTGCGCGAAAATGCACATCTCAGCGTGTGATGATTGCTACTGAGGATGGTGGGTATGAGTCCGCTAGTGACTATGATGAGGAGACTTTGGCTCTTCTTACACATGAAGAACACGGTGGAGATGATTCTGATCATGAGACGCAATACATGGCTGCTGAAGATGCTGACAGGTATGAATGTTTAGTTGCTCAATGTGTTTTGAGTGTGCAGGTCACGCAAGCTGAGCAAACTCAGAGGCATAATTTGTTCCATACAAAGGGAGTTGTGAAGGAACGTTCTGTTCGCGTCATCATAGATAGAGGGAGCTGCAACAACTTGGCTAGCATGGAGATGGTGGAGAAGCTATCTCTCACCACAAGACCACATCCACATCCTTACTACATCCAATGGTTCAACAACAGTGGCAGGGTTAAGGTAACACGTACTGTTCGTGTGCATTTTAGTATCTCTATATATGCTGATTATGTTGATTGTGATGTGGTACCTATGCAAGCATGTTCCTTATTACTTGGTAGACCATGGCAATTTGATAAAAATTCTGTACACCATGGTAGAAACAATCAGTATACTCTTTTTCATAAGGACAAAAATATTACTTTGCTTCCTATGACTCCTGATTCCATTTTGAAAGATGATATTAATCGAGCTAATAAAGCAAAACAGGAGCAAAATAAGAGTGAAAATCAGATTGTGGCAAAAGAATTTGAGCAACAAATGAATCCTAATAATAAACCATCTAGTGTTGCTTCTGAAATTAAATTGAAAAGTGCATGTTTATTTGCCACCAAATCTGATATTGATGATCTAGATGTTAGCAAATCTGTTTGCTATGCTTTTGTGTGCAAAGAGGCATTATTTTCATTCGAGGACGTGCCTTCCTCTTTGCCTCCTGCTGTTACTAACATCTTGCAGGAGTGCGCTGACGTCTTTCCACAAGACGTGCCACCGGGATTACCACCTATTCGAGGGATTGAGCATCAAATTGACTTAATTCCCGGTGCATCATTACCCAACCGTGCACCATACCGTACCAATCCAGAGGAGACGAAGGAGATTATGCGTCAAGTACAAGAGCTACTCGACAAAGGTTATATACGCGAATCCCTTAGTCCTTGTGCTGTTCCTATTATTCTAGTGCCAAAAAAGGATGGTACCTCGCGTATGTGTGTTGATTGTAGAGGCATTAATAATATTACTATTCGTTATCGTCATCCTATTCCTAGGCTAGATGATATGCTTGATGAATTGAGTGGCTCTACAATATTCTCCAAAGTTGATTTGCGTAGTGGATATCATCAAATTCGTATGAAATTGGTAGATGAATGGAAAACAGCTTTTAAAACTAAGTTTGGTTTATATGAGTGGTTAGTCATGCCTTTTGGGTTAACTAATGCACCTAGTACTTTCATGAGACTAATGAACGAAGTTTTACGTGCTTTCATTGGACGATTTGTGGTAGTCTATTTTGATGATATACTGATTTATAGCAAATCTTTGGAAGAACATTTGGAACATTTACGTGCTGTTTTTAATGCTCTACGTGATGCACGTTTGTTTGGTAACCTTGGGAAGTGCACCTTTTGCACCGACCGAGTATCTTTTCTTGGCTATGTTGTTACTCCACAGGGAATTGAAGTTGATAAAGCCAAGATTGAAGCTATTGAGAGTTGGTCGCAGCCCAAAACGGTCACACAAGTGAGGAGTTTTCTTGGACTCGCTGGTTTCTATAGGCATTTTGTGAGAGACTTTAGCACCATTGCTGCACCTCTCAATGAGCTTACAAAGAAGGATGTGCCTTTTGTTTGGGGTACCGCACAGGAAGAAGCCTTCACGGTATTGAAAGATAAGTTGACACATGCTCCTTTACTCCAACTTCCTAATTTTAATAAGACTTTTGAGCTTGAATGTGATGCTAGTGGAATTGGATTAGGAGGTGTGTTATTACAAGATGGCAAACCTGTTGCATACTTTTCTGAAAAATTGAGTGGGCTTAGTCTGAACTATTCTACTTATGATAAGGAATTATATGCTCTTGTTCGGACTTTAGAAAGATGGCAACATTATTTATGGCCCAAAGAATTTGTTATACATTCTGATCATGAATCTTTGAAACACATTAAAAGTCAAGCTAAACTGAACCGTAGACATGCTAAATGGGTTGAATTCATTGAGACTTTCCCTTATGTCATTAAACACAAGAAGGGTAAAGAAAATGTTATTGCTGATGCATTGTCTCGTCGTTATACTATGCTGTCACAACTTGATTTTAAAATATTTGGTTTGGAGACCATCAAAGATCAATATGTGCATGATGCTGAATTTAAAGATGTATTGCAGAATTGTAAAGAAGGTAGATCATGGAACAAGTTCGTCGTTAACGATGGATTTGTGTTTCGTGCTAACAAGCTATGCATTCCAGCTAGCTCCGTTCGTCTTTTGTTGTTGCAGGAGGCGCATGGGGGAGGACTAATGGGACACTTTGGCGTGAAGAAGACGGAGGATATACTTGCTACACATTTCTTTTGGCCAAAGATGAGACGGGATGTTGAGCGTTTTGTTGCTCGCTACACTACATGTCAAAAAGCTAAGTCACGACTCAATCCTCATGGTTTATATATGCCTTTGCCTGTACCTAGTGTTCCTTGGGAGGATATATCTATGGACTTTGTTTTAGGTTTACCTCGAACAAAGAAGGGGAGGGATAGCATATTTGTTGTCATGGATAGATTCTCGAAAATGGCACACTGTATACCATGTCATAAAAGCGATGATGCTGTTAATGTTGCTGATTTGTTCTTTCGTGAAATTATTCGCTTGCATGGTGTGCCAAATACTATTGTTTTAGACCGTGATACTAAATTTCTTAGCCACTTTTGGAGATGTTTATGGGCTAAGTTGGGGACTAAACTGCTTTTTAGTACTACTTGTCACCCCCAAACTGATGGACAAACTGAAGTAGTCAATAGAACATTGTCTACTATGCTTAGGGCTGTTTTGAAGAATAATAAGAAAATGTGGGAAGAATGCTTGCCTCATATTGAATTTGCTTATAATCGTTCGTTGCATTCTACTACTAAGATGTGCCCTTTTGAAATTGTGTATGGTTTCCTACCTCGTGCACCCATTGATTTGTTGCCTCTTCCATCTTCGGAGAAGGTTAATTTTGATGCTAAAGAACGTGCTGAATTGATTTTAAAAATGCATGAGTTAACTAAGGAAAACATTGAGCGTATGAATGCTAAATATAAACTTGCTGGAGATAAGGGTAGAAAACATGTTGTGTTTGCACCTGGAGATCTTGTTTGGTTACATTTGCGTAAGGATAGATTTCCAAATTTGCTCAAATCAAAGCTAATGCCACGTGCTGATGGTCCTTTTAAGGTGTTAGAGAAAATAAATGATAATGCATATAAACTTGAGTTGCCTGCAGATTTTGGGGTTAGTCCCACTTTTAACATTGCAGATTTGAAGCCTTATTTGGGTGAGGAAGATGAGCTTCCGTCAAGGACGACTTCATTTAAAGAAGGGGAGGGTGATGAGGACATCAATACCATTGTTACACCCACAACCCCTGCTGCTATACATACTGGACCAATTACTAGAGCTCGCGCATGCCAATTGAATTATCAGGTACTTTCGTTTCTTGGTAATGATTCTAATGTTCATGAGAATATGATGCTGCCTAAATTGGATACATTTGTTTTGCTTACAAATGAAGGGCCTAGCTTGGAGAAGGATGATCATTGGAGCAAGAACAAGCATGGAGTTGATGGCATGCGCAAGGGAGACAAGAACAGAGTTTCAAGTGATGATTTCAAGACTTTGAAGCCACCATAATGAGTGCATGAAGCCTTGGACGAAATATACAAGATGCCACTTCATAATTTCCGTCCAGAGGCTATTCTAGGTGTTGCGTCACCTTCTTCTTGGGCCAGGCCTGTAACGCCCCGATAATTTGGCTACAGTAAAACTTTTCTGATGATGCCATGTCATCTGTGTTACTGTTGCTAACCTCGCAATAATCCGAGACCGTTCGAAACTCAGATTCAAATTACTGATAACAATAAAAGTTTTCAAAAATTAAAACAAAATTGTTCGGTGGTTGCCGAATATTACAAAGGTAATTGTGGTGAAGTAAATACATTTTTATAAAATGGCTAAATGGATTAAACAATTTAAACAGAAAACAAAATACAAAAAAGAGGAAAACAAACATAAAAAAGAAAGGGAAACACCCCCCCCCCCCGCTGGGCCACCCGGCCCAGCCAACGGCCACCGGGCCGCCAGGCCGGCCCACCCCGCGCCCCATATCCCCCCCACTCCCCCCGGAAACCCTAGCCGCCTCCTCCCACTCCCCCACTCGCTTTCCCCCTCCCCCCCACGATCCAGATCGGATCGTGGCCCGGCCACGCCCGCCGCCTCGCCGCCTGGAACGCCGCCCCGCCGCGGGAGCCCCGTCGCCGCCTCGACCTCTACCTCGCCGGACCTCCCAGACCTCCACCGAGCGCGCGCCCTAGACCCTACGCCTCCCCGTGAGCGCCTCCCTCCTCTCCCTTTCTCCTCGCCGCGGTCACCGACGACCCGTCGCGCCTACCACCGCGTGCGCCCACGCTCGCCGTGCTCCCGGCCTTGCCGCGCCTACGCGCCACGCGCGCGCGCGAGCCCGCGCCCGCTCGCGCCTCGCCCCGAGGCCATCTCCGCCTCCACCCCACCGTTTGTAGCGCCCGCCTCCGCTCGCCGTGGCTGCCAGCCGCGTCCTCGCCCCACTACGCGCTGGCCTTCGCCGGATCCGGCAGTCCGCCCTCGGCCTCTTCTCCCTCCTCGCGCGCCCCCGCCGTGCTACACCCCCTGCTCGCCGCTCGCCACCGCTCTCTCCTACGCTACTGCGCCCCCTCTCTCTCCGCTGCTCCGGCTCGTGCTGCTGCCACCACCATCCTCAGCCGCGGTGAGCCGCCCGTGTGCCGCTGCACGCTCCTGTCACTCACGCGCGCGCCTGTGCCCTCCTGCGCCGCGGCCTCTTCCCCGCGTGGCCGCGCTCGACTGTGTTGCGCCACCGCTCTGCGGCTCCCTACCGCAACCACCTCCGCCGCTGCGGTCAATCCCCTTCCACCGCCTCCCCTGGCTCCGGCCGACGCCGGCGCCGGCGTGCGTCGGGCCTGCTCGATGCCCCCTCGGGCACCCGTCCGTTTGGGCGCTCGCAACCCCCCCCCCCCCGCGCCTGTAACCACACGCCCACTGGCCCTGTGCCACTGACCAGGGGGCCCCGCCCACAGAACGTCTAAAAAAAGGGAATTTATATTAATAAAAATAATAATAATGATAAATATAATAATTCAAATTAATTAAAGAATTAATTAAGTTAATTAATCATAATTAGATTAACCTAATTAACTGTTAGTTTAATCAGAACAGTAATTAATTAGTTAACCCTAATTAACCTAATCGGGGAATGACAGGTGGGTCCCACTGGACCCACACGTCAGTTTGACCAGTCAACGCCCCTGTTGACTGCTGACGTCATGATGACATCAGCAAACACTGTTTTTGATAATGTTAGATTTAACTAATTAATTAAATTGCAGAAATTAATAAAATCTTTAGAAAATCATATCTTTTAATCGATAACTCGGATTAAAATATTTTCAACATGAAAGTTGCTCAGAATGACGAGACGAACCCGGATACGCAACCCGTTCATCCGCCGCACACCCCTAACATATCAAACTCGCAACTTTCCCCCTCCAGCTCCTCTGCCCGAAAACGCGGAACCCCGGGGATACTTTCCCGGATGTTTCCCCCCTTCACCGGTATCATCCCATACCGCGTTAGGGCACCTCTAACGCCGTTACTTGTCATGTCTTGCATCACTATGCCTCTGCTTGTTTAGATATTTATTGTTTCTCCCCCCTCTTCTCTCGATAGACATCGAGGCCGACGCTGCTGCTGCCTCGTTCGACTACGGAGTTGACGATCCCTCTCTCCTGCCAGAGCAACCAGGCAAGCCCCCCCCTTGATCACCAGATATCGCCTACTCTGCTCTTACTGCTAGCATTAGAGTAGTGTAGTATGTTACTGCTTTCGTTATTCCTATCCTGATGCATAGCCTGTCTTTGAAACTGCTGTTGTTACTTTTACCTGCAATCCTACTGCTTAGTATAGGATGCTAGTGTTCCATCAGTGGCCCTACACTCTTGTCCGTTTGCCATGCTATACTACTGGGCCGTGATCACTTTGGGAAGTGATCGCGGGCATATACTATTTACCTTACACTTGTACCTGTGATACTGTTCGGAGTTGGGGGCTGAAGGGGCAGGTGGCTCCATCCCGGTAGAGGTGGGCCTGGGTTCCCGACGGCCCCCGACTGTTACTTCGTGGTGGAGCGATAGGGCAGGTTCAGACCACCTAGGAGAGAGGTGGGCCTGGCCCTAGTCGGCGTTCGCGATACTTAACACGCTTAACGAGGTCTGGGTATTTGATCTGAGTCTGGCCATTTGGTCTATACGCACTAACCACCTACGCGGGAGTAGTTATGGGTATCCCTATGTCGTGGTATCAGCCGAAGCACTTCTTGACGTCAGCGACTGAGTGGCGCGCGCCGGATTGGACTGGAACGCCACTAGGCTAGGTCTGCTTCCGGCCGCGTTCGCAACGTGCAGGTGTGCTCAGGGCGATGGGCCCAGACCCCTGCGCTCTTAGGTTTAGACCGGCGTGCTGACCGCTCTGTTGTGCCTAGGTGGGGCTGCGACGTGTTGATCTTCCGAGGCCGGGCATGACCCAGGAAAGTGTGTCCGGCCAAATGGGATCAAGCGTGTTGGGCTATATGGTGCACCCCTGCAGGGAAGTTAATCTATTCGAATAGCTGTGTCCCTCGATAAAAGGACGACCCGGAGTTGTACCTTGACCTTATGACAACTAGAACCGGATACTTAATAAAACACACCCTTCCAAGTGCCAGATACAACCCGGTGATCGCTATCTAACAGGGCATCGAGGAGGGGATCGCCGGGTAGGATTATGCTATACGATGCTACTTGGAGGACTTCAGTCTACTTTCTTCTATATGTTGCAAGAAGGAGGCTGCCAGAAGCGTAGTCTTCGATAGGATTAGATATCCCCCTCTTATTCTGGCATTCTGCAGTTCAGTCCACTAATATGGCCCCTTACACATATATCCATGCATATGTAGTGTAGCTCCTTGCTTGCGAGTACTTTGGATGAGTACTCACGGTTGCTTTTCTCCCCCTTTTCCCCCTTTCCCTTCTACCCGGTTGCCGCAACCAGACGATGGAGCCCAGGATCCATACGCCACCTTCGACGACGACTCCTACTACTCTGGAGGTGCCTACCTCTACGTGCAGCCCGCTGACGACGACCAGGAGTAGTTAGGAGGATCCCAGGCAGGAGGCCTGCGCCTCGTTCGATCTGTATCCCAGTTTGTGCTAGCCTTTTTAAGGCAAACTTGTTTAACTTGTATCTGTGCTCAGATATTGTTGCTTCCGCTGACTCGTCTATGATCGAGCACTTGTATTCGAGCCCTCGAGGCCCCTGGCTTGTATTATGATGCTTGTATGACTTATTTTATTTGTAGAGTTGTGTTGTGATATCTTCCCCTGAGTCCCTGATCTTGATCATACACATTTGCGTGTATGATTAGTGTACGATTGAATCGGGGGCGTCACAAGTTGGTATCAGAGCCGACTGCCTGTAGGAATCCCCCTTCCACACTCCTTGGCCGAAGTCGAGTCTAGACATTGCAAAAACTTTTACTAACATGGCTGTGTGCCTTACGGGCCCACGTCGCCATCGGGTGGTACTAGGATCTTTTACTCCTCGACCTTTACTCCGGGATTCTGAACTCTCTTCTATTCGAGTTAAATGATTTTCTAAAAATCTAACTTTAGGTTCTCGAAAACTCTTTCTCCCGGAGAGCCCTTCAGTCCAGATGATCGCCGGCTGCACCCGAAGGTTTCGAAGTTACTTTCTGATACTCTTTCGAGACTTTGTGCCATCGCTTTTGCAATTTCCATCCATCGATAAACCTCTATGGATAACCACGTACACTTGTCATCCATACATTCATCCCCAGTTGATCTTGTTATTACAAGATACATCGAAATTCTCTCTATTGTTTCGAGAATACTTTGTGCATACTGCCTTGCAGTTCCTTGCCACCTGAATACCCCTGCGGATAATTCCTCGCTCTTACCGAGTATCCGCTCATCCCCAGTTGTTCATGTGTTTCACAAAAGTCTTCCAAATACTATTCGATCTTTCGAGGACCCTCATTAGCCTATGGCTCCTGAAATGCTTGCCTGCTTGCATTTTGGTTAATTCCAAATGGCTAACAATATTCATGGATGCCCTTTGCCTTTATCATCTTGGGTCCCTTGATTCAATATGTTGCGAATGCTCGCAATCCTCAATCAGATCCTAGAATTCATCCTTCCGGCTCGGACGTCATATTAAACATGAGCTAGATCTCGACCAATGAAATTGCCATCGATTATACCCTTAAGCCTACTCAACTTATCCACCCTTGGACAGAGTGTTTGCTTCTGGGCCCTTGATTTGGAAATTATGATTCCTTGCCTTTGAGCTTTGAGATAGTCAGTTGTTTCTATAATCTAAGGCCCTTGCCTGGATTATTCCTCTGGTTGTGTGCCGATGCTCACATCAGCTCCGTTACGAACCATCAAGTCCTTTGTTGAATTATCATCTGACAGTGTCCTTCGTATACAAAAACCTCGAGAAGTTCTTTTCGGGATACATAATACCATTGGTAAATCCCGTTCTTTGATTTGGCCAACCATGCTCTACTTTCGAGCTGGTGATAATTACTATTGAAGCTTGTGGTATATGTTTCCACGATACCCTGACGGGTTGAACCTATGCCTTCCTTTATATGTGTGAACTCGGAAGTTTTCACGAGTCATACTCATCTGGTATTTCACCAGGTAAAACTTCCAACAACTAATGTCATTTTCGAAATACGAGAAGTGAATGAAAGGTTATGCATTGAATAAGTGGGAGTCGACCTTGAACTTTGTGTTCATGCCCGTGGACATGATGTAGATCTTATCATTAAAACTTCCCTTAAATTAATTATTCCTTTGGTATAAGTTCATTTTATATCTGGGATCTGACCTTTTGCAATCATGGTTCCGACCATATTTTCTTCTTGATTCCATTTCTCGGACCAGTTAGAGTACTTGCCTTCTGCAGATCGGTACGCCTGTCCAACCTCTACTTTGATCTGTCGTCAAGTATTACCCCTTGGTATCTCGAGATCATCACGGGACTGCATAACTTCTTATGGGTTCTTCATCAACTGTCATTTCTCATCGATTTCAATTTTTCTGGGTTCAGGGTTGTCGTCAACCGAGAACACCGACATGTGAACCGATGCCTCATTCCGGTTCGATAGCCCTAATTAATTTTTGTTGCTTATGAGTTTAATAATCCTTCCCGTCATTCCTAGCCTGATCGGCTATATCATCATAGTGCTAATTTTAACCGTGCTACCTGGTCCTTATTCCCGGAGCATAATTTTTGAAGATGAGCTAAGCTTACGTCGATCTTCCTCACCATATCATTTCGCCTTGAACAGCAAGCTCGGTTTCGAGTTGTGTCGTACCCTTGGTTCCAATAACCTTTCGCTTCACCATTCCTTTGACTTGATGTCATCGCCGATTGATTACATCTTGAAATCTCTTGACAAATGTGTCGTGATCATCATCAGCATTCTGAGCTTTTCTAGGATATCGATTGAATTTATGTTGAGAAAGACCATCCTTGCCCTCGATGATTAGTGTTATCATCGACCACTTTATTGCCTTCCGTTCGACACAAACTTGTTCGTGTTTGGTGTTATACTTTGAGCTCCTCGCTATCTAGCTCATGTTCTGTTTACCTTGGAGTATTACCATATCTTTTTGTCAAGAATGTGGTGAGAATTTCACCACCTCTTAAGAATCCTTGGTATATTGATGCTTCTCACCATCACCATTCTTTCTTGGTCCTCGTGTTGGTTCCAATCGGGGTACCAACAAGTGAGCAGTACTTTTTGGATTCTGCCCTTCTAGCAACCCTATTGCTTTGAAGTTAATGGTCGGCCGTTCATTCTTAGTCTATTGATTATTGAAACACCATTCCGTTGTTGGTTGTGCAACCCAGCCCATATTTCGGGTGCACCTATCAACCAACGTTTAATTGTGTATGTTTTTCTCAAGCATACTTCCTTATATCATTTGATCTGACAAATGTTATCTCCTTAATCACTTAATTGTGGAAATCCATCCTTTGGAAATCTTGTTGAATTGTCGCTGAGTCCATCAGCCACCTCCTCGTCCTCTCCTTGGTTTGCTGATGAACTCTTACTTCGGAGCTCGCTTACATAGCTCATTTCCCGAGAATCTTACGATGTCCTCTCGTCGATTTGCGTTGCACCTTTTTCTTCTCAGGCATCCTGAGTCTGAGGTATCCTGACCCCAAGGAGATCTGAATCTAGCTCGGATATGATGGTTGGAACATATTTCCAAAATTTATAACATTGGTCTCTATATGACCCGGTAAGATGATGTCATGCCTAGCACCCCCTGGCCGAAGGACCTATCATTATAATTTCTTTTGCAAGGATAACCATTCTTCCCGGAGGAAATTGTAAGACGTATTCTATAAGTTGTCCCTGATGGATCCTTTGTGTTTCCAAAGTCTGATCTTTACCCAATGACCATGTCAATGCTATCTCGAAGCATGTCTGTGGTACTCCGATTTTCAATAAGAACATTCGAAGCCCAATGCTAAATGTTTCTTGCTCAATTATCCAAACACCGTTGTATGGGTAATGTCATGAAATTTCTCTCCCCTACCTGAGGAGTTTTCTACATAATATCCTGTCATGGATATCTTGCTCTGCTTGCCCTTGGGAAGGATATACCCCTGAAATATGTGTTTAAACACAATTTCCTTTCCATTGTTCTGTTTAATCTGATAATCGTATTTTCCCTTCCATTGGTTGGTTTAACGTTTCTTGTGATCTATATGATCTAAGCAGTAATATTCTCCTCCTTATGTAAACACCTCGGTGTATAACTCTGTCAGTAAGACCCTGTTACTATTGTTGATGACATTTTGGTATCCACCGATGGACGAGAACTTTGCCTAATGGTCCGTCTCGTTCAACGAGCAGGAAAATGGTTCTCTTTGTCCCTCACCCTTGGTACCAATGATGCTACCAACATAACTGACCGGTTATTCACTATCATGCCTTGCGATCATGATCGTACAAGATGTCAATGCCCTTCCTACTTTAACCACGTGGTGGGCCCATAACCCACAGTTCCACATGATCGAAACCTGACTCTCCTATAGAACCTATTGCCAAAGATATTCCTTGAGCTTGGCTTCGTTTGCAATTCACGAGCCACATTCCTAGTGATCTATTCTGGTAACAAACGCAATACTTATTCACGTTGCCCTGAAACCCTTTCACCTTCTGACTAGGCATTGAACGATTGCCTGGCTGCTTGAAACTTCTTATTGGACCTTCGAACTCTCCTCTCGACGTGTTTTAATTATTCGACTCGAGAGGTACTCATATGCTCATTCTTGGGTTAATCCCAGATTACTACCCATATAGCATTCTTTCGGTGCCGATCTGCCCCGTTACCTATTCGTAAGTACAATGGAACCCCCGAAGAAAGGAAGACGACTTCATAATGATGACCTGAAGCAGTGGATTGAAGACATCAATACAATGGATCGATCTCTTCGAGAAGAGCAACCAACACCGAGAAGATCTGTTAGAATTTCGTAACTAGACCTCCCCCCTTACTCCACCTCTTAAAATCTCGGGACGAGATTTGTTGTAGTGGAGGAGATTTGTAACGCCCGGATAATTTGGCTACAGTAAAACTTTTCTGATGATGCCATGTCATCTGTGTTACTGTTGCTAACCTCGCAATAATCCGAGACCGTTCGAAACTCAGATTCAAATTACTGATAACAATAAAAGTTTTCAAAAATTAAAACAAAATTGTTCGGTGGTTGCCGAATATTACAAAGGTAATTGTGGTGAAGTAAATACATTTTTATAAAATGGCTAAATGGATTAAACAATTTAAACAGAAAAGAAAATACAAAAAATAGGAAAACAAACATAAAAAAAAAGAAAGGGAAACACCCCCCCCCCGCTGGGCCACCCGGCCCAGCCAACGGCCACCGGGCCGCCAGGCCGGCCCACCCCGCGCCCCATATCCCCCCCCACTCCCCCCGGAAACCCTAGCCGCCTCCTCCCACTCCCCCACTCGCTTTCCCCCTCCCCCCCACGATCCAGATCGGATCGTGGCCCGGCCGCGCCCGCCGCCTCGCCGCCTGGAACGCCGCCCCGCCGCGGGAGCCCCGTCGCCGCCTCGACCTCTACCTCGCCGGACCTCCCAGACCTCCACCGAGCGCGCGCCCTAGACCCTACGCCGCCCCGTGAGCGCCTCCCTCCTCTCCCTTTCTCCTCGCCGCGGTCACCGACGACCCGTCGCGCCTACCACCACGTGCGCCCACGCTCGCCGTGCTCCCGGCCTGGCAGCGCCTACGCGCCACGCGCGCGCGCGAGCCCGCGCCCGCTCGCGCCTCGCCCCGAGGCCATCTCCGCCTCCACCCCACCGTTTGTAGCGCCCGCCTCCGCTCGCCGTGGCTGCCAGCCGCGTCCTCGCCCCACTACGCGCTGGCCTTCGCCGGATCCGCCAGTCCGCCCTCGGCCTCTTCTCCCTCCTCGCGCGCCCCCGCCGTGCTACACCCCCTGCTCGCCGCTCGCCACCGCTCTCTCCTACGCTACTGCGCCCCCTCTCTCTCCGCTGCTCCGGCTCGTGCTGCTGCCACCACCATCTTCAGCCGCGGCGAGCCGCCCGTGTGCCGCTGCACGCTCCTGTCACTCACGCGCGCGCCTGCGCCCTCCTGCGCTGCGGCCTCTTCCCCGCGTGGCCGCGCTCGACTGCGTTGCGCCACCGCTCTGCGGCTCCCTACCGCAACCACCTCCGCCGCTGCGGTCAATCCCCTTCCACCGCCTCCCCTGGCTCCGGCCGGCGCCGGCGCCGGCGTGCGTCGGGCCTGCTCGATGCCCCCTCGGGCACCCATCCGTTTGGGCGCTCGCAACCCCCCCTCCCGCGCCTGTAACCACACGCCCACTGGCCCTGTGCCACTGACCAGGGGGCCCCGCCCACAGAACGTTTAAAAAAAAGGGAATTTATATTAATAAAAAAATTAATAATGATAAATATAATAATTAAAATTAATTAATTAATTAATTAAAGAATTAATTAAGTTAATTAATCATAATTAGATGAACCTAATTAACTGTTAGTTTAATCAGAACAGTAATTAATTAGTTAACCCTAATTAACCTAATCGGGGAATGACAGGTGGGTCCCACAGGACCCACACGTCAGTTTGACCAGTCAACGCCCCTGTTGACTGCTGACGTCATGATGACGTCAGCAAACACTGTTTTGGATAATGTTAGATTTAACTAACTAATTAAATTGCAGAAATTAATAAAATCTTTAGAAAATCATATCTTTTAATCGGTAACTCGGATTAAAATATTTTCAACATGAAAGTTGCTCAGAACGACGAGACGAACCCGGATATGCAACCCATTCATCCGCCGCACACCCCAAACATATCAAACTCGCAACTTTCCCCCTCCGGCTCCTTTGCCCGAAAACGCGGAACCCCGGGGATACTTTCCCGGATGTTTCCGCCCTTCACCGGTTTCATCCCATACCGCGTTAGGGCACCTCTAACACCGTTACTTGTCATGTCTTGCATCACTATGCCTCTGCTTGTTTAAATATTTATTGTTTCTCCCCCCTCTTCTCTCGATAGACATCGAGGCCGACGCTGCTGCTGCCCCGTTCGACTACGGAGTTGACGATCCCTCTCTCCTGCCAGAGCAACCAGGCAAGCCCCCCCCCTTGATCACCAGATATCGCCTACTCTGCTCTTACTGCTTGCATTAGAGTAGTGTAGTATGTTACTACTTTTGTTATTCCTATCCTGATGCATAGCCTGTCTTTGAAACTGCTGTTGTTACTTTTACGTGCAATCCTACTGCTTAGTATAGGATGCTAGTGTTCCATCAGTGGCCCTACACTCTTGTCCGTTTGCCATGCTATACTACTGGGCCGTGATCACTTCGGGAAGTGATCGCGGGCATATACTATTTACCTTACACTTGTACCTGTGATACTGTTCGGAGTTGGGGGCTGAAGGGGCAGGTGGCTCCATCCCGGTAGAGGTGGGCCTGGGTTCCCGACGGCCCCCGACTGTTACTTCGTGGCGGAGCGATAGGGCAGGTTCAGACCACCTAGGAGAGAGGTGGGCCTGGCCCTAGTCGGCGTTCGCGATACTTAACACGCTTAACGAGATCTGGGTATTTGAGCTGAGTCTGGCCATTTGGTCTATACGCACTAACCACCTACGCGGGAGTAGTTATGGGTATCCCGACGTCGGGGTATCAGCCGAAGCACTTCTTGACGTCAGCGACTGAGTGGCGCGCGCCGGATTGGACTGGAACGCCACTAGGCTAGGTCTGCTTCCGGCCGCGTTCGCAACGTGCAGGTGTGCTCAGGGCGATGGCCCCAGACCCCTGCGCGCTTAGGTTTAGACCGGCGTGCTGACCGCTCTGTTGTGCCTAGGTGGGGCTGCGACGTGTTGATCTTCCGAGGCCGGGCATGACCCAGGAAAGTGTGTCCGGCCAAATGGGATCAAGCGTGTTGGGCTATGTGGTGCACCCCTGCAGGGAAGTTAATCTATTCGAATAGCCATGTCCCTCGGTAAAAGGACGACCCGGAGTTGTACCTTGACCTTATGACAACTAGAACCGGATACTTAATAAAACACACCCTTCCAAGTGCCAGATACAACCCGGTGATCGCTCTCTAACAGGGCATCGAGGAGGGGATCGCCGGGTAGGATTATGCTATACGATGCTACTTGGAGGACTTCAGTCTACTCTCTTCTATATGTTGCAAGAAGGAGGCTGCCAGAAGCGTAGTCTTCGATAGGATTAGATATCCCCCTCTTATTCTGGCATTCTGCAGTTCAGTCCACTAATATGGCCCCTTACACATATATCCATGCATATGTAGTGTAGCTCCTTGCTTGCGAGTACTTTGGATGAGTACTCATAGTTGCTTTTCTCCCCCTTTTCCCCCTTTCCCTTCTACCCGGTTGCCGCAACCAGATGATGGAGCCCAGGATCCAGACGCCACCTTCGACGACGACTCCTACTACTCTGGAGGTGCCTACCTCTACGTGCAGCCCGATGACGACGACCAGGAGTAGTTAGGAGGATCCCAGGCAGGAGGCCTGCGCCTCGTTTGATCTGTATCCCAGTTTGTGCTAGCCTTTTTAAGGCAAACTTGTTTAACTTGTATCTGTGCTCAGATATTGTTGCTTCCGCTGACTCGTCTATGATCGAGCACTTGTATTCGAGCCCTCGAGGCCCCTGGCTTGTATTATGATGCTTGTATGACTTATTTTTATTTGTAGAGTTGTGTTGTGATATCTTCCCGTGAGTCCCTGATCTTGATCGTACACATTTGCGTGTATGATTAGTGTACGATTGAATCGGGGGCGTCACAAGGCCCATGTAATTTTGAAATACTTCAATATAGGCTGTTTTTAGAGTCCGTATGTGTGGGGAAACAAGAGTTGGGGTGGGTTTCGGACCCCTCCTCCAAGGGCCACGAAATTCCCCCTCTTCCCCCATATATACAGCCCCTAGGGCATCGTTTAGACTTTGGGTTTTGTTTAGATCAAAAGTTCGCCATAGCTGCAACTTCGCGTACTTCGTTTGTGTTCAACGACCAGACCAAGGTGTCACAGAACCCCACCTTCATTAATAAAGTTTTCCTCTTATATTCGCAATATCCAGATTGCAATCTTAGTTTCTTGCTTGTTCTTCGTTTGCTCGCAGGAAACAGGCCCTCGTGGTCAGGTTGATCGTGCTCCGGCGTGGTCAATAACCCTCGGAAGTTGGTTTAGCGATTGCTAAGGCGCAACGTCTCGCACATTCGTAGTCGGATCGTCAAGGTCGACTCCCACCGAAACGATAGCCACCATCTCATCGAAACATCGGGACACCTTTGCCTCTATCAGTCTCATCGGAGGGACGCGTTGTCTAGCGGCGACCCTCGCCGCCACCGTTGAAGGACCAGGGTTCCCTTTCTCCATGGCGAATGAGAGAGAGGGGAGCAGAAGCTGAAGGAAAGAGGAGATGAAAGAATACAGGCTTCCGTCCCCCCCTCCCGCTCCTTATAAAGGAACAGGGTGGGGGCTCGGCCGCCCCGCTCAGCTAATCAAGACACAGAAGGAGCAGGGAACTGGGACCGACCCACTGCCTCGACCCACGACGTCCTGGTTTCCCGCCTCCACCGTTCGCCACCCCAAGCGCATGGAAGCCGCGTGGCAGGCATACAGAACCGAGGCGACGGATGAGGCGACGTCTCCCCACCCCGTGATCGTGGGGAGTGGACGCCTCGAAAACCACGCCTCCGCGCCTCCCTCCGTTTATGGGGAAGGCGCGAACTGCCCCTGTTTCCCCTGCTTATAAGGAGGAAGGGGGCGGACGTTTCGCTTTTTCGAATAAAGAAACCACCCACGACCTCTCCCACGACGCCGCAATCGACGCGGGCCATTCAGGGAGGGCGCGGTCGATACGGAGCAAGATACGACGTGATCCAGGCCGCGCATGCCCGTGCCCTGTTTTGGGCCTGGCCCAACAGCGCTCGGCACCGTGTATGGCCCAGGCCCGGGGGCTCCTGTCGGTGTACTAGAGTAGGGGTACCCTAGTATCCCGAACTTGAGCACGGGCAGTCGCAGCGTCCCGCGGCAAGGCTTGCCGGATGACCGCCAATATCCTCTGTGGTTCCTTTGGAGCCATTCAAGAACAAAGTATTCAAGCCAAGGAGACAAGGCCCCGGCAAGAGGAGCTTGCCGGGAAGGCCACTCAAGACAGAAGACCCCGGCAAGAGGAGCTTGACGGGGAGGCCACCCAAGGCATCTCAAGGAACTTGCCACGACGCGCCACGCGTCCCGGCAAGACCCGGCGAGTGACAAGCTCCCGGACGCGGCAAGACAACGGCCGCGGCAAGGCGTTTGCCGCGGCTAGCAACCACTCAGTACCCGCGCTCCAGCACACCCACCAACGTGTCGCTCTGAGACCCTTCCAGGCGTACGTGGCGGGAGGCTGTGCAGCCAGGGGTGCACTGTGGCAAGCGGCGCTGACAAGATCGCCATCGTGGCGAGCGGTGGTGTCCCTGACGGTCCCTTTTCTGCACGGTCTGGGCGACGTAGTGATGCGGAGCATCCCAAGGTCATCCCCATGGACCTACCATCGTCTCATCAAGTGCCTAGTGGACCCATGACTCGATCACGTGCAAGAGCTCTCGAAACCGAGGTGACATCTCTCCTCTCACAATTCCACTTCGATGAACATGAGACATGGTTACTACCTCAAACGGAGACGTTGTGCATACTCAGGTACCAAGGAGATAGCCATGGAGACGCTGTGGAGCAAGGAGAATCCTTAGAGGAAGATGGACATCAAGAGCTTGAAGTGGATCTGGCCGCTCCAGCGGCACTACCGCTCCCTCCAGCGGTACTACCGCCTATAAGCGGTACTACTGCTCCCTCCAGCGGTACTACCGCCTATAAGCGGTACTACCGCTCCCCACTGCCGCACCACTACCGCTCAACCCGGCAATCTCCAGTGTTCGCACTATCCGAGTCCGGTACTACCGCTCAGCCTAAGCGGTACTACCGCCTATAAGCGGTACTACCGCCCTGTGGCCGGTACTACCGCCCTGCCTGCGCGCAGAGAACGGGCCTAGGGCCCATGTATCCCCTCTCACTTACCCCTTCGTGGATGTAGACTATATATACTCCCTCACCTCATCCTAGCTAGGGTTAGCGTTGATTTAGCTCATATGTGAGATAGAGCTTCGCTCTTCCATCCGGATCATCTCTTCGAGAGTGACCGCGGCCCCTCTACGGAGAAGATCCACTTTGGATTCAAGACCTCCTTTGCGGAGAAGACCCCCATCAAGACCTCCTCACGGAGAAGAACCGGTTACTTTGTATCGTCCTTTGTTGACCTTGGATCATCGTGTATCTCTTTGTGTTCATCGATCTAGCATATGTGTGATCTATTTCTTGTTGGTTGAGTGTTTCTCTCGTGTTTTCCCCTCGTTCTTCCCCGTGTTCATCGTGTTCTTCGAGGGATCTCGCTCCTTTCGTGAAAGATCGGCCGTCTAGGGTTCTACCCTACATCATCTTGGTATCATGAGCCACGTTGATCACGATTTCGGAGCCCCCTCTTTTTGTTTTCTAGCTTGATTTTATTGTTTTTCGTCCTAATTCGAAAATCCCCACCAAAAATAGCCCCAAAATTTTTTGTGATTTGTTAGTGTGATGAAGTTTTGTTGGATTTGATCCATGGATTTGTTTGCTTTCGAGTGGATCTAGCATCTCCCCAAGTTTCCCCACTTTCCATCCACGAAATCTCCCCAATTTTGACCTCGAAATCATCCATTTCCGCCCCAAAATCGCGTCCCGATTCGATCTGCGAAGAATCCCGACACGAGCGGTACTACCGCCCATCCGAGCGGTACTACCGCTTAGTACCACAAGCGGTACTACCGCCCCGCAAACGGTACTACCGCCAGGCCCTGTTTCAGCCGAAACAGTCGAAAAATCCCGACACGAGCGGTACTACCACCCATCCCAAGCGGTACTACCGCTTACAAGCGGCACTACCGCCCATGCGAGCGGTACTACCGCCCCTGACAGTTTCAGCCCTTTGAGTTTCACCGTTTTGTCCATAACTTCCACATCCGGAGTCCGATTTTCGCGTTCTTTAGCTCGTTGAGTAGCTATTGACATCCTCTATCCACCTAGATAGGTTTCACCAACATTTGACTCCACCAAATTTTTCGAACTTTGGCATCTTTGCCTAGGGCTACCACCACATCCTCCGCATAACCACCACCGACTTCCGCAACCACCAACGCTTTCTGTTACCACCATTTGACCTTTGCTTTGAGAATTTGAGTTGTGGTCTCCGTATCCTTTTGTGTTTCGGCTATCTAGGTACGGTTCGACATCAACATCACCACCGCTCATCTTCGCCAAGGACTACTACGAACGGCTACTTCACTTTGGTATCACCTTCACCTTGGATATCATCTTGGTATCGTGATATCGTCATACTCTCTTGCAATTGCATTGATAACCCCATGGCCTTACTTTTGCGTCACTTACCCATCGAGACTAGCCATTGAGTATTGCCGGCAACGTGACTTGTGCACATTAGTGTTCATTACTTCCCATTATCATCTTGTTGCATATCTCGGCATCATCACTTGTGTCACAAAGTTGTTATCGCATACACAATTGCTATCTTGGTTCGTGAAGCATTGCATGAGAAAAGAGCTCAAACATCAAAGAGCCAAACAAGCTTTTAAGCAAAAGAGGAAAGATAAGCAAAGAGCTCATAAGCAAGAACCATAGCAAAATCCAACATTAAGATTGTCATACTCGATCATCTTGGATCAAAGCATAGGAACATCATACATATGGCATACTTGGGATAGAAGTCGTTGCATCTTTGCTTAGTAGGTTGTGCACAAGTTCGTATCCGCCTATTGCGCAATCGTGCTAGCGTCTCTCTAGTGTTGTGCAACAAGAGCATCTTGGTGAATTCCACGTTTTGGCTCATCTTTGGTTGCATAACCCCATCTTATCTATTTGCGTGTGTGTTTCCGTGTACCATATCTTGCTATTGGTCTACTTGTTGCATTTGCAAATTTGTGAATCTTTTCCAACATTATTGAATCTCACTTACAATTGCATCAAATTTTTGTGCCACCATCCTAACCGAGCTCCACCATAAGCTTTTACTTGTGTAGGTGTGAGAACCGACAAGAATTGGTACCAATTGTGCTATTTCCTTGCTACACATTGGAGTCACCTTTGATCCATTGTCAACATTGGTCAAGGTACATTGGATATTGGTTCTTTCCTTTCTCCCTCTCACATATCTTTGTTTGGAATGATGGATAGGCCAAGTACTTCTACCAATCCTCTCTTATTGGAGCAAGACGACGACATGTCTTCCTTCGTCACCAAGAATCAACTCTTTGGTGCACAACGGGCTTTGCATCAAGAACAACTTTCTTTGGGTGACCGCATCGACAATCTCGCCACCGACCTACGACAATCCGAGAATCGTACAAGGGACTACTTCGACAACAAGCTCGACGAGCACAAGATTGAGAACGACGCAAGAATGGACGAGATTCGAGCTTTGTTACTTCGTTCTACTCCGCCAACTTCGTCAAGAAGGAGTCGCTCAAGTCGACACTCCGACGACACCATCTCCGGTTCAAGTACACCGATATCGAACACTCTTCGTCGTGCCGTGCGTCAAGATCGTCAAGCAAATCGCAATCCTCTACACGACACCGACTCTCAAGAGCATCGACATCGCCAAAACCAAGCCGCTTTTGCTCAAGCACAAGAACGGCAACGTCAACGACAACAAGAACAAGAGGAGCGTGCGCGACAACATCAAGATGCACAAGACGCCGAGGCGGAACGTCAAGAACAACGACTACGTGAAGCTCAAGCACTTGAGGCGCAACGTGCACTTCGGGATTCAAGTCGTGCCATAGCCGATCGTGGCCGACAAGCTCGTCTCCAACAAGAAGCACTTCGTGATGAAGCTCAAGAACGACTTTACCAAGGCCACGTGCATCGCCAAGTTCCTCGTCAAGATAGACAAGCTCATCCTCAAGCACGACAAGAACGTCAAGTCCATCGAGAGCAAGAAGACAATGGACCCAATCATCGCCAAGAGCAACATGAGGAAGTGAACCAACTTCGCCAAGAGCGCTATGACAATGTCAATCCTCAACGACATGGACGTCATCATCCCCAACACAATGACGAGCAATGATATGGCAAGCTAAAGTTCACCATGCCCAAGTTCAATGGAAGCAACGACCCCGAAGAGTACATCTCATGGGCATTGAAGGTTGACAAAATCTTCCGCTTGCACAACTACGAAGAAGAGAAGAAGATCGCAATGGCATCCCTCGAATTCCAAGACTACGTCCTCATTTGGTGGGAACAAGTCATTGAGCGCCGAGCGGCAAGAGGTGAACCACCCATCACCACTTGGAGACAAATGAAGGATGTCATGCGAGCACGGTTCGTGCCAAACTACTACAACCGCGACCTCTTCAAGAAACTTCAACAACTCAAACAAGGAACCAAGAGCGTTGAAGAGTACTACAAGGAAATGGAGATTGCCATGATACGAGCCAACGTCAAGGAAGATAATGAGCAAACTATGGCACGGTTCTTGAATGGACTCAATCATCCTATCAAGAAGATTGCCGATTTCCAACCTTACTCGAACCTCGTCGAGTTAGTGCACCAAGCTACCAAAGCGGAACGGCAAGTACAAGAAGACTTCAAGTATGCCAAGTTCTCATCCAAGTCCTATGGTCTCGCCAACAATCAAGCTTCAACGACTCCAACACCTTCTACAAAGCCTTCTACAAGCAACGGCGACAAGTCAAGTTACAAGAAAGCTTCAACAAGCTCAAGTCGTCCTTCTACTACAAGCAACTTCAAGAAAGCTTCATCATCATCTACTCCAACCGATGAGACCATCAAGACAAGTTCTATCAAATGCTTCACATGCGGCGGCCGAGGCCACAAGTCCTTCGAGTGCACAAACAAGCGCACCATGATCCTCAACGACGACGGAACCTATGACTCCATGAGTGAAGGCGAAATGGAAGCTCTTGAGCAAGTGGCCATGCACCGACAAGTGAACAATGAGGATGAAGATGAACAAGTCTTTTGCGATGAAGATTCAAGTCCCGCTCTTGTTGTCTCCAAGGTCTTGACTCTTCAACATCAACAAGACGAAGATCAACGATGCCATATTTTCCACACAAAGGCCGGCATCAATGGACGCTCCGTCAAGGTCATCATCGATGGAGGTAGTTGCCACAACTTAGCAAGTGAAGAACTTTGCTCCAAGCTCCAATTGGTCAAGATGAAGCACCCTCACCCCTACAAGGTTCAATGGCTAAGCGACACCGGCACCATACAAGTCGAGCATAGAGTACAAGTCTCTTTCAAGATCGGCGCCTATGAAGACACATTGGAATGTGATGTCCTCCCAATGACCGTTTGCCACCTCCTCCTTGGACGACCATGGCAATTTGACCGAGGTGTCATTCACAACGGGCGTACAAATCACTATAGCTTCAAGATGAAAGGGAAAGAGTTCGTGCTACGTCCTATGTCTCCAAGCCAAGTGCTCACCGACAAGCAAGCCACCCATCATGGAGAAAATAGTGAGAGAGCGAACCACCAAAAAGAGAGTGAGCACCACAAGCCCAAATTGAGTGCCTCCACGATGAGCGACAAGAAAAACCTAGTTCTCTTTGCCACCAAACGTGAGATGAGAGAAGTGTGTGAGAACCCATCGAGTGTCCTACACTATGTCCTATTGTGCAAGGACGAGGTCACAAAAACTAACAACTCTCACGATCTACCTTTGGTGTTATCTTCTCTATTGCAGGAATTCCAAGATGTTTTTCCCGACGAGCTACCTCCGGGTCTTCCTCCACTACGAGGCATTGAGCACCGAATTGATCTCATCCCCGGAGCGCCGCTTCCCAACAAAGCTCCATACCGCGTCAACCCCGAAGAAACCAAAGAAATACAAAGGCAAGTAAAGCATCTCATAGACTATGGACATGTACGTGAAAGTTTGAGTCCTTGTGCCGTACCGGTCATTCTTGTTCCAAAACGTGACGGTAGCTCTCGCATGTGCTCCGATTGTAGACCTATCAATGCTATCACCGTTAGATATAGGTACCCCATTCCACGCCTTGATGACATGCTTGATGAACTTAGTGGTGCCACTATCTTTTCCAAAATCGATCTTAAAAGTGGTTACTATCAAATCCGCATACAAGAGGGTGATGAATGGAAAACCGCTTTCAAAACAAAGTTTGGTCTCTATGAGTGGTTAGTCATGCCTATGGGTTTATCGGAAGCACCCGGTACTTTCATGCGTCTTATGCATCACGTTTTTCGTCCTTACCTTGGTGAATTTGTTGTTGTCTACTTTGATGATATACTTGTGTTTAGCAAATCTCTCAAAGAGCATGTCACCCACCTTCGCACCGTGCTACAAACTCTTCGAAAAGAGCAACTTTATGCTAATATGGAAAAATGCCTATTTGGTGTTGACAAGCTTGTTTTCTTGGGTTTCGTAGTTTCTTCTAAGGGTGTTCATGTTGATGAAACTAAGATCAATGCTATTAAAACTTGGCCCCAACCAACCAATTTGCAACAAGTGCGTAGTTTTCTTGGTTTAGCCGGTTTCTACCGTAGATTTGTGAAGGATTTTAGCACCATTGCTTCACCTTTGCATGCTTTGAGTAAGAAAAATGCACCATTTGTTTGGGGACCATCTCAAGATATTGCTTTCAATGAGCTTAAGAATTTGCTTACTCATGCCCCCGTGCTTGCATTACCCAACTTTGACAAACCTTTCGAAATACATTGCGATGCTAGTGGTAATGGCATAGGAGGTGTGTTAACGCAAGAGAAGCGGCCCATTGCATACTTTAGTGAGAAACTCTCCGGAGCGCAACTCAATTACCCCATCTATGACAAAGAGCTTTATGCTTTAGTGCGAGTTTTGCATGAATGGGAACATTACCTTCGCCCTCATGAGTTCATCATCCATACCGACCATGAAACACTTAAATATCTTAAGGGTCAAACTAAGTTGAACAAGCGTCATGCTAAATGGAGTGAATTTATTGAATCATTTCCTTATGTCATCAAGTATATTAAGGGTAAGGAAAATGTTGTGGCGGATGCGCTTTCCCGTATATGCATGCTTGTCACTACTCTTGAGTTGAATGTCATTGGTTTTGAGCATATCAAAGAATTATATGAACATGATCCTACATTTGCAATACCTTATGCCAAGTGTTTGATGCATACTTCTTGGGAGCGATACTATATCAAAGACGGATATCTTATGAGAGCTAACAAACTTTGCATTCCCGAGTCCTCTTTGCGTTTGTTGCTTTTGCAGGAATCTCATGGTGGTGGACTCATGGGACACTTTGGACGCGACAAGACATTTGCTACGCTCTCTAAGAACTACTTTTGGCCCAAGATGCATCGGGACGTCAATCGCTTCACCAACCGGTGTTATACATGCCGCAAAGCTAAGTCCAAAGCCCAATCTCATGGCCTCTATATGCCACTTCCAATTCCATACCAACCATGGGAAGATATTAGCATGGACTTTGTGCTAGGTTTGCCTAGAACTCGAAATGGCAAGGATTCCGTTTTTGTTGTTGTGGACCGATTCTCCAAAATGGCTCATTTCATTCCTTGCAACAAGATAGACGATGCTTCACATGTTGCACATTTGTTTTGTAGGGAAATCTTGCGCCTTCATGGAGTGCCAAAGACGATTGTCTCGGACCGCGACGTCAAGTTCTTGAGTTACTTTTGGAAGACCTTGTGCGCCAAGCTCGGAATCAAGCTTCTCTTCTCCTCGGCATACCATCCTCAAACCGACGGCCAAACGGAGGTGACCAACCGTACGCTCTCCACCCTCCTACGCGTGTTGATAAAGAAGAACATCAAGGAGTGGGAAGAGTGCCTACCAATCGCCGAGTACGCCTACAATCGTGCAAGACATTTGACTACCGGCAAGTCCCCCTTCAAGGTCGTCTATGGCTTCAACCCATTGTCACCATTGGACATTCTACCTCTACCGCTTCAAGAGCGCACAAACATGGACGCGAGTGCCCGAGTCAACTTCCTCAAGAAGATGCATCAAGATACAAGGAACACCACCGAGCGCCAAGTACAACGACTCGCGACCAAGCTCAACGTCAACAAGCAACCCATGATGTTCCATGTTGGAGATCTTGTGTGGCTACACCTTCGCAAGGATCGTTTCCCCAATGAACGCAAGTCCAAGCTACTACCCCGAGCGGATGGACCCTTCAAGGTGCTTGCACGCTACAACAACAACGCTTACAAGATAGACATCCCACGCGACAAGTACTCCGTGAGCGACATCTTCAACATCAAAGATCTCTCCCCATACCATGGTGATGAGGATTTCGATCCGAGGTCGGATCTTTCCCAAGGGAGGGGAGATGATTCGGAGCATCCCAAGGTCATCCCCATGGACCTACCATCGTCTCATCAAGTGCCTAGTGGACCCATGACTCGATCACGTGCAAGAGCTCTCGAAACCGAGGTGACATCTCTCCTCTCACAATTCCACTTCGATGAACATGAGACATGGTTACTACCTCAAACGGAGACGTTGTGCATACTCAGGTACCAAGGAGATAGCCATGGAGACGCTGTGGAGCAAGGAGAATCCGAAGAGGAAGATGGACATCAAGAGCTTGAAGTGGATCCGGCCGCTCCAGCGGCACTACCGCTCCCTCCAGCGGTACTACCGCCTATAAGCGGTACTACTGCTCCCTCCAGCGGTACTACCGCCTATAAGCGGTACTACCGCTCCCCACTGCCGCACCACTACCGCTCAACCCGGCAATCTCCAGTGTTCGCACTATCCGAGTCCGGTACTACCGCTCAGCCTAAGCGGTACTACCGCCTATAAGCGGTACTACCGCCCTGTGGCCGGTACTACCGCCCTGCCTGCGCGCAGAGAACGGGCCTAGGGCCCATGTATCCCCTCTCACTTACCCCTTCGTGGATGTAGACTATATATACTCCCTCACCTCATCCTAGCTAGGGTTAGCATTGATTTAGCTCATATGTGAGATAGAGCTTCGCTCATCCATCCGGATCATCTCTTCGAGAGTGACCGCGGCCCCTCTACGGAGAAGATCCACTTTGGATTCAAGACCTCCTTTGCGGAGAAGACCCCCATCAAGACCTCCTCACGGAGAAGAACCGGTTACTTTGTATCGTCCTTTGTTGACCTTGGATCATCGTGTATCTCTTTGTGTTCATCGATCTAGCATATGTGTGATCTATTTCTTGTTGGTTGAGTGTTTCTCTCGTGTTTTCCCCTCGTTCTTCCCCGTGTTCATCGTGTTCTTCGAGGGATCTCGCTCCTTTCGTGAAAGATCGGCCGTCTAGGGTTCTACCCTACATCACGTAGATAGGCATTTAATGCCCTTGTCCCCTGCCGTCAGGGTTAGGTATGATACACTGTGTAGTTAGCTGTACCTACCGCAGCACCTTTCCATTTTTACCCTTGTCTACGTTGCCACCTGTTGGAGACCCCTTGAGCATATAAAAGGAGGCCCATGCACAACGTAGAGAGGAGGAGGACAGTAGAACACTCACGCTCGGTCTCGTTAGCTGCTGGTGCGTACTGTAGCACTCGGCGCTCCCGAGCAAGAACTCAATACAAACCACAAAGCAACAGTAGGAGTATTATCTCTCCGGAGAGCTCCGAAGCTGGGTAAAACCGCTCGTGTGCCTCGCCTCGATCTGCTCTTCGCGCAACCTCCGCCCCCCGCCGAACTGAAAAGGGGCTCCGTCCCCATAGGTGCTCGTGGAGGCAGTTTCCCCGACAACCGTAACCCACTCTACTTTCTTGCACATGCTATGTGGATGAAATGATGATACCATGCCAACTTTCAACCTTTTGAGAGTTCATTTGAAATGCTTTTCGATTTCATGGTCTTATAGCTCAAAATAATCAATAAATGCATGAAAAATAACAAATGAAGTCAGAAAGGGTTGAAAATTGATGATGTGGCTCTGAATGGTGCATTTTGAACACAGAAAAAGTCAGGAGTTCAAGTAAGTAAAAAAAATGAAATCCCTTTGTAAAAGACGAGTTTCCGTATGAATCCCTGATACTTTGAAAGAGATTGTTCGTTTTGTACACGAAGTGCATCCATTTTTTGCCGTAACCCACTCTACTTTCTTGCACATGCTATGTGGATGAAATGATGATATCATGCCAACTTTCAACCTTTTCAGAATTCATTTGAAATGCGTTTCAATTTCAGGGTCTTATAGCTCAAAATAATCAGTAAATGCAAGAAAAATAACAAATGAAGTCAGAAAGGGTTGAAAATTGATGATGTGGCTTTGAATGGTGCATATTGAACACAGAAAAACAATGGAGTTCAAATAAGTTAAAAATGAAATCCCTTTGTAACAGACGAGTTTTCGTACGAAACCCTCATACTTCAAAAGAGATTGTCCGTTTTGTACACGAAGTGCATCCAGTTTTTGCCGTAACCCTCTACTTTCTGGCACATGCTATGTGGGTGAAATGATGATACCATGCCACTTTCAACCTTTTCAGAGTTCATTTGAAATGCATTTCAATTTCAGGGTCTTATAGCTCAAAATAATCAGTAAATGCATGAGAAATAACAAATGAAGTCACAAAGGGTTGAAGGTTGATGATGTGGTTCTGAAATGGTGCATTTTGAACATAGAAAAAGTCTGGAGTTCAAGTAAGTTAAAAAATGAAGTCCCTTTGTAAAAGACGAGTTTCCGTATGAATCCCTGATACTTCGAAAGAGATTGTTCGTTTTGTACACAAAGTGCATCCAGTTTTTGCCGTAACCCTCTCTACTTTCTTGCACATGTTATGTGGGTGAAATGATGATACCATGCCAACTTTCAACCTTTTCAGAGTTTATTTGAAATGCTTTTCAATTCCAGGGTCTTATAGCTCAAAATAATCAGTAAATGCATGAAAAATAACAAATGAAGTCAGGAAGGGTTGAAAATTGATTATGTGTCTTTGAATGGTGCATTTTGAACACAGAAAAACTATGGAGTTCAAATAAGTTCCAAAAAATGAAATCCCTTTGTAACAGATGAGTTTCCGTATGAAACCCTGATACTTCAAAAGAGATTGTCCGTTTTGTACACGAAGTGCATCTAGTTTTTGCTGTAACCCTCTCTATTTTCTTGCACGTGCTATGTGGATGAAATGATGATACCATGCCAACTTTTAACATTTTGACAGTTCATTTGAAATGTTTTTCAATTTCAGGGTCTTATAGCACAAAATAATCAGTAAATGCATGAAAAATAACAAATGCGGTTTGAAAGGGTTGAAAATTAATGATGTGGCTTTGAATGGTGCATTTCGAACACAAAAAAGTGTGGAGTTCCAACAAGTTAAAAAAATGAAATCTCTTTGTAACAGACGAGTTTCCGTATGAAACCCTGATACTTCGAAAGAGATTGTCCGTTTTGTACACGAAGTGCATTCAGTTTTTGCCGTAACCCTCTCTACTTTCTTGCACATGCTATGTGGGTGAAATGATACCATGCCACTTTCAACCTTTTCAGAGTTCATTTGAAATGCTTTTCAATTTCATGGTCTTATAGCTCAAAACAATCAGTAAATGCATGAAAAATAACAAATGAAGTCAGAAAGGGTTGAAAATTGATGATGTGGCTCTGAATGGTGCATTTTGAACACAGAAAAAGTCTGGAGTTCAAGTAAGTTAAAAAATGAAATCCCTTTGTAAAAGACGAGTTTCTGTATGAATCCCTGATACTTCGAAATAGATTGTTCGTTTTGTACACGAAGTGCATCCAGGTTTTTCCGTAACCCACTCTACTTTCTTGCACATTCTATGTTGATAAAATGATGATACCATGCCAACTTTCAATCTTTTCAGAGTTCTTTTGAAATGCTTTTCAATTTCAGAGTCTTATAGCTCAAAATAATCAGTAAATGCATGAAAAATAAGAAATGAAGTCAGAAAGGGTTGAAAATTGATGATGTGGCTTTGAATGGTGCATATTGAAGACAGAAAAACTATGGAGTTCAAATAAGTTAAAAATGAAATCCCTCTGTAAAAGACGAGTTTCCGTATGAATCCCTGATACTTTGAAAGAGATTGTTCGTTTTGTACACAAGGTGCATCCAGTTTTTGCCGTAACCCACTCTACTTTCTTGCACATGCTATATGGATGAAATGATGATACCATGCCAACTTTCAACCTTTTCAGAGTTCATTTGAAATGCTTTTCAATTTCAGTGTCTTATAGCTCAAAATAATCAGTAAATGCATGAAAAATAACAAATGAAGTCAGAAAGGGTTGAAAATTGATGATGTGGCTCTGAATGGTGCATTTTGAACACAGAAAAAGTCTGGAGTTCATGTAAGTTAAAAAATGAAATCCCTTTGTAAAAGACGAGTTTCCGTATGAATCTCTGATACTTCGAAATAGATTGTTCGTTTTGTACACGAAGTGCATCCAATTTTTGCCGTAACCCACTCTACTTTCTTGCACATGCTATGTGGATGAAATGATGATACCATGCCAACTTTCAACCTTTTCAGAGTTCATTTGAAATGCTTTTCAATTTCAGGGTCTTATAGCTCAAAATAATCAGTAAATGCATGAAAAATAACAAATGAAGTCAGAAAGGGTTGAAAGTTGATGATGTGGCTTTGAATGGTGCATATTGAATACAGAAAAACTGTGGAGTTCAAATAAGTTAAAATTGAAATCCCTTTGTAACAAACGAGTTTTCGTATGAAACCCTCATACTTCGAAAGAGATTGTCCGTTTTGTAAACAAAGTGCATCCAGTTTTTGCCGTAACCCACTCTACTTTCTTGCACATGCTATATGGATGAAATGATGATACCATGCCAACTTTCAACCTTTTCAGAGTTCATTTGAAATGCTTTTCAATTTCAGGGTCTTATAGCTCAAAATGATCAGTAAATGCATGAAAAATAACAAATGAAGTCAGAAAGGGTTGAAAGTTGATGATGTGGCTTTGAATGGTGCATATTGAATACAGAGAAACTATGGAGTTCAAATAAGTTAAAAATGAAATCCCTTAGTAACAGACTAGTTTTCGTATGAAACCCTCATACTTCAAAAGAGATTGTCCGTTTTGTACACGAAGTGCATCCAGTTTTTGCCGTAACCCACTCTACTTTCTTGCACATGCTATATGGATGAAATGATGATACCATGCCAACTTTCAACCTTTTCAGAGTTCATTTGAAATGCTTTTCAATTTCAGGGTCTTATAGCTCAAAATAATCAGTACATGCATGAAAAATAACAAATGAAGTCAGAAAGGGTTGAAAATTGATGATGTGGCTCTGAATGGTGCATTTTGAACACACAAAAAGTCTGGAGTTCAAGTAAGTTAAAAAATGAAATCCCTTTGTAAAAGACGAGTTTCTATATGAATCCCTGATACTTCGAAATAGATTGTTCGTTTTGTACACGAAGTGCATCCAGTTTTTGCCGTAACCCACTCTGCTTTCTTGCACATGCTATGTTGATAAAATGATGATACCATGCCAACTTTCAATCTTTTCAGAGTTCATTTGAAATGCTTTTCAATTTCAGAGTCTTATAGCTCAAAATAATCAGTAAATGCATGAAAAATAACAAGTGAAGTCAGAAAGGGTTGAAAATATATGATGTGGCTTTGAATGGTGCATATTGAACACAGAAAAACTATGGAGTTCAAATAAGTTAAAAATGAAATCCCTTTGTAACAAACGAGTTTTCGTACGAAACCCTCATACTTCAAAAGAGATTGTCCGTTTTGTACACGAAGTGCATCCAGTTTTTGCCGTAACCCTCTCTACTTTCTGGCACATGCTATGTGGGTGCAATGATGATACCATGCCACTTTCAACCTTTTCAGAGTTCATTTGAAATGCTTTTCAATTTCAGGGTCTTAAAGCTCAAAATAATCAGTAAATGCATGAAAAATAACAAATGAAGTCAGAAAGGGTTGAAGATTGATGATCTGGCTCTGAAATGGTGCATTTTGAACACAGAAAAAGTCTGGAGTTCAAGTAAGTTAAAAAATGAAATCCCTTTGTAAAAGACGAGTTTCCGTATGAATCCCTGATACTTTGAAAGAGATTGTTCGTTTTGTACACAAAGTGCATCCAGTTTTTGCCGTAACCCACTCTACTTTCTAGCACATGCTAGGTGGGTGAAATGATGATACCATGCCAACTTTCAACCTTTTCAGAGTTCATTTGAAATGCTTTTCAATTTCAGGGTCTTATAGCTCAAAACAATCAGTGAATGCATGAAAAATAACAAATGAAGTCAGAAAGGGTTGAAAGTTGATGATGTGGCTTTGAATGGTGCATATGGAATACAAAAAAACTATGGAGTTCAAATAAGTTAAAAATGAAATCCCTTTGTAACAGACGAGTTTTCGTATGAAACCCTCATACTTCGAAATAGATTGTTCGTTTTGTACACGAAGTGCATCCAATTTTTGCCGTAACCCACTCTACTTTCTTGCACATGTTATGTGGATGAAATGATGATACCATGCCAACTTTCAACCTTTTCAGAGTTCATTTGAAATGCTTTTCAATTTCAGGGTCTTATAGCTCAAAATAATGAGTAAATGCATGAAAAATAACAAATGAAGGCGGGAAGGGTTGAAAATTGATGATGTGTCTTTGAATGGTGCATTTTGAACACAGAAAAACTATGGAGTTCAAATAAGTTCAAAAAAATGAAATCCCTTTGTAACAGATGAGTTTCCGTATGAAACCCTGATACTTCGAAAGAGATTGTCAGTTTTGTACACGAAGTGCATCTAGTTTTCGCTGTAACCCTCTCTATTTTCTTGCACATGCTATGTGGATGAAATAATGATACCATGCCAACTTTTTACCTTTTGAGAGTTCATTTGAAATGCTTTTCAATTTCAGGGTCTTGTGGCTCAAAATAATTGTAAATGCATTAAAAATAACAAATGCGGTTAGAAAGGGTTGAAAATTAATGATGTGGCTTTGAATGGTGCATTTTGAACACAAAAAAGTGTGGAGTTCCAACAAGTAAAAAAAATGAAATCTCTTTGTAACAGACGAGTTTCCGTATGAAACCCTGATACTTCGAAAGAGATTGTCCGTTTTGTACACGAAGTGCATCCAGTTATACCCGTAACCATCTCTACTTTCTTGAACATGCTATGTGTGTGAAATGATGATACCATGCCACTTTCAACCTTTTCAGAGTTCATTTGAAATGCTTTTCAATTTCACGGTCTTATAGCTCAAAATAATCAGTACATGCATTAAAAATAACAAATGAAGTCAGAAAGGGTTGAAAATTGATGATGTGGCTCTGAATGGTGCATTTTGAACACACAAAAAGTCTGGAGTTCAAGTAAGTTAAAAAATGAAATCCCTTTGTAAAAGACAAGTTTCCGTATGAATCTCTGATACTTCGAAATAGATTGTTCGTTTTGTACACGAAGTGCATCCAGTTTTTGCCGTAATCCACTCTACTTTCTTGCACATGCTATGTGGATGAAATGATGATACCATGCCAACTTTCAACCTTTTCAGAGTTCATTTGAAATGCTTTTCAATTTCAGGGTCTTATAGCTCAAAATAATCAGTAAATGCATGAAAAATAACAAATGAAGTCAGAAAGGGTTGAAAATTGGTGATGTGGCTTTGAATGGTGCATATTGAACACAGAAAAACTATGGAGTTCAAATAAGTTAAAAATGAAATCCCTTTATAATAGACGAGTTTTCGTATGAAACCCTCATACTTCAAAAGAGATTGTCCGTTTTGTACATGAAGTGCATCCAGTTTTTGCCGTAACCCTCTCTACTTTCTGGCACATGCTATGTGGGTGAAATGATGATACCATGCCAGTTTCAACCTTTTCAGAGTTCATTTGAAATGCTTTTCAATTTCAGGGTCTTATAGCTCAAAATAATCAGTAAATGCATGAAAAATAACAAATGAAATCAGAAAGGGTTGAAGATTGATGATGTGGCTCTCAAATGGTGCATTTGGAACATAGAAAAAGTGTGGAGTTCAAGTAAGTTAAAAAATGAAATCCCTTTCTAAAAGACGAGTTTCGGTATGAATCCCTGATACTTTGAAAGAGATTGTTCGTGTTGTACACAAAGTGCATCCAGTTTTTTGCCGTAACCCACTGTGACGCCCCCGATTCAATCGTACACTAATCATGCACGCAAATGTGTACGATCAAGATCAGGGACTCACGGGAAGATATCACAACACAACTCTAAAACATAAATAAGTCATACAAGCATCATAATACAAGCCAGGGGCCTCGAGGGCTCGAATACAAGTGCTCGATCATAGACGAGTCAGCGAAAGCAACAATATCTGAGTACAGACATAAGTTAAACAAGTTTTGCCTTAAGAAGGCTAGCACAAACTGGGATACAGATCGAACGAGGCGCAGGCCTCCTGCCTGGGATCCTCCTAACTACTCCTGGTCGTCGTCAGCAGGCAACACGTAGAAGTAGGCACCTCCAGAGTAGTAGGAGTCGTCGTCGACGGTGGCGTCTGGATCCTGGGCTCCAACATCTGGTTGCGACAACCAGGTAGAAGGGATAGGGGGAAAAGAAGGAGAAAGCAACCGTGAGTACTCATCCAAAGTACTCGCAAGCAAGGAGCTACACTACATATGCAAGGATATATGTGTAAGGGGCCATATCAGTGGACTGAACTGCAGAATGCCAGAATAAGAGGGGGATAGCTAGTCTTATCGAAGACTACGCTTCTGGTCGCCTCCGTCTTGCAGCATATAGAAGAGAGTAGACTGAAGTCCTCCAAGTAGCATCGTATAGCATAATCCTACCCGGCGATCCCCTCCTCGATGCCCTGTTAGAGAGCGATCACCGGGTTGTATCTGGCACTTGGAAGGGTGTGTTTTATTAAGTATCCGGTTCTAGTTGTCATAAGGTCAAGGTACAACTCCGGGTCGTCCTTTTACCGAGGGACACGGCTATTCGAATAGATAAACTTCCCTGCAGGGGTGCACCACATAGCCCAACACGCTTGATCCCATTTGGCCGAACACACTTTCCTGGGTCATGCCCGGCCTCGAAAGATCAACACGTCGCAGCCCCACCTAGGCACAACAGAGAGGTCAGCACGCCGGTCTAAACCTATGCGCGCAGGGGTCTGGGCCCATCGCCCTGAGCACACCTGCACGTTGCGAACGCGGCCGGTGAGCAGACCTAGCAACCTCCAGTACAACGGAAGTCACGTTACGCGGTCCAACCCGGCGCGCGCCACTCAGTCGCTGACGTCAAGAAGTGCTTCGGCTGATACCACGACGTCGGGATACCCATAACTACTCCCGCGTAGGTGGTTAGTGCGTATAGACCAAATGGCCAGACTCAGATCAAATACCCAGATCTCGTTAAGCGTGTTAAGTATCGCGAACGCCGACTAGGGCCAGGCCCACCTCTCTCCTAGGTGGTCTGAACCCGCCCTGTCGCTCCGCCTCAAAGTAACAGTCGGGGGCCGTCGGGAACCCAGGCCCACCTCTACCGGGATGGAGCCACCTGCCCCTTCAGCCCCCATCTCCGAACAGTATCACATGTAATGTAACAGTGTATAGTATATAGTATGCCCGTGATCACCCCCGAGTGATCACGGCCCCAGTAGTATAGCATGGCAGACAGACAAGAGTGTAGGGCCACTGATGGAACACTAGCATCCTATACTAAGCAGTAGGATTGCAGGTAAAGGTATCAACAGCAGTATCAAAAACAGGCTATGCATCAGGATAGGAATAACGAAAGCATTAACAAGCTACACTACTCTAATGCAAGCAGTATAGAGGAGAGTAGGCGATATCTGGTGATCAAGGGGGGGGCTTGCCTGGTTGCTCTGGCAAGAGAGAGGGATCGTCAACTCCGTAGTCGAACGGGGCAGCAGCAACGTCGGTCTCGGGGTCTATCGAGAGAAGAGGGGGGAGAAACAATAAATATTTAAGCAAGCAGATGCATAATGATGCATGACATGACAAGTAACGGCGTTAGAGGTGCCCTAACGCGGTATGGGATGATACCGGTGAAGGGGGGGAAACATCCGGGAAAATATCCCCGGTGTTTCGCGTTTTCGGGCAGAGGAGCCGGAGGGGGAAAGTTGCGAGTTCGATAGGTTAGGGGGGTGTGGCGGACGAACGGGTTGCGTATCCGGAAGCGTCTCGACGTTCTGAGCAACTTTCATGTTGAAAATATTTTAATCCGAGTTACGGATTAAAAGATATGACTTTCTAAAGATTTTATTAATTTCTGGAATTTAATTAATTATTTAAATACAACATTATCCAAAACAGTGCACGCTGACGTCAGCAGTCAACAGGGGCGTTGACTCGTCAAATCTGACGTGTGGGTCCCACTTGTCATTCTGTGATTAAGCTAATCAGAGTTTAACTAACTAATCATTGTTTAATTAGACTAATTAGATAATTAGGTTAATCTAATTATGATTAATTAGATTAATTAATTCCTTAATTAATAATTAATTAATTAATTAATAATTATTTATTTATTTATTTATTTATTTATTTTTATTATTATTAATTTTAATTCTTTTTTTTTAAACGTTCTGTGGGGTGGGCCCCCCGTGTCATAGGCCCAGAGGGGCCATAGCGGGTCAGGCGTGCGGGCGCAGCTGCGGGCGAAGCCGCAGCCCGCCCACGAGCGAGGCGCACGCCCAGGGGCGACGGACCCGGCGGGGCGCCGGTGCAGGGGAGGTCAGTGGCCATGGCGAGGCCATGGCCGGAGCGGGGTCCGGCCGGCGGCGGCGACGGGACCGCAGAGGCGGGGCGGAGTGCACTGGCCGGACGCGGCCACGACGGGCGCGCGCTGGCCGGCTAGCAGGGACGTGGGGAGCGGCGATGCGACACGGTGGCGCGGGGCGCGGCCACCGTAGCGGGACGGCGAGGCCAAGGCGGCAGGTGCGGGCGACCGCACGGGAGGGCACGGGCGAGCAAAGGCGGCCGCGGCAGACAGGGCAGCGGCGCGAGCGCCGGACGGAGCCGCGGGGCGGGGAGGAGGAGGACCGGGACGCGCGGGCGCGGTGCGGTGTGGCGAGGGCGGCCCGGAGCTTGAGCTCCGGCACGCGGGCGCTGCGGGGTGGGGGGGGAACGGCGCCGGCGACAGAGGGGGAAGGAGAGAGGAGCTCACGGGGAGGGGGTAGGGACTAGGTAGCATGCTCGGGGCAGGTCGAGGGGGGCTTCGGGGACGAGCGGCGACGGGAAGGAGGCGGCCCGGCGAGGGAGGAGCTCCGGGCGGCGGCGCCGATCTCCTCCCGATCCAATCGGGAGTGAGGGGGAGAGGGGGGCGAGTGGGGGAGTGGGAGGAGGCGGCTAGGGTTTCCAGGGGTGGGGGGGGGGGAAATATGGGCGCGGGGGTGGGCCGGCCTGGCGGCCCGGTGGCCGTTGGCTGGGCCGGGTGGCCCAGCGGGGGGGGGGGTGTTCCCTTTTCTTTCCTTTTTTTTGTATTTTCTTTTATAATTTCTTTTCTGTTTTAATTCCATTTAAAGTATTTAGGCATTTTAATAAATTGTGGTTTCTCCATCATAATTACCTATGCAATATTTGTGCACAACCCGAACAATTTAGTTTTAATATTTGAAAACTTTTGTTGTTTGCCTTTATTTTGAATTTGAATTTCGAATCGGTTTGAACTAACGCGAGATTTAACAACCATAACTGAGGTGACGTGGCATCATTAAATGGGGATTACTGTAGCCTAATTATCCGGGTGTCACAAATCTCCTCCACTACAAGAAATCTCGTCCCGAGATTTAGGAGGTAGAAGGAAACAGTGCGGGGTATTCTTCACGAAGACGATCCTCGCGTTCCCAGGTGGCTTCATCCTCAGAATGGTGCGACCACTGGACTTTGAGGAACTTGATCGCCTTCTGGCGTGTGCGGCGTTCAGCTTGGTCGGGAATGCGGACCGGATGCTCTTTATAGGAGAGGTCCTGTTGCAATTCGAGCACTTCATGATCCACAGCTCGGATTGGGTCCTTGAAGCAACGGCGGAGTTGTGACACATGGAACACATCGTGAACCTGAGAAAGGTTCGGCGGAAGCTCCAATTGATAGGCCACTTTTCCACGCTTTTCGAGAATAGTGAATGGGCCAATATAGCGAGGAGCTAGTTTGCCTTTGATCCCGAAGCGGTGAGCACCCTTCATTGGTGTAACTCGAAGATAGGCCTTTTCGCCAGGTTGATAGACCATGTCTTTATGATGACGGTCATAGTTACTCTTTTGGCGTGACTGAGCAGTCTTGAGATTCTCGCGAATAATGCGGACTTGTTCTTCGGCATGTTGGATAATATCCGGACCAAAGAATGGACGTTCCCCAGTTTCTGACCAGTTCAGAGGGGTTCGACACTTTCGTCCATATAACACTTCGAAGGGGGCCATCTTCAGACTAGCTTGATAGCTATTATTATAAGAGAACTCAGCATACGGGAGAGATTCCTCCCATTTCTTGCCAAAGGAAATAACACAAGCTCGAAGCATATCTTCGAGAACTTGGTTGACACGTTCAACTTGCCCTTGTGACTGCGGATGAAACGCAGTACTGAAAGATAAGTGGGTCCCCATAGCTTCTTGGAAACTTGCCCAGAATCTTGAAGTGAATAAGCTGCCACGGTCCGAATTGATAACCAGTGGAATACCGTGAAGTGAAACAATTCTGGACATGTAGAGAGTTGCAAGCTGGCTTGCAGTGATAGTTTCCTTGACCGCCAGAAAATGTGCAACTTTAGAAAGCCGGTCAATGACGACAAGAATAGCATCATTACCTTTCTGAGATTTGGGAAATCCAGTGACGAAGTCCATTTCAACATGGTCCCATTTCCATTCCGGAATAGAGATAGGTTGCAGAGTTCCAGCAGGCCTTTGATGTTCTGCTTTGATACGACGGCAAACGTCACACTCGGCAACATAGCGAGCAATGTCTTGCTTCATATTAGACCACCAGAATCTTTGACGAATGTCCTGGTACATCTTAGTACTACCAGGATGGATACACAGAGGCGTATCATGAGCTTCTTTCATAACTTTCCGAGTCATATTCAGGTTTTCCTCCTTACACGGCACCACTAGGCGGCCTTTGAAGTACAAGGCGCCATCACTAGCAATAGTGAAGTATGAGGGCTTTCCTTCCTTGAGGTCGCGCTTAATCTTGTGGACTTCAGAGTCGTATCCTTGTATTGTCTTGATGGAGCTCACGAGATCGGGTTCGACAGCCAGGGTATAGAGGGAACCCTTGGGAATAACACGGAGGTTCATCTTCTGAAACTCCTCAGGAGGGGGAGCGAGTGCACCCGGGGGAACAATATGGAGGTTCAGCTTTCTGAATTCTTCAACGAGTGAGGGCTGAACTTTATGAACCTGGAGGTGGTTGCAGTAAGACTTGCGGCTCAAGGCATCTGCCATTACATTAGCCTTGCCTGGTGTATAGGAAATACCCAAGTCAAAATCTGCTACGGTCTCCATCCATCTCTGCTGACGGAGGTTCAGGTCTGGCTGAGTAAACAGATACTTCAGACTTTGATGGTCAGTGAATATCTCGCAACGATTACCGAGAAGGTAATGCCGCCACTGCTTCAGTGCATGAATGACAGCCGCAAGCTCGAGATCGTGAACTGGGTAGTTCTCTTCATGAGGGCGCAATTGACGAGAGGCATAGGCAATCACTCTGCGCTCTTGCATTAGGACACAGCCTAATCCTTGACGGAAAGCGTCGCAGTAAATGACGAAGTCCTTCTTTGTATCAGGTGGAGCTAGCACTGGGGCAGAAGTCAACTTGTCTTTAAGTGCCTGGAAGCTTTCCTGACATTTGTCTGTCCATTGGAACTTGACGCCCTTATGCAGCAAGTTAGTCAGAGGCCTGGCAATCTTGGAGAAGTTCTCGACGAATCGACGGCAATAGCTGGCGAGACCGAGAAAACTTCTGACTTGCTTGACATTCTTTGGAGGAGTCCAATCAAGAATAGCCTGAACTCGTTCAGGGTTAACGGCAATACCATCCTTAGAGATGACATGTCCAAGGTAGGTTACTTCAGGGAGCCAGAATTCACATTTAGAGAACTTGGCATACAACTGATGTTCTCGTAGCTTTTCCAGCACAAGTCGAAGATGTTCAGCATGTTCTTCTTCGTTCTTGGAAAATACCAGGATATCATCCAGATAAACCACGACAAACTTGTCGAGGTAATCCATGAATATATAGTTCATCAGGCGAGAGAAGGTGGCTGGGGCATTGGTTAAGCCGAAGGACATGACAGTGTACTCGTATGAACCATAACGAGTCACAAAGGCGGTTTTTGGGATATCCTCTTCACGAACACGGATCTGGTGGTAACCCAATCTCAAGTCGAGTTTAGAGAACATTGATGAACCAGCCAGTTGATCATACAGATCATTGATCCGAGGAAGAGGATACTTGTTCTGAATGGTAGCTTGGTTAATAGGACGGTAGTCTTGGACCAGTCGGTTTGTCCCATCCTTCTTCTTGACAAAGAGAGAAGGTGCTCCCCAAGGAGACCAACTTGGGCGAATGAAACCACTTTGAAGAGATTTGTCGATTTCCTCCTTAAGCTCAAGGAGTTCATGTGGTGGCATCTTGTAGGGTCGCTTGGCAATAGGAGTGGTGCCTGGTTTCAAGTCGATGACGAATTCGACAGCTCTAGCTGGGGGAATCCCTGGAAGTTCTTCAGGAAAGACATCGAGGAAGTCACGCACGACGGGGATGTTTTTGATGCCCTCGAGTGGTGCAGAGTTCAATGCATTCAAGGCATAAAGCCTTGCCTCGGCATTTTGCACCAGGCGAGCGTGGTATGTAACTATTTCATCTGAAGGATGTAGCAGATGGACGGTCTTAGTGGCGCAAACTATGGAAGCAGTATGCGCTTTCAACCAATCCATCCCCAGAATGAGGTCGATGTTAGACGTCTTCAGGATAATGGGCGCGGCATAGAATTCCAGCCCTTCGATTTCCACGGGGACGTCGACGCCAACCATGGAGGTTTGACATTGTCCCACGGGGGTTTTTACCACTACCGAAGTGTTCATCTCCTCGTATTTAATGCCATGCTTGAATGCAAAATCTTCTGACATGAATGAATGCGATGCTCCTGTATCGAATAAAACAGATGCAGGTACTGAATTTACGAGGAGTGTACCCATCACAGTAGAAGGCTGGTCTTGAGCTTCGTTCAGATCAACGTGGTTGGCATGAACACGGCCATAGGACTTGGCTTTGCTGTTATGGTTCTGGTTGTTCCCACGACCAGCTGCAGGAAGGGCCAGCTGATTCTGATTCTGATTCTGATAGCAGTTCCTGGCAAGGTGACCTGGTTGACCACACTTGTAGCACAGACCATTATTGGGAGTGGGGACCGGAGTTTGGGGTGGTGGAGCTGGAAGTTTTGGCTGCCTAGCAGGAGCATTAGGCAGACGAGGTGTAGCATAGGACTGCCTTGGGACAGGTGCATTCGACTGGTACATGCTGTTGGGAATCCATATCCTGTGCTTCTGCGAGGACGGGCCCGAAGATGAGCCCGTGTCACGGCTGCGCCTGTGAGAGTTCTGGTATTCCTGCAGACCAGTTTCGACGTTGATGGCTTTGTTCACCAAGGTGGCGAAATCATCAAAGTCGTGCACTAGAAGTGCGAACTTGATGTCAGCTTGAAGGCCGTCACGGAACTTCTCCTGTCTGCGTGAATCAGTAGTAATGTCCTCTTCAGCATAGCGGGACAAGTCCAGAAACTCCCGCTGATAAGCTCCAACAGTTTTGTTGCCTTGGATGAGGTTGCGGAACTCACGCTTCTTCCGGTCCATGACTCCCTGAGGAATGAAGCGGGCACGGAAAGCAGTTTGGAAGTCTGGCCAGGTGATGATTGTTCCAGCTGGCAGAGTACGCCTGTGGCTGTCCCACCATTGAGCTGCGGGTCCCTTCAAGAAGAAGGAAGCAAACGTGACATAGCTGGCAGGGGCTACATCAGCAGACTCCATCTCGTAGGTGATGTCACGGAGCCAGTCATCAGCATCCAGAGGCTGAGTTGAGCTGCGGTACACAGTTGGGTTCAGGCGTATGAAATCCTGCAGAGTCACTGTGTTTGGCTGCTGGTTCATATTGGGGCGAGGAAACTGCGCCATCATGTTCTCCATGAACTGGCGATTCATCTCAAGCTGTTGGATCATACCAGCCATGTACTCAGGCGGTGGTGGGAAATTGCCACCACGACCTCGACCAGCTGGTCTAACCATCCTGCTAATATATAACAAGGGTATTTCAGTATTTGAGAAATTGGCAAATACAAGAATCATTCAAGATGAAACATGCATAATGAAAGCAGCACGATAGATACCACATAACAGTTGGCACATCTTACAAAAGGGATCATGCATAGGGTTCGGTACATAGAGTTCAGTACATAGACTAAGACATCATAGGCGGCACGCAGGCTCGCGGCGAATGCAGCTAACACTAATAAGCAAGTCTACATCAATCCCACACGACACTGCGGAGGTAGGTGTAGCCTGAAAGCTGGTAGTGTGGCAACGGGTACACCACGTCGGCAACCTGGGGTCCGTGGGGGCTCTGGTGCTGAACCCGACACTCAAGTGGCAGAAGAGGACCAAGTGCGGGAGAGTAGCCTCCCACCTCTGGCCAACCGACACCCTGAGGCATCACGGTCCTGGCTGGGTAGATAGCAGAACGCGACAGCTCCCCAGATCCAACAAAGGGGTGCAACATCGTCAAGGCACGGTAGAGGTGCAGACGAGTGGTGTACAACTCGTGGCGAAGAGCTCGGTTAGCTCGATCCAGACCATCAGCATGCAGAACAAAGTTCTGATGGTGGAAGGGCTCGCGGGTGACAGTGGAGTAGGCAGCAGTGTAGTAACCCTCCGCACCAATATCAGATGCGATAGCAATGTGCCTGAAGGGGGAGGTGTCCAACTCCCGGTACTCCCTACGAAGGCGTGTCAGAGCAGCATAGGCAGCATCGTGAACTGCCATATCGATGGTCACTCCAACACCATAAGCGGTGTGCAGCACAGTAGTGGAGTCATACTCCCGAGAGTAGAGGTGGACGGTGGCACGGTACTGCTCCTGGTTAAAATCCTGGTACTCCTCGGTGACGGTGTACTCGGGGTGCCAGCGATAACCTAGATAGGTCATCATCTCAGCTAGCACGGCCGGTGATCCCGAGGCACCCATGGCCGTCGTGTGGCGCACGACCTGCCTCGTGGGTTCCATCTGAAAACAAAGATGTTTCAAAGGAGTCAAATGACAGTGTGGAAATTGTGCAAAACACTATACCAAGGAATAACTATGGCTTTTATCCAACTTTGGGGTGAATGTCGTCGCGGGATCCTAGTGTCAGGGTTAGTAAATTCATTTAACCCGAGTAGAGGAGAGTTTAGAGTCCCAGAGTAAAGGTCGAGGAGTAAAAGATCCTAGTACCACCCGATGGCGACGTGGGCCCGTAAGGCACACAACCAAGTTAGTAAAAGTTTTTGTAAAGTCTAGACTCGACTTCGGCCAAGGAGTGTGGAAGGGGGATTCCTACAGGCAGTCGGCTCTGATACCAACTTGTGACGCCCCCGATTCAATCGTACACTAATCATGCACGCAAATGTGTACGATCAAGATCAGGGACTCACGGGAAGATATCACAACACAACTCTAAAACATAAATAAGTCATACAAGCATCATAATACAAGCCAGGGGCCTCGAGGGCTCGAATACAAGTGCTCGATCATAGACGAGTCAGCGGAAGCAACAATATCTGAGTACAGACATAAGTTAAACAAGTTTTGCCTTAAGAAGGCTAGCACAAACTGGGATACAGATCGAACGAGGCGCAGGCCTCCTGCCTGGGATCCTCCTAACTACTCCTGGTCGTCGTCAGCAGGCAACACGTAGAAGTAGGCACCTCCAGAGTAGTAGGAGTCATCGTCGACGGTGGCGTCTGGATCCTGGGCTCCAACATCTGGTTGCGACAACCAGGTAGAAGGGATAGGGGGAAAAGAAGGAGAAAGCAACCGTGAGTACTCATCCAAAGTACTCGCAAGCAAGGAGCTACACTACATATGCAAGGATATATGTGTAAGGGGCCATATCAGTGGACTGAACTGCAGAATGCCAGAATAAGAGGGGGATAGCTAGTCTTATCGAAGACTACGCTTCTGGTCGCCTCCGTCTTGCAGCATATAGAAGAGAGTAGACTGAAGTCCTCCAAGTAGCATCGTATAGCATAATCCTACCCGGCGATCCCCTCCTCGATGCCCTGTTAGAGAGCGATCACCGGGTTGTATCTGGCACTTGGAAGGGTGTGTTTTATTAAGTATCCGGTTCTAGTTGTCATAAGGTCAAGGTACAACTCCGGGTCGTCCTTTTACCGAGGGACACGGCTATTCGAATAGATAAACTTCCCTGCAGGGGTGCACCACATAGCCCAACACGCTTGATCCCATTTGGCCGGACACACTTTCCTGGGTCATGCCCGGCCTCGGAAGATCAACACGTCGCAGCCCCACCTAGGCACAACAGAGAGGTCAGCACGCCGGTCTAAACCTATGCGCGCAGGGGTCTGGGCCCATCGCCCTGAGCACACCTGCACGTTGCGAACGCGGCCGGTGAGCAGACCTAGCAACCTCCAGTACAACGGAAGTCACGTTACGCGGTCCAACCCGGCGCGCGCCACTCAGTCGCTGACGTCAAGAAGTGCTTCGGCTGATACCACGACGTCAGGATACCCATAACTACTCCCGCGTAGGTGGTTAGTGCGTATAGACCAAATGGCCAGACTCAGATCAAATACCCAGATCTCGTTAAGCGTGTTAAGTATCGCGAACGCCGACTAGGGCCAGGCCCACCTCTCTCCTAGGTGGTCTGAACCCGCCCTGTCGCTCCGCCTCAAAGTAACAGTCGGGGGCCGTCGGGAACCCAGACCCACCTCTACCGGGATGGAGCCACCTTCCCCTTCAGCCCCCATCTCCGAACAGTATCACATGTAATGTAACAGTGTATAGTATATAGTATGCCCGTGATCACCCCCGAGTGATCACGGCCCCAGTAGTATAGCATGGCAGACAGACAAGAGTGTAGGGCCACTGATGGAACACTAGCATCCTATACTAAGCAGTAGGATTGCAGGTAAAGGTATCAACAGCAGTATCAAAAACAGGCTATGCATCAGGATAGGAATAATGAAAGCATTAACAAGCTACACTACTCTAATGCAAGCAGTATAGAGGAGAGTAGGCGATATCTGGTGATCAAGGGGGGGGGCTTGCCTGGTTGCTCTGGCAAGAGAGAGGGATCGTCAACTCCGTAGTCGAACGGGGCAGCAGCAACGTCGGTCTCGGGGTCTATCGAGAGAACAGGGGGGAGAAACAATAAATATTTAAGCAAGCAGATGCATAATGATGCATGACATGACAAGTAACGGCGTTAGAGGTGCCCTAACGCGGTATGGGATGATACCGGTGAAGGGGGGGGAAACATCCGGGAAAATATCCCCGGTGTTTCGCGTTTTCGGGCAGAGGAGCCGGAGGGGGAAAGTTGCGAGTTCGATAGGTTAGGGGGGTGTGGCGGACGAACGGGTTGCGTATCCGGAAGCGTCTCGACGTTCTGAGCAACTTTCATGTTGAAAATATTTTAATCCGAGTTACGGATTAAAAGATATGACTTTCTAAAGATTTTATTAATTTCTGGAATTTAATTAATTATTTAAATATAACATTATCCAAAACAGTGCACGCTGACGTCAGCATGACGTCAGCATGACGTCAGCATGACGTCAGCAGTCAACAGGGGCGTTGACTGGTCAAATCTGACGTGTGGGTCCCACTTGTCATTCTGTGATTAAGCTAATCAGAGTTTAACTAACTAATCATTGTTTAATTAGACTAATTAGATAATTAGGTTAATCTAATTATGATTAATTAGATTAATTAATTCCTTAATTATTAATTAATTAATTAATTAATTAATTAATTAATTATTCAATTATTTATTTATTTATTTTTATTATTATTAATTTTAATTCTTTTTTTTTAAAACGTTCTGTGGGGTGGGGCCCCCGTGTCATAGGCCCAGAGGGGCCATAGCGGGTCAGGCGTGCGGGCGCAGCTGCGGGCGAAGCCGCAGCCCGCCCACGAGCGAGGCGCACGCCCAGGGGCGACGGACCCGGCGGGGCGCCGGTGCAGGGGAGGTCAGTGGCCATGGCGAGGCCATGGCCGGAGCAGGGTCCGGCCGGCGGCGGCGACGGGACCGCAGAGGCGGGGCGGAGTGCACTGGCCGGACGCGGCCACGACGGGCGCGCGCTGGCCGGCTAGCAGGGACATGGGGAGCGGCGATGCGACGCGGTGGCGCGGGGCGCGGCCACCGTAGCGGGACGGCGAGGCGAAGGCGGCAGGTGTGGGCGACCGCACGGGAGGGCACGGGCGAGCAAAGGCGGCCGCGGCAGACAGGGCAGCGGCGCGAGCGCCGGACGGAGCCGCGGGGCGGGGAGGAGGAGGACCGGGACGCGCGGGCGCGGTGCGGTGTGGCGAGGGCGGCCCGGAGCGTGAGCTCCGGTACGCGGGCGCTGCGGGGTGGGGGGGGGGGGGAACGGCGCCGGCGACAGAGGGGGAAGGAGAGAGGAGCTCACGGGGAGGGGGTAGGGACTAGGTAGCGTGCTCGGGGCAGGTCGAGGGGGGCGTCGGGGACGAGCGGCGACGGGGAGGAGGCGGCCCGGCGAGGGAGGAGCTCCGGGCGGCGGCGTCGATCTCCTCCCGATCCAATCGGGAGTGAGGGGGAGAGGGGGGCGAGTGGGGGAGTGGGAGGAGGCGGCTAGGGTTTCCAGGGGGGGGAAATATGGGCGCGGGGGTGGGCCGGCCTGGCGGCCCGGTGGCCGTTGGCTGGGCCGGGTGGCCCAGCGGGGGGGGGGGGGGTGTTCCCCTTTCTTTCCTTTTTTTTTGTATTTTCTTTTATAATTTCTTTTCTGTTTTAATTCCAGTTAAAGTATTTAGGCATTTTAATAAATTGTGGTTTCTCCATCATAATTACCTATGCAATATTTGGCACAACCCGAACAATTTAGTTTTAATATTTGAAAACTTTTGTTGTTTGCCTTTATTTTGAATTTGAATTTTGAATCGGTTTGAACTAACGCGAGATTTAACAACAATAACTGAGGTGACGTGGCATCATTAAATGGGGATTACTGTAGCCTAATTATCCGGGTGTCACACCCACTCTAATTTATTGCACATGCTATATGGATGAAATGATGATACCATGCCAACTTTCAACCTTTTCAGAGTTCATTTGAAATGCTTTTCAATTTCAGGGTCTTATAGCTCAAAATAATCAGTAAATGCATGAAAAATAACAAATGAAGTCAGAAAGGGTTGAAAATTGATGATGTGGCTCTGAATGGTGCATTTTGAACACAGAAAAAGTCTGGAGTTCAAGTAAGTTAAAAAATGAAATCCCTTTGTAAAAGACGAGTTTCCGTATGAATCTCTGATACTTCGAAATAGATTGTTCGTTTTGTACACGAAGTGCATCCAATTTTTGCCGTAACCCACTCAACTTTCTTGCACATGTTATGTGGATGAAATGATGATACCATGCCAACTTTCAACCTTTTCAGAGTTCATTTGAAAGGCTTTTCAATTTCAGGGTCTTATAGCTCAAAATAATCAGTAAATGCATGAAAAATAACAAATGAAGTCAGAAAGGGTTGAAGATTGATGATCTGGCTCTGAAATGGTGCATTTTGAACACAGAAAAAGTCTGGAGTTCAAGTAAGTTAAAAAATGAAATCCCTTTGTAAAAGACGAGTTTCCGTATGAATCCCTGATACTTTGAAAGAGATTGTTCGTTTTCTACACAAAGTGCATCCAGTTTTTGCCGTAACCCACTCTACTTTCTAGCACATGCTAGGTGGGTGAAATGATGATACCATGCCAACTTTCAACCTTTTCAGAGTTCATTTGAAATGCTTTTCAATTTCAGGGTCTTATAGCTCAAAACAATCAGTGAATGCATGAAAAATAACAAATGAAGTCAGAAAGGGTTGAAAGTTGATGATGTGGCTTTGAATGGTGCATACTGAATACAAAAAAACTATGGAGTTCAAATAAGTTAAAAATGAAATCCCTTTGTAACAGACGAGTTTTCGTATGAAACCCTCATACTTCAAAAGAGATTGTCCGTTTTGTACACGAAGTGCATCCAGTTTTTGCCGTAACCCACTCTACTTTATTGCACATGCTATATGGATGAAATGATGATACCATGCCAACTTTCAACCTTTTCAGAGTTCATTTGAAATGCTTTTCAATTTCAGGGTCTTATAGCTCAAAATAATCAGTAAATGCATGAAAAATAACAAATGAAGTCAGAAAGGGTTGAAAATTGATGATGTGGCTCTGAATGGTGCATTTTGAACACAGAAAAAGTCTGGAGTTCAAGTAAGTTAAAAAATGAAATCCCTTTGTAAAAGACGAGTTTCCGTATGAATCTCTGATACTTCGAAATAGATTGTTCGTTTTGTACACGAAGTGCATCCAATTTTTGCCGTAACCCACTCAACTTTCTTGCACATGTTATGTGGATGAAATGATGATACCATGCCAACTTTCAACCTTTTCAGAGTTCATTTGAAATGCTTTTCAATTTCAGGGTCTTATAGCTCAAAATAATGAGTAAATGCATGAAAAATAACAAATGAAGGCGGGAAGGGTTGAAAATTGATGATGTGTCTTTGAATGGTGCATTTTGAACACAGAAAAACTATGGAGTTCAAATAAGTTCAAAAAAATGAAATCCCTTTGTAACAGATGAGTTTCCCTATGAAACCCTGATACTTCGAAAGAGATTGTCAGTTTTGTACACGAAGTGCATCTAGTTTTCGCTGTAACCCTCTCTATTTTCTTGCACATGCTATGTGGATGAAATAATGGCACCATGCCAACTTTTTACCTTTTGAGAGTTCATTTGAAATGCTTTTCAATTTCAGGGTCTTGTGGCTCAAAATAATTGTAAATGCATTAAAAATAACAAATGCGGTTAGAAAGGGTTGAAAATTAATGATGTGGCTTTGAATGGTGCATTTTGAACACAAAAAAGTGTGGAGTTCCAACAAGTAAAAAAATGAAATCTCTTTGTAACAGACGAGTTTCCGTATGAAACCCTGATAATTCGAAAGAGATTGTCCGTTTTGTACACGAAGTGCATCCAGTTATACCCGTAACCATCTCTACTTTCTTGAACATGCTATGTGTGTGAAATGATGATACCATGCCACTTTCAACCTTTTCAGAGTTCATTTGAAATGCTTTTCAATTTCACGGTCTTATAGCTCAAAATAATCAGTACATGCATTAAAAATAACAAATGAAGTCAGAAAGGGTTGAAAATTGATGATGTGGCTCTGAATGGTGCATTTTGAACACAGAAAAAGTCTGGAGTTCAAGTAAGTTAAAAAATGAAATCCCTTTGTAAAAGACAAGTTTCCGTATGAATCTCTGATACTTCGAAATAGATTGTTCGTTTTATACACGAAGTGCATCCAGTTTTTGCCGTAATCCACTCTACTTTCTTGCACATGCTATGTGGATGAAATGATGATACCATGCCAACTTTCAACCTTTTCAGAGTTCATTTGAAATGCTTTTCAATTTCAGGGTCTTATAGCTCAAAATAATCAGTAAATGCATGAAAAATAACAAATGAAGTCAGAAAGGGTTGAAAATTGATGATGTGGCTTTGAATGGTGCATATTGAACACAGAAAAACTATGGAGTTCAAATAAGTTAAAAATGAAATCCCTTTGTAACAGACGAGTTTTCGTATGAAACCCTCATACTTCAAAAGAGATTGTCCGTTTTGTACACGAAGTGCATCCAGTTTTTGCCGTAACCCTCTCTACTTTCTGGCACATGCTATGTGGGTGAAATGATGATACCATGCCAGTTTCAACCTTTTCAGAGTTCATTTGAAATGCTTTTCAATTTCAGGGTCTTATAGCTCAAAATAATCAGTAAATGCATGAAAAATAACAAATGAAATCAGAAAGGGTTGAAGATTGATGATGTGGCTCTCAAATGGTGCATTTTGAACATAGAAAAAGTGTGGAGTTCAAGTAAGTTAAAAAATGAAATCCCTTTGTAAAAGATGAGTTTCCGTATGAATCCCTGATACTTTGAAAGAGATTGTTCGTTTTGTACACAAAGTGCATCCAGTTTTTTGCCGTAACCCACTCTACTTTCTTGCACATGCTATGTGGATGATGATGATACCATGCCAACTTTCAACCTTTTCACAGTTCATTTGAAACGCTTTTCAATTTCAGGGTCTTATAGCTCAAAATAATCAGTAAATGCATGAAAAATAACAAATGAAGTCAGAAAGGGTTGAAAATTGATGATGTGGCTTTGAATGGTGCATATTGAACACAGAAAAACAATGGAGTTCAAATAAGTTAAAAATGAAATCCCTTTGTAACAGACGAGTTTTCGTACGAAACCCTCATACTTCAAAAGAGATTATCCGTTTTGTACACGAAGTGCATCCAGTTTTTGCCGTAACCCTCTACTTTCTGGCACATGCTATGTGGGTGCAATGATGATACCATGCCACTTTCAACCTTTTCAGAGTTCATTTGAAATGCTTTTCAATTTCAGGGTCTTAAAGCTCAAAATAATAAGTAAATGCATGAAAAATAAGAAATGAAGTCAGAAAGGGTTGAAGATTGATGATGTGGCTCTGAAATGGTGCATTTTGAACACAGAAAATGTCTGGAGTTTAAGTAAGTTAAAAAAATGAAATCCCTTTGTAAAAGACGAGTTTCCGTATGAATCCCTGATACTTTGAAAGAGATTATTCGTTTTGTACACAAAGTGCATACAGTTTTTGCCGTAACCCACTCTACTTTCTTGCACATGTGTAACGCCCGGATAATCATGCTACAGTAACCCCACGCTAATCGTGCCATGACACCTCGGTTACTGTTGCTATCCTCGCAAAAATTCGAAAACCGTTTGAAATTCAAATTCAAATTATTGATAACAATAAAAGTTTCCAAAAAAATTAAAACAAAATGTTCGGTGCGTGCCAAATATTACACTGGTAATTATGGTGGAGAAAACATTTTGTTAGAAAGTGCCTAAATGTTTTCAAATGAAATGAAACAGTAAAGAAAATAAATAAAAGAAAACAGAAAACAATCAAACAGAGAAAAAAGAGAAAGCAACCCCCCACTGGGCTCAGGCCCAGCAGGCCACACCCCCACCGGGCCAACCCACCGACCCACCAGGCCGGCCCACCCCCGCGCCCCATAACCCCCCACCCCCCCAGAAACCCTAACCCTATCCACCCACTTCCCCCCACTCCCTCTCGCTCCCAACCCCTCCCGATCCGATCTGGATCGGGGCTGCGACCCCGTCGCCACTCGACGGACCAGCGCGCCCGCACCGCTCGATCTCCACCGCGCGACGCCATCGACCTCCCCGGCACCCGAAGCTCTTCCCCCGCCGGCCTGCCTCCTCCTCGTCGACGCCGTCCCCATTCCCCCACCCCGAGCATCCCCGAGCACGCTCCCGAGACCCTACGACCCCGGTGAGCCGTTGCGCCGGATGCGCCTCCTCTGACCGCCCGCGCTCCCCGCCTTGCTCGCCGCCTCTGCTGCTAGCGCAGCCGCCGCCGCTCGGGCTCCCGCTCGCGGCCACCGCGGCCCTGGCCGGGACCGCTCGACCACGCGCGCGCCCGTGCACCCCCAACATAGCCCCTGCGCGCATGCGCTCGCCGTGCCTGAGGCCTCCCCCTGCGCTCTGCTTCCCCTGCTACTGCACTGCTCTACACGCACATCCCCACGGCCTCGTCTACCTCACGCGCCCCGCTTGCCGCCGCCGCACCCCGATTCCCCTGCTCTCCGCCCCCTGTTCGCGCGCGTGCCCGCCCCGCTCTCCCTTCTGCATCGCTCGCCAACCACCGCCGCCCCACGCCTGGACCGGCGCCCCGGCGCGCGCCTCCTCCCCTGCTGCTGCTGTGGCTTGCGGCGCGCCATCGCCTGACCCGCTCCGCCCCGTCGCGTCGCCCGCGCCACCCTGTCACCCCGCCTCCCGCCTCGGCTCCACTGCGCCAGGCCGCGCCGGCGCCGCTTCTCGCCTGATGCCAACTCGCCGCGCCCGCTGGTCGTGGCCAGTGCGCCCGCCCGTCGCCCGGTAGCCCGCGCCCGCTAAGGCCTCTGTGCCACAGACAAACGGGGCCCAGCCCCTGGAACGTTTAAAAAAAAGAAAAGAAAATAATAATAATAATAAAATAAATAATAAATATAATAATTGAAATATTAATTAATTAAAGAATTAATTAAGTTAATTAATCATAATTAGATTAACCTAATTAATTGTTAGTTTAATCAGAACAGTAATTAGTTAGTTAAACCCTAATTAACCTAATCAGGGAATGGCAGGTGGGTCCCACTGGACCCACATGTCAGTTTGACCCAGTCAACTCTGTTGACTGCTGACGTCAGCATGACATCCTGCTGATGTCATAAATCTAATTTCGAATTAATTAATTAATTAAATTCTAGAAATTAATAAAACCTTTAGAAAATCATATCTTTTAATCCGTAACTCGGATTAAAATATTTTCAACATGAAAGTTGCTCAGAACGACGAGACGAACCCGGATACGCAGCCCGTTCGTCCGCCACGCATCCCTAACCTATCCAACTCGCAAATTTCCCCCTCCGGCTGCTCTGCCCGAAAACGCGAAACGCCGGGGATACTTTCCCGGATGTTTCCCCCCTTCACCGGTATCATCTCATACCGCGTTAGGGCACGCCTAGCATCACGCTTTGCTTTGTCGTGCTTCGTTATGCATCTGTTTGCATTGTATTTATTGTTTCTCCCCCCTCTTCTCTCGATAGACGCCGAGACCGACGCTGCTGCTGCCCCGTTCGACTACGGAGTTGACGATCCCTCTCTCTTGCTAGAGCAGCTAGGCAAGGCCCCCCCTTGATCACCAGATATCGCCTACTCTCCTCTATACTGCTTGCATTAGAGTAGTGTAGCATGTTACTGCTTTCGTTATTCCTATCCTGATGCATAGCCTGTCTTTGATACTGCTGTTGATACCTTTACCTGCAATCCTACTTGCTTAGTATAGGATGCTAGTGTTCCATCAGTGGCCCTACACTCTTGTCTGTCTGCCATGCTATACTACTGGGCTGTGATCACCTCGGGACGTGATCATGGATATATATTATACTTTAAACATGATACATGTGGTGACCAAAGTCGGGTTGGCTCGAGGAGTACCCGCGAGTGATTCACGGATTGGGGGCTGAAAGGACCTTTGTCCCGACGGCCCTCTGTGTGGATCTTTGTGGCGAAGCGGCAGGGCAATTCGGGGCTACCTGGGTGAGAGGTGAGCCTGGCCCTGTCGGCGTTCGCGGATACTTAACACGCTTAACGAGATCTGGGTATTTGATCTGAGTCTGGCCATTTGGTCTATACGCACTAACCAACTACGCGGGAAAGATATGGGCACTCGGCGTCGTGGTATCAGCTGAAGCACTTCTTGACGTCAGCGACTGAGCGGCGCGCGCCGAGTTGGACCGCTTAACGTGACTTCCGTTGTACTGGAGGTTGCTAGGTCTGCTCACCGGCTGCGTTCGCAACGTGCAGGTGTGCTCAGGGCGATGGTCCCAGACCCCTGCGCGCTTAGGTTTAGACCGGCGTGCTGACTGCTCTGTTGTGCCTAGGTGGGGCTGCGACGTGTTGATCTTCCGTGGCCGGGCATGACCCAGGAAAGTGTGTCCGGCCAAATAGGATCAAGCGTGTTGGGTTATGTGGTGCACCCCTGCAGGGAAGATAATCTATTCGAATAGCCGTGTCCCTCGGTAAAAGGATGACCCGGAGTTGTACCTTGACCTTATGACAACTAGAACCGGATACTTAATAAAACACACCCTTCCAAGTGCCAGATACAACCCGGTGATCGCTCTCTAACAGGGCATCGAGGAGGGGATCGCCGGGTAGGATTATGCTATGCGATGCTACTTGGAGGACTTCAGTCTACTCTCTTCTATATGCTGCAAGACGGAGGCGACCAAAAGCGTAGTCTTCGATAAGACTAGCTATCCCCCTCTTATTCTGGCATTCTGCAGTTCAGTCCACTGATATGGCCCTTTACACATATATCCATGCATATGTAGTGTAGCTCCTTGCTTGCGAGTACTTTGGATGAGTACTCACGGTTGCTTTTCTCCCCCTTTTCCCCCCTTTCCCTTCTACCCGGTTGACGCAACCAGATGCTGGAGCCCAGGATCCAGACGTCACCTGCGACGACGACTCCTACTATTCTAGAGGTGCCTACTACTACGTGCAGCCCGCTGACGACGACCAGGAGTAGTTAGGAGGATCCCAGGCAGGAGGCCTGCGCCTCGTTCGATCTGTATCCCAGTTTGTGCTAGCCTTCTTAAGGCAAACTTGTTTAACTTATGTCTATACTCAGATATTGTTGCTTCCGCTGACTCGTCTATGATCGAGCACTTGTATTCGAGCCCTCGAGGCCCCTGGCTTGTATTATGATGCTTGTATGACTTATTTTTATTTGTAGAGTTGTGTTGTGATATCTTCCTGTGAGTCCCTGATCTTGATCGTACACATTTGCGTGCATGATTAGTGTAGGATTGAATCGGGGGCGTCACAAGTTGGTATCAGAGTCGACTGCCTGTAGGAATCCCCCTTCCACACTCCTTGGCCGAAGTCGAGTCTAGACATTACAAAAACTTTTACTAACTTGGCTGTGTGCCTTACGGGCCCACGTCGCCATTGGGTGGTACTAGGATCTTTTATTCCTCGACCTTTACTCTGGGACTCTGAACTCTCTTCTACTCGGGTTAAACGAATTTACTAATTCTGACACTAGGATCCCGTGACGACATTCACCCCAAAGTTGGATAAAAGCCATAGTTATTCCTTGGTATAGTGTTTTGCACAATTTCCACGCTGTCATTTACTCCTTTGAAACATCTTTGTTTTCAGATGGAACCCACGAGGCAGGTCGTGCGCCACATGGCGGCCATTGGCGCCTCGGGATCACCGGCCGTGCTAGCTGAGATGATGACCTATCTGGGTTATCGCTGGCACCCCGAGTACACCGTCACCGAGGAGTACCAGGACTTTAACCAGGAGTAGTACCGTGCCACCGTCCACCTCTACTCTCGGGAGTATGACTCCACTACTGTGCTGCACACCGCCTATGGTGCTGGAGTGACCATCGATATGGCAGTTCACGATGCTGCTTATGCTGCTCTGACACGCCTTCGTAGGGAGTACCGGGAGTTGGACACCTCCCCCTTCAGGCACATTGCTATCGCATCTGATATTGGTGCGGAGGGTTACTACACTGCTGCCTACTCCACTGTCACCCGCGAGCCCTTCCACCATCAGAACTTTGTTCTGCATGCTGATGGGCTGGATCGAGCTAACCGAGCTCTTCTCCACGAGTTGTACACCACTCGTCAGCACCTCTACCATGCTCTGACGATGTCGCACCCCTTTGTTGGGTCTGGGGAGCTGCCGCGTTCTGCTATCTACCCAGCCAGGACCGTGATGCCTCAGGGTGTCGGTTGGCCAGAGGTGGGAGGCTACTCTCCCGCACTTGGTCCACTTCTGCCGCCAGAGCGTCGGGTTCAGCACCAGAGCACCCGCGGACCCCAGGTTGCCGACGTGGTGTACCCGTTGCCACACTACCAGCTTTCAGGCTACACCTACCTCCGCAGTGTCGTGTGGGACTGATGTAGACTTGCTTGCATATGTTAGATGCATTCGCCGCGAGCCTGCGTGCCGGCTATGATGTCTTAGTCTATGTACTGAACTCTGTGTACTGAACTCTGTGTACCGAACACTTTGCATGATCTCTTTTGTAAGACGTGCCGACTATTATGTGGTATCTATCGTGTTGCTTTCATTATGCATGTTTCGTCTTGAATGATTCTTGACTTTCAAATATTCTCAAATGCTGAACTACCCCTGTTATATATTAGCAGGATGGTTAGACCAGGTGGTCATGGTCGGGGTGGCAACTTCCCACCACCGCCTGAGTACATGGCTGGTATGATCCAACAACTTGAGATGAATCGCCAGTTCATGGAGAACATGATGGCTCAGTTTCCTCGCCCCAATATGAACCAGCAGCCAAACACAGTAACTCTGCAGGATTTCATGCGCTTGAACCCAACAGTGTACCGCAGCTCAACTCAGCCTCTGGACGCTGATGACTGGCTCCGTGACATCACCTATGAGATGGAGTCTGCTGATGTAGCCCCTGTGAGCTATGTCACGTTTGCTTCCTTCTTCCTGACGGGACCCGCAGCTCAATGGTGGGACAGTCACAGGCGTACTCTGCCAGTTGGAACAATCATCACCTGGCCTGACTTCCAAGCTGCTTTCCGTGCCCGCTTCATTCCTCAGGGAGTCATGGTCCGGAAGAAGCGTGAGTTCCGCAGCCTCATCCAAGCCAACAAAACTGTTGAAGCTTATCAGCGAGAGTTCCTGGACTTGTCCCGCTATGCTGAGGAGGACATTGCAACTGATGCCCGTAGACAGGAGAAGTTCCGTGACGGCCTTCAAGCTGACATCAAGCTCGCACTTCTAGTGCACGACTTTGCTGATTTCGCCACCTTGGTGAACAAGGCCATCAATGTTGAAACTGGTCTGCAGGAATACCAGAGCTCTCACAGGCGCAGCCGTGACACAAGCTCATCTTCGGGCCCGTCCTCGCAGAAGCGCAGGATATGGATTCCCAACAGCATGTACCAGCTGAATGCACCTGCCCCAAGGCAGTCCTATGTCGCACCTCGTCTGCCTAATGCTCCTGCTAGGCAGCCAAAACTTCCAGCTCCACCACCCCAAGCTCCGGTCCCCACTCCCAATAATGGTCTGTGCTATAAGTGTGGTCAACCAGGTCACCGTGCTAGGGATTGCCATCAAAATCAACTGGCCCTTCCTGCAGCTGGCCGTGGAAACAACCAGAACCGTAACAACAATGCCAAGTCTTATGGTCGTGTTCATGCCAACCACGTTGATCTGAACGAAGCTCAAGACCAGCCTGCTACTGTGATGGGTACACTCCTCGTAAATTCAGTACCTGCATCTGTTTTCTTCGATACAGGAGCATCGCATTCATTCATGTCAGAAGAATTTGCATACAATCACGACGTTAAGTGTGAGGCGATGAACACTTCGGTAGTGGTAAAAACCCCCGTGGGACAATGTCAAACCTCCATGGTTGGCGTCGACATCCCAGTGGAAATCGAAGGGCTAGAATTCTATGCCTCGCCCATTATCCTGAAGACGTCTAACATCGACCTCATTCTGGGGATGGATTAGTTGAAAGCGCATACTGCTTCCATAGTTTGCGCCACTAAGACCGTCCATCTGCTACATCCTTCAGATGAAATAGTTACATACCATGCTTGCCTGGTGCAAAATGCTGAGGCAAGGCTTTATGCCTTGAATGCATTGAATTCTGCACCACTCGAGGGTATTGAAAACATCCCCGTCGTGCGTGACTTCCTCGACGTCTTTCCTGAAGAACTTCCAGGGATTCCCCCTGCTAGAGCTGTCGAATTCGTCATCGACTTGAAACCAGGCACCACTCCTATTGCCAAGCGACCCTACAAGATGCCACCACATGAACTCCTTGAGCTTAAGGAGGAAATCGACAAATCTCTTCAAAATGGTTTCATTCGCCCAAGTTGCTCTCCTTGGGGAGCACCTTCTCTCTTTGTCAAGAAGAAGGATGGGACAAACCGACTGGTCCAAGACTACCATCCTATTAACCAAGCTACCATTCAGAACAAGTATCCTCTTCCTTGGATCAATGATCTGTATGATCAACTGGCTGGTTCATCAGTGTTCTCTAAACTCGACTTGAGGTTGGGTTACCACCAGATCCGTGTTCGTGAAGAGGATATCCCAAAGACCGCCTTTGTGACTCGTTATGGTTCATACGAGTACACTGTCATGTCCTTCGGCTTAACCAATGCCCCAGCCACCTTCTCTCGCCTGATGTACTATATATTCATGGATTACCTCGACAAGTTCGTCGTGGTTTATCTGGATGATATCCTGGTATTTTCCAAGAATGAAGAAGAGCATGCTGAACATCTTCGTCTTGTGCTGGAAAAGCTACGAGAGCATCAGCTGTATGCCAAGTTCTCTAAATGTGAATTCTGGCTTCCTGAAGTAACCTATCTTGGACATGTCATCTCTAAGGATGGTATTGTCGTTAACCCTGAACGAGTTCAGGCTATTCTTGATTGGACTCCTCCGAAGAATGTCAAGCAAGTCAGAAGTTTTCTCGGTCTCGCCAGCTATTGCCGTCGATTCGTCGAGAACTTCTCCAAGATTGCCAGGCCTCTGACTAATCTGTTGCATAAGGGCGTCAAGTTCCAATGGACAGACAAATGTTAGGAGAGCTTCCAGGCACTTAAAGACAAGTTGACTTCTGCCCCAGTGCTAGCTCCACCTGATACAAAGAAGGACTTCGTCATTTACTGCGACGCTTCCCGTCAAGGATTAGGCTGTGTCCTAATGCAAGAGCGCAGAGTGATTGCCTATGCCTCTCGTCAATTGCGCCCTCATGAAGAGAACTACCCAGTTCACGATCTCGAGCTTGCTGCTGTCATTCATGCACTGAAGCAGTGGCGACATTACCTTCTCGGTAATCGTTGCGAGATCTTCATCGACCATCATAGTCTGAAGTATCTGTTTACTCAGCCAGACCTGAACCTCCGTCAGCAGAGATGGATGGAGACCGTAGCAGACTTTGACTTGGGTATTTCCTATACACCAGGCAAGGCTAATGTAATGGCAGATGCCTTGAGCCGCAAGTCTTACTGCAACCATCTCCAGGTTCACAAAGTTCAGTCCTCGCTCGTTGAAGAATTCAGAAAGCTGAACCTCCATATTGTTCCTCTGGGTGCACTCGCTCCCCCTCCTAAGGAGTTTCGCAAGATTAACCTCCTTGTTGTCCCCAAAAGTTCTCTCAATACACTGGTTGCTAGGCCAGATCTTGTGGAAACCATCAAATGGATACAGAAATGTGACGATGAAGTGGAGAGGATTAAACGTTATATCGCACAAGGAAAGCCCTCATTCTTCACCGTTGATGACGCTGGCACCTTGTTCTTCAAAGGTCGCCTAGTAGTTCCGAGTAAGAGGGAAAACATGGATATGTCTTAGAAGGTTATGAAAGAGGCTCATGATACACCTCTATGTATCCATCCTGGTAGTACAAAGATGTACCAGGACATTCGTTACAGATTCTGGTGGTCTAACATGAAGCAAGACATTGCTCGCTATGTTGCCGAGTGTGACGTTTGCCGTCGTATCAAAGCAGAACATCAAAGGCCTGCTGGAACTCTGCAACCTATCTCTATTCCTGAATGGAAATGGGACCATGTTGAAATGGACTTCGTCACTGGTTTTCCCAAATCGCAGAAAGGTAATGATGCTATTCTTGTCGTCATTGACCGGCTTTCTAAAGTTGCACATTTTCTAGCGCTCAAGGAAACTATCACTGCTAGTCAGCTTGCAACCCTCTACATGTCCAGAATTGTTTCACTTCACGGTATTCCCTTGGTTATCAGTTCGGACCGTGGCAGCTTATTCACTTCAAGATTCTGGGCAAGTTTCCAAGAAGCTATGGGAACTCATCTATCATTCAGTACTGCTTTTCATCCGCAGTCTCAAGGGCAAGTTGAACGTGTCAACCAAGTTCTCGAAGACATGCTTCGGGCTTGTGTTATTTCCTTCGGCAAGAAATGGGAGGAATCTCTCCCGTACGCTGAGTTCTCTTATAATAATAGCTATCAAGCTAGTCTGAAGATGGCCCCCTTCGAAGTGTTATATGGACGAAAGTGTCGAACCCCTCTGAACTAGTCAGAAATTGGGGAACGTCCACTCTTTGGTCCGGATATTATCCAACATGCCGAAGAACAAGTCCGCATTATTCGCGAGAATCTCAAGACTGCTCAGTCACGCCAAAAGTGTAATTATGACCATCACCATAAAGACATGGTCTATCAACCTGGCGAAAAGGCCTATCTTCGAGTTACACCAATGAAGGGTGCACACCGCTTCGGGATCAAAGGAAAGCTAGCTCCCCACTATATTGGTCCTTTCACTATTCTCGAGAGGCGTGGAAAAGTGGCTTATCAACTGGAGCTTCCGCCGAACCTTTCTCAGGTTCACGATGTGTTCCACGTGTCACAACTCCGTCACTGCTTCAAGGACCCAATCCGAGCAGTGGATCATGAAGTGCTCGAATTGCAACAGGACCTCTCCTATAAAGAGCATCCGGTCCGCATTCTTGACCAAGCTGAACGCCGCACTCGTCAGAAGGCGATCAAGTTCCTCAAGGTCCAGTGGTCGAACCATTCTGAAGATGAAGCCACCTGGGAACGCGAGGATCGCCTGCGTGATGAATACCCCGCACTGTTTCCTTCTACCTCCTAAATCTCGAGACGAGATTTCTTGTAGTGGAGGAGATTTGTAACGCCCGGATAATCATGCTACAGTAACCCCACGCTAATCGTGCCATGACACCTCGGTTACTGTTGCTATCCTCGCAAAAATTCGAAAACCGTTTGAAATTCAATTTCAAATTATTGATAACAATAAAAGTTTCCAAAAAAATTAAAACAAAATATTTGGTGCGTGCCAAATATTACACTGGTAATTATGGTGGAGAAAACATTTTGTTAGAAAGTGCCTAAATGTTTTCAAATGAAATGAAACAGTAAAGAAAATAAATAAAAGAAAACAGAAAACAATCAAACAGAGAAAAAAGAGAAAGCAACCCCCCACTGGGCTCCGGCCCAGCAGGCCACACCCCCACTGGGCCAACCCACCGACCCACCAGGCCGGCCCACCCCCGCGCCCCATAAGCCCCCACCCCCCAGAAACCCTAACCCTATCCACCCACTTCCCCCCACTCCCTCTCGCTCCCAACCCCTCCCGATCCGATCTGGATCGGGGCTGCGACCCCGTCGCCACTCGACGGACCAGCGCGCCCGCGCCGCTCGATCTCCACCGCGCGACGCCATCGACCTCCCCGGCGCCCGAAGCTCTTCCCCCGCCAGCCTGCCTCCTCCTCGTCGACGCCATCCCCATCCCCCCACCCCGAGCATCCCCGAGCACGCTCCCGAGACCCTACGACCCCGGTGAGCCGTTGCGCCGGATGCGCCTCCTCTGACCGCCCGCGCTCCCCGCCTTGCTCGCCGCCTCTGCTGCTAGCGCAGCCGCCGCCGCTCGGGCTCCCGCTCGCGGCCACCGCGGCCCTGGCCGGGACCGCTCGACCACGCGCGCGCCCGTGCACCCCCAACATAGCCCCTGCGCGCACGCGCTCGCCGTGCCTGAGGCCTCCCCCTGCGCTCTGCTTCCCCTGCTACTGCACTGCTCTACACGCACATCCCCACGGCCTCGTCTACCTCACGCGCCCCGCTTGCCGCCGCCGCACCCCGATTCCCCTGCTCGCCGCCCCCTGTTCGCGCGCGTGCCCGCCCCGCTCTCCCTTCTGCATCGCTCACCAACCACCGCCGCCCCACGCCTGGACCGGCGCCCCGGCGCGCGCCTCCTCCCCTGCTGCTGATGTGGCTTGCGGCGCGCCATCGCCTGACCCGCTCCGCCCCGTCGCGTCGCCCGCGCCACCCTGTCACCCCGCCTCCCGCCTCGGCTCCACTGCGCCAGGCCGCGCCGGCGCCGCTCCTCGCCTGATGCCAACTCGCCGCGCCCGCTGGTCGTGGCCAATGCGTCCGCCCGTCGCCCGGTAGCCCGCGCCCGCTAAGGCCTTTGTGCCACAGACAAACGGGGCCCAGCCCCTGGAACGTTTAAAAAAAAGAAAAGAAAATAATAATAATAATAAAATAAATAATAAATATAATAATTAAAATATTAATTAATTAATTAATTAAAGAATTAATTAAGTTAATTAATCATAATTAGATTAACCTAATTAACTGTTAGTTTAATCAGAACAGTAATTAGTTAGTTAAACCCTAATTAACCTAATCAGGGAATGACAGGTGGGTCCCACTGGACCCACATGTCAGTTTGACCCATCAACTCTGTTGACTGTTGACGTCAGTATGATATCATGCTGATGTCATAAATCTAATATCGAATTAATTAATTAATTAAATTCCAGAAATTAATAAAACCTTTAGAAAATCATATCTTTTAATCCGTAACTCGGATTAAAATATTTTCAACATGAAAGTTGCTCAGAATGACGAGACGAACCCGAATACGCAGCCCGTTCGTCCGCCACGCATCCCTAACCTATCCAACTCGCAACTTTCCCCCTCCGGCTCCTCTGCCCGAAAACGCGAAACGCCGGGGACACTTTCCCGGATGTTTCCCCCCTTCACCGGTATCATCTCATACCGCGTTAGGGCACGCCTAGCATCACGCTTTGCTTTGTCATGCTTCTTTATGCATCTGTTTGCATTGTATTCATTGTTTCTCCCCCCTCTTCTCTCGATAGACGCCGAGACCGACGCTGCTGCTGCCCCGTTCGACTACGGAGTTGACGATCCCTCTCTCTTGCCAGAGCAGCCAGGCAAGCCCCCCCCCTTGGTCACCAGATATCGCCTACTCTCCTCTATACTGCTTGCATTAGAGTAGTGTAGCATGTTACTGCTTTCGTTATTCCTATCCTGATGCATAACTTGTCTTTGATACTGCTGTTGATACCTTTACTTGCAATCCTACTTGCTTAGTATAGGATGCTAGTGTTCCATCAGTGGTCCTACACTCTTGTCTGTCTGCCATGCTATACTACTGGGCTGTGATCACCTCGGGACGTGATCATGGATATATATTATACTTTAAACATGATACCTGTGGTGACCAAAGTCGGGTTGGCTCGAGGAGTACCCGCGGGTGATTCACGGATTGGGGGCTAAAAGGACCTTTGTCCCGACGGCCCTCTGTGTGGATCTTTGTGGCGGAGCGGCAGGGCAATTCGGGGATACCTGGGTGAGAGGTGAGCCTGGCCCTGTCGGCGTTCGCGGATACTTAACACGCTTAACGAGATCTGTGTATTTGATCTGAGTCTGGCCATTTGGTCTATACGCACTAACCAACTACGCGGGAAAGATATGGGCACTCGGCGTCGTGGTATCAGCTGAAGCACTTCTTGACGTCAGCGACTGAGCGGCGCACGCCGGGTTGGACCGCGTAACGTGACTTCCGTTCTACTGGAGGTTGCTAGGTCTACTCACCGGCCGCGTTCGCAACGTGCAGGTGTGCTCAGGGCGATAGGCCCAGACCCCTGCGCGCTTAGGTTTAGACCGGCGTGCTGACCGCTCTATTGTGCCTAGGAGGGGCTGCGACGTGTTGATCTTCCGCGGCCGGGCATGACCCAGGAAAGTGTGTCCGGCCAAATGGGAGCAAGCGTGTTGGGTTATGTGGTGCACCCCTGCAGGGAAGATAATCTATTCGAATAGCCGTCTCCCTCGGTAAAAGGACGACCCGGAGTTGTACCTTGACCTTATGACAACTAGAACCGGATACTTAATAAAACACACCCTTCCAAGTGCCAGATACAACCCGGTGATCGCTCTCTAATAGGGCATCGAGGAGGGGATCGCCGGGTAGGATTATGCTATGCGATGCTACTTGGAGGACTTCAGTCTACTCTCTTCTATATGCTGCAAGACGGAGGCGACCAGAAGCGTAGTCTTCGATAAGACTAGCTATCCCCCTCTTATTCTGGCATTCTGCAGTTCAGTCCACTTATATGGCCCTTTACACATATATCCATGCATATGTAGTGTAGCTCCTTGCTTGCGAGTACTTTGGATGAGTACTCACGGTTGCTTTTCTCCCCCTTTTCCCCCTATCCCTTCTACCCGGTTGCCGCAACCAGATGCTGGAGCCCAGGATCCAGACGTCACCTTCGACGACGACTCCTACTATTCTGGAGGTGCCTACTACTATGTGCAGCCCGCTAACGACGACCAGGAGTAGTTAGGAGGATCCCAGGCAGGAGGCCTGCGCCTCGTTCGATCTGTATCCCAGTTTGTGCTAGCCTTCTTAAGGCAAACTTGTTTAACTTATGTCTGTACTCAGATATTGTTGCTTCTGCTGACTCGTCTATGATCGAGCACTTGTATTCGAGCCCTCGAGGCCCCTGGCTTGTATTATGATGCTTGTATGACTTATTTTTATTTGTAGAGTTGTGTTGTGATATCTTCCCGTGAGTCCCTGATCTTGATCGTACACATTTGCGTGCATGATTAGTGTACGATTGAATCGGGGGCGTCACAACATGCTATGTGGATGAAATGATGATACCATGCCAACTTTCAACCTTTTCAGAGTTCATTTGAAATGCTTTTCAATTTCAGGGTCTTATAGGTCAAAATAATCAGTAAATGCATGAAAAATAACAAATGAAGTCAGAAAGGGTTGAAAATTAATGATGTGCCTTTGAATGGTGCATTTTGAACACAGAAAAACTATGGAGTTCAAATAAGTTAAAAAAATGAAATCCCTTTGTAACAGACGAGTTTCCGTATGAAACCGTGATACTTTGATGGAGATTGTCCGTTTTGTACACGAAGTGCATCCAGTTTTTGCCGTAACCCTCTCTACTTTCTTGCACATGCTATGTGGGTGAAATAATGATACCATGCCAACTTTCAACCTTTTCAGAGTTTATTTGAAATGCTTTTCAATTCCAGGGTCTTATAGCTCAAAATAATCAGTAAATGCATGAAAAATAACAAATGAAGTCAGGAAGGGTTGAAAATTGATGATGTGTCTTTGAATGGTGCATTTTGAACACAGAAAAACTATGGAGTTCAAATAAGTTCCAAAAAATGAAAGCCCTTTGTAACAGATGAGTTTCCGTATGAAACCCTGATACTTCGAAAGAGATTGTGCGTTTTGTACACGAAGTGCATCTAGTTTTTGCTGTAACCCTCTCTATTTTCTTGCACATGCTGTGTGGATGAAATGATGATACCATGCAACTTTTAACCTTTTGAGAGTTCATTTGAAATGCTTTTCAATTTCAGGGTCTTATAGCTCAAAATAATCAGTAAATGCATGAAAAATAACAAATACGGTTTGAAAGGGTTGAAAATTAATGATGTGGCTTTGAATGGTGCATTTTGAACACAAAAAAGTGTGGAGTTCCGACAAGTTAAAAAAATGAAATCTCTTTGTAACAGACGAGTTTCCGTATGAAACCCTGATACTTCGAAAGAGATTGTCCGTTCTGTACACGAAGTGGATCCAGCTTTTGCCGTAACCCTCTCTACTTTCTTGCACATGCTATGTGGGTGTAATGATTATACCATGCCTACTTTCAAGCTTTTCAAAGTTCATTTGAAATGCTTTTCAATTTCAGGGTCTTATAGCTCAAAATAATCAGTAAATGCATAAAAAATAACAAATGAAGTGAGAAAGGGTTGAAAATTGATGATGTGGCTTTGAGTGGTGCATTTTGAACACAGAAAAAGTCTGGAGTTCAAGTAAGTTAAAAAATGAAATCCCTTTGTAAAAGACGAGTTTCCGTATGAATCCCTGATACTTCGAAATAGATTGTTCGTTTTGTACACGAAGTGCATCCAGTTTTTGCCGTAACCCACTCTAGTTTCTTGCACATGCTATGTGGATGAAAGGATGATATCATGCCAACTTTCAACCTTTTCAGAGTTCATTTGAAAGGCTTTTCAATTTCAGGGTCTTATAGCTCAAAATAATCAGTAAATGCATGAAAAATAACAAATGAAGTCAGAAAGGGTTGAAAATTGATGATTCGGCTTTGAATGGTGCATATTGAGCACAAAAAACTATGGAGTTCAAATAAGTTAAAAATGAAATCCCTTTGTAACAGACGAGTTTTCGTATGAAACCCTCATACTTCAAAAGAGATTGTCCGTTTTGTACACGAAGTGCATCTAGTTTTTGCCGTAACCCTCTCTACTTTCTGGCACATGCTATGTGGGTCAAATGATGATACCATGCCACTTTCAACCTTTTCAGAGTTCATTTGAAATGCTTTTCAATTTCAGGGTCTTATAGCTCAAAATAATCAGTAAATTAATGAGAAATAACAAATGAAGTCAGAAAGGGTTGAAGATTGATGATGTGGCTCTGAAATGGTGCATTTTGAACATAGAAAAAGTCTGGAGTTCAAGTAAGTTAAAAAATGAAGTCCCTTTGTAAAAGACGAGTTTCTGTATGAATCCCTGATACTTTGAAAGAGCTTGTTCTTTTGTACACAAAGTGCATCCAGTTTTTGCCGTAACCCTCTCTACTTTCTTGCACATGCTATGTGGGTGAAATGATGATACCATGCCAACTTTCAACCTTTTCAGAGTTTATTTGAAATGCTTTTCAATTCCAGGGTCTTATAGCTCAAAATAATCAGTAAATGCATGAAAAATAACAAATGAAGTCAGGAAGGGTTGAAAATTGATGATGTGTCTTTGAATGGTGCATTTTGAACACAGAAAAACTATGGAGTTCAAATAAGTTCCAAAAAATGAAATCCCTTTGTAACAGATGAGTTTCCGTATAAACCCTGATACTTCGAAAGAGATTGTCCGTTTTTGTACACGAAGTGCATCTAGTTTTTGCTGTAACCCTCTCTATTTTCTTGCACATGCTATGTGGATGAAATGATGATACCATGCCACCTTTTAACCTTTTGAGAGTTCATTTGAAATGCTTTTCAATTTCAGGGTCTTATAGCTCAAAATAATCAGTAAATGCATGAAAAATAACAAATGCGGTTTGAAAGGGTTGAAAATTAATGATGTGGCTTTGAATGGTGCATTTCGAACACAAAAAAGTGTGGAGTTCCAACAAGTTAAAAAAATGAAATCTCTTTGTAACAGACGAGTTTCCGAATGAAACCCTGATACTTCGAAATAGATTGCTCGTTTTGTACACGAAGTGCATCCATTTTTTGCCGTAACCCTCTCGACTTTCTTGCACATGCTATGTGGGTGAAATGATGATACCATGCCACTTTCAACCTTTTGAGAGTTCATTTGAAATGCTTTTCAATTTCATGGTCTTATAGCTCAAAATAATCAGTAAATGCATGAAAATAACAAATGAAGTCAGAAAGGGTTGAAAATTGATGATGTGGCTCTGAATGGTGCATTTTAAACACACAAAAAGTCTGGAGTTCAAGTAAGTTAAAAAATGAAATCCCTTTGTAAAAGACGAGTTTCTGTATGAATCCCTGATACTTCGAAATAGATTGTTCGTTTTGTACATGAAGTGCATCCAGTTTTTGCCGTAACCCACTCTACTTTCTTGCACATGCTATGTTGATAAAATGATGATACCATGCCAACTTTCAACCTTTTCAGAGTTCATTTGAAATGCTTTCCAATTTCAGAGTCTTATAGCTCAAAATAATAAGTAAATGCATGAAAAATAACAAATGAAGTCAGAAAGGGTTGAAAATTGATGATGTGGCTTTGAATGGTGCATATTGAACACAGAAAGACTATGGAGTTCAAATAAGTTAAAAATGAAATCCCTTTGTAACAGACGAGTTTTCGTATGAAACCCTCATACTTCAAAAGAGATTGTCCGTTTTGTACACGAAGTGCATCCAGTTTTTGCCGTAACCCTCTCTACTTTCTGGCACATGCTATGTGGGTGCAATGATGATACCATGCCACTTTCAACCTTTTCAGAGTTCATTTGAAATGCTTTTCAATTTCAGTGTCTTAAAGCTCAAAATAATCAGTAAATGCACGAAAAATAACAAATGAAGTCAGAAAGGGTTGAAGATTGATGATCTGGCTCTGAAATGGTGCATTTTGAACACAGAAAAAGTCTGGAGTTCAAGTAAGTTAAAAAAATGAAATCCCTTTGTAAAAGACGAGTTTCCGTATGAATCCCTGATACTTTGAAAGAGATTGTTCATTTTGTACACAAAGTGCATCCAGTTTTTGCCGTAACCCACTCTACTTTCTTGCACATGCTATATGGATGAAATGATGATACCATGCCAACTTTCAACCTTTTCAGAGTTCATTTGAAATGCTTTTCAATTTCAGTGTAGCGACCCAACCCGAATGGGACAAGTCTCTGTGCTTACGTGTCATCCCTGGATCGGTATGCTGACGCACATAGTACTCGAAGGATTTATAACAGAGGTAAATCACATGTATAAAGTAACGTAAATACTATTACCTCAATCCATATAGCGGAAGCAACAAGGTTGTGGATTCCCATCAACACCAACGGCAAAGTTGAGTGTAGAAATCGTAACCCTAACGTATCACTTACTCGTCGTAAGAAAACCTGCAACATGAGACCTTGCAGCCCGAAACGGGTCAGTACATTGAATGTACTGGCAAATTCACACCATAGAGAAAATGATGAACAATGGCTATCACCACAGGCATATATGGCTGGTGGAAAAGCTCTATGGTTATAAGGTTTTTGCAAAAACCAATTTTTCCCTACTGCAAAGGAATAATTTTATTTAACTATCATGGTGGTTGTTAAACATTGAGAATGGTTGACAGCATTCTAAATCCCAATTAAAAGTAATCATTAACACCCAACAAAATTAATTAAAGTAACATGATGAGATTCACATGATATCCAAGTACTAGATACTCAAAACGTCCATAACCGGGGACACGGCTAACCATGATTAGATTGTACACTCTGCAGAGGTTTGCGCACTTTCCCCACAAGACTCGATCGCCTCCGTTTGGTTTCTCGCACTACATGGTGTTTGAGAAACGGATGACCGAGACATAGTCTTTCAGAAGCGCTAGCACCTTACGATCGGGTAGACCGTACCAACCTACAACCCCTACATCAACTAGTCTACCACTGTAAGAGTTCGCACGACTTAGTCAACTATGCCAGAGCCCATAATGGCTTGTGGCTGCACACGGAAGTTTCTAGCATGAATAATCTTATGATCCCTTTGAGCCTGGGTGGCGGTCCAAAAGAAAAACAGGCAAGTCCTGATAGAAACTAGGTGCCTCAATCCACCCAGATGTGTGTTTAAGTTGCCACCTTAAGTAAACCATTAAAATTAACAAACTCACATCTGTCATGGATATCACTCACCCAATCCATGTCTACTAGCATAGCATGGCATAATAAGCAACGTTGAGTAACTCCCAAGGGTTTCATAATAAAACAGGTAATAGGTACTACCTCATCTACTTCCCATCCCTCAATTTAATTAGATCCTAATCACGCAGTGTTTGAGGATTGATCTAATGCAATAAAAACTGGGTATGAAAGAGGTATGATCAAAGTGTGAACTTGCCTGCAATGTTGATGAAGATGATTTGCACTCAAAACTCTTGATAGTTCTACTCGTCACACTCCGGTCAATCTATCGTAAGCAAGCAATAGTAACCACACATAAGCAATCACTCAAAAGATCAGAAAGATCGAAGAAAACGATTCGGAAAACATCAAAACCAAGCAAATAACTCTTGCAACATAAAACAATTTCTAACAGCACAAAAATTATGTGAATTTGGCCTTATCAGAAAGTTTAGGTCAAGAGCTTCGATTTGCAAAAAGAATCAACTCAAACGGAGTTACAAAACTCAAATTATGATCAAACGAAGTTCAAATACAAATCTGTTTGAATTCAAATTTTAAAACTTTCAAAAACATGTTTAAGTTGGATTACTAGAAAGAGGGGATCATAGCGAAGATGTGAGCTTTGGTTTCATCTAATTCCGACTAACGAGCAAAAAGTTATGGTCGTTTAAAAACTAGGGGCTAATCTGTAAATAAATATATTCACAGATAGGTCCCTGACAAAATTTAAGCAGAAAAAGAAAAAGACTAAATAGTAAACGTTCGCTACGAAAACCTAACGAACAAAAACGTTCGCTGAAACTACCTAAACAGAAAACGTTCATTAAATAGATCTAAAAAAACTAAACCGTTTTTTTTAAAACAAAACCGTGAAAACCAGCGGACCGGGGCAACGGTTTTTTTTAAAAAAAAACTGGCGGCAGATCGGGTTAGGGTTTACCCGAACTCTAGTGAGGACGGGCAGACGGCGGCGGCGCCTCCGGCGAACTCGGGGACGGTGGCCCCGAGGTCGGCGGCGAGGGGCGGAGACGGCGGCGAGGGGCGGAGGTGGCGGAGTGCGGCGGAGCAGCGGCTTCGACGGTGGAGTTCGTCGGCGGCAGCGGCTTCGCGATGCGGGCGGTGGCGCGAGAGGAGAGAGAGAGGGGCGGCGGGGCCGGCGCATTTATAGGAGGCGGGGCCTCGGGTGCGTGGAGGAGGTGGCAGGAGGAGCCCGGGGCAGGCACGGTCGTCGAGGTCGGCGGCGCCGACCTGTGGGCAATGGACTCCCGCGGGAGCTCGGAGACGGCGCGGGGCTGGGTTGCGGCCTGGCCCGATTGGCTGGGCCGGCCCAGTCGGAAAGTTTTTTTTTGAATAAAGATTTTTCAGACGAACAAAAATGAATAAATAAATAGAAATAGAAATATTATATAGGCATATAATATACCAAAATTTTCAGAAAAAGATTCTCTACAACATGGACATTTTTATAGAGTCAAATAAAATGCACACAAATTCAAATAAATCAAATACTACTGCTGCTCTAATAAAATCCAACAAAAATCATTTTAAAAATACCAAAATGATTTCAAATTAATTTCTCTCCAATTTTCTGATGTAGGGAATCATGTTACCCTATTTTCCATATATTTTATTTTTGGAGAAAAATAATTTGAATAAAACTCAAATAACCCAATTTGAGAATAATTTCAAATGGATTTTAAATTTGAGTTTCTTTGAAACTCCCAACTCGTATTTCATATAATTTGAAGAAGTCATTTTATCTTCTCTTGTGAAAATCATTGAGTTGCATAAAGTTTCAGAATTGGAAATATTTTGAAATGAAATTCAAATATTTTCAACACCCCTTGTCATTTGAATAAATGGAAGAAGTCATGTCATCTTCTCTCTAGGGTTTTGTGATGAAAAGTATTTGAAATCACGGAGAGCATAAATGAAAAATGAAAGTTTGGGAAAGTCCTTTTATTCCCTCTCATTTAACTTTCATAAAGTTTCGAATTCACTCACTTTCAGTCAATCAATCAAACAATCAATCAAATCTATCTATTTATTATAACATTCCAAAATTTAGAATTTTGGGATGTTACAAACCTACCACCCTTAAAATGAATCCCGTCCTCGAGATTCGGAGAGGCTAGAAAGAAATAGGTTAGGCTTGGGGTCTTCTCAAAATCCATTGATCGTCACCGGGGTGTGGGGTGCTACCACCCTTAGAAGCATGGTTACGGTTCCATCACAATTTATATACTCCATCCTTATTCTTGACAGTGTCGGTCTTCTGAGATCGTAAGGATAATTCCTTCTCTGGGCTCTTCCGGTAGTGGCATAACCTTTTCCTCAATTCTTCTGTCCTTTCCTCTTGGTAAGGTTATTCCAAGATTGGGTCTTCTTAGCTGACGGGTCTGGCGCCAAAACTAAACAAATATCGATATCTCATGGTGGTCAACAATTTATGGTTTCTCCTGCAAGAAATGGGTCTGGTTGATCCTCACCTTATAACCTACGATTGGCAAAACTGCCTTGTACAAGGGGAAAAATTCTTATACCATTCTAAGGTTCAAACAAGGTTTAATATCGTCGTCTCTCTACTATAAGTAAGTCACTCAGATTTACCATCCCACATAGCAAGGCGAATAATAAGAGTAAGTCGGTATGGTGATCAATCCATCCCGCACCCAAATCATTACCTTGTATACGGTTTAGCGAATCTCGCATTCTAACACTCGGTCATCCTCACAAGCATTGCAGAATATCTCTTGTCGACGAACCAAGTTCGGATAAATCCATAGATTCTGCAAGCCAAACAAACATCTATCGTTCCTTCCCAACCCTCAGGTTTTGCGTAAACTCCTATAAGATCGTCTATCGATTAAATCGTAGCTTCCTCCAGGGTTTTTCCTTCAGCGAGAGTGTGTTTGCTTCTTGGCAGGTCCTGGGGCCTGTGGGTTATGGCCCATCTCATCACTTGTCAACCTTGAACTCATCATCTGGGCAACTGATCATTATTCCATCTTCCAACTTCCAAGTATTCTTAAATCCATCCATTTGTACTGTCTTCCTTCCTTCTATTGGCACCAAACTAGAACATGATTACTCAGACTCATCATGGAATTTCCATTGATCCATATTTCCAACATCATACCTCCTTTAAATCCAATAGTACTTCATCTCTTCATCCTCGTGGGATATCCCACATACCGAGATAAAAACTTATACTTATGAAGTCCATACTCCACTTCGTAGAACATCATTATCCTTTCCAGGGTCAAGCGTCCTTTCAGGGGAATATTGGCCATCTCTGCATGGCACTTCTTCAACTGGGAAACGTGAAACACATCATGAACTCCTGACAATCCATCGGGAAATTCCAACTTGTTGGCCACTTCTCCCATACGCTCCAAAACTCGGTATGGTCTTACGATTCTCGGGGCTAACTTTCCCTTAACCCCAATTCGTTTAACTCCTCACAGAGGGAACACATGAAGACATGCTCTGTCTCCAATTTCATAGACTACCTCCTTGCGTTTTTGAGTTTGCATAACTCTTCTGCCTGGACTGAGCTACCTTCAGTCTATCTCGAATCAACTTAACATTCTCTTCTGACTCCTTGATCACATTTGGTCCAAACAACTAACGGTCTCCAACTTCATCCCCCACACTCTTGGGGTATCACACATATCGAGACAAAACTAGTAGTCATTTTGTTCGAAATCCACTCAGTGGAGTATCCTTATTTTTTTCCAGGGGTCAACGGTTCTTACAGGGTACTACCACCCTTAAAATTCTCCAATATTCCATAGACCATATTTCTCATATCCTCGAAAATGGTCAACATCTTTCCTCATAGAGTGACTCATAAAATCCAAATCAGTACCAACACTGCTAACTTTATTGATTCTCAAATTATTCAATCTCATGTTTTTCCATTACATGCCTCAACTCAATATCTCAACACAGAAGAGATGTTCTCACTACTACTACTACATTTACATTGCTGCTAACTCAACTATTTAGCGCAAGTCTCCTTTTCCTTGGGACAATCCCTGGCAAAGTGCCCTGCTTCATTACAACGAAAACATAATACTTCTGACAAGTTTCGAGGTTTCCTCTTGATCACATAGCCTCCTTGGGTCCTTGGCTTCCTTTTTGGGCAAGTGTTGATGTAGTGCCCTGACTCCTTGCACTTGTAACAGGTGACATGACTCAGATCCTTCCCGGAATCCAATCTTCTTCTCTTTCTGGACTTTTCCATTCCAATCAGGGCTTCTATTTCCTGTGGGTCATACTCTACTTCCTCCGTCGGGAATTCTACTAGATTCCCCTTCGTACAATTCTGGGAGATGTGTCCTTCTTCTCCACATGAATAGCAAGACTTGGTGCAGGGTTTAATTGGTTCCTCTTTGGGTGTGTCCTCCACCTCTTCCTTCATCGCAGGTTCTTTTAGAATTCCCATTAGGGCTCCTTTCATTGCTTCTTTTTTCTGCTGGATGGTTCTTTGTACCATGGGGTAAAAGTGACACTGAGCAGGGTAGTGGGTAGTTCCTTCACACAAGAAACAAGTAACCTGCCTAGTTGGGCATTCTTCAGCTGGGTGACTTCCTTCACAATTAGGGCATTCATCCTTGTGTTCCTTATGGGTGTGTCCTATTTCTCCACAGAGCTTGCATGCACAAGGTTTCTTCATATCCTTTCCCGAAGGCTTCAATTTCTGGGACACAAACCGAGATATTAGCAAAGTCAACTTAAATTCTCCCAAGTGGTTACTCCTTACCATCCATTGATGGTTTGGTACATCCTCCGCCAAGTAGCAGCAACTCTTACAAAGCACTGAAGAGCATGCGGGGCCATATCCTTTCCGACTATAGGGTTGTTCTCCATATGATCCTCCATATTCTGAATCCATCGGTCTGTCTCCAATTGACTTATTGGTCCAGAAAAATACGAGCTCATCTCCATTCATCCTCTATTGGGTCCATGGGTTTTGAGTGGGATAGGAGAGGTCGAGAGGGATGCACACAATACAAACAAAGGTTTTGAAAAGACAGATTTTATTATGGCTGTCGGAAAAACAACAAACAAATGACAGCTCACAAACGTCGCATCTAACGTAAGTGTAACAGGGGTTTGGTCTTCTAAAGGTCAATAAATCTTCAAAGTTGCCAAACTCTTCAAGTCTTGTTCATGTCTCCGATGGCTTCTTTCGACCGTGGTTGACCTTCTCAAGTTCTTTTGCCAGATCATCTCTGTTAACGCAAAGTCTCTCGTGGCATCCTTCAATATTTCTGGAGTTGCATTCCAAACTTCTGGGTTTGAAATCTTGGTATGAACCACGGTCCTACTGTCTTTCAGTTACTGACGAATCTCCTATATCTCGAGGTTTTGCTCCTTCAGCTTGGCTACTCTCAGCTTCTGGGTCCGGAGTTCTTCTCAAAATACTTCCTTGTCAAAATACGGCTTCCTGTAAGTCCACCTTAACTTCTTGATGTAACATTCCAGATCCTGGTGATACATTGGCTAGAGTTAAAACTGTTGGAAATATGCCCTAGAGGCAATAATAAAAGGATTGTTATATTTCCTTGTTCATGATAATCGTCTATTGTTCATGCTATAATTGTATTGTTCGGAAATCATAATACATGTGTGAATACATAGACCACAATGTGTCCCTAGTAAGCCTCTAGTTGACTAGCTCGTTGATCAATAGATATTCATGGTTTCCTGACTATGGACATGGGGATGTCATTGATAACGGGATCACATCATTAGGAGAATGATGTGATGGACAAGACCCAAACCTAAGCATAGCACATAAGATCGTATAGTTCGTTTGCTAGAGCTTTTCTGAATGTCAAGTATCATTCCTTAGACGATGAGATTATGCAACTCCCGGATATCGTAGGAGTGCTTTGGGTGTATCAAACGTCACAACGTAACTGGGTGACTATAAAGGTGCACTACAGGTATCTCCGAAAGTGTTTGTTGGGTTGTCATGAATCGAGACTGGGATTTGTCACTACGTATGATGGAGAGGTATCTCTGGGCCCACTCGGTAAGACATCATCATAGTGAGCTCAATGTGATCAAGGTGTTGTTCACGGGATGATGTGTTACGGGAACGAGTAAAGAGACTTGCCGGTAACGAGATTGAACAAGGTATCGGTATACCGACGATCGAATCTCGGGCAAGTATCGTACCGATAGACAAAGGGAATTGAGTACGGGATTGATTAAGTCCTCCACATCGTGGTTCATCCGATGAGATCATCGAGGAGCATGTGGGAGCCAACATGGGTATCCAGATCCCGCTATTGGTTATTGACCGGAGATCGTCTCGGCCATGTCTGCTTGTCTCCCGAACCCGTAGGGTCTACACACTTAAGGTTCGGTGACGCTAGGGTTGTAAAGATATTAGTATGCAGCAAACCGAAGGTTGTTCGGAGTCCCGGATGAGATCCCGGACGTCACGAGAGGTTCCGGAATGGTCCGGAGGTAAAGAATTATATATAGGAAGTGTCGTTTCGGCCATCGGGAGTGATCTGGGGGTCACCGGTATTGTACCGGGACCACCAGATGGGTCCCGGGGGTCCACCAGGTGGGGCCACCCATCCCGGAGGGCCCCGTGGGCTGAAGTGGGGAGGGAACCAGCCCATAGTTGGCTGTTGCGCCCCCCCATGGGCCTCCCCCTGCGCCTAGGGTTGGAAACCCTAGGGCAGGGGGCGCCCCACATGCCTTGGGGGGCAAGCCTCCCCCCTGGCCGGCGCCCCCCCTGGAGATGGATCTCCAGGGCCGGCGCCCCCCCTAGGGGTCCTATATAAAGGGGGGAGGGAGGGCAGCCGCACCCTGCAGCCTTGGCGCCTCCCTCTCCCCTGTTACACCTCTCCCTCTCTCCGTAGAAGCTTGGCGAAGCCCTGCTGGAATTCTGCTGCATCCACCACCACGCGGTCGTGCTGCTGGATCTTCATCAACCTCTCCTTCCCCCTTGCTGGATCAAGAAGGAGGAGACGTCATCCCGACCGTACGTGTGTTGAACGCGGAGGTGCCGTCCGTTCGGCGCTGGTCATCGGTGATTTGGATCACGACGAGTACGACTCCATCATCCACGTTCTTCTTGAACGCTTCCGTTGCGATCTACAAGTGGTATGTAGATGCTCTCCTATCCCCTCGTTGATAGAATACTCCATGGATAGATCTTGGTGATGCGTAGGAAAATTTTAATTTCTGCTACGATCCCCAACAGTGGTATCAGAGCTAGGTCTATGCGTAGTTTCTATGCACGAGTAGAACACAAAGTAGTTGTGGGCGTCGAATTGTCAATTCTTCTTGCCGCTACTAGTCCTATCTTGATTCAGCGGTATTGTGGGATGAAGCGGCCCGGACCAACCCTACACGTACGCTTACGTGAGACCGGTTCCACCGACTGACATGCACTAGTTGCATAAGGTGGCTGGCGGGTGTCTGTCTCTCCCACCTTAGTTGGATCGGATTCGATGAACAGGGTCCTTATGAAGGGTAAATAGAGATTGACAATTCACGTTGTGGTTTTAACGTAGGTAAGAAACATTCTTGCTAGCAACCTATAACAGCCACGTAAAAACTTGCAACAACAATTAGAGGACGTCTAACTTGTTTTTGCAGCAAGTGCTTTGTGATGTGATATGACCAGAAGTTGTGATGAATCATGTATGTGATGTATGAGATGATCTTGTTATTGTAATAGGAATCATGACTTGCATGTCGATGAGTATGACAACCGGCAGGAGCCATAGGAGTTGTCTTTATTTATTTATGACCTGCGTGTCAACTTAAATCGTCATGTAATTACTTTACTTTATTGCTAAAGCGTTAGCCATAGTAGTAGAAGTAATAGTTGACGTGACAACTTCACGAAGACACGATGATGGAGATCATGATGATGGAGATCATGGTGTCATGCCGGTGACGACGATGAACATGGCGCCCCGAAGATGGAGATCAAAGGAGCGAAATGATGTTGGCCATATCATGTCACTATTTGATTGCATGTGATGTTTATCATGTTTTTTACATCTTATTTGCTTAGAACGACGGTAGCATAAATAAGATGATCCCTCATTAAAATATCAAAATTGTGTTCTCCCTAACTGTGCACCGTTGCTAAGGTTCGTCGTTCCGAAGCACCACGTGATAATCGGGTGTGATAGGTTCTTACGTTCGCATACAACGGGTGTAAGCCAGATTTACACACGCAATACACTTAGGTTGGATTGACGAGCCTAGCATGTACAAACATGGCCTCAGAACATGGAGGACCGAAAGGTCGAACATGAGTCGTATAGAAGAAACGATCAACATGGAGATGTTCACCGATGATAACTAGTCCGTCTCACGTGATGATCCGACAAGGCCTAGTTGACTCGGATCATGTATCACTTAGATGACTAGAGGGATGTCAAATCTGAGTGGGAGTTTATTCATTATTTTGATTAGATGAACTTAATTATCATGAACTTAGTCTAAATCTTTACAATATGTCTTGTAGATCAAATGGCCCACGCTAATGTCACCCTCAACTTCAACGCGTTCCTAGAGAAAACCAAGCTGAAAGATTATGGCAGCAACTATTCGGACTGGTCCGGAACCTGAGGATCATCCTCATAGCAGCCAAGAAAGATTATGTCCTAGAAGCACCGCTAGGTGAACCACCATTCCCAGAAAACCAGGACGTTATGAACGCCCATCAGTCACGTACTGATGATTACTCCCTCATTCAGTGCGGCATGCTTTACAGCTTAGAACCGGGGCTCCAAAAGCGTTTTGAGCAACACGGAGCATATGAGATGTTCGAGGAGCTGAAATTGATTTTCCAAGCTCATGCCCGGGTCGAGAGATATGATGTCTCCGACAAGTTCTTTAGCTGCAAGATGGAGGAAAATAGCTCTATCAGTGAACACATACTCAAGATGTCTGGGTTGCACAACCGCTTGACTCAGCTGGAAGTTAATCTCCCGGATGAGGCGGTCATTGACAGAATCCTTCAGTTGCTCCCACCTAGCTACAAGAGCTTCGTGATGAACTACAATATGCAGGGGATGGAAAAGACCATTCCCGAGTTGTATTCAATGCTGAAATCTGCGGAGGTGGAGATCAAAAAGGAACATCAAGTGTTGATGGTGAATAAAACCACTAAGTTCAAGAAAGGCAAGGGTAAGAAGAACTTCAAGAAGAACGGCAAGGAGGTTGCCGCATCTGGTAAATCAGTTGCCAGGAAGAAGTCAAAGAATGGACCCAAACCTGAAACTGAGTGCTTTTATTGCAAGGGAAATGGTCACTGGAAGCGGAATTGCCCCAAGTACTTAGCGGATAAGAAGGCCGGCAACACTAAAGGTATATGTGATATACATGTAATTGATGTGTACCTTACCAGTGCTCGTAGTAGCTCCTGGGTATTTGATACCGGTGCCATTGCTCATATTTGTAACTCAAAATAGGAGCTGCGAAATAAAAGGAGACTGGCGAAGGACGAGGTGACGATGCGCGTCGGGAATGGTTTCAGGGTCGATGTGATCGCCGTCGGCACGCTACCTCTACATTTACCTACGGGATTAGTTTTGAACCTCAATAATTGTTATTTAGTACCAAGTTTGAGCATGAACATTGTATCTGGATCTCGTTTAATGCGAGATGGCTACTCATTTAAATCCGAGAATAATGATTGTTCTATTTATATGAGTGATATGTTTTATGGTCATGCTCCGATGGTCAATGGTTTATTCTTAATGAATCTCGTGCGTGATAATACACATATTCATAGTGTGAATACCAAAAGGTGTAAAGTTGATAACGATAGTCCCACATACTTGTGGCACTGCCGCCTTGGTCACATTGGTGTCAAGCGCATGAAGAAGCTCCATGCTGATGGACTTTTAGAGTCTCTCGATTATGAATCATTTGACACGTGCGAACCATGCCTCATGGGCAAAATGACCAAGACTCCATTCTCAGGGACAATGGAGCGAGCAACCAACTTGTTGGAAATCATACATATAGATGTGTGTGGTCCAATGAGCGTTGAGGCTCGCGGAGGCTATCTTTATGTTCTCACTCTCACTGATGATTTGAGTAGATATGGGTATGTCTACTTAATGAAACACAAGTCTGAGACCTTTGAAAAGTTCAAGGAGTTTCAGAGTGAGGTTGAGAATCAACGTGACAGAAAAATAAAATTCTTACGATCAGATCATGGGGGAGAATATTTAAGTCATGAATTTGGCACACACTTAAGAAAATATGGAATCGTTTCACAACTCACGCCGCCTGGAACACCTCAGCGTAATGGTGTGTTCGAACGTCGTAATCGCACTCTATTGGATATGGTGCGGTCTATGATGTCTCTTACAGATTTACCTCTATCATTTTGGGGATACGCTCTAGCGACAGCCGCATTCACTTTAAATAGGGCACCGTCTAAATCCGTTGAGACGACACCGTATGAATTATGGTTTGGAAAGAAACCTAAGTTGTCATTTCTGAAAGTTTGGGGTTGCGATGCTTATGTCAAGAAACTTCAACCTGAAAAGCTCGAACCCAAATCGGAAAAATGCGTCTTCATAGGATATCCCAAAGAAACTGTCGGGTATACCTTCTACCTCAGATCCGAAGGCAAGATCTTTGTTGCCAAGAACGGGTCCTTTCTAGAGAAAGAGTTTCTCGCGAAAGAAGTTAGTGGGAGGAAAGTAGAGCTTGATGAAGTACTACCTCTTGAAAATCAGAGTAGCGCAGCTCAGGAAAATGTTCCTGTGGTGCCTGCACCGATTAGAGAGGAGGTTAATGATGATGATCAAGATACTTCTGATCAAGCTCCTACTGAACTTCGTAGGTCCACAAGGACACGTTCTGCACCAGAGTGGTACGGCAACCCTGTCCTGGAAATCATGTTGTTGGACAACGGTGAACCTTCGAACTATGAAGAAGCGATGGCGGGCCCAGATTCCGACAAATGGCTAGAAGCCATGAAATCCGAGATAGAATCCATGTATGAAAACAAAGTATGGACTTTGAATGACTTGCCCGATGATCAGCGAGCCATAGAAAATAAATGGATCTTTAAGAAGAAGACAAACGCGGATGGTAATGTGACCATCTATAAAGCTCGACTTGTCGCTAAGGGTTATCGGCAAGTTCAAGGGGTTGACTACGATGAGACTTTCTCTTCCGTAACGAAGCTGAAGTTCGTCCGAATCATGTTAGCAATTGCCGCATACTATGATTATGAGATATGGCAAATGGACGTCAAAATGGCATTCCTTGACGGCTTTCTTAAGGAAGAACTGTATATGATGCAGCCGGAAGGTTTTGTCGATCCTAAGAATGCTAACAAAGTATGCAAGCTCCAGCGCTCTATCTATGGGCTGGTGCAAGCATCTCGGAGTTGGAACATTCGCTTTAATGAGATGATCAAAGCGTTTGGGTTTATGCAGACTTATGGAGAAGCCTGCGTTTACAAGAAAGTGAGTGGGAGCTCCGTAGCATTTCCCATATTATATGTGGATGACATACTATTGATGGGAAATGATATAGAATTCTTGGAAAGCATAAAGGCCTATTTGAACAAGTGTTTTTCAATGAAGGACCTTGGAGAAGCTGCATATATATTAGGCATCAAGATCTATAGAGATAGATCAAGACGCCTCATCGGTCTTTCACAAAGTACGTACCTTGACAAGATTTTGAAGAAGTTCAAAATGGATCAGTCCAAGAAGGGGTTCTTGCCTGTATTGCAAGGTGTGCGATTGAGCACGGCTCAATGCCCGACGACGGCAAAAGATATAGAAGAGATGAGTGTCATCCCCTATGCCTCAGCCATAGGGTCTATTATGTATGCCATGCTGTGTACCAGACCCGATGTAAACCTTGCCGTAAGTTTGGTAGGTAGGTACCAAAGTAATCCCGGCAAAGGACTAAGGATAAAAACATCCTAAAGTACCTGAAAAGGACTAAGGATATGTTTCTCGTTTATGGAGGTGCCGAAGAGCTCGTCGTAAAGGGTTACGTTGATGCTAGCTTCGACACAGATCTGGATGACTCCAAGTCACAAACCGGATACGTGTATATTTTGAATGGAGGGGCAGTAAGCTGGTGCAGTTGCAAGCAAAGCATCGTGGCGGGATCTACATGTGAAGCAGAGTATATGACAGCCTCGGAGGCAGCACAAGAAGCAGTCTGGGTGAAGGAGTTCATTACCAACCTAGGAGTCATACCCAATGCGTCGGACCCGATGACTCTCTTCTGTGACAACACTGGAGCAATTGCCCTTGCGAAGGTGCCCAGGTTTCACAGGAAGACCAGGCATATCAAGCGTCGCTTCAACTCCATTCGTGAAAGTGTTCAAAATGGAGACATAGAGATTTGTAGAGTACATACGGACCTGAATGTGGCAGATCCGTTGACTAAACCTCTCCCTAGAGCAAAACATGATCAACACCAAAATTCCATGGGTGTGCGATTCATCACAATGTAACTAGACTATTGTCTCTAGTGCAAGTGGGAGACTGTTGGAAATATGCCCTAGAGGCAATAATAAAAGGATTATTATATTTCCTTTTTCAAGATAATCGTCTATTGTTCATGCTATAATTGTATTGTTCGGAAATCATAATACATGTGTGAATACATAGACCACAATGTGTCCCTAGTAAGCCTCTAGTTGACTAGCTCGTTGATCAATAGATAGTCATGGTTTCCTGACTATGGACATGGGGATGTCATTGATAACGGGATCACATCATTAGGAGAATGATGTGATGGACAAGACCCAAACCTAAGCATAGCACAAAAGATCGTATAGTTCGTTTGCTAGAGCTTTTCTGAATGTCAAGTATCATTCCTTAGACCATGAGATTATGCAACTCCCGGATACCGTAGGAGTGCTTTGGGTGTATCAAACGTCACAACGTAACTAGGTGACTATAAAGGTGCACTACAGGTATCTCCGAAAGTGTTTGTTGGGTTGGCATGAATCGAGACTGGGATTTGTCACTCCGTATGACGGAGAGGTATCTCTGGGCCCACTCGGTAAGACATCATCATAATGAGCTCAATGTGATCAAGGTGTTGTTCACGGGATGATGTGTTACGGGAACGAGTAAAGAGACTTGCCGGTAACGAGATTGAACAAGGTATCGGTATACCGACGATCGAATCTCGGGCAAGTATCGTACCGATAGACAAAGGGAATTGAGTACGGGATTGATTAAGTCCTCGACATCATGGTTCATCCGATGAGATCATCGAGGAGCATGTGGGAGCCAACTGTGACGCGCGGATAATTAAGCTACAGTAACCTCTGCTAATAATGCCACGTCACCTCGATTACGGTTGCTAATCTCGCGATAGTTCGAAACTGATTCAAATTCAAATTCAAAAAAAAAAAGCAAACAACAAAAGTTGTCAAAAAAAAATAAATTAAAACTAAAATGTTCAGGGTGTGCAGTTAAATGCCAGGGTAATTATATTGAGGCAAACACATTTTTATAAAACGCCTAAATGATTTAAAATGAAATAAAACAGAAAAGAAAAGAAAATACAAAAGAGAAAACTAAACTAACAAAAAAAAAGAAAAGAGAAAGCCCACCCCCCGCTGGGCCAAGTGGCCCAGCTGGCCTCCGCCTTCCGAATGGGCCGGCCCAACAGGCCCAGCCGGCCACGCCTTATCCCCGCACCCCCGCAAACCCTAATCCCCACGCCCCCACTCCTCCCACTCTCCCCCGATCTGAATCGGGGGCGCCCCGATCCCGTCGCGCCCCGATCCCGTCGCCCCCCGAGCCCGATGCCGGCGCCCGAACCCCGCGCCCCGCCGTGCCTCCGTCCTTCCCACCCCGCGACCGTCGCGCCGGAGCCCTTCTCCCCCTTGTCGCGGCGCCCCCTCTTCCTTGATCTGGACGCGCCGTCGCCTGGCGACCTCGCCTCGGTGCCGATCGTCGCCACCTCGCCGGAACCACGCCGCCGCGACTCCGTCGCCGCCCGTCGTCCCCGACTCCTCATCGACCCCCACTGCCCGTTCCCTACATGCCCGATGTGAGCCCCGCCGTGCTCCCTCCCTCTCCCTCGCGCGCTCGCGCTCGTCGCCGCGGTCCCCGCCGTTCTCGCCCGCGGTTGACGCGCTCCGGCCGCGTCCGATGCGCGCTCACCGCGCCGTGCCCGTGCACCGCGCCTGCCGTGGCCCGCAGCCCCCCTTCCGCCTCCGATGCGGCCACCGAACCCCCCTGCGCCGGCGACGCCGCTACACCCACGGCCAACTCCGGCACCCCGGCCCCCGCGCCCTGCCCGCACTTCGCCACACGCTCGCCTCGCCGTGGTCGCGCCACGGCCGCGCCCGCTGCGTGCGCCCTCCTTCGCGGCCCCCGGGTCGCGCTGCGACCGCGCTCGCTTCCCTGCCCTCGCCTCCGTCGCCCCCCTGCGCTCCCGCCTCTGCTGCACAGGCCACGGCCGATGACGCCGACCCCCAACGCTCCTTACCGCGGCCGCCTCTCCACAGGCCACGGCCGGCGCGCCCCGCTCCGGCCTTGACCTCGCCGTGGTCACCGCTCCCCTGATCCGGCCCCTGCCGGGTCCACGCACCTGGGCGAGCGCCCCTTGCCCCGTTAACCCGCGCCCGTTAAGGCCTCTGTGCCAGTGACAAATGGGGCCCGCCCCTGTGAACGTTTCTGTAAAAAAAAGGAGTTTAAAAAAAAATAATATATAAAAATTAAATAAATAAATAGTAATAATTAAATTAATTAATTAAGGAATTAATTAAGTTAATTAATCATAATTAGATTAAATTTAATTAACTAGTTAGTTTAATTAAACCCTAATTAGACTAAACAGTCAATGCCGAACGGGGCCCACACGTCAGTTGACCAGTCAACGTCTCTGTTGACTGATGACGTCATGCTAACGTCATGATGACGTCAGCAAACACTGTTTTGGATAATGTTATATTTAAATAATTAATTAAATTCCAGAAATTAATAAAATCTTTAGAAAATCATATCTTTTAATCCGTAACTCGGATTAAAATGTTTTCAACATGAAAGTTGCTCAGAACGACGAGACGAACCCGGATACGCAGCCCGTTCATCCGCCACACACCCCTAACATATCAAACTCGCAACTTTCCCCCTCCGGCTCCTCTGCCCGAAAACGCGGAACCCCGGGGAAACTTTCCCGGATGGTTCCCCCCTTCACCGGTATCATCCCATACCGCGTTAGGGCACCTCTAACGCCGTTACTTGTCATGTCATGCATCATTATGCATCTGCTTGCTTAAGTATTTATTGTTTCTTCCCCCTCTTCTCTCGCTAGACACCGGGACCGACGTTGTTGCTGCCCCGTTCGACTACGGTGTTGACGATCCCTCTCTCTTGCCAGAGCAACCAGGCAAGCCCCCCCCCCCTTGATCACCAGATATCGCCTATTCTCCTCTATACTGCTTGCATTAGAGTAGTGTAGCATGTTACCGCTTTCCGTTAATCCTATACTGCTGCATAGCTTGTCCTTGCTACTACTGTTGTTACCTTTACCTGCTATCCTACTGCTTAGTATAGGATGCTAGTGTTCCATCAGTGTCCCTACACTCTTGTCCGTCTGCCTTGCTATACTATCGGGCCGTGATCACTCGGGGGTGATCACGGGCATATACTATATACTATACACTGTTACATTACATGTGATACTGTTCGGAGATGGGGGCTGAAGGGGCAGGTGGCTCCATCCCGGTAGAGGTGGGCCTGGGTTCCCGACGGCCCCCGACTGTTACTTTGAGGCGGAGCGACAGGGCAGGTTCAGACCACCTAGGAGAGAGGTGGGCCTGGCCCTAGTCGGCGTTCGCGATACTTAACACACTTAACGAGATTTGGGTATTTGATCTGAGTCTGGCCATTTGGTCTATACACACTAACCACCTACGCGGGAGTAGTTATGGGTATCCCGACGTCGTGGTATCAGCCGAAGCACTTCTTGACGTCAGCGACTGAGCGGCGCGCGCCGGGTTGGACCGCGTAACGTGACTTCCTTTGAAATGGAGGTTGCTAGGTCTGCTCTCCGGCCGCGTACGCAACGTGTAGGTGTGCTCAGGGCGATGGGCCTAGACCCCTGCGCGCTTAGGTTTAGACCGGCGTGCTGACCTCTCTGTTGTGCCTAGGTGGGGCTGCGACGTGTTGATCTTCCGAGGCCGGGCATGACCCAGGAAAGTGTGTCCGGCCAAATGGGATCAAGCGTGTTGGGCTATGTGGTGCACCCCTGCAGGGAAGTTTATCTATTCGAATAGCCGTGTCCCTCGGTAAAAGGACGACCCGGAGTTGTACCTTGACCTTATGACAACTAGAACCGGATACTTAATAAAACACACCCTTCCAAGTGCCAGATACAACCCGGTGATGGCTCTCCAACAGGGCATCGAGGAGGGGATCGCCGGGTAGGATTATGCTATACGATGCTACTTGGAGGACTTCAGTCTACTCTCTCCTATATGCTGCAAGACGGAGGCGACCAGAAGCGTAGTCTTCGATAAGACTAGCTATCCCCCTCTTATTCTGGCATTCTGCAGTTCAGTCCACTGATATGGCCCTTTACACATATATCCATGCATATGTAGTGTAGCTCCTTGCTTGCGAGTACTTTGGATGAGTACTCATGGTTGCTTTCTCCTTCTTTTCCCCCTATCCCTTCTACCTGGTTGTCGCAACCAGAGGTTGGAGCTCAGGATCCAGACGCCACCTTCGACGACGACTCCTACTACTCTGGAGGTGCCTACTACTACGTGCAGCCCGCTGACGATGACCAGGAGTAGTTAGGAGGATCCCAGGCAGGAGGCCTGCGCCTCGTTCGATCTGTATCCCCGTTTGTGCTAGCCTTCTTAAGGCAAAACTTGTTTAACTTATGTCTGTACTCAGATATTGTTGCTTCCGCTGACTCGTCTATGATCGAGCACTTGTATTCGAGCCCTCGAGGCCCCTGGCTTGTATTATGATGCTTGTATGACTTATTTTATCTGTAGAGTTGTGTTCTGGTATCTTCCCGTGAGTCCCTGATCTTGATCGTACACGTTTGCATGCATGATTAGTGTACGATTGAATCGGGGGCGTCACAAGTTGGTATCAGAGCCGACTGCCTGTAGGAATCCCCCTTCCACACTCCTTGGCCGAAGTCGAGTCTAGACATTATAAAAACTTTTACTAACTTGGCTGTGTGCCTTACGGGCCCACGTCGCCATCGGGTGGTACTAGGATCTTTTACTTCTCGACCCTTACTCTGGGACTCCGAACTCTCTTCTGTTCGGGATAAATGAATTCTGCTAAATCTAACATTAGGATCTCGTTACCACTTCCTGCCGGAGAGCCCTTTCATTACAGATGATCGCCGGCTACACCAGAAGATTTCGAAGGTACTCTCTGATATTCTCTTGAGACCTGGTGCCCATTGCTTTTGCAATTCCATCCCATCGAAATATCCCTATGGATAAATACTTACACCTGTCGTGCTTACTTTTATTCCCACTCGATCTTGTTATTACAAGATACCACGAGAATATTTTGGGCCTACTGCCTTGCAGTTCCTTGCCACCTGAATACCCCTAAGAATAAATTCTCGCACTTTCCGAGTATCCGCTCCTCCCGAGTTGTTCAGGTGTTTCACAAAAGTCTTTGAAATACTATTCAATCCCCCGAAATTCCTTAACAGCTTTATTGCTTTGCAAATACTTGTCTACTTGCATTATGGATGCTTCCCATATATCTGGCAGTATTCACTAGTATCTTTTGACACCGTCATTTTGATCCTATTGATTACATGTGTGCGAAAGCACACAATCATCTATCAACCCTTCTAAATTATCTTTCCGGCTCAGACATCATTTTTGAACATGAGCTGGTTCTCGACCAAACTATTGTCGTCAATTGTGCCTCTGGTCTATCCAACTTATCCATCCTTGATCAGAGCGTCTGCTTCTGATCCCTTGTTTTGGAAATTATAATTCCTTTGCATTTAAGCTTTGAATTATTCAGATGATTCCATAACCGGTTGCATTTAAATTCCTTCCTCTTCTGGTTGAGTATCGATACTCACATCAGATCCTTTGTGGAACATCAAGTTCTTTGTTGGATTGTTATCCGACAGTGTCCTTCACTTTTGATCACTTTGTGAGTTCTCCCCCTGATACATAATGCGTTTGTCAAGTTGTATCCTCTGCTTGGCCAACCATGCTCTGCTTTCGGGTTTGTGTTAATTACTCTTGAAGCTTGTGGTATATGTCTCCATGATACCCTGACGGGTTGAACCTATGCCTTCCTTTATATGTGTGAACTCGGAAGTTTTCACGAGTCATACTCGTCTGGTATTTCACCAGGTAAAACTTTCAACAACTGATGTCATTTTTGAAATACGAGCAGTGAATGAAAGGTTATGCATTGAAGAAGTGGGAGTCGACCTTGAACTTTGTGTTCATGCCCATGGACATGATGTAGATCTTATCATTAAAACTTCTCTTAAATTAATTATTCCTTTGGTGTAAGTTCATCTTATATCTGGGATCTGACCTTTTGCAATTGGGGTTCCGACCATATTTTCTTCTTGATCCCATTTCTCGGACAAGTTAGAGTACTTGCCTTCTGCAGATCAGTACCCCAGTCCAACCTCTACTATGATCTGCCTTCGAGTATTACCCATGGTATCTCGATAATAGCACAGAACCATATTACTTCTTATGAGTTCTTCAAGTATTATTTCTCACCGATCCCAATTTTCCCCGAGTTATGAGTTGTTAGACACTCAAGGACACTGGTAAGTGAATCAATTTCGCACGCCGATTCAATAGCTCTAAATAATCTACGTTGCTGATGAGTTTATTAATCCTTCAAGTCATTCCTAGCCTTATCGGCTATATCATTATCGTGCAAACTTCTAACTGTGCTACCCGGTCCTTCTTCCCGGAGCACAAATTTTCGATGATGAGCTAAGCTTACGTCGATCTTCCTTGTCATATCAGTTCGCCTTGAACAACAAGCTTGATTTCAAGTTTGTGTCCTACCCATGGTTCCAATAACCTTCCGCTTCATCATTCCTTTGACTTGATGTCGTCGCTGATTGATTACATCTTCATGAAATCTCTCGACAAATGTGTCGTGATCATCATCAACCTTATGAGCTCTACCAGGATATCAATTGAGTTCATGATGAGAAATAGCATCCTTGCCCTTGATGATCTGTATTATCATCGACCACTTTATTGCCTTCCCACCAACACAAACTTGTCCGTGTTGTGGCTATACCTTGAGTTCCTTGCTATCCAACTTATGTTATGATCTACCGTGGAGTATTACCATCTTTGATGTCAAGAATGTTGTGAGGATTGCTCCACCTCTTAAGAAATTCTTGCTATAATGATACTTCTCACCATCACCATTCGTCTTGGTCCTCGTGTTGATTCCAACCGGGGTACCCACAAGCGAACGGTGTGGGTTGTATTCTGCACTTCTAGCAACCCTATTGCTTTGAAGTTAATGACCGATAATTCATTCTTAGCCTATCGGTTGCGGAACCACCATTCTAACGTTGATCATGCTACTATAAGCCCATATTTCGGGTGCCCTTTTCAACCAATTGTTAATTGTGTATGTTTTCCTCGAGCATACATCATTATATCATTTGATCCGACAAATGTTATCTCCTTGTCCACGTAACTGTGGAAATCCACCTTTTTGGAAATCTCGAGGATTGTCGCTAACTCCGTCAGCTACCCCGTCATCCTCTCTTTGGTTTAAATGATGAACTCTTGTGTCGGTACTCACTCCCATAGTTCATTTCCCGAGAATTTTACAATGTCATCTCGACAATTTGTGTTGCATCTTTCTTCTCAGGATCCTGAGTCTGAGGTATCCTGGCACCGATCAGATCTGAAACTCGGTCAGATATGATGGTTGGAACATATTTCCAAGAGTTATAACATTGATCTTTATATGACCCAGTAAGTTGATGTCATGCCTAGCACCCCCACCCCCCCAGCTGGAGGACCTGTCATTATAGTTTCCTTTTTAACAAGGTTAACCATTCTTTCATGAGGAAATTGTAAGACTTATTCTACAAGTTATTCCTGATGGATCCTTTGTGTTTCCAGAGTCTGATATTCACAGGATGACCATGTCAATGCTATCTCGAAGCATGTCTATGGTACTCTGATTTTCAACAAGAACATTTGAAGCCCAATGCTAAATGTTTCCTGCACTATTATCCAAACATCGTTGTATGGGTAATGTCATGAAATTTCTCTCCCCTACCTAGGGAGTTTTCCACATAATATCCTGTCATGGATATCATGCTCTGCTTGTCCTTGGGAAGGATATACCCCTGAAATATGTGTGCATACACATTTTCCTCCCCATTGTCTGTTGAATTTAAAGATCACCTTTTCCTTTCCATTGGTTTGTTTGACCTTTCTTGTGATCTATATAATCTAAGCGGTAATATTCTTCTGCTTATGTAAACACCTCGTTGTACAACTCTGTCAGAAAGACCCTGTTACTATTGTTGATGACATTCTGGTAGCCACCGATGGACGGGAACTTTGCCTATTGGTCCGCCTCGTTCAACGAGCAGGAAAATGGTTCTCTTCGTCCCTCGCCCTTGGTATCGACGTTGTTGCCGACATAACTGACATGGTACTCTCTGACATGCCTTCCTATCATGACCGTGCAAGATGTCACTGCTCCTATTAAAAAAAACCACATGGTGGGCCCATAACCCACAGGTCCCAGGATCGAAACCTGACTCTCCTGTACACCCCCAGTTTCCAGAGTTATTCCTCGCCCTTGACTTCTTATGTAACTCACGGGCCACCTGCCAAGTGATCTATTCGGGTATCAGATGCAATACCTATTCTCGTTGCTCTGAACCCCTTTCACCTTCTGATAGGCAACAAACGATTGCTTATGGGCTTGAAACTTCCATTTTGCACCTTCTTACGTTGCTCTCGATAATTTGTTAAGTATCTATTCAAGAGTTACTTCTCGCCACCTTTCCTGATGTTATCTACCAGATAAGCAACATTGTAGCGGTCCGTTCTTCCGAAGTTACCCCTTGACCTTCATACGTACGATGGAGTTCCCGAAGAAAGGATGATGACTTCATCATGATGACCTAAATCAGAGAAATGAAGACATCAACGTAATGGATCGACCTCTTTGAGAAGAGCAAGTATGACCGCGAGGGTTCATTAGAATTTCGTAACCAGACCTTACCCCCTAGTCCCCCTCTTAAATCTCGGGACGAGATTTCTTGTAGTGGAGGAGAATTGTGACGCCCGGATAATTAAGCTACAGTAACCTCTGCTAATAATGCCACGTCACCTCGATTACGGTTGCTAATCTCGCGATAGTTCGAAACTGATTCAAATTCAAATTCAAAAAAAAAAAAAGCAAACAACAAAAGTTGTCAAAAAAATAAATAAATTGAAACTAAAATGTTCAGGGTGTGCAGTTAAATGCCAGGGTAATTATATTGAGGCAAACACATTTTTATAAAACGCCTAAATGATTTAAAATGAAATAAAACAGAAAAGAAAAGAAAATACAAAAGAGAAAACTAAACTAACAAAAAAAAAGAAAAGAGAAAGCCCACCCCCCGCTGGGCCAAGTGGCCCAGCTGGCCTCCGCCTTCCGAATGGGCCGGCCCAACAGGCCCAGCCGGCCACGCCTTATCCCCGCACCCCCGCAAACCCTAATCCCCACGCCCCCACTCCTCCCACTCTCCCCCGATCTGAATCGGGGGCGCCCCGATCCCGTCGCGCCCCGATCCCGTCGCCCCCCGAGCCCGATGCCGGCGCCCGAACCCCGCGCCCCGCCGTGCCTCCGTCCTTCCCACCCCGCGACCGTCGCGCCGGAGCCCTTCTCCCCCTCGTCGCGGCGCCCCCTCTTCCTTGATCTGGACGCGCCGTCGCCTGGCGACCTCGCCTCGGTGCCGATCGTCGCCACCTCGCCGGAACCACGCCGCCGCGACTCCGTCGCCGCCCGTCATCCCCGACTCCTCATCGACCCCCACTGCCCGTTCCCTACATGCCCGATGTGAGCCCCGCCGTGCTCCCTCCCTCTCCCTCGCGCGCTCGCGCTCGTCGCCGCGGTCCCCGCCGTTCTCGCCCGCGGTTGACGCGCTCCGGCCGCGTCCGATGCGCGCTCACCGCGCCGTGCCCGTGCACCGCGCCTGCCGTGGCCCGCAGCCCCCCTGCCGCCTCCGATGCGGCCACCGAACCCCCCTGCGCCGGCGACGCCGCTACACCCACGGCCAACTCCGGCACCCCGGCCCCCGCGCCCTGCCCGCACTTCGCCACACGCTCGCCTCGCCGTGGTCGCGCCACGGCCGCGCCCGCTGCGTGCGCCCTCCTTCGCGGCCCCCGGGTCGCGCTGCGACCGCGCTCGCTTCCCTGCCCTCGCCTCCGTCGCCCCCCTGCGCTCCCGCCTCTGCTGCACAGGCCACGGCCGACGACGCCGACCCTCAACGCTCCTTACCGCGGCCGCCTCTCCACAGGCCACGGCCGGCGCGCCCCGCTCCGGCCTTGACCTCGCCGTGGTCACCGCTCCCCTGATCCGGCCCCTGCCGGGTCCACGCACCTGGGCGAGCGCCCCTTGCCCCGTTAACCCGCGCCCGTTAAGGCCTCTGTGCCACTGACAAATGGGGCCCGCCCCTGTGAACGTTTCTGTAAAAAAAAGGAGTTTTAAAAAAAAATATAAAAATTAAATAAATAAATAGTAATAATTAAATTAATTAATTAAGGAATTAATTAAGTTAATTAATCATAATTAGATTAAATCTAATTAACTAGTTAGTTTAATTAAACCCTAATTAGACTAAACAGTCAATGCCGAACGGGGCCCACACGTCAGTTGACCAGTCAACGTCTCTGTTGACTGATGACGTCATGCTAACGTCATGATGACGTCAGCAAACACTGTTTTGGATAATGTTATATTTAAATAATTAATTAAATTCCAGAAATTAATAAAATCTTTAGAAAATCATATCTTTTAATCCGTAACTCGGATTAAAATGTTTTCAACATGAAAGTTGCTCAGAATGACGAGACGAACCCGGATACGCAGCCCGTTCATCCGCCACACACCCCTAACATATCAAACTCGCAACTTTCCCCCTCCGGCTCCTCTGCCCGAAAACGCGGAACCCCGGGGAAACTTTCCCGGATGGTTCCCCCCTTCACCGGTATCATCCCATACCGCGTTAGGGCACCTCTAACGCCGTTACTTGTCATGTCATGCATCATTATGCATCTGCTTGCTTAAGTATTTATTGTTTCTTCCCCCTCTTCTCTCGCTAGACACCGGGACCGACGCTGTTGCTGCCCCGTTCGACTACGGTGTTGACGATCCCTCTCTCTTGCCAGAGCAACCAGGCAAGCCCCCCCCCTTGATCACCAGATATCGCCTATTCTCCTCTATACTGCTTGCATTAGAGTAGTGTAGCATGTTACTGCTTTCCGTTAATCCTATACTGCTGCATAGCTTGTCCTTGCTACTACTGTTGTTACCTTTACCTGCTATCCTACTGCTTAGTATAGGATGCTAGTGTTCCATCAGTGTCCCTACACTCTTGTCCGTCTGCCTTGCTATACTATCGGGCCGTGATCACTCGGGGGTGATCACGGGCATATACTATATACTATACACTGTTACATTACATGTGATACTGTTCGGAGATGGGGGCTGAAGGGGCAGGTGGCTCCATCCCGGTAGAGGTGGGCCTGGGTTCCCGACGGCCCCCGACTGTTACTTTGAGGCGGAGCGACAGGGCAGGTTCAGACCACCTAGGAGAGAGGTGGGCCTGGCCCTAGTCGGCGTTCGCGATACTTAACACACTTAACGAGATCTGGGTATTTGATCTGAGTCTGGCCATTTGGTCTATACGCACTAACCACCTACGCGGGAGTAGTTATGGGTATCCCGACGTCGTGGTATCAGCCGAAGCACTTCTTGACGTCAGCGACTGAGCGGCGCGCGCCGGGTTGGACCGCGTAACGTGACTTCCTTTGAAATGGAGGTTGCTAGGTCTGCTCTCCGGCCGCGTACGCAACGTGCAGGTGTGCTCAGGGCGATGGGCCCAGACCCCTGCGCGCTTAGGTTTAGACCGGCGTGCTGACCTCTCTGTTGTGCCTAGGTGGGGCTGCGACGTGTTGATCTTCCGAGGCCGGGCATGACCCAGGAAAGTGTGTCCGGCCAAATGGGATCAAGCGTGTTGGGCTATGTGGTGCACCCCTGCAGGGAAGTTTATCTATTCGAATAGCCGTGTCCCTCGGTAAAAGGACGACCCGGAGTTGTACCTTGACCTTATGACAACTAGAACCGGATACTTAATAAAACACACCCTTCCAAGTGCCAGATACAACCCGGTGATGGCTCTCCAACAGGGCATCGAGGAGGGGATCGCCGGGTAGGATTATGCTATACGATGCTACTTGGAGGACTTCAGTCTACTCTCTCCTATATGCTGCAAGACGGAGGCGACTAGAAGCGTAGTCTTCGATAAGACTAGCTATCCCCCTCTTATTCTGGCATTCTGCAATTCAGTCCACTGATATGGCCCTTTACACATATATCCATGCATATGTAGTGTAGCTCCTTGCTTGCGAGTACTTTGGATGAGTACTCACGGTTGCTTTCTCCTTCTTTTCCCCCTATCCCTTCTACCTGGTTGTCGCAACCAGAGGTTGGAGCTCAGGATCCAGACGCCACCTTCGACGACGACTCCTACTACTCTGGAGGTGCCTACTACTACGTGCAGCCCGCTGACGATGACCAGGAGTAGTTAGGAGGATCCCAGGCAGGAGGCCTGCGCCTCGTTCGATCTGTATCCCCGTTTGTGCTAGCCTTCTTAAGGCAAAACTTGTTTAACTTATGTCTGTACTCAGATATTGTTGCTTCCGCTGACTCGTCTATGATCGAGCACTTGTATTCGAGCCCTCGAGGCCCCTGGCTTGTATTATGATGCTTGTATGACTTATTTTATCTGTAGAGTTGTGTTGTGGTATCTTCCCGTGAGTCCCTGATCTTGATCGTACACGTTTGCATGCATGATTAGTGTACGATTGAATCGGGGGCGTTACACCAACATGGATATCCAGATCCCGTTGTTGGTTATTGACCGGAGATCGTCTCGGTCATGTCTGCATGTCTCCCGAACCCGTAGGGTCTACACACTTAAGGTTCGGTGACGCTAGGGTTGTAAAGATATTAGTATGCAGCAAACCGAAGGTTGTTCGGAGTCCCGGATGAGATCCCGGACGTCACGAGAGGTTCCGGAATGGTCCGGAGGTAAAGAATTATATATAGGAAGTGTCGTTTCGGCCATCGGGAGTGATCTGGGGGTCACCGGTATTGTACCGGGACCACCAGATGGGTCCCGGGGGTCCACCAGGTGGGGCCACCCATCCCGGAGGGCCCCGTGGGCTGAAGTGGGGAGGGAACCAGCCCATAGTGGGCTGGTGCGCCCCTCCATGGGCCTCCCCCCTGCGCCTAGGGTTGGAAACCCTAGGGCAGGGGGCGCCCCACATGCCTTGGGGGGCAAGCCTCCCCCCTGGCCGCCGCCCCCCTGGAGATGGATCTCCAGGGCCGGCGCCCCCCCTAGGGGGCCTATATAAAGGGGGGAGGGAGGGCAGCCGCACCCTGCAGCCTTGGCGCCTCCCTCTCCCCTGTTACACCTCTCCCTCTCTTCGTAGAAGCTTGGCGAAGCCCTGCTGGAATTCTGCTGCATCCACCACCATGCCGTCGTGCTGCTGGATCTTCATCAACCTCTCCTTCCCCCTTGCTGGATCAAGAAGGAGGAGACGTCATCCCGACCGTACGTGTGTTGAACGCGGAGGTGCCGTACGTTCGGCGCTGGTCATCGGTGATTTGGATCACGACGAGTACGACTCCATCATCCACGTTCTTCTTGAACGCTTCCGTTGCGATCTACAAGTGGTATGTAGATGCTCTCCTATCCCCTCGTTGCTAGAATACTCCATGGATAGATCTTGGTGATGCGTAGGAAAATTTTAGTTTCTGCTACGATCCCCAACAAAAACTTCATCTTGCTGATAGGTGCTCCATCAGCCTTCTAGCATCCAATCCTTCCATGCATATGCATGCTTAACTCAGCACGGTGGCAATAGCATAAGTGGGCGATAACATCTTGGATAGCCGTGTTTCTGCCCTTGTTATTTCCATGAGCTATCTCTCCATAGTTGATATTTCCTGCCTTAGGGTTTTCCTTGACAGAACTTTGAGTTTTTAACTCTCCATGCTCCGGTCTTTCTCCGATACACCTTGATCTCGGGTATTGATAGCTTCCTTAGTCTGCAAAGTTCCATAAGGGTAGCTTTCCTAGGTCATACAAATCCGGAAATTCTTCCGAGCCTCCAAGTTCTCCTAGTCTTCGGAGTCTTCAGCCGTTGTAGTTTCCATTATTCAAATGCACAGTAATATCTCCTTCATTCCGTAGTGGTCGTGGTTGTCCGATATTTTGTACTCCTTGAAGTGGTCTCATCAGTCGAATCTTCGAGTGGTCAAAAGGGGAAAGGGTATGGTCTCACTAAAAGGGATATTTGAATAAGCTCAGAAGAGAAGAGAGGTAAAAGATCTTTTTTTTGAAAATGAAGTAGTAGAGAAAAATCTTTCCTATGGCTTGCCAGTTTCTAGGGCCACGTCCTACAGTCAACATGTGCTCTGATACCATCTTGTAGCGACCCGACCCGAATGGGACAAGTCTCTGTGCTTACGTGTCATCCCTGAATCGGTATGCTGACACACACAGTACTCGAAGGATTTATAACAGAGCTAAATCACATGTATAAAGTAACGTAAATACTATTACCTCAATCCATATAGCGGAAGCAACAAGGTTGTGGATTCCCATCAACACCAACGGCAAAGTTGAGTGTAGAAATCGTAACCCTAACGTATCACTTACTCGTCGTAAGAAACCCTGCAACATGAGACGTTGCAGCCCGAAACGGGTCAGTACATTGAATGTACTGGCAAATTCACACCATAGAGAAAATGATGAACAATGGCTATCACTACATGCATATATGGCTGGTGGAAAAGCTCTATGGTTATAAGGTTTTTGCGAAAAGCCAATTTTTCCCTACTGCAAAGGAATAATTTTATTTAACTATCATGGTGGTTGTTAAACATTGAGAATGGTTGACAACATTCTCAATCCCAATTAAAAGTAATCATTAACACCCAACAAAATTAATTAAAGTAACATGATGAGATTCACATGATATCCAAGTACTAGATACTCAAAACGTCCATAACCGGTGACACGGCTAACCATGATTAGAATGTACACTCTGCAGAGGTTTGCACACTTTACCCCACAAGACTCGATCGCCTCCGTTTGGTTTCTCGCACTACATGGTGTTTGAGAAACGGATGACCGAGACATAGTCTTTCAGAAGCGCTAGCACCTTACGATTGGGTAGACCGTACCAACCTACAACCCCTACATCAGCTAGTCTACCACTGTAAGAGTTCGCACGACTTAGTCAACTATGCCAGAGCCCATAATGGCTTGTGGCTGCACACGGAAGTTTCTAGCATGAATAATCTTATGATCCCTTTGAGCCTGGGTGGCGGTCCAAAAGAAAAACAGGCAAGTCCTGATAGAAACTAGGTGCCTCAATCCACTCAGATGTGTGTTTAAGTTGCCACCTTAAGTAAACCATTAAAATTAACAAACTCACATCTGTCATGGATATCACTCGCCCAATCCACGTCTACTAGCATAGCATGGCATAATAAGCAACGTAGAGTAACTCCCAAGGGTTTCATAACAAAACAGGTAATAGGTACTACCTCATCTACTTCCCATCCCTCAATTTAATTAGATATTAATCACGCAGTGTTTGAGGATTGATCTAATGCAATAAAAACTGGGTATGAAAGAGGTATGATCAAAGTGTGAACTTGCCTGCAATGTTGATGAAGATGATTTGCACTCAAAAATCTTGATAGTTCTACTCGTCACACTCCGATCAATCTATCGTAAGCTAGTAATAGTAACCGCACATAAGCAATCACTCAAAAGATCAGAAAGATCGAAGAAAACGATTCGGAAAACATCAAAACCAAGAAAATAAATCTTGCAACATAAAACAATTTCTAACAGCACCAAAATTATGTGAATTTGGCCTTATCAGAAAGTTTAGGTCAAGAGCTTCGATTTGCAAAAAGAATCAACTCAAACGGAATTACAAAACTCAAATTATGATCAAACAAAGTTCAAATACAAATCTGTTTGAATTCAAATTTTAAAACTTTCAAAAACATGTTTAAGTTGGATTACTAGAAAGAGGGGATCATAACGAATATGTGAGCTTTGGTTTCATCTAATTCCGACTAACGAGCAAAAAGTTATGGTCGTTTAAAAACCAGGGGCTAATCTGTAAATAAATATATTCATAGATAGGTCCCTGACGAAATTTAAGCAGAAAAAGAAAAAGACTAAATAGTGAACGTTCGCTACGAAAACCTAACAAACAAAAACGTTCGCTGATACTACCTAAACAGAAAACATTCATTAAATAGATCTAAAAAAACTAAACCGTTTTTTTAAAACAAAACCGTGAAAACCAGCGGACCGGGGCAACGGTTTTTTTAAAAAAAACCGGCGGCAGATCGGGTTAGGGTTTACCTGAACTCCGGTGAGGACGGGCAGACGGCGGCGGCGGCTCCGGCGAACTCGGGGACGGTGGCCCCGAGGTCGGCGGCGAGGGGCGGAGACGGCGGCGAGGGGCGGAGGTGGCGGAGTGCGGCGGAGCATCGGCTTCGACGGCGGAGTTCATCGGCGGCAGCGACTTCGCGATGCGGGCGGCGGCGCGAGAGGAGAGAGAGAGGGGCGGCGGGGCTTGCGCATTTATAGGAGGCTGTGACGCCCCCGATTAAATCGTACACTAATCATGCACGCAAATGTGTACGATCAAGATCAGGGACTCACCGGAAGATATCACAACACAACTCTACAAATAAAATAAGTCATACAAGCATCATAATACAAGCCAGGGGCCTCGAGGGCTCGAATACAAGTGCTCGATCATAGATGAGTCAGCGGAAGCAACAATATCTGAGTACAGACATAAGTTAAACAAGTTGCCATAAGATGGCTAGCACAAACTGGGATACAGATCGAAAGAGGCGCAGGCCTCCTGCCTGGGATCCTCCTAACTACTCCTGGTCGTCGTCAGCGGGCTGCACGTAGTAGTAGGCACCTCCAGAGTAGTAGGAGTCATCGTCGAAGGTGGCGTCTGGATCCTGGGCTCCAGCATCTGGTTGCGGCAACCGGGTAGAAGGGAAAGGGGGAAAAGGGGGAGAAAAGCAACCGTGAGTACTCATCCAAAGTACTCGCAAGCAAGGAGCTACACTACATATGCATGGATATATGTGTAAAGGGCCATATCAGTGGACTAAACTGCAGAATGCCAGAATAAGAGGGGGATAGCTAGTCTTATCGAAGACTACGCTTCCGGTCGCCTCCGTCTTGCAGCATATAGAAGAGAGTAGACTGAAGTCCTCCAAGTAGCATTGCATAGCATAATCCTACCCGGCGATCCCCTCCTCGATGCCCTGTTAGAGAGCGATCACCGGGTTGTATCTGGCACTTGGAAGGGTGTGTTTTATTAAGTATCCGGTTCTAGTTGTCATAAGGTCGAGGTACAACTCCGGGTCGTCCTTTTACCGAGGGACACGGCTATTCGAATAGATAAACTTCCCTGCAGGGGTGCACCACATAACCCAACACGCTTGATCCCATTTGGCCGGACATACTTTCCTGGGTCATGCCCGGCCTCGGAAGATCAACACGTCGCAGCCCCACCTAGGCACAACAGAGCGTTCAGCACGCCGGTCTAAACCTAAGCGCGCAGGGGTTTGGGCACATCGCCCTGAGCACACCTGCATGTTGCGAACGCGGCCGGAGAGCAGACCTAGCAACCTCCAGTACAACGGAAGTCACGTTACGCGGTCCAACCCGGCGCGCGCCGCTCAGTCGCTGACGTCAAGAAGTGCTTCAGCTGATACCACAACGTCGAGTGCCCATATCTTTCCCACGTAGTTGGTTAGTGCGTATAGACCAAATGGCCAGAGTCAGATCAAATACCCAGATCTCGTTAAGCGTGTTAAGTATCCGCGAACGCCAACAAGGCCAGGCTCACCTCTCACCCAGGTAGCCCCGAACTGCCCTGCCGCTCCGCCACAAAGATCCACACAGAGGGCCGTCGGGACAAAGGTCCTTTCAGCCCCCAAACCATGAATCACTCGCGGGTACTCCTCGAGCCAACCCGACTTTGGTCACCACATGTATCATGTTCAAAGTATAGTATATATCCATGATCACCTCCCGAGGTGATCACAACCCAGTAGTATAGCATGGCAGACACACAAGAGTGTAGGGCCACTGATGGAACACTAGCATCCTATACTAAGCAAGTAGGATTGCAGGTAAAGGTATCAACAACAGTATCAAAGACAGGCTATGCATCAGGATAGGAATAACGAAAGCAGTAACCTGCTATACTACTCTAATGCAAGCAGTATAGAGGAGAGTAGGCGATATATGGTGATCAAGGGGGGGGGGCTTGCCTGGTTGCTCTGGCAAGAGAGTGGGATCGTCAACTCCGTAGTCGAACGGGGCAGCAGCAGCGTCGGTCTCGGTGTCTATCGAGAGAAGAGGAGGGAGAAACAATAAATATTTAAGCAAGCAGATGCATAGTGATGCATGACATGACAAGTAACGGCATTAGAGGTGCCCTAACGCGGTAAGGGACGATACCGGTGAAGGGGGGAAACATCCGGGAAAGTATCCCCGGCATTTCGCGTTTTCGGGCAGAGGAGCCGGAGGGGGAAAGTTGCGAGTTGGATAGGTTAGGGATGCGTGGTGGACGAGCGGGCTGCGTATCCGAAATCATCTCACCGTTCTGAGCAACTTTCATGTACAAAGTTTTTTCATCCGAGCTACGGATTATTTTATATTAATTTTTAAAGATTTTAAATCATTTTCTAATTTATTAATTATTAATTGAATTAACATTATCCAGAATAGTGTACGCTGACGTCAGCATGATGTCAGCAGTCAACAGGGCGTTGACTGGGTCAAACTGACGCGTGGGTCCCGTTCGTCATAGTCTAACAACTAATTAACAGTTTTAATTAACTAATCAAGTTAATTAAGTACTAAACAGAGTTAATTAAGTTAAGATATTACCTATTTAATTAATTAATTAGTTACTTAATTAATTAATTAACTAATTACTTATTTTCATTTTTAAGTTACATTTTCTTTTCGTTTTTTTAACAAGATAGGGGGCGTGGGCCCCATCTGTCATCTGCCCAGGGGGCCATAGCGGGTGCTGGGCGACGGGTTTCGGGTGCGACCGAACGGGCGCACGCCCAAGGGCGCCATGGCAAACGAGGCCGGCGAGGTCGGGCGGTTGCCGGAGGGGGACGGCGGCCAGAGGGCAGCAGAGCATCACCAGCGGCGCGCGGGGTCAGCAGAAGCGGCCCTAGCAGCGGCGAGAAGAGGGGGACGGCGCGGCAGCGCCGATGCAGCCTTAGGCAGCAGAAGGGGGCGCGGGCGGCGAGGGACGGGCACGCCTGCCCGCGTTGAGGCGCTCGGGGGAAGACGGCTGGGAGCAGCGGCGGTTTCAGCGCGGGGAGCAAGGGTGGCGGCTGCGGTGAGCGCGCGCGGGGCGCGGGGAGCAGGCGGGTGAGGCGAGGCCGGTGGCACGGTGGTGGTCGCGAGGAGCGGGGGCAGCGCAGCTGCAGAAGCAGCAGCACGTGGTAGCCGGCCACGCCACGAGCGCGAGCGCGTGAGGTGACACGCCGGGCGGGGCAGGGTCGCGGTGACCGGGCGGAGCAGTGGCGAGGAGGGCAAGGCCAGTCGCGGCCAGAGCGCGGGGGGGGGGGGGGGGGCGACGGCGTGGCCGACGCGGTGGTGTGTGTGCGCGTGGTCGGCACCGGGTAGAGGCAGGGAAGGGGGAGGACGAAACCTCACCGCGGGAGCGTAGGGGTACGGGCAGTGGGGGTTGAGGAGGCGGACGGGGACGGCGCTCCGTCGAGGAGAGAGATGAGGAGGCGAGGAGGTAGGCCGGTGGGGATGTCCGGCGAGGCGGCGCGGTCTCCAGGCGGCGACGGGCGACGGCGTCGGGCGCCTCCTCCTCGATCCCGATCCAGATCGGGGGAGAGGGGGGATATTTTCGGGGAGTGGGGGTGTCACGGTTAGGGTTGGGGGAGTGGGGATAAGGGGTGGCCGGTTGGGTCAAGTGGGTCGGCCTGGTAGGCCGCTGGCTTGGCCGGGTGGTCCAGCGGGGGGGGGGGTGTTTCCTTTTTTATCACTTCTTTTTTTTTCTGTTTTGTTCTTTTTCTTTTACTGTTTTATTTTATTTTAGGTACTAAATGATTTTAGTTAAATGTTCAAAGTATTACATAAACTTGAGACAATATTTTGGGCTAGTCCAACAAGTCTCAACTGATTTTTGAATATTTTGTATAATTATTTAAATTAGATCCTTTCAATAAAAAGCTTATGTGTCAGTTTTAAAAATGTTTAAGGACACTTGTATATTTTGTAAAGGGTTATCTCCTACATGAAAAATTAGTTGGTGAATATTTGCAACCAAACTTACATTTTTATTTTCCCTTTTAACATTTTTATTATTTGACTTTACTTTATTTTTGAATTTGAATTGGGTTTGGATCATAGCGAGGTTTAGCAAAATTAATTGTGATGACATGGCACTATCAGTGTGTGATTACTGTAGCTTGACTACCGGGGTGTTAGAAATCTCCTCCACTACAAGAAATCTCGTCCCGGAAAGGTTAAACCAAACAACGGAAAGAAAAATATGGTTATCAGATTAAACTGAACAATGGAAAGGAAAATGTGTGTAAACACATATTCCAGGGATATATCCTTCCCAAGGACAAGCAGAGCATGATATCCATGGCAAGATAAAAAGTAGAAAACCCTTCAGGAAAGGGGAAAGAAATTTCATGACATTACCCATACAACGGTGTTTGGATAATTGATCAAGAAACATTTTGCATTGGGCTACAATGTGCTTATTGTAAAATCGGAGTACCAGAGACATGCTTCGAGATAGCATTGACATGGTCTTCAAGCAAAGTTCAGACCTTGGATACACAAAGGATCCATCAGGAAAAACTTATTAAACAAGTCATTCAATTTCCTCATGGAAGAATGGTTAACCTTGTTAAAAAGGAAACTATAAGACTAGGTCCTTCGGTCAGGTGTGCTAGGCACGACATCACCTTACCGAGTCATAAGAGGACTGTCGGTGTACTGAAATAGGGGTACCTTAGTACCCCAAACTTGTGCACGGGCAGTCGTAGCACCCCGCGGCAAGGCTTGCCAGGCGATCGCCAAGACCCTCCATGGTCCCTTTCTGGGCCACCCAAGAACAAAGTATTTGAGCCAAGGCCCCGGCAGGAGGAGCCTGTCGGGAAGGCCACCCGAAGAGAGCAAGGCCCCGGCAAGAGGAGCTTGCCGGGACGACCGCTCGAAGCACAAGGCCCCGGCAAGAGGAGCTTGCCGGGAAGGCCGACCAAGGCACGACAAGAGACTTGCTGCGACGCGCTCCGCGTCCCGGCAAGGACCGGTGAGCGACAAGCTCCTGGGCACAACAAGGCATCAACCGCGGCAAGGCGCTTGCCGTGGCAAGTCACCACCCCGCGCCTGCGCTCCAGCTCATCCACCCACGCGTTGCTCTGGGGCCATTCCAGGCGTACGTGGCGAGAGGCTGCGCAGCCTGGGTGATAGAGGCAAAGGTGTCCCGATGTTTCGATGAGATGGTCGCTATCGTTTCTGTGGGAGTCGACCTTGACGATCCGACTACGAACGTGCGAGACGTCGCGCCTTAGCAATCGCTAAACCAACTTCCGAGGGTTATTGACCACGCCGGAGCACGATCAACCTGACCACGAGGGCCTGTTTCCTGCGAGCAAACGAAGAACAAGCAAGAAACTAAGATTGCAATCTGGATATTGCGAATAAAAGAGGAAAGCTTTATTAACGAAGGTGGGGTTCTGTGACGCCTTGGTCTGGTCGTTGAACACAAACGAAGTACGCGAAGTTGCAGCTATGGCGAACTTTTGATCTAAACAAAACCCAAAGTCTAAACGACGCCCTAAGGGCTGTATATATGGAGGAAGAGGAGGGAATTTCGTGGCCCCTGATGGTGGGGTCCGAAACCAACCCTAACTCTTGTTTCCCCACACATACAGACTCTAAAAATAGCCTATACTTAAGTATTTCGAAATTACATGGGCCTGGCCCAAAAATAAGGTGACGCAGCACCTAGAATAGCCTATGGACGAATATTATGAAGTGGCATCTTGTATATTTCGTCCAAGGCTTCATTCACTCCTTATGGTGGCTTCAAAGTCCTGAAATCATCACTTGTAACTCCGTTCTTGATCCCCTTGCGCATGCCATCAACTCCATGCGTGTTCTTGCTCCAATGTTCATCCTTCTCCAAGCTAGGCCCTTCACTTGTAAGCAAAACAAATGTATCCAATTTAGGCAGTATCATATTCTCATGAACATTAGAATCATTACCAAGAAACGAAAGTACCTGGTAATTTAATTGGCGTGCGCGAGCTCTAGTAATTGGTCCAGTATGTATAGCAGCAGGGGCTGTGGATGTAACAATGGTATTGATGTCCTCATCACTGGGGCATGCGGTGGCGAAGCAACGCTGACAGAGTAGCCATCGTGGCAAACGATGGCGCTCCTGACGGTCCCTTTTCTGCACCGTCTGGGCGATGCGGACGGGCATTTAATGCCCTTGTCCCCTGCCGTCAGAGTTAGGTGTGTTAGCACTGTGCAAACAGTTGTACCCAACACAGCGTCTTCCAGTTTTGCCCCCGCCTACGTTGCCACCTGTGGGAAACCCCTTGCACATATAAAAGGTGGCCCCATGCGCAACGGGGAAAAGGGGAAGGAAAGGAGGCCACTCACGCTCGGTCTCGCCAGCAGCTCGAGTGTACTGTAGCACCACACGCTCCCGAGCAAGAACACAATACAAAACCACAAAGCAGCAGTAGGGTTTTACGCATCCTTGCGGCCCGAAGCTTGGTAAATCCCTTGTGTGCATCGCCTCGATCCGCTCTTCGCGCGACCTCCGCCCCCCGCCGAACCAAGAAAGGGGCTCGGTCCCCATAGGTGTCCGGGGAGGCAGATTTCCCCCGACATCTTTGGCGCGCCAGGTAGGGGGCGTCGAAGTTGTGTGAACCTGATCCGGCGTCTGCACAGGCTAGATCTCCATCATCTTCGTCGACATGCCACCGAAGAAGAAAGCTCCGGAGGTGGCCGGTCCGTCCGCGTCGAACCCACCGCCCTTGGAGCAAACGGGTGGTGGGGACGGCACCGGCGGCGGAACGGGCGTCGTCGAGCCAGCTCATGGCGCCACGGCGTCCGAACATGCACCGCGCCCCTCTCATGAGGCACGGGACCAGCAGCGTCTTGGCGCCCACGGTACCATACGCTCGCTGGACCCAGATCGAGCCGGCGGATCCCAGGGCGCTCAAGGCCAGCACTCACACCAACGTGCTGGCGCGAGCGTGGCGTGGCTGCCTGGTCCGGGTGTTGCTCCTTCTAACGTAGTTAGAAGTTCGAGCACATCCCGCTCCACGCGCCGTTCGCCACCACTGCCCGCCACTCCAGCAGAAGCTCTGGTGCGAGCTCAACTGCTCCTAGACTACCCTCCAACAGCGGACAAGCTCGACGACTGGAGGGCCAGATACAGAGCCTCATCGGTTTCGCTAACGGCGACACCCCGCTGCAGCACAGTGCATCGCAACCGCGGCAGGTCGGCCAGGCGAAAACCGATGGCGCCAAGACCGGTGGGGGCGCGACCACCGTGCACTCCCCGCCCCAAAGGCCAAGATCGCCGACTCGCCGGAACCATCACGACAACGAATCCACCGCGTCGTCGAATCCGCGAACTCGTCGCGATCAACGCCAAGTTCTTCACGAGCGAGAGCAAGAGGACGCTCGTACTCGCATCGAGCATCGGAGAGAAGCGCGGCGTCAATCAGACCAGCGCGTTGGGCCCTCTGTCGACATGCATGCACCGGGGGAACCAGGCGACCTGCCGTACGCGGTGGGCTACCCTGCGTTCACCCATGAGCTGCGGCAAGTCCAGTGGCCCAGCACGAAGAATTTCAAGCCAGACGTACCAGAGAAGTACGACGGCAAGTCGCATCCGTCGGAGTTCCTCAGCATCTACACCATCGCGGTGCAGGCTGCTGGAGGGCGAGACGACAAGATCCTTGCCAACTACTTCCCGCTGGTACTCAAATCCAACGTCAGATCCTGGCTCATGCACTTGCCGGACAAATCCATAACCTCCTGGACAGACTTGTGCCATCAGTTTGTTGGCGCCTTTACGGGCGGCCACAAACCCCATGGCCAAGCGAGCGACCTTCATCTGCTCGTCCAGAAGGAAGGGGAACCCTTGCGCAAGTTCATCCAGAGATTCAGCCGTGTACACTACAACATCCCAGACGTCCACCCCGCCGCGGTCATCAGCGCGTTCCATCAGAACGTGCGTAACCGCAGGATGTGGGAGGAGATGGCGATGTGCAAGATCAAAGACGTCAGCGAGCTATATGCCCTGGCCGACAAGTGTGTCCGTGCTGAGGAGGGGAGGAAACTCCCCAGAGAGAACACTGGAGCAGGAGAATCTGACAGTGAGGATACCGCCCCGGCAAGGAAGAGCCGGCGGCGGAGCAGCAGGAAGAAGAAGAGCCAAGAAGTACTGGTTGTTGAGCAGTCCGTCGATGAAGGCGCCGCCAAGAAGGCCCATGCTGGTAGCTCCGGCAAGGAGGTTGCCGGATGCGCCAACTGCCAGGCTGTGGCGGTCGCCGACAAGCGGGACGGCACCAACAAACAGTACTGCAAGATCCACCGCACCAAGGGCCATGACCTCCAGAGCTGCAAGCAGGTCGAGCGGCTCGTCGAGCTGCAAAAGGCCGAGTACGAGCGGCGCGACAAGGAGAGAGGCCGGGGAGGTGGCGGAGGATCAGGCACGAAGCGCCCCGGCCAGGGAGGACGCCGCGACAAGGACAAGCAGCGGCAAGCGGACAGGCCTCCCCGCGGCCGCGACAAGAACGAAGACGACGACGAAGACGAAGACATGGATGACATAGTGGTCAAGAGCAGAGACAGGGCAACCCTCATTCAAGACCTAGAAGAGACCTTTGCGAACCTGTGCAGGATCAGCCTCAAGCTCAACCCCGAGAAGTGCGTGTTCGGAGTCCCTTCCGGCAAGCTTCTCGGGTTCTTCGTGTCTCAGCGAGGAATGGAAGCCAACCCAGACAAGATCAAGGCCATCGAGCAGATTGAAGCACCAACACGTGTCAAGGACGTACGAAGGCTTGCCGGCTGCATCGCGGCTCTCAGCAGGTTTATTTCCAAGTCTGCAGAACGCGCCCTGCCGTTTTTCAAAATTTGGAAAAAGGCGGGTCCAGTAAAATGGACTCCGGAAGCGGAGGCTGCGCTGCAGGACTTGAAGAAATACCTGTCCTCCGCTCCAATACTTGTCGCGCCTAAACCACAAGAGAAGTTGCTGCTATACCTGGCGGCAACCAATCAAGTGGTTAGTGCTGCGTTAGTAGCGGAGAGGGAGGCAGATGATGAGCCAGCAACCGCGGCAAGCACGTCCAATGACAAGCAGGGGGCTTCCCCGACAAGCTCTGGCCCCGACAAGGACGAATCTGCGCAGGAGCAAGTGGAGGTGCAGAAGAAGAAAATGGTGCAGCGCCCAGTTTACTTTGTCAGCTCCCTCTTGCAGGGGGCTAGGTCAAGGTACTCTGGTGTGCAGAAATTGCTTTTCGGCCTTCTCATGGCCTCGAGAAAGCTGCGCCATTACTTCCAAGCACATGAGATTACAGTTGTCACCCGCTTTCCGCTGAAGAGGATACTGCAGAATCCAGAAGCAACAGGCAGGATTGTCGAGTGGGCACTAGAACTGTCGAGCTTCGGTCTCCAGTTCGAGAGCACCTCGACTATCCAAAGCAGAGCATTGGCGGAGTTCATAGCAGAGTGGACACCGACACCAGACGAAGATACCCCAGAGACGAGCATCCCCGCCAAAGAAGCAAGCAAAGAGTGGCTGATGTACTTTGATGGTGCTTTCTCGCTGCATGGCGCCGGTGCTGGCGCGTTACTTATCGCGCCCACCGGAGAGCACCTCAAGTACGTAGTCCAGATGCACTTCCCCAAGGAGCAACCAACCAACAATACTGCACAGTATGAAGGTTTGCTCGCCGGTCTCAGGATCGCGGCAGAACTTGGGATCAAGAAGCTCATTGTCAGGGGTGACTCGCAGCTTGTCGTCCGCCAAGTGAACAAAGATTACCAGAGTCCGGTGATGGAAGCGTACGTTGATGAAGTGAGGAAGCTAGAAGAGCACTTTGACGGCCTGCAAATGGAACACATTCCAAGAGCTGAGAACGACATCGCTGATGGCCTGTCAAAGTGCGCAGCATTTAAGTTACCTGTGGAACCAGGAACCTTTGTGCTCAAGCTGACTCAGCCGTCCATAACGCCATCAACCAGACAGAGCAAGAAGAGGAAGTTGGTCTCCGGTGACTATCTTCCGGTAGAGCTCCCCGGAGCCGCCGCCAAGAAGGTCCCCAAGATCGACGCCAAGAGCGCTGAGGAGCCGTCTGCTCCGGAAAACCCCAGGGTTTGTTCCGTAGAAGCAGGCGCTCCCGACAAGTTTTGCTCTGGCAAGCTTGCCAGGGAACGTCAAGCTCCGGCTGAGCCCCAGATCCTCGCCGTAGAAGCGGACGTTCCCGCAGCAGTAGATGTGCCTTCAGTCCTTGTTGTCGAGCCACAGGCTCCAGCATGGGCGCAGCAGACTGTCCATTTCCTCCAAAACGGAGAACTTCCCGAAGAGCAAGAAGAAGTGGAAAGAGTAGCCCGACGCTCGAGTATGTACCAGTTCGTCGACAACACACTGTACAGAAGAGGGCGCAACGGTGTGAAATTGAAGTGTATTTCCCGGGAAGACGGACAGAAGCTGTTGGCAGAGATACATGGAGGCATATGTGGTCACCACATTGGCGCAAGAGCAGTTGCCGGCAAAGCGTTCCGGCAAGGTTTCTTCTGGCCGACAGCCCTCGAGGATGCAACTGCACAAGTAACCAAGTGTGAAGCGTGCCAGTTCCATTCCAAGCAGATACACCAGGCAGCTCAAGCTCTCCAGACGATCCCTTTATCCTGGCCATTTTTGGTCTGGGGGCTCGACATCCTCGGCCCCTTCCCCCGAGCTGTCGGGGGCTTTGAGTACTTGTACGTCGCAGTCGACAAGTTCACAAAGTGGCCGGAAGTGGAACCAGTGAGGAAGGTGACAGCACAGTCAGCCGTCAAGTTCTTCAGGTCGATTGTCTGCCGCTTCGGGATCCCCAACAGGATCATCACCGACAACGGTACACAATTCACGAGACGCGCCTTCATGCAATACGTCCAAGATCTCGGCGCCAAGGTCTGCTTCGCTTCTGTTGCTCATCCTCGGAGCAACGGTCAAGCTGAAAGGGCCAATGCCGAAGTACTGCGTGGGCTCAAGACCAGAACTTTCGACAGGCTGCACAAGTGTGGAAGAAACTGGATCGAGGAGCTGCCGGTGGCTCTTTGGTCGATCAGAACGACGCCAAATCGAGCCACTGGCCAGACACCATTTGCTCTAGTCTATGGAGCAGAAGCAGTTACCCCCACGGAACTCGTATACGGGTCACCTCGAGTGCTCGCTTATGATGAGCTTGAGCAAGAGCGGCTGCGTGAAGATGACGCGCTGCTCCTTGAGGAAGATCGTCTTCAAGCTGCTGTGCGAGCCTCTCGCTACCAGCAAGCTTTGCGTCGCTACCATAGCCGCAAAGTTAAAGCCAGAAGCTTTGAGGAAGGCGACCTTGTTCTTCGGCGCGCCCCGTCCGCCAAGAATCATAACAAGTTGACGCCGAAGTGGGAAGGCCCTTACCGGGTGAGACGAGTCACGAGGCCGGGCGCTGTCCGCCTCGAGACCGAAGATGGCACTCCGGTGAGCAACTCTTGGAATATTGAGCATCTTCGTAAGTTTTACCCGTAAGGCGCGGTTGTCGGGCCCCGCCCGGCAACCAACCTTTTGTACAAGTCTTGCCGCTGTTGCATGTAATCCTTTGTACAAAGCCAGGCGCAGACCCTGAGCAGCAGTAAATGAAGCGCTCGCGCCCTAAGTTTTAGCATGCATGCTGAGTCGAGTCTCGTCCTTGGTTAGGGTTGATAGTGCCTAACAGCTGCTAACCCCTAGCTTAGAGGTCGAGTCTACATCCTTTTTCCTGTTCCTTCGTTTCCTTTGGTTCACAGGGTTTTGCATATCCTGGCCAGACCGCTTAAGGACGAAGAAGAGAAGAAGGGCGGGCCAGCATCTGGTCCCCGGCAAACCAGTGTTGCCAGGGGCTGCAAGTACGAAGATTCGCCCGCGACAAGCCAAAGTTGCCGGGGGCTGCAATCCCAGATAAGTTTTTGCATCCCATGTCATGCATTCTCTTATGAACTGTGGAATACGAAAACCTTGTTTCCTCCTAAAAGCTACCGTGCTCCCTTAACGACAGGCCCCAGAGCGCGTTCCTGGGGCCCGTTTTGGTAGTAGTCGCGGCGGCAAAGGGGCGGAACGAGGGGCCCGAACCCGCTTCATCCCTTCCTCCGCCAAAGGCGTGAGAGAGGTCGAGTGGCGCGGGGAGACGGCAGGGCCTGTTGCCGGGCAAAGAAGTGTCTATCTTAACGGTATAAAGGATCCGCTCCTTGGCGTGGGTTCTACCCACGGGACAAATGGCCCGGCAAACATCCCCTTTTCATTAAAAACATTCCGCTCAGGTACAGTTCAGAGAGAATGAAAAACATGAAAGATGGGATTACAAGTTTTAAACACAGCTAAGGCCCGAGGGCTTACAGATTGAAAAAAGATAAGATGCCCGTAATCCCTTTCTTGTCTCTCTCCTCAGGAGGTAGGACAAGGAGGCGAAAAGGGCAAAAGGGGCGCCTAGGCGAGCTACGGGTGGCAGAAGACACCAACAGAACGCCCGGAGGGCCGTCCGGGGGCTCCGGAGGATGGATGGTGACGGCGGCGCCGGAAGTAGAGCTCGAAGATGAGACAGCGGGACGTCAACACGCTGTCGAGGGCATCTAGCCCTCGTACTCCGAGTTGACGGCCTTGCCGCCAGTCCTCCTCCTCTTCCGCAGCCTCGCCACTCCAGCCGCCCGGGAAGACGACCCCGAGAAGCTCAAGGAGCCGGCGACGCGAATGATGGGGTCGCCGGTGCCACACGGAGCTGCGACCGGCGCCTAGTCGGACCCGTCATCCCGACGACCGCTGCCCTCGTCGTCACTGTCGCTCCCCTCCTCGTCACTCTCGCTCGAGGAGGAGCCTTCGCTGTCGGAGGAGCTATCCACGCAGCACCGGGCCCGGGTCCCGAAGTCCCCGAAGGCCTTGACGGAGAGGAGATCGCCCTCCATCAACTTAAAATGGAGGGTGAACCCCTCCATCAAGCTGTGGATACGGGCAAATGTCTTCCACCCTCGGCCATGGTACACCACGCCGGGGGCTGGGGACTCGACGTGTGATGAGGACATCAATACCATTGTTACACCCACAGCCCCTGCTGCTATACATACTGGACCAATTACTAGAGCTCGCGCACGCCAATTGAATTATCAGGTACTTTCGTTTCTTGGTAATGATTCTAATATTCATGAGAATATGATGCTGCCTAAATTGGATACATTTGTTTTGCTTACAAATGAAGGGCCTAGCATGGACAAGGATGATCATTGGAGCAAGAACAAGCATGGAGTTGATGGCATGCGCAAGGGAGACAAGAACAGAGTTTCAAGTGATGATTTCAGGACTTTGAAGCCACCATAATGAGTGCATGAAGCCTTGGACGAAATATACAAGATGCCACTTCATAATTTTCGTCCAGAGGCTATTCTAGGTGCTGCGTCACCTTCTTCTTGGGCCAGGCCCATGTAATTTCGAAATACTTCAATATAGGCTATTTTTAGAGTCCGTATGTGTGGGGAAACAAGAGTTAGGGTGGGTTTCGGACCCCTCCTCCAAGGGCCACGAAATTCCCCCGCTCTTCCCCCATATATACAGCCCGTAGGGCATCGTTTAGACTTTGGGGTTTTGTTTAGATTAAAAGTTCGCCATAGCTGCAACTTCGCGTACTTCGTTTGTGTTCAACAACCAGACAAAGGCGTCACAGAACCCCACCTTGATCAATAAAGCTTTCCTCTTATATTCGCAATATCCAGATTGCAATCTTAGTTTCTTGCTTGTTCTTTGTTTGCCTGCAGGAAACAGACCTTCGTGGTCAGGTTGATCGTGCTCCGGCGTGGTCAATAACCTCTCGGAGTTGGTTTAGCGATTGCTAAGGCGCGACGTCCTCGCACGTTTGTAGTCGGATCGTCAAAGTCGACTTCCTCCAAACGATAGCCACCATCTCATAGAAAGATGGGACACCTTTGCCTCTATCAAGTGGTATCAGATTTTCAGGTTGCTCGGTGAGATTTTATAGTTTTTCGTAGTTTAGATCGAGTCTGTTCTTCATACCTATAGTCCACGAAAAAGCCAAAAAAATTAGGGTTAGTTCATCCTATCCGAACCAATCTGAGCCTTTGCATAATCTTTTCTGTATTTGCTTTGTTGATTTTGCGGTTGCATCGTCGTGTCAAGCTGCTGGTCTTAGCGTCTAGTCCTTTAGAGTTTCGAGTTCTGTTCACAGGTTGTCACGTCGCCACTGCCATATATCACCACCGCATCATCATCATCACCGCTGCCATATACCACCATCGTCATCACCGCTGCCATATACCACCATCGTCATCGCCGCTACCATATACCACATACCCACCGCCATCACGCTAATTTGAGTCCACCTCCATCACAGATTCTCCACCAGTCCGTGTTCCATCGCCCTGCAAATATCCGCCACCAGTCCGAGTTTCCACCAGATTCATCTCCGCCACGAGTCCTAGTCCGAGTCCAGTAATTGTTGCTTTGTTCTTGATTTCCAGATCACGCGATACTCTGAGTCGTGACAGAGAAGGACTCCCCAACTTTCGTGCTACCCGCAGAAGAAAAATAGTTCCAAACTCAAAAAAAAAACTAAGTCTGGAAAATTCTGGCTAGGCAGTTTTTAGGACATTTGTAGACTTTTTCGAAAAAAAATTGTTGCGGAGCAAAAAAAAAGAGGAAAAAAAGTGCAAAAAAAAAGTGAAAAAAAAGAAAAAAAATTCAGAGTGTGCTCCTCCCTTGTTTACGTGCAGCGCCGTGATTTTGTTAGTGTTCTAGGCTCGCGTCTCTAGTACGGTCTAGCCTAGGACCAGCACAGTACCGTCGTTGAGCATTTATTCAACTTTGCATCTCTGAATTGGTTATTGCTGACCCTTTTTGCTACCATACTATAAGCCTTCCCAGCTCCACATACATCTACGTCGTGCGTTTGACTTACCCTGGCAATCGCTCTATCCAAGCTTTTGAGCGTTTTGACTACAACGCTTGCCGATCACCGCCTGCTGCTGGGTAAGAACTGGTAAGAATTTGAGATTTGCTTGACGGATTTGTGACACCCGCCACCACCACCACTTGTTAGTAGTCTGTAGGATCATATTCTTGTGTGTTTCTATTGCTGCTAACCATGGCAGGATCACAAGCCGACGAGACTGACTGGGAGAACTTGACGAACAAGGAGCTTCATGATAAGTTTCAGAAAATGATGACTGAACAGGTGCAAGATGTGCTGAACAATTTTGAAGAGGCCATGGAGAAGATCACTGGCCTTGAGAAGACGTTCGAAACAAAGCTCGATAACAGATTTAATGAACTGCTTGCGCGTCTTCCACCACCGGCTGCACCTAACGCACCTCTACAACAACAACAACAACGACTACCTCCACATCGCGAAACAACCCTCCGCCGAGCGACCCGTGTTCCTCTTGCTCTTGGCCAACCTGTTGGTGCTGCTGTTGATACTTCTGTGGCTCCTGCTGCTGATGCGGAGGAGGATGATTATGTGGGAGATTACGAGGATGAGTTTGATCAACATCAGAATTACGTGCAACCACCAGCACCACAACCACCAGGTCGTCCACATGCTAATAATGGCAATGTTAGGGCTCCCCCTCAGGTACGAGATCATGACCACCTCCCTAAACTGAAATTGAACATTCCACCATTTGAGGGTAGATATGTTCCTGATATATATCTTACTTGGGAGTTAGAAACTGAACAACGATTTACATGTTTACAATATCCCGAGGAGAGACGTGTTCCTGCTGCTGTTTGTGCTTTCACTAGCTTTGCATGTGCTTGGTGGTCTGAATATTGTAGATTATATCCTGTTCCAGCTACTTGGGCTGCTTTGAAAACTGCTATGCGTACTCGTTGGGTTCCATCATATTATCAACGTGAATTACTTCAAAAATTGCAGCGCTTAAGACAAGGAAAAAATTCGGTAGAAGAATATTATCAGGAATTACAAACTGGCTTGATTAGATGTGGTATCATTGAGGAGAATGAAGCTATGCTTGCACGTTTTCTGGGTGGATTAAATAGAGAGATTCAGACCATTCTAGACTATAAGGATTATAATAATATCACTCGTTTATTCCATCTTGCTTATAAAGCTGAACGTGAAGTGCAGGATCGACAGGCATTGGCGCGAACTAACTTTTCTGCAGGTCGACCATCATCGTAGACACCACGTGCATCATCTACTTCCACACATTCTGCTACACCGGCACCTCCGTCAGCTGCCACCTCCAACCGTGATACAAGAAAGCAGGCACAACCACCACTATCTGCCAAGAGCACACCTGCCGGGCCTGCACAGAGCTCTGCTTCTTCCATGGCGTCTACAGGGCACACAAGTGATATTATTTGTCGTCGTTGTAAGGGAAGAGGACATTTTGCGCGCGAATGCACATCTCAGCGTGTGATGATTGCTACTGAGGATGGTGGGTATGAGTCCGCTAGTGACTATGATGAGGAGACTTTGGCTCTTCTTACACATGAAGAACACGGTGGAGATGATTCTGATCATGAGACGCAATACATGGCTGCTGAAGATGCTGACAGGTATGAATGTTTAGTTGCTCAACGTGTTTTGAGTGTGCAGGTCACGCAAGCTGAGCAAAATCAGAGGCATAATTTGTTCCATACAAAGGGAGTTGTGAAGGAACGTTCTGTTCGCGTCATCATAGATGGAGGGAGCTGCAACAACTTGGCCAGCATGGAGATGGTGGAGAAGCTATTTCTCACCACAAGACCACATCCACATCCTTACTACGTCCAATGGTTCAACAACAGCGGCAAGCTTAAGGTAACACGTACTGTTCGTGTGCATTTTAGTATCTCTACATATGCTGATTATGTTGATTGTGATGTGGTACCTATGCAAGCATGTTCCTTATTACTTGGTAGACCATGGCAATTTGATAAAAATTCTGTACACCATGGTAGAAACAATTAGTATACTCTTGTTCATAAGGATAAAAATATTACTTTGCTTCCTATGACTCCTGATTCCATTTTGAAAGATGATATTAATAGAGCTAATAAAGCAAAACAGGAGAAAAATAAGAGTGAAAATCAGATTGTGGCAAAAGAATTTGAGCAACAAATGAAGCCTCCTAATAAACCATCTAGTGTTGCTTCTGAAATTAAATTGAAAAGTGCATGTTTACTTGCCACCAAATATGATATTGATGAGCTAGATTCTAGCAAATCTGTTTGCTATGCTTTTGTGTGCAAAGAGGCATTATTTTCATTCGAGGACGTGCCTTCCTCTTTGCCCCCTGCTGTCACTAACATTTTGCAGGAGTTCGCTGACGTCTTCCCACAAGACGTGCCACCGGGATTACCACCTATTCGAGGGATTGAGCATCAAATTGAGTTAATTCCCGGTGCATCGCTACCCAACCGTGCACCATACCGTACCAATCCATAGGAGACGAAGGAGATTATGCGGCAAGTACAGGAACTGCTTGACAAAGGTTATATTCGTGAATCCCTTAGTCCTTGTGTTGTTCCTATTATTCTAGTGCCGAAAAAGGATGGTATGTCGCGTATGTGTGTTGATTGTAGAGGCATTAATAATATTACCATTCGTTATCGTCATCCTATTCCTAGGCTAGATGATATGCTTGATGAATTGAGTGGCTCTACAATATTCTCCAAAGTTGATTTGCGTAGTGGATACCATCAAATTCGTATGAAATTGGGAGATGAACGGAAAACAACATTTAAAACTAAGTTTGGTTTATATGAGTGGTTAGTCATGCCTTTTGGGTTAACTAATGCACCTAGTACTTTCATGAGACTAATGAATGAAGTTTTACGTGCTTTCATTGGACGATTTGTGGTAGTCTATTTTGATGATATACTGATTTATAGCAAATCTTTGGAAGAACATTTGGAACATTTACGTGCTGTTTTTAATGCTCTACGTGATGCACGTTTGTTTGGTAACCTTGGGAAGTGCACCTTTTGCATCGACCGAGTGTCTTTTCTTGGCTATGTTGTTACTCCACAGGGAATTGAAGTTGATAAAGCCAAGATTGAAGCTATTGACAATTGGCCACAGCCCAAAACGGTCACACAAGTGAGGAGTTTTCTTGGACTCGCTGGTTTCTATAGGCGTTTTGTGAGAGATTTTAGCACCATTGCTGCACCTCTCAATGAGCTTACAAAGAAGGATGTGCCTTTTGTTTGGGGTACCGCACAGGAAGAAGCCTTCACGGTATTGAAAGATAAGTTGACACATGCTCCTTTACTTCAACTTCCTGACTTTAATAAGACTTTTGAGCTTGAATGTGATGCTAGTGGAATTGGATTAGGAGGTGTGTTATTACAAGATGGCAAACCTGTTGCATACTTTTCTGAAAAATTGAGTGGGCCTAGTCTGAACTATTCTACTTATGATAAAGAATTATATGCTCTTGTTCGGACTTTAGAGACATGGCAACATTATTTATGGCCCAAGAATTTGTTATACATTCTGATCATGAATCTTTGAAACATATTAAAAGTCAAGCTAAACTGAATCGTAGACATGCTAAATGGGTTGAATTCATTGAGACTTTCCCTTATGTCATTAAACACAAGAAGGGTAAAGAAAATGTTATTGCTGATGCTTTGTCTCGTCGCTATACTATGCTTTCACAACTTGACTTCAAAATCTTTGGTTTGGAGACCATCAAAGATCAATATGTGCATGATGCTGATTTTAAAGAAGTAATGCAGAATTGTAAAGAAGGAAGAACATGGAACAACTTCGTTGTTAATGATGGTTTTGTGTTCCGTACTAACAAGCTATGCATTCCTGCTAGCTCTGTTCGTCTTTTATTGTTGCAGGAGGCGCATGGAGGAGGATTAATGGGACACTTTGGCGTGAAGAAGACGGAGGACGTAGTTGCTACACATTTCTTTTGGCCAAAGATGAGACGGGATGTTGAGCGTTTTGTTGCTCTCTGCACTACATGTCAAAAAGCTAAGTCACGACTCAATCCTCATGGTTTATATATGCCTTTGCCTGTGCCTAGTGTTCCTTGGGAGGATATATCTATGGACTTTGTTTTAGGTTTACCTCGAACAAAGAAGGGGCGGGATAGCATATTTGTTGTCGTGGATAGATTCTAAAAAATGGCACACTTTATACCATGTCATAAAAGCGATGATGCTGTTAATGTTGCTGATTTGTTCTTTCGTGAAATTATACGCTTGCATGGTGTGCCAAATACTATTGTTTCAGACCGTGATACTAAATTTCTTAGCCACTTTTGGAGATGTTTATGGGCTAAGTTGGGGACTAAACTGCTTTTTAGTACTACTTGTCACCCCCCAACTGATGGACAAACTGAAGTAGTCAATAGAACATTGTCTACTATGCTTAGGGCTGTTTTGAAGAATAATAAGAAAATGTGGGAAGAATGCTTGCCTCATATTGAATTTGCTTATAATCGTTCGTTGCATTCTACTACTAAGATGCGCCCTTTTGAAATTGTGTATGGTTTCCTACCTCGTGCACCCATTGATTTGTTGCCTCTTCCATCTTCGGAGAAGGTTAATTTTGATGCTAAAGAACGTGCTGAATTGATTTTAAAAATGCATGAGTTAACTAAGGAAAACATTGAGCGTATGAATGCTAAATATAAACTTGCTGGAAATAAGGGTAGAAAACATGTTGTGTTTGCACCTGGAGATCTTGTTTGGTTACATTTGCGTAAGGATAGATTTCCTAATTTGCGCAAATCAAAGCTAATGCCACGTGCTGATGGTCCTTTTAAGGTGTTGGAGAAAATAAATGATAATGCATATAAACTTGAGTTGCCTGCAGATTTTGGGGTCAGTCCCACTTTTAACATTGCAGATTTGAAGCCTTATTTGGGTGAGGAAGATGAGCTTCCGTCGAGGACGACTTCTTTTCAAGAAGGGGAGGATGATGAGGACATCAATACCATTGTTATACCCACAGCCCCTGCTGCTATACATACTGGACCAATTACTAGAGCTCGCGCACGCCAATTGAATTATCAGGTACTTTCGTTTCTTGGTAATGATTCTAATGTTCATGAGAATATGATGCTGCCTAAATTGGATACATTTGTTTTGCTTACAAATGAAGGGCCTAGCATGGAGAAGGATGATCATTGGAGCAAGAACAAGCATGGAGTTGATGGCATGCGCAAGGGAGACAAGAACAGAGTTTCAAGTGATGATTTCAGGACTTTGAAGCCACCATAATGAGTGCATGAAGCCTTGGACGAAATATACAAGATGCCACTTCATAAATTTCGTCCAGAGGCTATTCTAGGTGCTGCGTCACCTTCTTCTTGGGCCAGGCCCATGTAATTTCGAAATACTCCAATATAGGCTATTTTTAGAGTCCGTATGTGTGGGGAAACAAGAGTTAGGGTGGGTTTCGGACCCCTCCTCCAAGGGCCACGAAATTCCCCCGCTCTTCCCCCATATATACAGCCCCTAGGGCATCGTTTAGACTTTGGGGTTTTGTTTAGATTAAAAGTTCTCCATAGTTGCAACTTCGCGTACTTCGTTTGTGTTCAACAACCAGACAAAGGCGTCACAGAACCCCACCTTGATCAATAAAGCTTTCCTCTTATATTCGCAATATCCAGATTGCAATCTTAGTTTCTTGCTTGTTCTTTGTTTGCCTGCAGGAAACAGACCTTCGTGGTCAGGTTGATCGTGCTCCGGCGTGGTCAATAACCTCTCGGAATTGGTTTAGCGATTGCTAAGGCACGACGTCCTCGCACGTTCGTAGTCGGATCGTCAAAGTCGACTTCCTCCAAACGATAGCCACCATCTCATCGAAAGACGGGACACCTTTGCCTCTATCAACATGGACCCGCGTGCCGCCGATCCCGCATCCCTTCATGCGCAGCCTTAGCGTCTCGGGTTGCTCCATCTCCATCACGCTTGCGAAGGGAGCCGGGAGGCGGAGGCGGCGGCGAGGCGCCCGGCGCAGCCTGACGAAGAACTCGCAAGGATCGTCCCCGAGGTGGACCACCGTGGGAAGAGGAGCCGCTGGCGGAGGCGAGGCCGGCGCGTCGCCCCGCCCGCCTCTTCCCTGAGCGCCTCGGCCTCGTCCACGACCTCGCCCCCTCCCCCTTCCCCTTACGGCTGGCTCCGCCACCGCGGGTGCAAGGGGAGGAGGGGCGCGTTGCCTAGCGGCAACCCTCGCCGCCACTGATGAAGGACCAGGATTCCCTTTCTCCATGGCGAATGGAGGGAGGGTATCAGAAGCCGAAGGGAAGGAAAGACGAAGGAGTGCGGATTTTCGTCGCCCCCTCTTGCTCTTTATAAAGAAGCAGGGTGGGGGCTCGGCCGCCCCGCTCAACCAATCAGGACGCAGGAAGGCCAGGCGACTGGGGCCGACCTGCTGCCCCGACCCGCGACGGCCCGGTTTCCTGCCTCCACCGTCCGCAACCCCGGGTGAATGGAAGCCGCGTGGCTGGCGCGCAGGACCAAGGCGACGGATGAGGAGACCTCTCCCCACCCCGTGATCGTGGGGAGCGGGCGCCTCGGAAACCATGCCTCGGCCCCGTCCAGTGAACGAGCCACGCCTCCACGCCTCCCTCCACTTATGGAGCTAGCGCGAACCGTCCCCCTTTATTGCGACGTGACGCATGCCTGCGGGGTTCGGCCCCGCGCACGCCGCCCACGTCATGCACGCCTCTCCCCACGATGCCGCGTCCGACGCGTGCCGTTCGGGGAGGACGTGGTGGACGCAGAAGCAGATGCAGCGTGACCCAGCCCGCGCGTGCCCGTGCACTGTTTTGGGCCTGGCCCAACAGCGCTCGGCACCGTGTATGTCCCAGGCCCGGGGGCTCCTGTCGGTGTACTAAAATAGGGGTACCTTAGTACCCCGAACTTGTGCACCGGCAGTCGTAGCACCCCGCGGCAAGGCTTGCCAGGCGATCGCCAAGACCCTCCATGGTCCCTTTCTGGGCCACCCAAGAACAAAGTATTTGAGCCAAGGCCCCGGCAGGAGGAGCCTGCCGGGAAGGCCACCTGAAGAGAGCAAGGCCCCGGCAAGAGGAGCTTGCCGGGACGACCGCTCGAAGCACAAGGCTCCGGCAAGAGGAGCTTGCCGGGAAGGCCGACTAAGGCACGACAAGAGACTTGCTGCGACGCGCTCCGCGTCCCGGCAAGGACCGGTGAGCGACAAGCTCCCGGGCGCGACAAGGCATCAACCGCGGCAAGGAGCTTGCCGCGGCAAGTCACCACCCCGCGCCTGCGCTCCAGCTCATCCACCCACGTGTCGATCTGGGGCCATTCCAGGCGTACGTGGCGAGAGGCTGCGCAGCCTGGGGCATGCGGTGGCGAAGCAACGCTGACAGAGTAGCCATCGTGGCAAACGGTGGCGCTCCCGACGGTCCCTTTTCTGCACCGTCTGGGCGATGCGGACGGGCATTTAATGCCCTTGTCCCCTTCCGTCAGAGTTAGGTGTGTTAGCACTGTGCAAACAGCTGTACCCAACACAGCGTCTTCCAGTTTTGCCCCCGCCTACGTTGCCACCTGTGGGAAACCCCTTGCACATATAAAAGGAGGCGCCATGCGCAACGGGGAAAAGGGGGAGGAAAGGAGGCCACTCACGCTCGGTCTCGCCAGCAGCTCGAGTGTACTGTAGCACCACACGCTCCCGAGCAAGAACACAATACAAAACCACAAAGCAGCAGTAGGGTTTTACGCATCCTTGCGGCCTGAAGCTGGGTAAATCCCTTGTGTGCATCGCCTCGATCCGCTCTTCGCGCGACCTCCGCCCCCCGCCGAACCAAGAAAGGGGCTCGGTCCCCATAGGTGTTCGGGGAGGCAGATTTCCCCCGACAAGGACCAATGTTATAACTCTTGGAAATATGTTCCAACCATCATATCTGGCCGAGATTCAGATCTGATTGGTGTGAGGATACCTCAGACTCGGGATGCCTGAGAAGAAAGGTGCAACACAAATTGTCGAGATGACATTGTAAGATTCTCAGGAAATGAACTATGGAAGCAAGTTCTGAATCATGCTTCCATCATTAAACCAAGGAGAGGATGAGGAGGTGGTTGATAGGCTCAGCAACAAATCATCGAGATTTCCAAAGGATGGATTTCCACAATTATGTGAACATGGAAATGTTTGTCGGATCAACTGATATAATGATGTATGCTCAAGGGAAACATACACAAATGAACAATGATAGAAGGGTGCACCCAGGAATCTGGACTAGGTAGCACGATCAATGTTTGAATGATGATTCAATAAGCAATAGACTTAGAATGAAACTGTAGACCAATAACTTCAAAGCAATAGGGTTGCTAGAAGTTTAGAATTTACACATCACAGACCATGTGTCGGTATTCCGGTTAGAAACAACACGGAGACCAAGAAATGAACGCAAAAGGCGAGAGATATTACTATATCAAGAATTCTCAAGAGGTGGTAAAATTACCACGACATCCTTGACATAAAAGGTGGTAATATTCCAAGCTAAAGAAGAACAAATGTTGGATATTAAGGACCTCAAGGTATAACACAAACCACAAATAAGTTTGTGTTAAATGGAAGGCAATAAAGTGGTCGATGATAACACAACCCATTGAGGGGCGAGGATGGTATTTCTCATCAAGAATTCGATATATATCTTGGAAGAGCTCAGGGTGTTGATGATGACCACGACACATTTGTCGAGAGTCGGTCCGCGATGACATCAAGTCAAATGATGATGAAGCAAAAGTTTATTGGAACCAATGGTACGACACAAAGTCGAATTCAAGCTTGTCGTTCAAGGTGGAACAATAAGACGAGGAAAACGGCGTAAGGTTAGCTCATTATCGAAAGTTGTGCTCCGGAATTAAGGACCCGGTTGCACAGTTTAAAATTAGCACGATAATGATGTAGCCGATCAGGCTAGGAGTGACGTGATGGAGTATTAAACTTCTCAACAACAAAGTATTGGAAGTACCGAATCTCAGTGTTCATTCGATTCGCAAATCGGTGTTCTCGGTTGACGACAACCCAGAACTCGTGGAGTGACTCTGATAGGGAAGGGTATTACTCCAGCACAAATTCATAAGATGTAGTGCAATGACATGATATCCTCGAGATACCAGGGGGATAATACTCGAAGGCATATCAAATGAAACGTTGAAGTGGGATGTATTGATATATAGAAGACAAGCGCTTTAACTTGTCTGAGAAGGGGAATCAAAAGAAATTATGGTCGGAACCACAATCATAAATGATCAAACCACGAGTACAAGATGAACTACTATCAAGGGGGTAATTAATTTTACGAGCAGCTCCCATGATAAGTTCTACATCATGTCCATGGGCATGAACACAAAGTTCAAGGTCGACTCCCACTTCTCCAATGCATAACCTTTCATTAACTTCTCGTTTCTTTTTGAAATGGCATTAGTTGTTGAAAGTTTTACCTAGTGCAATACCAGATAAGTAGGACCTGTGAAATCTTTCGAGTTTGCACAGGTAGGGAAGGCATTGGCTCAACCCATCGGGGCTTCTTAGGGACATATACCACAAGCTTCAAGAGTAATTATCACCAGCTCGAAAGCAGAGCATGGTTGGCAAAAGGAGATGATACAATTTACAAAGGCATTATGTATCGAAGAAAGAACTCACAAGGTGATTGATTATGCAGGACACTGTCGGATAATAATCCAACAATGGATATGGCGATCCACAATGGAGCTGATGTGAGTATCGATACCCAGTCAGAGGAAGAAAGAATGCAAGTGCATCGATTTATAGAACAGCTGAATAATTCAACATCTAAATAGCAAGGAATTATGATTTTAAAATCAAGGGATTAGGAGCAAATGCTCTGATCAAGGATGGATAAGTCGACTAGACTTAGGGGTAAAATTGATGGCAATCTGATTGGCCGAGAACCAGCTCATGTTCGAAAGACGTCTGAGCCGGAAGATAATTTATAAGGATCAACTGATGATTGCGTGCATTCGCACACATATAGAATCAACGGACTTAAAATGATAGTAACCAAGGATGCCAATAGGATTACTAGACTTATTGGTTTAACCAAAATGTAAGCATGCAAGAATTTCAAGAGCAATAGGCTCCTGAGGATTTTTGGAAGATCGAAAGGTATTTCGAAGATTGGTGTCATTCATGAATCAACTGGGGATGAGTGGATACTCGGTAAATACGAGAATTTATCCGTAGGGATATTCATGTGGCAAGAACTGCAAGGCAGCAGGCACAACATATTCTCAGATCATTAGAGAGAATTTTGGAGTATCTTGTAATAACAAGATCCACTGGGAATAAAATTAAGCACGATAGGTGTAAGTATTTATCCATAAGGATATTCCGGTGGTAGGGAATTGCAAAAGCAACGGGCACAAGGTCTCTAGAGAATATCGGAGAGTATCTTTGAAATCTTCTGGTGCAGCCGGCGATCATCTTGACTGAAGGGGCTCTCCGGCAGGAAGTGGTAACGAGAACCTAGAGTTAGATTCTAGCAAAATCATTTAACCCGAATAGAAGAGATGTCAGAGTCCCAGAGTATAGGCCAAGGAGTAAAAAGATCCTAGTACCACCCGATGGCGACGTGGGCCCGTAAGGCACACAGCCAAGTTAGTAAAAGGTTTTGCAAAGTCTAGACTCGACTTCGGCCAAGGAGTGTGGAAGGGGGATTCCTACAGGCAGTCGCCTCTGATACCAACTTGTGACGCCCCCGATTCAATCGTACACTAATCATGCACGCAAATGTGTACAATCAAGATCAGGGACTCACGGGAAGATATCACAACACAACTCTACAAATAAAATAAGTCATACAAGCATCATAATACAAGCCAGGGGCCTCGAGGGCTCGAATACAAGTGCTCGATCACAGATGAGTCAGCGGAAGCAACAATATCTGAGTACAGACATAAGTTAAACAAGTTGCCATAAGATGGCTAGCACAAACTGGGATACAGATCGAAAGAGGCGCAGGCCTCCTGCCTGGGATCCTCCTAACTACTCCTGGTCGTCGTCAGCGGGCTGCACGTAGTAGTAGGCACCTCCAGAGTAGTAGGAGTCATTGTCGAAGGTGGCGTCTGGATCCTGGGCTCCAGCATCTGGTTGCGGCAACCGGGTAGAAGGGAAAGGGGGAAAAGGGGGAGAAAAGCAACCGTGAGTACTCATCCAAAGTACTCGCAAGCAAGGAGCTACACTACATATGCATGGATATATGTGTAAAGGGCCATATTAGTGGTCTGAACTGCAGAATGCCAGAATAAGAGGGGGATAGCTAGTCTTATCGAAGACTACGCTTCTGGTCGCCTCCGTCTTGCAGCATATAGAAGAGAGTAGACTGAAGTCCTCCAAGTAGCATCGCATAGCATAATCCTACCCGGCGATCCCCTCCTTGATGCCCTGTTAGAGAGTGATCACCGGGTTGTATCTGGCACTTGGAAGGGTGTGTTTTATTAAGTATCCGGTTCTAGTTGTCATAAGGTCGAGGTACAACTCCAGGTCGTCCTTTTACCGAGGGACACGGCTATTCGAATAGATAAACTTCCCTGCAGGGGTGCACCACATAACCCAACACGCTTGATCCCATTTGGCCGGACATACTTTCCTGGGTCATGCCCGGCCTCGGAAGATCAACACGTCGCAGCCCCACATAGGCACAACAGAGCGGCCAGCACGCCGGTCTAAACCTAAGCGCGCAGGGGTCTGGGCCCATCGCCCTGAGCACACCTGCACGTTGCGAACGCGGCCGGAGAGCAGACCTAGCAACCTCCAGTACAACGGAAGTCACGTTACGCGGTCCAACCCGGCGCGCGCCGCTCAGTCGCTGACGTCAAGAAGTGCTTCAGCTGATACCACGACGCCGAGTGCCCATATCTTTCCTGCGTAGTTGGTTAGTGCGTATAGACCAAATGGCCAGACTCAGATCAAATACCCAGATCTCGTTAAGCGTGTTAAGTATCCACGAACGCCAACAGGGCCAGGCTCACCTCTCACCCAGGTAGCCCCGAACTGCCCTGCCGCTCCGCCACAAAGATCCACACAAAGGGCCGTCGGGACAAAGGTCCTTTCAGCCCCCAAACCGTGAATCACTCGCGGGTACTCCTCGAGCCAACCCGACTTTGGTCACCACATGTATCATGTTTAAAGTATAGTATATATCAATGATCACCTCCCGAGGTGATCACAGCCCAGTAGTATAGCATGGCAGACAGACAAGAGTGTAGGGCCACTGATGGAACACTAGCATCCTATACTAAGCAAGTAGGATTGCAGGTAAATGTATCAACAGCAGTATCAAAGACAGGCTATGCATCAGGATAGGAATAACGAAAGCAGTAACATGCTATACTACTCTAATGCAAGCAGTATAGAGGAGAGTAGGCGATATATGGTGATCAAGGGGGGGGGGCTTGCCTGGTTGCTTTGGCAAGAGAGAGGGATCGTCAACTCCGTAGTCGAACGGGGCAGCAGCAGCGTCGGTCTCGGTGTCTATCGAGAGAAGAGGGGGGAGAAACAATAAATATTTAAGCAAGCAAATGCATAGTGATGCATGACATGACAAGTAACGGCGTTAGAGGTGCCCTAACGTGGTAAGGGACGATACCGGTGAAGGGGGGAAACATCCGGGAAAGTATCCCCGGCGTTTCGCGTTTTCGGGCAGAGGAGCCGGAGGGGGAAAGTTGCGAGTTGGATAGGTTAGGGATGCGTGGTGGACGAACGGGTTGCGTATCCGAAATCGTCTCGCCGTTCTGAGCAACTTTCATGTACAAAGTTTTTTCATCCGAGCTACGGATTATTTTATATTAATTTTTAAATATTTTAAATCATTTTCTAATTTATTAATTATTAATTGAATTAACATTATCCAGAATAGTGTACGCTGATGTTATCATGACGTCAGCATGACATCAGCAGTCAACAGGGCGTTGACTGGGTCAAACTGACGCGTGGGTCCCGTTCGTCATAGTCTAACAACTAATTAACAGTTTTAATTAACTAATCAAGTTAATTAAGTACTAAACAGAGTTAATTAAGTTAAGTAATTACCTATTTAATTAATTAATTAGTTACTTACTTAATTAATTAACTAATGACTTATTTTCATTTTTAAGTTACATTTTCTTTTCGTTTTTTAAACAAGACAGGGGGCGTGGGCCCCATCTGTCATCTGCCCAGGGGCCATAGCGGGTGCTGGGCGACGGGTTTTGGGCACGCCCGAACGGGCGCACGCCCAGGGGCGCCATGGAGAACGAGGCCGGCGAGGTCGGGCGGTTGCCGGAGGGGGACGGCGGCCGGAGGGCAGCAGAGCACCACCAGCGGCGCGCGGGGCCAGCAGAAGCGGCCCCAGCAGCGGCGAGAAGAGAGGGATGGCGCGGCAGCGCTGATGCAGCTATAGGCAGCAGAAGGGGGCGCGGGCGGCGAGGGACGGGCACGTCTGCCCGTGTTGAGGCGCTTGGGGGAAGACGACAGGGAGCAGCGGCGGTTTCATCGCGGGGAGCAAGGGCGGTGGCTACGGTGAGCGTGCGCGGGGCGCGGGGAGCAGGCGGGTGAGGCGGGGCCGGTGGCACAGTGGTGGTCGCGAGGAGCGGGGGCAGCGCAGCTGCAGAAGCAGCAGCACACGGTAGCCGGCCACGCCACGAGCGCGAGCGCGTGAGGTGACACACCGTGCGGGGCGGGGCCGCGGTGACCGGGCGGAGCAGTGGCGAGGAGGGCAAGGCCAGTCGCGGCCAGAGCGCGGGGGGGGGGGGGGGGGCGACGGCGTGGCCGACGCGGTGGTGTGTGTGCGCGCGGTCGGCACCGGGTAGAGGCAGGGAAGGGGGAGGACGAAACCTCACCGCGGGACCGTAGGGGTACGGGCAGTGGGGGTTGAGGAGGCGGACGGGGACGGCGCTCCGTCGAGGAGAGAGATGAGGAGGCGAGGAGGCAGGCCGGTGGGGATGTCCGGCGAGGCGGCGCGGCCTCCAGGCGGCGACGGGCGACGGCGTCGGGCGCCTCCTCCTCGATCCCGATCCAGATCGGGGGACAGGGGGGATATTTTCGGGGAGTGGGGGTGTGACGGTTAGGGTTGGGGGAGTAGGGATAAGGGGTGGCTGGTTGGGTCAAGTGGGTCGCCCTGGTAGGCCGCTGGCTGGGCCGGGTGGTCCAGCGGGGGGGGGGGGTGTTTCCTTTTTTTTCACTTCTTTTTTTACTGTTTTGTTCTTTTTCTTTTACTGTTTTATTTTATTTTAGATACTAAATGATTTTAGTCAAATGTTCAAAGTATTACATAAACTTGAGACAATATTTTGGGCTAGTCCAACAAGTCTCAACTGATTTTTGAATATTTTGTATAATTATTTAAATTAGATCGTTTCAATAAAAAGCTTATGTGTCAGTTTTAAAAATGTTTAAGGACACTTGTATATTTTGTAAAGGGTTATCTCCTACATGAAAAATTAGTTGGTGAATATTTGCAACCCAACTTACATTTTTATTTTCCCTTTTAACATTTTAATTATTTGACTTTACTTTATTTTTGAATTTGAATTGGGTTTGGATCATAGCGAGGTTTAGCAAAATTAATTGTGATGACATGGCACTATCAGTGTGTGATTACTGTAGCTTGACTACCGAGGTGTTACAAAGGCGGGGCCTCGGGTGCGTGGAGGAGGGGGCAGGAGGAGCCCGGGGCAGGCACGGCCGTCGAGGTCGGCGGCACCGACATGTGGGCAACGGACTCCCGCGGGAGCTCGAAGACGGCGCGGGGCTGGGCTGCGGCCTGGCCCGATTGGCTGGGCCGGCCCAGTCGGAAAGTTTATTTTTGAATAAAGATATTTCAAACGAACAAAAATGAATAAAATAAATAGAAATAGAAATATTATATAGGCATATAATATACCAAAATTTTCAGAAAAAGATTCTCTACAACATGGACATTTTTATAGAGTCAAATAAAATGCACACAAATTCAAATAAATCAAATACTACTGCTGCTCTAATAAAATCCAACAAAAATCATTTTAAAAATACCAAAATGATTTCAAATTAATTTCTCTCCAATTTTCTGATGTAGGGAATCATGTTACCCTATTTTCCATATATTTTATTTTTGGAGAAAAATAATTTGAATAAAACTCAAATAACCCAATTTGAGAATAATTTCAAATGGATTTTAAATTTGAGTTTCTTTGAAACTCCCAACTCGTATTTCATATAATTTGAAGAAGTCATTTTATCTTCTCTCGTGAAAATCATTGAGTTGCATAAAGTTTCAGAATTGGAAATATTTTCAAACGAAATTCAAATATTTTCAACACCCCTTGTCATTTGAATAAATGGAAGAAGTCATGTCATCTTCTCTCCAGGGTTTTGTGATGAAAAGTATTTGAATTCACGGAGAGCATAAATGAAAAATGAAAGTTTGGGAAAGTACTTTTATTCCCTCTCATTTAACTTTCATAAAGTTTCGAATTCACTCACTTTCAGTCAATCAATCAAACAATCAATCAAATCTATCTATTTATTATAACATTCCAAAATTTAGAATTTTGGGATGTTACATTCAGGGTCTTATAGCTCAAAATAATCGGTAAATGCATGAAAAATAACAAATGAAGTCAGAAAGGGTTGAAAATTGATGATGTGGCTTTGAATGGTGCATATTGAACACAGAAAAACTATGGAGTTCAAATAAGTTAAAAATGAAATCCCTTTGTAACAGACGAGTTTTCGTATGAAACCCTCATACTTCAGAAGAGATTGTCCGTTTTGCACACGAAGTGCATCCAGTTTTTGCCGTAACACTCTCTACTTTCTGGCACATGCTATGTGGGTGAAATGATGATACCATGCCACTTTCAACCTTTTCAGAGTTTATTTGAAATGCTTTTCAATTCCAGGGTCTTATAGCTCAAAATAATCAGTAAATGCATGAAAAATAACAAATGAAGTCAGGAAGGGTTGAAAATTGATGATGTGTCTTTGAATCGTGCATTTTGAACACAGAAAAACTATGGAGTTCAAATAAGTTCCAAAAAATGAAATCCCTTTGTAACAGATGAGTTTCCGTATGAAACCCTGATACTTCGAAAGAGATTGTCCGTTTTGTACACGAAGTGCATCCAGTTTTTGTTGTAACCCTCTCTATTTTCTAGCACATGCTATGTGGATGAAATGATGATACCATGCCAACTTTTAACCTTTTGAGAGTTCATTTGAAATGTTGTTCAATTTCAGGGTCTTATAGCTCAAAATAATCAGTAAATGCATGAAAAATAACAAATGCGGTTTGAAAGGGTTGAAAATTAATGATGTGGCTTTGAATGGTGCATTTTGAACACAAAAAAGTGTGGAGTTGCAACACGTTAAAAAAATGAAATCTCTTTGTAACAGACGAGTTTCCGTATGAAACCTGATACTTCGAAAGAGATTGTCCGTTTTGTACACGAAGTGCATCCAGTTTTTGCCGTAACCCTCTCTACTTTCTTGCACATGCTATGTGGGTGTAATGATTATACCATGCCTACTTTCAACTGATAGAGGCGAGGGTGTCCCGTTCTTTCGGTGAGATGACAACTATCGATTTGGTGGAGACGACTTTGACGATCAAAGTACAAACGTGCACGACGTTGCACCTTAACAATCACTAAACCAATCTCCCGAGGTTACTGACGATGCTGGAAGCACGATCAGGCTGACCACGAAGGTCTATTCCTGCAAGCAATCGAACAACATGCAAGAATATGATAAAGCAATCTGAATATTGCGAATATATATGAAGTATTGATAAAGGTGGGGATCCAAAAGTGGTCTTGGTCTGGTCGTTGGACACAAACAAAGTACACGAAGTTGCAATGGCTAACTTTTAACTAAACAAATCCCACGGAAAAAGCTACTAGGTGGATCTACTTATATAGGAGCAAGGGGTGGCGGCCAATGAGGTGGGAGGATGTCCCAAGGCAGCCTAAAACCAACCCTAGGTCGTACGAGGCTCATGGGCCCAAGTGGAGGTGATGCAACACCTTTGGACTTTTTGTTTGACTCGGATTCTGCTGCAACGTCAGATTCTTTCGTCCATATCTCAATGCTCCGGACGAATTTAAAGGTGAATCCAATTAGAGTGGAAAGAGGACGAAATCTACTTTCCAACAAAAAAAGAATCACCCAATTCGGAGTCCGTATGAAAAAGTTCTTGCCGTTTTGAGTCAGGTATGTCTGTGCAGTCCGAATCTGAATCCAGAAGGTGAGAGACTTGGACTCTATCTTCTCTTGGCCCAAAAGTGACGTGAAGGGACTTTTTGAACAGCACCTAAACTTCTCTTTTCCCCTTATCTTCATATGTGGATTGTACAAATGTCCCATACACCTGCAATTAGACAAAACACAAAAGTGTATGAAGTATTTTTGTTCTGGATAATATAAATAGATTATTGCATAGTTGACACTAGAAATCACCTGACAAATATGCATGTATGCAATATTTTTGGTCGTATCCAAGGTAGTCATTTCCTCATCATCCTCCCCTTCTTGAAAATAAAGCCGTCCTCGGCGTTGCTTAATCTGAAATGTGGCTAACAAAAGAGACAAGTTGTACATATTGTATATGTATATGTCATCCATTTTTATTTCCCTTAGTTTTTGCACATATGACACATGTATACATGAGTAACTTTCAAAGTTTATAAAATATAACGCCAAAATATTATCACAAGAAGTAAAAGGCATGAAAATATTGCAACTCAGTTTGCACATATAAGCGAAACTCTTATTCATATCAGAAGATTGACAAAGTTCATCATTAAACCATTCCAACATTGGTGAATAAACTTTAATAGTTTCAGAATTACATGCTACAACATGCTGTAATAAGCAAACATGCAACAAGTCATTCAACACAGAATCATTATCAAGATTAGAGGTCATATCAAGATGATTAAACATTGGCACAATTATTTTCAAACGTAGTTGATCCAAATTTGTTTTTGTGCCTGATTCACATGGTTCTTTCACATCAATGGTTAATTCAATGGGTGCACTCGAAATTCTTGATATTGTAGTTGTTTGATCACATGGCAAAGTCAAATCATCAGCATAATCGTCTAAAATAGGTGGTGTGATCAATGTAGTGGCTAGAGCATCACATGGTGTATTTAAATCGACAAGGCATTCATCATTCGCATGCGAAGTTAGAAGATCAGTACCTTTGTCATTACCTCGTGTTATCAACTCAGACGATGTTGGAACTCTCGGCAGTGACGGGTCATAATATGGAGCTAATGCAGTGCTCACAACAACGGATGTTGTTGTCATAGTAGGCGCAGTGGTAGAAGGATGGACCGTCTCAACTCCTTGGATGTGCACCTTATGCTTGTTTGTCTTGTGGGCATCACGCCTCTTTATTTCCTGTTCAGCTTTGCAAGCAAGATGAAACAAATGGTCCATAGGATAACATTCTTCATGAATTAGTATCTCCTAAATATCACGGTTTAATCCTCCCCAAAATCTATCCATAAAATCTTCTTCGCTTTCCTCTAAAAAGGAATGCAACAAGGTAGTTTGTAAATCATCATAATATTTTCTTACAGTATCACTACCTTGTTTTAATTGTTGTAGTTTTTTAATCATGCCACGAGTATAATAAACATCGACGAATCTATCTCTCATGACAAGTTTTAAATCATCCCAAGTAGTAGGTACATAATCAGGGTATAACCGACAATGTTCACTCCACCAAACAGTAGCAAAACTAGTGAAAGAACCAACAGCAAGCTTAACTTTTTTACGTTCCGAAAAATCATGGGAAGCAAATATAACATTTATTTCGAACTCCCATTCAATATATAAATCAGGCTTAAAACGACCATTAAAAGGTGGCATGGAAACAAAAACCTGATTGTGCGTATTCTTATGTCTTTGCACCTCTTGTGACGGTGGTTGTATTTTCGGAGCTGGTGGCACGTCTCCCACGATTGATGAAGCCCAACTGACTCTGGAACCTGCCATATTTAGTAGAAAAACAAGAAACAAAATTCGAGAATAATGTTCCTATGAACTACTAGGATGTGGTGGTAAAACGCTCACAGTATAGCAAATATCAAAGTCTTACAAGTTCTTACCATACAACAGGTGGTGACCGGCAACCAGCGGTGTCAAATAACTCCAAAGATTGAGTAAAGCGATTGCCAGGTGAGCGTATGTATACACGGTGTAGAAATATGTGGAGCTTGGAAGGCCAAATATATGGTAGCAAAAGATCAGCAATAATCAATTCAGAGATGCAATGTTGAATAAACGCTCAACGACGGTACTGTGCTGGTCCTAGGCTAGACCGGACTAGAGACGCGAGCCTAGAACACTAATAAGGTCACGGCATAGCACAACTAGCATCAATAAAGGATATGAAGTAGCTCTGGACAGCAAGATATAAGTGAAGATCACAATAGCAGTAAAGATAATGATGTGAAATAACTGCCAAGCAGGATATACAACAACTCTCTCTCCAACTTTCCTCTTGAAAAGTTTGAGCAAATTTTCTGGTAACTTTTTTCAAAGAATGCTACTAGCTCAAGCTTTCCAATGCAAAAAGAATCACTCAATTCCGAATTGATATGAGGAGTCAAAGAATTCGAAAAGTGGCCTGAAAAATTAGAATAAGATGTGTCCGCGAACTTCGGAGGGCAAAAAGACCTATTTAGAAGCAGATTTGAAAGTGTCAAATATTGAACTTGCCTCTGCAACTATTTAGATGCGTCTCGTCGCTAGCTTTCATTTGAGTACTCGTGGAGCCAAAACGGACTTTGTATGAGGAAGTTATGCCTGTCTTACTGAACAGTGCACAAAACAGATTCCAATCCGAATTCAACTACGAGATTGAGTCTAGATAGATCCGAATTTTGTTTTTTTTCTTCTCTTTTTTTTTCTCACACTTTTTTCTTTCTCTTTTTTTTTCTCTGACTTTTTTTCTTTTTTCCTCTCTTTTTTTCTCTGTCTTTTTTTTCTCTCCCTCTTTCCAAGAGAAACTAGATAAGATGCAGATTGGATCAAGCGAAGATGTGAACGACCTTAACTATGATTGTGACAATGAACTATGGGTAGCACGTGGTGGAAAATGATGGATGGTGTGGTGGACAGCGGAAGGGATAACGATGCAGCGACGACGTGACTAATGTGAACAGAACTCAAAACTCTAAACGAACTAGACACTAAGACCAGCAACTCGACACGACGATGCAACCGATAATTCAATAATGCAAACAATGAAAAGAAAATTGCAAATGCTCAGACTGGCTTGGACAAAAAGCATGAATAGATCTAACTTTTTTGTGGCTTTTTCTTGGACAATAGGTAAGAAAATAAATCTAATCTAGGGGAAACTGGAAATTCTCACCGAGCAACCTGAAAACTGATACCACTTAATAGAGGCGAGGGTGTCCCGATCTTTCGGTGAGATGATAATTATCGATTTGGTGGAGACGACTTTGATGATCCGAGTACAAACGTGCACGACGTTGCGCCTTAACAATCGCTAAACCAATCTCCCGAGGTTACTGACGATGCTGGAAGCACGATCAGCCTGACCACGAAGGTCTATTCCTGCAAGCAATCGAAGAACATGCAAGAATATGATAAAGCAATCTGAATATTGCGAATATAGATGAAGTATTGATAAAGGTGGGGATCCGAAAGTGGTCTTGGTCTGGTCGTTGGACACAAACGAAGTACACGAAGTTGCAATGGATAACTTTTAACTAAACAAATCCCAAGGAAAAAGCTACTAGGTGGATCTACTTATATAGGAGCAAGGGGTGGCGGCCAAGGAGGTGGGAGGACGTCCCAAGGCAGCCTAAAACCAACCCTAGGTCGTACAAGGCTCATGGGCCCAAGTGGAGGTGATGCAACACCTTTGGACTTGCTGTTTGACTCGGATTCTGCTGCAGCGTCAGATTGTTTTGTCCATATCTCAATGCTCCGGACGAATTTAAAGGTGAATCCAATTAGAGTGGAAAGAGGACGAAATCTACTTTCCGACGAAAAAATCACCCAATTCGGAGTCCGTATGAAAAAGTTCTTGCCGTTTTGAGTCAGGTATGTCTGTGCAGTCCGAATCTGAATCCAGAACGTGAGAGACTTGGACTATATCTTCTCTTGGCCCAAAAGTGACGTGAAGGGACTTTTTGAACAGCACCTAAACTTCTCTTTTCCCCTTATCTTCATATGTGGATTGTACAAATGTCCCATACACCTGCAATTAGACAAAACACAAAAGTGTGTGAAGTATTTTTGTTCTAGATAATATAAATAGATTATTGAATAGTTGACACTAGAAATAACCTGACAAATATGCATGTATGCAATATTTTTGGTCGTATCCAAGGTAGTCATGTCCTCATCATCAACCTTTTCAAAGTTCATTTGAAATGCTTTTCAATTTCAGGGTCTTATAGCTCAAAATAATTAGTAAATGCATAAAAAATAACAAATGAAGTCAGAAAGGGTTGAAAATTGATGATGTGGCTTTGAGTGGTGCATTTTGAACACAAAAAAGTGTGGAGTTCAAGTAAGTTAAAAACTGAAATCCCTTTGTAAAAGACGAGTTTCCGTATGAATCCCTGATACTTCGAAATAGATTGTTCGTTTTGTACATGAAGTGCATCCAGTTTTTGTCGTAACCCACTCTACTTTCTTGCACATGCTATGTGGATGAAATGATGATACCATGCCAACTTTCAACCTTTTTAGAGTTCATTTGAAATGCTTTTCAATTTCAGGGTCTTATAGCTCAAAATAATCAGTAAATGCATGAAAAATAACAAATAAAGTCAGAAAGGGTTGAAAATTGATGATGTGGATTTGAATGGTGCATATTGAACACAGAAAAACTATGGAGTTCAAATAAGTTAAAAATGAAATCCCTTTGTAACAGACGAGTTTTCGTATGAAACCCTCATACTTCAAAAGAGACTGTCCGTTTTGTACATGAAGTGCACCCAGTTTTTGTCGTAACCCTCTCTACTTTCTGGCACATGCTATGTGGGTGAAATGATGATACCATGCCACTTTCAACCTTTTCAGAGTTCATTTGAAATGCTTTTCAATTTTAGGTTCTTATAGCTCAAAATAATCAGTAAATGCATGAAAAATAACAAATGACGTCAGAAAGGGTTGAAGATTGATGATGTGGCTCTGAAATGGTGCATTTTGAACATAGAAAAAGTCTGGAGTTCAAGTAAGTTAAAAAATGAAATCCCTTTGTAAAGGACCAGTTTCCGTATGAATCCCTGATACTTTGAAAGAGATTGTTCGTTTTGTACACAAAGTGCATCCAGTTTTTGCCGTAACCCACTCTACTTTCTTGCACATGTTATGTGGATGAAATGATGATACCATGCCAACTTTCAACCTTTTCAGAGTTCATTTGAAATGCTTTTCAATTTCAGGGTCTTATAGCTCAAAATAATCAGTAAATGCATGAAAAATAACAAATGAAGTCAGAAAGGGTTGAAGATTGATGATGTGGCTTTCAATGGTGCATTTTGAACACAGAAAAACTATGGAGTTCAAATAAGTTAAAAAAATGAAATCCCTTTGTAACAGACGAGTTTCCATACGAAACCCTGATACTTCGAAAGAGATTGTCCGTTTTGTACACGAAGTGCATCCAGTTTTTGCCGTAACCCTCTCTACTTTCTTGCACATGCTATGTGGGTGAAATGATGATACCATGCCAACTTTCAACCTTTTCAGAGTTTATTTGGAATGCTTTTCAATTCCAGGGTCTTATAGCTCAAAATAATCAGTAAATGCATGTAAAATAACAAATGAAGTCAGGAAGGGTTGAAAATTGATGATGTGTCTTTGAATGGTGCATTTTGTACACAGAAAAACTATGGAATTCAAATAAGTTCCAAAAAATGAAATCCCTTTGTAACAAATGAGTTTCCGTATGAAACCTGATACTTCGAAAGAGATTGTCCGTTTTGTACACGAAGTGCATCTAGTTTTTGCTGTAACCCTCTCTATTTTCTTGCACATGCTATGTGGATGAAATGATGATACCATGCCAACTTTTAACCTTTTGAGAGTTCATTTGAAATGCTTTTCAATTTCAGGGTCTTATAGCTCAAAACAATCTGTAAATGCATGAAAAATAACAAATACGGTTTGAAAGGGTTGAAAATTAATAATGTGGCTTTGAATGGTGCATTTTGAACACAAAAAGTGTGGAGTTCCAACAAGTTAATAAAAATGAAATCTCTTTGTAACAGGCGAGTTTCCGTATGAAACCCTGATACTTCGAAAGAGATTGTATGTTCTGTACACGAAGTGCATCCAGTTTTTGCCGTAACCCTCTCTACTTTCTTGCACATGCTATGTGGGTGTAATAAATATACCATGGCTACTTTCAAGCTTTTTAGAGTTCATTTGAAATGCTTTTTAATTTCAGGGTCTTATAGCTCAAAATAATCAGTAAATGCATAAAAAATAACAAATGAAGTTAGAAAGGGTTGAAAATTGATGATGTGGCTTTGAGTGGTGCATTTTGAACACACAAAAAGTCTGGAGTTCAAGTAAGTTAAAAAATGAAATCCCTTTGTAAAAGACGAGTTTCCGTATGAATCCCTGATACTTCGAAATAGATTGTACGTTTTGTACACGAAGTGCATCCAGTTTTTTCCGTAACCCACTCTACTTTCTTGCACATGCTATGTGGATGAAATGATGATATCATGCCAACTTTCAACATTTTCAGAGTTCATTTGAAATGCTTTTCAATTTCAGGGTCTTATAGCTCAAAATAATTAGTAAATGCATGAAAAATAACAAATAAAGTCAGAAAGGGTTGAAGATTGATGATGTGGCTCTGAAATGGTGCATTTTGAGCATAGAAAAACTCTGGAGTTCAAGTAAGTTCAAAAATGAAATCCCTTTGTAAAAGACGAGTTTCCGTATGAATCCTTGATGAGGACATGACTACCTTGGATACGACCAAAAATATTGCATACATGCATATTTGTCAGGTGATTTCTAGTGCAAACTATTCAATAATCTATTTTTGTTATCCAGAACAAAAATACTTCACACACTTTTGTGTTTTATCTAATTGCAGGTGTATGGGACATTTGTACAACACACATATGAAGATAAGGGAGAAAGAGATGTTTACTTGCTGTTCAAAAAGTTCTCTCACGTCACTTTTGGGCCAAGAGAAGATAGAGTCCAAGTCTCTCACGTTCTGGATTCAGATTCGGACTGCACAGACATACCTGACTCAAAACGGCAATAACTTTTTCATACGGACTCCGAATTGGGTGTTTCTTTTTTTGTTGGAAAGTAGATTTCGTCCTCTTTCCACTCCAATTGGAATCACCTTTAAATTCGTCCGGAGCATTGAGATATGGACGAAACAATCTGACGCTGCAGCAGAATCCGAGTCAAACAACAAGTCCAAAGGTGTTGCACCACCTCCACTTGGGCCCATGAGCCTTGTACGACCTAGGGTTGGTTTTAGGCTGCCTTGGGACGTCCTCCCACCTCCTTGGCCGCCACCCCTTGCTCCTATATAAGTAGATCCACCTAGTAGCTTTTTCCTTGGGATTTGTTTAGTTAAAAGTTAGCCAACGCAACTTCGTGTACTTCGTTTGTGTCCAAGGACCAGACCAAGACCTCTTTCGGATCCCCACCATTATCAATGCTTCCTCCATATTCTCAATATTCAGATTGCTTTATCATATTCTTGCATGTTCTTCGATTGCTTGCAGGAATAGACCTTCGTGGTCAGGTTGATTGTGCTCCGGCGTGGTCAATAACCTCTCGAAGTTGGTTTAGCGATTGCTAAGGCGCAACTTCGTGCAGGTTTGTAGTCGGATCGTCAAAGTCGGCTCCATCAAATCGATAGTTATCATCTCATCGAAAGATCGGGACACCCCCGCCTCTATCAATCCCTGATACTTTGAAAGAGATTGTTCTTTTTGTACACAAAGTGCATCCAGTTTTTGTCGTAACCCTCTCTACTTTCTTGCACATGCTATGTGGGTGAAATGATGATACCATGCCAACTTTCAACCTTTTCAGAGTTTATTTGAAATGCTTTTCAATTCTAGGGTCTTATAGCTCAAAATAATCAGTAAATGCATGAAAAATAACAAATGAAGTCAGGAAGGGTTGAAAATTGATGATGTGTCTTTGAATGGTGCATTTTGAACATAGAAAAACTATGGAGTTCAAATAAGTTCCAAAAAATGAAATCCCTTTGTAACAGATGAGTTTCCGTATGAAACCCTGATACTTCGAAAGAGATTGTCCGTTTTGTACACGAAGTGCATCTAGTTTTTGATGTAACCCTCTCTATTTTCTTGCACATGCTATGTGGGTGAAATGATGATACCATGCCACTTTCAACCTTTTCAGAGTTCATTTGAAATGCTTTTCAATTTCATGGTCTTATAGCTCAAAATAATCAGTAAATGCATGAAAAATAACAAATGAAGTCAGAAAGGGTTGAAAATTGATGATGTGTCTTTGAATGGTGCATTTTGAACACAGAAAAACTATGGAGTTCAAGTAAGTTAAAAAATGAAATCCCTTTGTAAAAGACGAGTTTGTGTATGAATCCCTGATACTTCGAAATAGATTGTTCGTTTTGTACACGAAGTGCATCCAGTTTTTGCCGTAACCCACTCTACTTTCTTGCACATGCTATGTTGATAAAATGATGATACCATGCCAACTTTCAACCTTTTCAGATTTCATTTGAAATGCTTTCCAATTTCAGGGTCTTATAGCTCAAAATAATCAGTAAATGCATGAAAAATAACAAATGAAGTCAGAAAGGGTTGAAAATTGATGATGTGGCTCTGAATGGTGCATTTTGAACACAGAAAAAGTCTGGAGTTCAAGTAAGTTAAAAAATAAAACCCCTTTGTAAAAGACGAGTTTCCATATGAATCCCTGATACTTTGAAAGAGATTGTTCGTTTTGTACACAAATTGCATCCAGTTTTTGCCGTAACCCACTCTACTTTCTTGCACATGCTATGTGGATGAAATGATAATACCACGCCAACTTTCAACCTTTTCAGAGTTCATTTGAAATGCTTTTCAATTTCAGGTTTTTATTGCTCAAAATAATCAGTACATGCATGAAAATAACAAATGAAGTCAGAAAGGGTTGAAGATTGATGATGTGGCTCTGAAATGGTGCATTTTGAGCATAGAAAAAGTCTGGAGTTCAAATAAGTTTAAAAAATGAAATCCCTTTGTAACAGACGAGTTTCCGTATGAAACCCTGATACTTCGAAAGAGATTGTCTGTTTTGTACACGAAGTGCATCCAGTTTTTGCCGTAACCCTCTCTACTTTCTTACACATGCTATGTGGGTGAAATGATGATACCATGCCAACTTTCAACCTTTTCTGATAACTTTTTTCAAAGAATGCTACTAGCTCAAGCTTTCCAATGCAAAAAGAATCACGCAATTCCGAATTGATATGAGGAGTCAAAGAATTCGAAAAGTGGCCTGAAAAATTAGAATAAGATGTGTCCGCGAACTTCGGAGGGCAAAAAGACCTATTTAGAAGCTGACTTGGAGGTGTCAAATATTGAACTAGCATCTGCAACTATTTAGATGCGTCTCATCGCTAGCTTTCATTTGAGTACTCGTGGAGCCAAAACGGACTTCGTATGAGAAAGTTATGCCTGTCTTACTGAACAATGCACAAAAACAGATTCCAATCCGAATTCAACTACGAGATTGAGTCTAGATAGATCCGAATTTTGTTTTTTTTTCTTCTCTCTTTTTTTTCTCACACTTTTTTTCTTTCTCTTTTTTTTCTCTGACTTTTTTTCTTTTTTTCTCTCTTTTTTTTCTGTGTCTTTTTTCTCTCTCCCTCTTTCCAAGAGAAACTAGATAAGATGCAGATTGGATCAAGCGAAGATGTGAACGACCTTAACTATGATTGTGACAATGAACTATGGGTAGCACGTGGTGGAAATTGATGGATGGTGTGGTGGACAGCGGAAGGGATAACGATGTAGCGACGACGTGACTAATGTGAACAGAACTCAAAACTCTAAACGAACTAGACACTAAGACCAGCAACTCGACACGATGATGCAACCAATAATTCAATAATGCAAACAGTGAAAAGAAAGTTGCAAATGCTCAGACTGGCTTGGACAAAAAGCATGAATAGATCTAACTTTTTTGTGGCTTTTTCTTGGACAATAGGTAAGAAAATAAATCTAATCTAGGGGAAACTGGAAATTCTCACCGAGCAACCTGAAAACTTATACCACTTAATAGAGGCAAGGGTGTCCCGATCTTTCGGTGAGATGATAACTATCGATTTGGTGGCGACGACTTTGACGATCCGAGTAAAAACATGCACGACGTTGCGCCTTAACAATCGCTAAACCAATCTCCTGAGGTTACTGATGATGCATGAAGCACGATCAGCCTGACCACGAAGGTCTATTCCTGCAAGCAATCGAAGAACATGCAAGAATATGATAAAGCAATCTGAATATTGCGAATATAGATGAAGTATTGATAATGGTGGGGATCCGAAAGCGGTCTTGGTCTGGTCGTTGGACACAAACGAAGTACACGAAGTTGCGTTGGCTAACTTTTAACTAAACAAATCCCAAGGAAAAAGCTACTAGGTGGATCTACTTATATAGGAGCAAGGGGTGGCGGCCAAGGAGGTGGGAGGACGTCCCAAGGCAGCCTAAAACCAACCCTAGGTCGTACAAGGCTCATGGGCCCAAGTGGAGGTGGTGCAACACCTTTGGACTTGTTGTTTGACTCGGATTCTGCTGCAGGGTCAGATTGTTTCGTCCATATCTCAATGCTCCGGACGAATTTAAAGGTGATTCCAATTGGAGTGGAAAGAGGACGAAATCTACTTTCCGACGAAAAAATCACCCAATTCGGAGTCCGTATGAAAAAGTTATTGCCGTTTTGAGTCAGGTATGTTTGTGCAGTCCAAATCTGAATCCAGAACGTGAGAGACTTGGACTCTATCTTCTCTTGGCCCAAAAGTGACGAGAAGGGACTTTTTGAACAGCACCTAAACTTCTCTATTTCCCTTATCTTCATATGTGGATTGTACAAATGTCCCATACACCTGCAATTAGACAAAACACAAAAGTGTGTGAAGTATTTTTGTTCTGGATAATATAAATAGATTATTGAATAGTTGACACTAGAAATCACCTGACAAATACGCATGTATGCAATATTTTTGGTCGTATCCAAGGTAGTCATGTCCTCGTCATCAACCTTTTCAAAGTTCATTTGAAATGCTTTTCCATTTCAGGGTCTTATAGCTCAAAATAATCAGTAAATGCATAAAAAATAACAAATGAAGTCAGAAAGGGTTGAAAATTGATGATGTGGCTTTGAGTGGTGCATTTTGAACACAGAAAAAGTCTGGAGTTCAAGTAAGTTAAAAAATGAAATCCCTTTGTAAAAGACGAGTTTCCGTATGAATCCCTGATACTTCGAAATATATTGTTTGTTTTGTACATGAAGTGCATCCAGTTTTTGCCGTAACCCACTCTACTTTCTTGCACATGCTATGTGGATGAAATGATGATACCATGCCAACTTTCAACCTTTTCAGAGTTCATTTGAAATGCTTTTCAATTTTAGGTTCTTATAGCTCAAAATAATCAGTAAATGCATGAGAAATAACAAATGAAGTCACAAAGGGTGGAAAATTGATGATGTGGATTTGAATGGTGAATATTGAACACAGAAAAACTATGGAGTTCAAATAAGTTAAAAATGAAATCCCTTTGTAACAGACGAGTTTTCGTATGAAACCCTCATACTTAAAAAGAGATTGTCCGTTTTGTACATGAAGTGCATCTAGTTTTTGTCGTAACCCTCTCTACTTTCTGGCACATGCTATGTGGGTGAAATGACGATACCATGCCAACTTTCAACCTTTTCAGAGTTCATTTGAAATGCTTTTCAATTTCAGGGTCTTATAGCTCAAAATAATCAGTAAATGCATGAAAAATAACAAATGAAGTTAGAAAGGGTTGAAAATTGATGATGTGGATTTGAATGGTGCATACTGAACACAGAAAAACTATGGAGTTCAAATAAGTTAAAAATTAAATCCCTTTGTAACAGACGAGTTTTCGTATGAAACCCTCATACTTCAAAAGAGATTGTCCGTTTTGTACATGAAGTGCATCCAGTTTTTGTCGTAACCCTCTCTACTTTATGGCACATGCTATGTGGGTGAAATGATGATACCATGCCACTTTCAACCTTTTCAGAGTTCATTTGAAATGCTTTTCAATTTTAGGTTCTTATAGCTCAAAATAATCAGTAAATGCATGAGAAATAACAAATGAAGTCACAAAGGGTTGAAGATTGATGATGTGGCTATGAAATGGTGCATTTGGAACATAGAAAAAGTCTGGAGTTCAAGTAAGTTAAAAAATGAAATCCCTTTGTAAAAGACGAGTTTCCGTATGAAACCCTGATACTTCGAAAGAGGTTGTCCGTTTTGTACACAAAGTGCATCCAGTTTTTGCCGTAACCCACTCTACTTTCTGGCACATGTTATGTGGATGAAATTATGATACCATGCCAACTTTCAACCTTTTCAGAGTTCATTTGAAATGCTTTTCAATTTCAGGGTCTTATAGCTCAAAATAATCAGTAAATGCATAAAAAATAACAAATGAAGTCAGAAAGGGTTGAAAATTGATGATGTGGCTTTGAGTGGTGTATTTTGAACACAGAAAAACTATGGAGTTCAAGTAAGTTCCAAAAAATGAAATCCCTTTGTAACAAATGAGTTTCCGTATGAAACCCTGATACTTCGAAAGAGATTGTCCGTTTTGTACACGAAGTGCATCTTGTTTTTGCAGTAACCCTCTCTACTTTCTTGGACATGCTATGTGGGTGAAATGATGATACCATGCCAACTTTCAACCTTTTCAGAGTTTATTTGAAATGCTTTTCAATTCCAGGGTCTTATAGCTCAAAATAATCAGCAAATGCATCAAAAATAACAAATGAAGTCAGGAAGGGGTGAAAATTGATGATGTGTCTTTGAATGGTGCATTTTGAACACAGAAAAACTATGGAGTTCAAATAAGTTCCAAAAAATGAAATCCCTTTGTAACAAATGAGTTTCCGTATGAAACCCTGATACTTCGAAAGAGATTGTCCGTTTTGTACACGAAGTGCATCTAGTTTTTGTTGTAACCCTCTCTATTTTCTTGCACATGCTATGTGGATGAAATGATGATACCATGCCAACTTTTAACCTTTTGAGAGTTCATTTGAAATGCTTTTCAATTTCAGGGTCTTATAGCTCAAAATAATCAGTAAATGCATGAAAAATAACAAATACGGTTTGAAAGGGTTGAAAATTAATAATGTGGCTTTGAATGGTGCATTTTGAACACAAAAAGTGTGGAGTTCCAACAAGTTAATAAAAATGAAATCTCTTTGTAACAGGCGAGTTTCCGTATGAAACCCTGATACTTCGAAAGAGATTGTATGTTCTGTACACGAAGTGCATCCAGTTTTTGCCGTAACCCTCTCTACTTTCTTGCACATGCTATGTGGGTGTAATAATTATACCATGCCTACTTTCAAGCCTTTCAGAGTTCATTTGAAATGCTTTTCATTTTCAGGGTCTTATAGCTCAAAATAATCAGTAAATGCATGAAAAATAACAAATAAAGTCAGAAAGGGTTGAAGATTGATGATGTGGCTCTGAAATGGTGCATTTTGAGCATAGGAAAAGTCTGGAGTTCAAGTAAGTTAAAAAATGAAATCCCTTTGTAAAAGACGAGTTTCCGTATGAATCCCTGATACTTTGAAAGAGATTGTTTGTTTTGTACACAAATTGCATCCAGTTTTTGTCGTAACCCTCTCTACATTCTTGCACATGCTATGTGGGTGAAGTGATGATACCATGCCAACTTTCAACCTTTTCAGAGTTTATTTGAAATGCTTTTCAATTCCAGGTCTTAGAGCTCAAAATAATTAGTAAATGCATGAAAAATAACAAATCAAGTCAGGAAGGGTTGAAAATTGATGATGTGTCTTTGAATGGTGCATTTTGAACACAGAAAAACTATGGAGTTCAAATAAGTTCCAAAAAATGAAATCCCTTTGTAACAGATGAGTTTCCATATGAAACCCTCATACTTCGAAAGAGATTGTCCGTTTTGTACACGAAGTGCATCTAGTTTTTGCTGTAACCCTCTCTATTTTCTTGCACATGCTATTTGGATGAAATGATGATACCATGCCACTCTCAACCTTTTCAGAGTTCATTTGAAATGCTTTTCAATTTCATGGTCTTATAGCTCAAAATAATCAGCAAATGCATGAAAAATAACAAATGAAGTCAGAAAGGGGTGAAAATTGATGATGTGGCTCTGAATGGTGCATTTTGAACACAGAAAAAGTCTGGAGTTCAAGTAAGTTAAAAAATGAAATCCCTTTGTAAAAGACGAGTTTCTGTATGAATCCCTGATACTTCGAAATAGATTGTTCGTTTTGTACACGAAGTGCATCCAGGTTTTGTCGTAACCCTCTCTACTTTCTTGCACATGCTATGTGGGTGAAATGATGATACCATGCCAACTTTTAACCTTTTGAGAGTTCATTTGAAATGCTTTTCAATTTCAGGGTCTTATAGCTCAAAATAATCAGTAAGTGCATGAAAAATAACAAATACGGTTTGAAAGGGTTGAAAATTAATAATGTGGCTTTGAATGGTGCATTTTGAACACAAAAAGTGTGGAGTTCCAACAAGTTAATAAAAATGAAATCTCTTTGTAACAGGCGAGTTTCCGTATGAAACCCTGATACTTCGAAAGAGATTGTATGTTCTGTACACGAAGTGCATCCAGTTTTTGCCGTAACCCTCTCTACTTTCTTGCACATGCTATGTGGGTGTAATAATTATACCATGCCTACTTTCAAGCTTTTCAGAGTTCATTTGAAATGCTTTTCATTTTCAGGGTCTTATAGCTCAAAATAATCAGTAAATGCATGAAAAATAACAAATAAAGTCAGAAAGGGTTGAAGATTGATGATGTGGCTCTGAAATGGTGCATTTTGAGCATAGGAAAAGTCTGGAGTTCAAGTAAGTTAAAAAATGAAATCCCTTTGTAAAAGACGAGTTTCCGTATGAATCCCTGATACTTTGAAAGAGATTGTTTGTTTTGTACACAAATTGCATCCAATTTTTGTCGTAACCCTCTCTACATTCTTGCACATGCTATGTGGGTGAAGTGATGATACGATGCCAACTTTCAACCTTTTCAGAGTTTATTTGAAATGCTTTTCAATTCCAGGGTCTTATAGCTCAAAATAATTAGTAAATGCATGAAAAATAACAAATCAAGTCAGGAAGGGTTGAAAATTGATGATGTGTCTTTGAATGGTGCATTTTGAACACAGAAAAACTATGGAGTTCAAATAAGTTCCAAAAAATGAAATCCCTTTGTAACAGATGAGTTTCCATATGAAACCCTGATACTTCGAAAGAGATTGTCCGTTTTGTACACGAAGTGCATCTAGTTTTTGCTGTAACCCTCTCTATTTTCTTGCACATGCTATTTGGATGAAATGATGATACCATGCCACTTTCAACCTTTTCAGAGTTCATTTGAAATGCTTTTCAATTTCATGGTCTTATAGCTCAAAATAATCAGCAAATGCATGAAAAATAACAAATGAAGTCAGAAAGGGGTGAAAATTGATGATGTGGCTCTGAATGGTGCATTTTGAACACAGAAAAAGTCTGGAGTTCAAGTAAGTTAAAAAATGAAATCCCTTTGTAAAAGACGAGTTTCTGTATGAATCCCTGATACTTCGAAATAGATTGTTCGTTTTGTACACGAAGTGCATCCAGGTTTTGTCGTAACCCTCTCTACTTTCTTGCACATGCTATGTGGGTGAAATGATGATACCATGCCAACTTTCAACCTTTTCAGAGTTTATTTGAAATGCTTTTCAATTCTAGGGTCTTATAGCTCAAAATAATTAGTAAATGCATGAAAAATAACAAATGAAGTCAGGAAGGGTTGAAAATTGATGATGTGTCTTTGAATGGTGCATTATGAACACAGAAAAACTATGGAGTTCAAATAAGTTCCAAAAAATGAAATCCCTTTGTAACAGATGAGTTTCCGTATGAAACCCTGATACTTCGAAAGAGATTGTCCGTTTTGTACACGAAGTGCATCCAGTTTTTGCAGTAACCCTCTCTACTTTCTTGGACATGCTATGTGGGTGAAATGATGATACCATGCCAACTTTCAACCTTTTCAGAGTTTATTTGAAATGCTTTTCAATTCCAGGGTCTTATAGCTCAAAATAATCAGCAAATGCATCAAAAATAACAAATGAAGTCAGGAAGGGGTGAAAATTGATGATGTGTCTTTGAATGGTGCATTGTGAACACAGAAAAACTATGGAGTTCAAATAAGTTCCAAAAAATAAAATCCCTTTGTAACAAATGAGTTTCCGTATGAAACCCTGATACTTCGAAAGAGATTGTCCGTTTTGTACACGAAGTGCATCTAGTTTTTGCTGTAACCCTCTCTATTTTCTTGCACATGCTATGTGGATGAAATGATGATACCATGCCAACTTTTAACCTTTTGAGAGTTCATTTGAAATGCTTTTCAATTTCAGGGTCTTATAGCTCAAAATAATCTGTAAATGCATGAAAAATAACAAATACGGTTTGAAAGGGTTGAAAATTAATAATGTGGCTTTGAATGGTGCATTTTGAACACAAAAAGTGTGGAGTTCCAACAAGTTAATAAAAATGAAATCTCTTTGTAACAGACGAGTTTCCGTATGAAACCCTGATACTTCGAAAGAGATTGTATGTTCTGTACACGAAGTGCATCCAGTTTTTGCCGTAACCCTCTCTACTTTCTTGCACATGCTATGTGGGTGTAATAATTATACCATGCCTACTTTCAAGCTTTTCAGAGTTCATTTGAAATGCTTTTTAATTTCAGGGTCTTATAGCTCAAAATAATCAGTAAATGCATAAAAAATAACAAATGAAGTTAGAAAGGGTTGAAAATTGATGATGTGGCTTTGAGTGGTGCATTTTGAACACACAAAAAGTCTGGAGTTCAAGTAAGTTAAAAAATGAAATCCCTTTGTAAAAGACGAGTTTCCGTATGAATCCCTGATACTTCGAAATAGATTGTACGTTTTGTACACGAAGTGCATCCAGTTTTTGCCGTAACCCACTCTACTTTCTTGCACATGCTATGTGGATGAAATGATGATATCATGCCAACTTTCAACATTTTCAGAGTTCATTTGAAATGCTTTTCAATTTCAGGGTCTTATAGCTCAAAATAATTAGTAAATGCATGAAAAATAACAAATAAAGTCAGAAAGGGTTGAAGATTGATGATGTGGCTCTGAAATGGTGCATTTTGAGCATAGAAAAACTCTGGAGTTCAAGTAAGTTCAAAAATGAAATCCCTTTGTAAAAGACGAGTTTCCGTATGAATCCCTTATACTTTGAAAGAGATTGTTTGTTTTGTACACAAAGTGCATCCAGTTTTTGTCGTAACCCTCTCTACATTCTTGCACATGCTATGTGGGTGAAGTGATGATACCAAGGCAACTTTCAACCTTTTCAGAGTTTATTTGAAATGCTTTTCAATTCCAGGGTCTTATAGCTCAAAATAATTAGTAAATGCATGAAAAATAACAAATGAAGTCAGGAAGGGTTGAAAATTGATGATGTGTCTTTGAATGGTGCATTTTGAACACAGAAAAACTATGGAGTTCAAATAAGTTCCAAAAAATGAAATCCCTTTGTAACAAATGAGTTTCCGTATGAAACCCTGATACTTCGAAAGAGATTGTCCGTTTTGTACACGAAGTGCTTCTAGTTTTTGCTGTAACCCTCTCTATTTTCTTGCACATGCTATTTGGATGAAATGATGATACCATGCCACTTTCAACCTTTTCAGAGTTCATTTGAAATGCTTTTCAATTTCTTATAGCTCAAAATAATCAGTAAATGCATGAAAAATAACAAATGAAGTCAGAAAGGGGTGAAAATTGATGATGTGGCTCTGAATGGTGCATTTTGAACACAGAAAAAGTCTGGAGTTCAAGTAAGTTAAAAAATGAAATCCCTTTGTAAAAGACAAGTTTCTCTATGAATCCCTGATACTTCGAAATAGATTGTTCGTTTTGTACACGAAGTGCATCCAGTTTTTGTCGTAACCCTCTCTACTTTCTTGCACATGCTATGTGGGTGAAATGATGATACCATGCCAACTTTCAACCTTTTGAGAGTTTATTTGAAATGCTTTTCAATTCCAGGGTCTTATAGCTCAAAATAATCAGTAAATGCATGAAAAATAACAAATAAAGTCAGGAAGGGTTGAAAATTGATGATGTGTCTTTGAATGGTGCATTATGAACACAGAAAAACTATGGAGTTCAAATAAGTTCCAAAAAATGAAATCCCTTTGTAACAGATGAGTTTCCGTATGAAACCCTGATACTTCGAAAGAGATTGTCCGTTTTGTACACGAAGTGCATCCAGTTTTTGCAGTAACCCTCTCTACTCTCTTGGACATGCTATGTGGGTGAAATGATGATACCATGCCAACTTTCAACCTTTTCAGAGTTTATTTGAAATGCTTTTCAATTCCAGGGTCTTATAGCTCAAAATAATCAGCAAATGCATCAAAAATAACAAATGAAGTCAGGAAGGGGTGAAAATTGATGATGTGTCTTTGAATGGTGCATTTTGAACACAGAAAAACTATGGAGTTCAAATAAGTTCCAAAAAATGAAATCCCTTTGTAACAAATGAGTTTCCGTATGAAACCCTGATACTTCGAAAGAGATTGTCCGTTTTGTACACCAAGTGCATCTAGTTTTTGCTGTAACCCTCTCTATTTTCTTGCACATGCTATGTGGATGAAATGATGATACCATGCCAACTTTTAACCTTTTGAGAGTTCATTTGAAATGCTTTTCAATTTCAGGGTCTTATAGCTCAAAATAATCAGTAAATGCATGAAAAATAACAAATACGGTTTGAAAGGGTTGAAAATTAATAATGTGGCTTTGAATGGTGCATTTTGAACACAAAAAGTGTGGAGTTCCAACAAGTTAATAAAAATGAAATCTCTTTGTAACAGACGAGTTTCCGTATGAAACCCTGATACTTCGAAAGAGATTGTATGTTGTGTACACGACGTTCATCCAGTTTTTGCCGTAACCCTCTCTACTTTCTTGCACATGCTATGTGGGTGTAATAATTATACCATGCCTACTTTCAAGCTTTTCAGAGTTCATTTGAAATGCTTTTCAATTTCAGGGTCTTATAGCTCAAAATAATCAGTAAATGCATAAAAAATAACAAATGAAGTCAGAAAGGGTTGAAAATTGATGATGTGGCTTTGAGTGGTGCATTTTGAACACACAAAAAGTCTGGAGTTCAAGTAAGTTAAAAAATGAAATCCCTTTGTAAAAGACGAGTTTCCGTATGAATCCCTGATACTTCGAAATAGATTGTACGTTTTGTACACGAAGTGCATTCAGTTTTTGCCGTAACCCACTCTACTTTCTTGCACATGCTATGTGGATGAAATGATGATATCATGCCAACTTTCAACATTTTCAGAGTTCATTTGAAATTCTTTTCAATTTCAGGGTCTTATAGCTCAAAATAATTAGTAAATGCATGAAAAATAACAAATAAAGTCAGAAAGGGTTGAAGATTGATGATGTGGCTCTGAAATGGTGCATTTTGAGCATAGAAAAAGTCTGGAGTTCAAGTAAGTTAAAAAATGAAATCCCTTTTAAAAAGACGAGTTTCCGTATGAATCCCTTATACTTTGAAAGAGATTGTTTGTTTTGTACACAAAGTGCATCCAGTTTTTGTCGTAACCCTCTCTACATTCTTGCACATGCTATGTGGGTGAAGTGATGATACCAAGGCAACTTTCAACCTTTTCAGAGTTTATTTGAAATGCTTTTCAATTCCAGGGTCTTATAGCTCAAAATAATTAGTAAATGCATGAAAAATAACAAATGAAGTCAGGAAGGGTTGAAAATTGATGATGTGTCTTTGAATGGTGCATTTTGAACACAGAAAAACTATGGAGTTCAAATAAGTTCCAAAAAATGAAATCCCTTTGTAACAGATGAGTTTTCGTATGAAACCCTGATACTTCGAAAGAGATTGTCCGTTTTGTACACGAAGTGCTTCTAGTTTTTGCTGTAACCCTCTCTATTTTCTTGCACATGCTATTTGGATGAAATGATGATACCATGCCACTTTCAACCTTTTCAGAGTTCATTTGAAATGCTTTTCAATTTCATGGTCTTATAGCTCAAAATAATCAGCAAATGCATGAAAAATAACAAATGAAGTCAGAAAGGGGTGAAAATTGATGATGTGGCTCTGAATGGTGCATTTTGAACACAGAAAAAGTCTGGAGTTCAAGTAAGTTAAAAAATGAAATCCCTTTGTAAAAGACGAGTTTCTGTATGAATCCCTGATACTTCGAAATAGATTGTTCGTTTTGTACACGAAGTGCATCCAGGTTTTGTCGTAACCCTCTCTACTTTCTTGCACATGCTATGTGGGTGAAATGATGATACCATGCCAACTTTCAACCTTTTCAGAGTTTATTTGAAATGCTTTTCAATTCTAGGGTCTTATAGCTCAAAATAATTAGTAAATGCATGAAAAATAACAAATGAAGTCAGGAAGGGTTGAAAATTGATGATGTGTCTTTGAATGGTGCATTATGAACACAGAAAAACTATGGAGTTCAAATAAGTTCCAAAAAATGAAATCCCTTTGTAACAGATGAGTTTCCGTATGAAACCCTGATACTTCGAAAGAGATTGTCCGTTTTGTACACGAAGTGCATCCAGTTTTTGCAGTAACCCTCTCTACTTTCTTGGACATGCTATGTGGGTGAAATGATGATACCATGCCAACTTTCAACCTTTTCAGAGTTTATTTGAAATGCTTTTCAATTCCAGGGCCTTATAGCTCAAAATAATCAGCAAATGCATCAAAAATAACAAATGAAGTCAGGAAGGGGTGAAAATTGATGATGTGTCTTTGAATGGTGCATTTTGAACACAGAAAAACTATGGAGTTCAAATAAGTTCCAAAAAATGAAATCCCTTTGTAACAAATGAGTTTCCGTATGAAACCCTGATACTTCGAAAGAGATTGTCCGTTTTGTACACCAAGTGCATCTAGTTTTTGCTGTAACCCTCTCTATTTACTTGCACATGCTATGTGGATGAAATGATGATACCATGCCAACTTTTAACCTTTTGAGAGTTCATTTGAAATGCTTTTCAATTTCAGGGTCTTATAGCTCAAAATAATCAGTAAATGCATGAAAAATAACAAATACGGTTTGAAAGGGTTGAAAATTAATAATGTGGCTTTGAATGGTGCATTTTGAACACAAAAAGTGTGGAGTTCCAACAAGTTAATAAAAATGAAATCTCTTTGTAACAGACGAGTTTCCGTATGAAACCCTGATACTTCGAAAGAGATTGTATGTTCTGTACACGAAGTTCATCCAGTTTTTGCCGTAACCCTCTCTACTTTCTTGCACATGCTATGTGGGTGTAATAATTATACCATGCCTACTTTCAAGCTTTTCAGAGTTCATTTGAAATGATTTTCAATTTCAGGGTCTTATAGCTCAAAATAATCAGTAAATGCATAAAAAATAACAAATGAAGTCAGAAAGGGTTGAAAATTGATGATGTGGCTTTGAGTGGTGCATTTTGAACACAGAAAAAGTCTGGAGTTCAAGTAAGTTAAAAAATGAAATCCCTTTGTAAAAGACGAGTTTCCGTATGAATCCCTGATACTTCGAAATAGATTGTACGTTTTGTACACCAAGTACATCCAGTTTTTGCCGTAACCCACTCTACTTTCTTGCACATGCTATGTGGATGAAATGATGATATCATGCCAACTTTCAACATTTTTAGAGTTCATTTGAAATGCTTTTCAATTTCAGGGTCTTATAGCTCAAAATAATTAGTAAATGCATGAAAAATAACAAATAAAGTCAGAAAGGGTTGAAGATTGATGATGTGGCTCTGAAATGGTGCATTTTGAGCATAGAAAAAGTCTGGAGTTCAAGTAAGTTAAAATGAAATCCCTTTGTAAAAGACGAGTTTCCGTATGAATCCCAGATACTTTGAAAGAGATTGTTTGTTTTGTACACAAAGTGCATCCAGTTTTTGTCGTAACCCTCTCTACATTCTTGCACATGCTATGTGGGTGAAGTGATGATACCATGCCAACTTTCAACCTTTTCATAGTTTATTTGAAATGCTTTTCAATTCCAGGGTCTTATAGCTCAAAATAATTAGTAAATGCATGAAAAATAACAAATGAAGTCAGGAAGGGTTGAAAATTGATGATGTGTCTTTGAATGGTGCATTTTGAACACAGAAAAACTATGGAGTTCAAATAAGTTCCAAAAAATGAAATCCCTTTGTAACAGATGAGTTTCCGTATGAAACCCTGATACTTCGAAAGAGATTGTCCGTTTTGTACACGAAGTGCATCTAGTTTTTGCTGTAACCCTCTCTATTTTCTTGCACATGCTATTTGGATGAAATGATGATACCATGCCACTTTCAACCTTTTCAGAGTTCATTTGAAATGCTTTTCAATTTCTTATAGCTCAAAATAATCAGTAAATGCATGAAAAATAACAAATGAAGTCAGAAAGGGGTGAAAATTGATGATGTGGCTCTGAATGGTGCATTTTGAACACAGAAAAAGTCTGGAGTTCAAGTAAGTTAAAAAATGAAATCCCTTTGTAAAAGACGAGTTTCTGTATGAATCCCTGATACTTCGAAATAGATTGTTCGTTTTGTACACGAAGTGCATCCAGTTTTTGTCGTAACCCTCTCTACTTTCTTGCACATGCTATGTGGGTGAAATGATGATACCATGCCAACTTTCAACCTTTTGAGAGTTTATTTAAAATGCTTTTCAATTCCAGGGTCTTATAGCTCAAAATAATCAGTAAATGCATGAAAAATAACAAATAAAGTCAGGAATGGTTGAAAATTGATGATGTGTCTTTGAATGGTGCATTATGAAAACAGAAAAACTATGGAGTTCAAATAAGTTCCAAAAAATGAAATCCCTTTGTAACAGATGAGTTTCCGTATGAAACCCTGATACTTCGAAAGAGATTGTCCGTTTTGTACACGAAGTGCATCCATTTTTTGCAGTAACCCTCTCTACTTTCTTGGACATGCTATGTGGGTGAAATGATGATACCATGCCAACTTTCAACCTTTTCAGAGTTTATTTGAAATGCTTTTCAATTCCAGGGTCTTATAGCTCAAAATAATCAGCAAATGCATCAAAAATAACAAATGAAGTCAGGAAGGGGTGAAAATTGATGATGTGTCTTTGAATGGTGCATTTTGAACACAGAAAAACTATGGAGTTCAAATAAGTTCCAAAAAATGAAACCCTGATACTTCGAAAGAGATTGTATGTTCTGTTCAAGAAGTGCATCCAGTTTTTGCCGTAACCCTCTCCACTTTCTTGCACATACTATGTGGGTGTAATAATTATACCATGCCCACTTTCAAGCTTTTCAGAGTTCATTTGAAATGCTTTTCAATTTCAGGGTCTTATAGCTCAAAATAATCAGTAAATGCATAAAAAATAACAAATGAAGTCAGAAAGGGTTGAAAATTGATGATGTGGCTTTGAGTGGTGCATTTTGAACACAGAAAAAGTCTGGAGTTCAAGTAAGTTAAAAAATGAAATCCCTTTGTAAAAGACGAGTTTCCGTATGAATCCCTGATACTTCGAAATAGATTGTACGTTTTGTACACGAAGTGCATCCAGTTTTTGCCGTAACCCACTCTACTTTCTTGCACATGCTATGTGGATGAAATGATGATATCATGCCAACTTTCAACATTTTCAGAGTTCATTTGAAATGCTTTTCAATTTCAGGGTCTTATAGCTCAAAATAATCAGTAAATGCATGAAAAATAACAAATAAAGTCAGAAAGGGTTGAAGATTGATGATGTGGCTCTGAAATGGTGCATTTTGAGCATAGAAAAAGTCTGGAGTTCAAGTAAGTTAAAAAATGAAATCCCTTTGTAAAAGACGAGTTTCCGTATGAATCCCTGATACTTTGAAAGAGATTGTTTGTTTTGTACACAAAGTGCATCCAGTTTTTGTCGTAACCCTCTCTACATTCTTGCACATGCTATGTGGGTGAAATGATGATACCATGCCAACTTTCAACCTTTTCAGAGTTTATTTGAAATGCTTTTCAATTCCAGGGTCTTATAGCTCAAAATAATTAGTAAATGCATGAAAAATAACAAATGAAGTCAGGAAGGGTTGAAAATTGATGATGCGTCTTTGAATGGTGCATTTTGAACACAGAAAAACTATGGAGTTCAAATAAGTTCCAAAAAATGAAATCCCTTTGTAACAGATGAGTTTCCGTATGAAACCCTGATACTTCGAAAGAGATTGTCCGTTTTGTACATGAAGTGCATCTAGTTTTTGCTGTAACCCTCTCTATTTTCTTGCACATGCTATTTGGATGAAATGATGATACCATGCCACTTTCAACCTTTTCAGAGTTCATTTGAAATGCTTTTCAATTTCATGGTCTTATAGCTCAAAATAATCAGTAAATGCATGAAAAATAACAAATGAAGTCAGAAAGGGTTGAAAATTGATGATGTGGCTCTGAATGGTGCATTTTGAACACAGAAAAAGTCTGGAGTTCAAGTAAGTTAAAAAATGAAATCCCTTTGTAAAAGACGAGTTTCTGTATGAATCCCTGATACTTCGAAATAGATTGTTCGTTTTGTACACGAAGTGCATCCAGTTTTTGTCGTAACCCTCTCTACTTTCTTGCACATGCTATGTGGGTGAAATGATGATACCATGCCAACTTTCAACCTTTTCAGAGGTTATTTGAAATGCTTTTCAATTCCAGGGTCTTATAGCTCAAAATAATCAGTAAATGCATGAAAAATAACAAATGAAGTCAGGAAGGGTTGAAAATTGATGATGTGTCTTTGAATGGTGCATTATGAACACAGAAAAACTATGGAGTTCAAATAAGTTCCTAAAAATGAAATCCCTTTGTAACAGATGAGTTTCCGTATGAAACCCTGATACTTCGAAAGAGATTGTCCGTTTTGTACACGAAGTGCATCTAGTTTTTGCTGTAACCCTCTCTATTTTCTTGCACATGCTATGTGGATGAAATGATGATACCATGCCACTTTCAACCTTTTCAGAGTTCATTTGAAATGATTGTGAATTTCATGGTCTCATAGCTCAAAATAATCAGTAAATGCATGAAAAATAACAAATGAAGTCAGAAAGGGTTGAAAATTGATGATGTGGCTCTGAATGGTGCATTTTGAACACAGAAAAAGTCTGGAGTTCAATTAAGTTAAAAAATGAAATCCCTTTGTAAAAGACGAGTTTCTGTATTGATGAGGACATCAATACCATTGTTACATCCACAGCCCCTGCTGCTATACATACTGGACCAATTACTAGAGCTCGCGCACGCCAATTAAATTACCAGGTACTTTCGTTTCTTGGTAATGATTCTAATGTTCATGAGAATATGATACTGCCTAAATTGGATATATTTGTTTTGCTTACAAATGAAGGGCCTAGCTTGGAGAAGGATGAACATTGGAGCAAGAACACGCATGGAGTTGATGGCATGCGCAAGGGGATCAAGAACGGAGTTACAAGTGATGATTTCAGGACTTTGAAGCCACCATAAGGAGTGAATGAAGCCTTGGACGAAATATACAAGATGCCACTTCATAATATTCGTCCATAGGCTATTCTAGGTGCTGCGTCACCTTATTTTTGGGCCAGGCCCATGTAATTTCGAAATACTTAAGTATAGGCTATTTTTAGAGTCCGTATGTGTGGGGAAACAAGAGTTAGGGTTGGTCTCGGACCCCACCATCAGGGGCCACGAAATTCCCTCCTCTCCCTCCATATATACAGCCCTTAGGGCGTCATTTAGACTTTGGGTTTTGTTTAGATCAAAAGTTCGCCATAGCAGCAACTTCGCGTACTTCGTTTGTGTTCAACGACCAGACCAAGGCGTCACAGAACCCCACCTTCATTAATAAAGCTTTCCTCTTTTATTCGCAATATCCAGATTGCAATCTTAGTTTCTTGCTTGTTCTTTGTTTGCCTGCAGGAAACAGACCCTCGTGGTCAGGTTGATCGTGCTCCGGCGTGGTCAATAACCTCTCGGAGTTGGTTTAGCGATTGCTAAGGCGCGACGTCATCGCACGTTCGTAGTCGGATCGTCAAAGTCGACTTCATCCTAAACGATAGCCACCATCTCATCGAAAGACGGGACACCTTTGCCTCTATCAAGTGGTATCAGATTTTCAGGTTGCTCGGTGAGATTTTACAGTTTTTCATAGTTTAGACCGAGTCTGTTTTTCATACCTACAATCCACGAAAAAGCCAAAAAAAATTAGGGTTAGTTCATCCTATCCGAACCAATCTGAGCCTTTGCATAATCTTTTCTGTATTTGCTTTGTTGAATTTGCGGTTGCATCGTCGTGTCAAGTTGCTGGTCTTAGCGTCTAGTCCTTTAGAGTTTCGAGTTCTGTTCACAGGTTGTCATGTCGCCGCTGCCATATATCACCACCGCATCATCATCATCACCGCTGTCATATACCACCATCGTCATCACCGCTGCCATATACCACCATCGTCATCGCCGCTACCATATACCACATATCCACCGCCATCACGCTAATCCGAGTCCACCTCCATCACAGATTCACCACCAGTCTGTGTTCCATCGCCCTGCAAATATCCGCCACCAGTCCGAGTTTCCACCAGATTCATCTCCGCCACGAGTCCTAGTCCGAGTCCAGTAATTGTTGCTTTGTTCTTGATTTCCAGATCACGCGATACTCCGAGTCGTGACAAAGAAGGACTCCCCAACTTTCGTGCTACCCGCAGAAGAAAAATAGTTCCAAACTCAAAAAAAAAAAAACTAAGTCTGGAAAATTCTGGCTAGGCAGTTTTTAGGACATTTGTAGACTTTTTCGAAAAAAATTTGTTGCGGAGCAAAAAAAAAAGAAGAAAATTTATTCAGAGTGTGCTCCTCCCTTGTTTACGTGCAGCGCCGTGATTTTGTTAGTGTTCCAGGCTCGCGTCTCTAGTACGATCTAGCCTAGGACCAACACAGTACCGTCGTTGAGCGTTTATTCAACTTTGCATCTCTGAATTGATTATTGCTGACCCTTTTTGCTACCATACTATAAGCCTTCCCAGCTCCACATACATCTACGTCGTGCGTTTGACTCTCCCTGGTAATCGCTCTATCCAAGCTTTTGAGAGTTTTGACTACAACGGTTGCTGATCACCGCCTGCTGCTGGGTAAGAACTGGTAAGAATTTGAGTTTTGCTTGACGGATTTGTGACTCCCACCACCACCTCTTATTAGTAGTCTATAGGATCATATTCTTGTGTGTTTCTATTGCTGCTAACCATGGCAGGATCACAAGCCGACGAGACTGACTGGGAGAACATGACAAACAAAGCGTTACATGATAAGTTTCAACAAATGATGAGTGGACAGGTGGAAGATGTGCTCAATAGATTTGAAGAGGCCATGGAGAAGATAGATGGCATTGAGAAGGCGTTCGAAACAAAGCTCGATAACAAGTTCAATGAGTTGCTCGCGCGTCTACCACCACCACCACCGGCTGCACCTAACGCACCTCTACAACAACAACAACGACTACCTCCACATCGCGAAACAACCCTCCGCCGAGCGACCCGTATTCCTCTTGCGCTTGGCCAACCTGTTGGTGCTGCTGTTGATACTTCTGTGGCTCCTGCTGCTGATGCGGAGGAGGATGATTATGTGGGAGATTACGAGGATGAGGTTGATCAACATCAGAACTACGTGCAAATCAGAACTACGTGCAACCACCAGCACCACAACCACCAGGTCGTCCACATGCAAATAATGGTAATGTTAGGGCTCCCCCTCAGGTACGAGATCATGACCATCTCCCTAAACTGAAATTGAATATTCCACCATTTGAGGGTAGATATGTTCCTGATATATATCTTACTTGGGAGTTAGAAACTGAACAACGATTTACATGTTTACAATATCCTGAGGAGAGACGTGTTCCTGCTGCTGTTTGTGCTTTCACTAGCTTTGCATGTGTTTGGTGGTCTGAATATTGTAGATTATATCCTGTTCCAGCTACTTGGGCTGCTTTGAAAACTGCTATGCGTACTCGTTGGGCTCCACCATATTATCAACGTGAATTACTTCAAAAATTGCAGCGCTTAAGACAAGGAAAAAATTCTGTAGAAGAATATTATCAGGAATTACAAACTGGCTTGATTAGATGTGGTATTGTTGAGGCGAATGAAGCTATGCTTGCACGTTTTCTGGGTGGATTAAATAGAGAGATTCACACCATTCTAGACTATAAGGATTATAATAATATCACTCGTTTATTCCATCTTGCTTGTAAAGCTGAACGTGAAGTGCAGGATCGACAGGCATTGGCGCGGACTAACTTTTCTGCAGGTCGACCTTCATCATGGACACCACGTGCATCATCTACTTCCACATGTTCTGATACACCGGCACCTCCGTCAGCTGCCACCTCCAACCGTGATACAAGAAAGCAGGCACAACCACCACTATCTGCCAAGAGCACACCTGCCGGGCCTGCACAGAGCTCTGCTTCTTCCATGGCGTCTACAGGGCACACAAGTGATATTATTTGTCGTCGTTGTAAGGGAAGAGGACATTTTGCGCGCGAATGCACATCTCAGCGTGTGATGATTGCTACTGAGGATGGTGGGTATGAGTCCGCTAGTGACTATGATGAGGAGACTTTGGCTCTTCTTACACATGAAGAACACGGTGGAGATGATTCTGATCATGAGACGCAATACATGGCTGCTGAAGATGCTGACAGGTATGAATGTTTAGTTTCTCAACGTGTTTTGAGTGTGCAGGTCACGCAAGCTGAGCAAAATCAGAGGCATAATTTGTTCCATACAAAGGGAGTTGTGAAGGAACGTTCTGTTCGCGTCATCATAGATGGAGGGAGCTGCAACAACTTGGCTAGCATGGAGATGGTGGAGAAGCTATCTCTCACCACAAGACCACATCCACATCCTTATTACATCCAATGGTTCAACAACAGCGGTAAGGTTAAGGTAACACGTACTGTTCGTGTGCATTTTAGTATCTCTACATATGCTGATTATGTTGATTGTGATGTGGTACCTATGCAAGCATGTTCCTTATTACTTGGTAGACCATGGCAATTTGATAAAAATTCTGTACACCATGGTAGAAACAATCAGTATACTCTCGTTCATAAGGACAAAAATATTACTTTGCTTCCTATGACTCCTGATTCCATTTTGAAAGATGATATTAATCGAGCTAATAAAGCAAAACAGGAGCAAAGTAAGAGTGAAAATCAGATTGTGGCAAAAGAATTTCAGCAACAAATGAAGCCTAATAATAAACCATCTAGTGTTGCTTCTGAAATTAAATTGAAAAGTGCATGTTTATTTGCCACCAAATCTGATATTGATGATCTAGATGTTAGCAAATCTGTTTGCTATGCTTTTGTGTGCAAAGAGGTATTATTTTCATTCGAGGACGTGCCTTCCTCTTTGCCTCCTGCTGTTACTAACATTTTGCAGGAGTTCGCTGACGTCTTTCCACAAGACGTGCCACCGGGATTACCACCTATTCGAGGGATTGAGCATCAGATTGAGTTAATTCCCGGTGCATCATTACCCAACCGCGCACCATACCGTACCAATCCAGAGGAGACGAAGGAGATTATGCGTCAAGTACAAGAGCTACTCGACAAAAGTTATATACGCGAATCTCTTAGTCCTTGTGCTGTTCCTATTATTCTAGTGCCAAAAAAGAATGGTACCTCGCGTATGTGTGTTGATTGTAGAGGCATTAATAATATTACTATTCGTTATCGTCATCCTATTCCGAGGCTAGATGATATGCTTGATGAATTGAGTTGCTCTACAATATTCTCCAAAGTTGATTTGCGTAGTGGATACCATCAAATTCGTATGAAATTGGGAGATGAATGGAAAACAGCTTTTAAAACTAAGTTTGGTTTATATGAGTGGTTAGTCATGCCTTTTGGGTTAACTAATGCACCTAGTACTTTCATGAGACTAATGAACGAAGTTTTACGTGCTTTCATTGGACGATTTGTGGTAGTCTATTTTGATGATATACTGATTTATAGCAAATCTTTGGAAGAACATTTGGAACATTTACGTGCTGTTTTTAATGCTCTACGTGATGCACGTTTGTTTGGTAACCTTGGGAAGTGCACCTTTTGCACCGACCGAGTATCTTTTCTTGGCTATGTTGTTACTCCACAGGGAATTGAAGTTGATAAAGCCAAGATTGAAGCTATTGAGAGTTGGCCGCAGCCCAAAACGGTCACACAAGTGAGGAGTTTTCATGGCCTTGCTGGTTTCTATAGGCGTTTTGTGAGAGATTTCAGCACCATTGCTGCACCTCTCAACGAGCTTACAAAGAAGGATGTGCCTTTTGTTTGGGGTACCGCACAGGAAGAAGCCTTCACGGTATTGAAAGATAAGTTGACACATGCTCCTTTACTTCAACTTCCTGATTTTAATAAGACTTTTGAGCTTGAATGTGATGCTAGTGGAATTGGATTAGGAGGTGTGTTATTACAAGATGGCAAACCTGTTGCATACTTTTCTGAAAAATTGAGTGGGCCTAGTCTGAACTATTCTACTTATGATAAAAAATTATATGCTCTTGTTCGGACTTTAGAAACATGGCAACATTATTTATGGCCCCAAGAATTTGTTATACATTATGATCATGAATCTTTGAAACACATTAAAAGTCAAGCAAAACTGAACCGTAGACATGCTAAATGGGTTGAATTCATTGAGACTTTCCCTTATGTCATTAAACACAAGAAGGGTAAAGAAAATGTTATTGCTGATGCATTGTCTCGTCGTTATACTATGCTTTCACAACTTGATTTTAAAATATTTGGTTTGGAGACCATCAAAGATCAATATGTGCATGATGCTGAATTTAAAGATGTGTTGCAGAATTGTAAAGAAGGAAGAACATGGAACAAGTTCGTCGTTAACGATGGATTTGTGTTTCGTGCTAACAAGCTATGCATTCCAGCTAGCTCCGTTCGTCTTTTGTTGTTGCAGGAGGCGCATGGAGGAGGACTCATGGGACACTTTGGCGTGAAGAAGACGGAGGATATACTTGCTACACATTTCTTTTGGCCAAAGATGAGACGGGATGTTGAGCGTTTTGTTGCTCGCTGCACTACATGTCAAAAAGCTAAGTCACGACTCAATCCTCATGGTTTATATATGCCTTTGCCTGTACCTAGTGTTCCTTGGGAGGATATATCTATGGACTTTGTTTTAGGTTTACCTCGAACAAAGAAGGGGAGGGATAGCATATTTGTTGTCGTGGATAGATTCTCGAAAATGGCACACTTTATACCATGTCATAAAAGCGATGATGCTGTTAATGTTGCTGATTTGTTCTTTCGTGAAATTATTCGCTTGCATGGTGTGCCAAATACTATTGTTTCAGATCGTGATACTAAATTTCTTAGCCACTTTTGGAGATGTTTATGGGCTAAGTTGGGGACTAAACTGCTTTTTAGTACTACTTGTCACCCCCAAACTGATGGACAAACTGAAGTAGTCAATAGAACATTGTCTACTATGCTTAGGGCTGTTTTGAAGAATAATAAGAAAATGTGGGAAGAATGCTTGCCTCATATTGAATTTGCTTATAATCGTTCATTGCATTCTACTACTAAGATGTGCCCTTTTGAAATTGTGTATGGTTTCCTACCTCGTGCACCTATTGATTTGTTGCCTCTTCCATCTTCGGAGAAGGTTAATTTTGATGCTAAAAAACGTGCTGAATTGATTTTAAAAATGCATGAGTTAACTAAGGAAAACATTGAGCGTATGAATGCTAAATATAAACTTGCTGGAGATAAGGGTAGAAAACATGTTGTCTTTGCACCTGGTGATCTTGTTTGGTTACATTTGCGTAAGGATAGGTTTCCTAATTTGCGCAAATCAAAGCTAATGCCACGTGCTGATGGTCCATTTAAGGTGTTAGAGAAAATAAATGATAATGCATATAAACTTGAGCTGCCTGCAGATTTTGGGGTTAGTCCCACTTTTAACATTGCAGATTTGAAGCCTTATTTGGGTGAGGAAGATGAGCTTCCGTCGAGGACGACTTCATTTCAAGAAGGGGAGGATGATGAGGACATCAATACCATTGTTACATCCACAGCCCCTGCTGCTATACATACTGGACCAATTACTAGAGCTCGCGCACGCCAATTAAATTACCAGGTACTTTCGTTTCTTGGTAATGATTCTAATGTTCATGAGAATATGATACTGCCTAAATTGGATACATTTGTTTTGCTTACAAATGAAGGGCCTAGCTTGGAGAAGGATGAACATTGGAGCAAGAACACGCATGGAGTTGATGGCATGCGCAAGGGGATCAAGAACGGAGTTTCAAGTGATGATTTCAGGACTTTGAAGCCACCATAATGAGTGCATGAAGCCTTGGACGAAATATACAAGATGCCACTTCATAATTTTCGTCCAGAGTCTATTCTAGGTGCTGCGTCACCTTATTTTTGGGCCAGGCCCATGTAATTTCGGAATACTTAAGTATAGGCTATTTTTAGAGTCCGTATGTGTGGGGAAACAAGAGTTAGGGTTGGTTTCGGACCCCACCATCAGGGGCCACGAAATTCCCTCCTCTCCCTCCATATATACAGCCCTTAGGGCGTCGTTTAGACTTTGGGTTTTGTTTAGATCAAAAGTTCGCCATAGCAGCAACTTCGCGTACTTCGTTTGTGTTCAACGACCAGACCAAGGCGTCACAGAACCCCACCTTCATTAATAAAGCTTTCCTCTTTTATTCGCAATATCCAGATTGCAATCTTAGTTTCTTGCTTGTTCTTCGTTTGCCTGCAGGAAACAGACCCTCGTGGTCAGGTTGATCGTGCTCCGGCGTGGTCAATAACCTCTCGGAGTTGGTTTAGCGATTGCTAAGGCGCGACGTCATCGCACGTTCGCAGTCGGATCGTCAAAGTCGACTTCATCCTAAACGATAGCCACCATCTCATCGAAAGACGGGACACCTTTGCCTCTATCATGTATGAATCCCTGATACTTCGAAATAGATTGTTCGTTTTGTACATGAAGTGCATCCAGTTTTTGCCATAACCCACTCTACTTTCTTGCACATGCTATGTTGATAAAATGATGATACCATGCCAACTTTCAACCTTTTCAGAGTTCATTTGAAATGATTTCCAATTTCAGGGTCTTATAGCTCAAAATAATCAGTACATGCATGAAAATAACAAATGAAGTCAGAAAGGGTTGAAAATTGATGATGTGGCTCTGAATGGTGCATTTTGAACACAGAAAAAGTCTGGAGTTGAAGTAAGTTAAAAAATGAAACCCCTTTGTAAAAGACGAGTTTCCATATGAATCCCTGATACTTTGAAAGAGATTGTTCGTTTTGTACACAAAGTGCATCCAGTTTTTGCCGTAACCCACTCTACTTTCTTGCACATGCTATGTGGATGAAATGATGATACCACGCCAACTTTCAACCTTTTCCGAGTTCATTTGAAATGCTTTTCAATTTCATGTTCTTATTGCTCAAAATAATCAGTACATGCATGAAAATAACAAATAAAGTCAGAAAGGGTTGAAAATTCATGATGTGGCTTTGAATGGTGCAATTTGAACACAGAACAAGTCTGGAGTTCAAATAAGTTTAAAAAATGAAATCCCTTTGTAACATACGAGTTTCCGTATGAAACCCTCATACTTCGAAAGAGATTGTCCGCTTTGTACACGAAGTGCATCCAGTTTTTGCCGTAACCCTCTCTACTTTCTTGCACATGCTATGTGGGTGAAATGATGATACCATGCCAACTTTCAACCTTTTCAGAGTTTATTTGAAATGCTTTTCAATTCCAGGGTCTAATAGCTCAAAATAATCAGTAAATGCATGAAAAATAACAAATGAAGTCAGGAAGGGTTGAAAATTGATGATGTGTCTTTCAATGGTGCAATTTGAACACAGAAAAAGTCTGGAGTTCAAATAAGTTTAAAAAATGAAATCCCTTTGTAACAGACGAGTTTCCGTATGAAACCCTGATACTTCGAAAGAGATTGTCCGTTTTGTACACGAAGTGCATCCAGTTTTTGCCGTAACCCTCTCTATTTTCTTGCACATGCTATGTGGATGAAATGATGATACCATGCCAACTTTTAACCTTTTGAGAGTTAATTTGAAATGCTTTTCAATTTCAGGGTCTTATAGCTCAAAATAATCAGTAAATGCATTAAAAATAACAAATGTGGTTAGAAAGGGTTGAAAATTAATGATGTGGCTTTGAATGATGCATTTTGAACACAAAAAAGTGTGGAGTTCCAACAAGTTAAAAAAATGAAATCTCTTTGTAACAGACGAGTTTCCGTATGAAACCTTGATAATTCGAAAGAGATTGTCCGTTTTGAACACGAAGTGCATCCTTTTTTGCCGTAACCCTCTCTACTTTCTTGCACATGCTATGTGGGTGAAATGATGATACCATGCCACTTTCAACCATTTCAGAGTTCATTTGAAATGCTTTTCCATTTCACGGTCTTATAGCTCAAAATAATCAGTAAATGCGTGAAAAATAACAAATGAAGTCAGAAAGGGTTGAAAATTGATGATGTGGCTCTGAATGGTGCATTTTAAACACAGAAAGAGTCTGGAGTTCAAGTAAGTTAAAAAAATGAAATCCCTTTGTAAAAGACGAGTTTCCGTACGAAACCCTGATACTTCGAAAGAGATTGTTCGCTTTGTACACGAAGTGCATCCAGTTTTTGCCGTAACCCTTTCTACTTTCCTACACATGCTATGTGGGTGAAATGATGATACCATGCCAACTTTCAACCTTTTCAGAGTTCATTTGAAATGCTTTTCAATTTCAGGGTCTTATAGCACAAAATAATGAGTAAATGCATGAAAAATAACAAATGAAGTCAGAAAGGGTTGAAAATTGATGATGTGGCTTTGAATGGTGCATTTTGAACAAAGAAAAACTATGGAGTTCGAATAAGTTGAAAAAATGAAATCCGATTGTAACAAACGAGTTTCCGTATGAAACCCTGATAGTTCGAAAGAGATTGTCCGTTTTGTACACGAAGTGCATCCAGTTTTTGCCGTAACCCTCTCTACTTTCTTGCACATGCTATGTGTGTGAAATGATGATGCCATGCCAACTTTCAACCTTTTCAGAGTTTATTTGAAATGCTTTTCAATATCAGGGTCTTATAGCTCAAAATAATCAGTAAATGCATGAAAAATAACAAATGAAGTCAGAAAGGGTGGAAATTGATGATGTGGCTTTGAATAGTGCATATTGAACACAGAAAAACTATGGAGTTCAAATAAGTTAAAAATGAAATCCCTTTGTAAAAGACGAGTTTCCGTATGAATCCCTCATACTTCAAAAAAGATTGTCCGTTTTGTACATGAAGTGCATCCAGTTTTTGCCGTAACCCTCTCTACTTTCTGGCACTTGCTATGTGGGTGAAATGATGATACCATGCCACTTTCAACCTTTTCAGAGTTCATTTGAAATGCTTTTCAATTTCAGGGTCTTAAAGCTCAAAATAATCTGTAAATGCGTCAAAAATAACAAATGAAGTCAGAAAGGGTTGAAAATTGATGATGTGGCTATGAATGGTGCATTTTAAACACAGAAAAAGTCTGGAGTTCAAGTAAGTTAAAAAAATGAAATCCCTTTGTAAAAGACGAGTTTCCGTATGAAACCCTGATACTTCGAAAGAGATTGTTCGCTTTGTACACGAAGTGCATCCAATTTTTGCCGTAACCCACTCTACTTTCTTGCACATGCTATGTGGATGAAATGATGATATCATGCCAACTTTCAACATTTTCAGAGTTCATTTGAAATGCTTTTCAATTTCAGGGTCTTATAGCTCAAAATAATCAGTAAATGCATGAAAAATAACAAATGAAGTCAGAAAGGGTTGAAGATTGATGATGTGGCTCTGAAATGGTGCATTTTGAGCATAGAAAAAGTCTGGAGTTCAAGTAAGTTAAAAAATGAAATCCCTTTGTAAAAGACGAGTTTCCGTATGAATCCCTGATACTTTGAAAGAGATTGTTTGTTTTGTACACAAAGTGCATCCAGTTTTTGTCGTAACCCTCTCTACATTCTTGCACATGCTATGTGGGTGAAATGATGATACCATGCCAACTTTCAACCTTTTCAGAGTTTATTTGAAATGCTTTTCAATTCCAGGGTCTTATAGCTCAAAATAATCAGTAAATGCATGAAAAATAACAAATGAAGTCAGGAAGGGTTGAAAATTGATGATGTGTCTTTGAATGGTGCATTTTGAACACAGAAAAACTATGGAGTTCAAATAAGTTCCAAAAAATGAAATCCCTTTGTAACAGATGAGTTTCCGTATGAAACCCTGATACTTCGAAAGAGATTGTCCGTTTTGTGCACGAAGTGCATCTAGTTTTTGCTGTAACCCTCTCTATTTTCTTGCACATGCTATGTGGATGAAATGATGATACCATGCCACTTTCAACCTTTTCAGAGTTCATTTGAAATGCTTGTCAATTTCATGGTCTCATAGCTCAAAATAATCAGTAAATGCATGAAAAATAACAAATGAAGTCAGAAAGGGTTGAAAATTGATGATGTGGCTCTGAATGGTGCATTTTGAACACAGAAAAAGTCTGGAGTTCAAGTAAGTTAAAAAATGAAATCCCTTTGTAAAAGACGAGTTTCTGTATGTATCCCTGATACTTCGAAATAGATTGTTCGTTTTGTACACGAAGTGCATCCAGTTTTTGCCGTAACCCACTCTACTTTCTTGCACAGGCTATGTTGATAAAATGATGATACCATGCCAACTTTCAACCTTTTCAGAGTTCATTTGAAATGCTTTCCAATTTCAGGGTCTTATAGCTCAAAATAATCAGTAAATGCATGAAAAATAACAAATGAAGTCAAAAAGGGTTGAAAATTGATGATGTGGCTTTGAATGGTGCATATTGAACACAGAAAAACTATGGAGTTCAAATAAGTTAAAAATGAAATCCCTTTGTAACAGACGATTTTTCGTATGAAATCCTCATACTTCAAAAATGATTGTCCGTTTTGTACACGAAGTGCATCCAGTTTTTGCCGTAACCCTCTCTACTTTCTGGCACATGCTATGTGGGTGAAATGATGATACCATGCCACTTTCAACCTTTTCAGAGTTCATTTGAAATGCTTTTCAATTTCAGGGTCTTAAAGCTCAAAATAATCTGTAAATGCGTCAAAAATAACAAATGAAGTCAGAAAGGGTTGAAGATTGATGATGTGGCTCTGAAATGGTGCATTTTGAACACAGAAAAAGTCTGGAGTTCAAATAAGTTTAAAAAATGAAATTCCTTTGTAAAAGACGAGTTTCCGTATGAAACCCTGATACTTCAAAAGAGATTGTTCGCTTTGTACGCGAAATGCATCCGGTTTTTGCCGTAACCCTCTCTACTTTCCTGCACATGCTATGTGGGTGAAATGAAAAATAACAAATGAAGTCAGAAAGGGTTGAAAATTGATGATGTGCTTTGAATGGTGCATTTTGAACAAAGAAAAACTATGGAGTTCAAATAAGTTAAAAAATGAAATCCCTTTGTAACATACGAGTTTCCGTATGAAACCCTGATACTTCGAAAGAGATTGTCCGTTTTGTACACGAAGTGCGTCCAGTTTTTGCCGTAACCCTCTCTACTTTCTTGCACATGCTATGTGGGTGAAATGATGATACCATGCCACTTTCAACCTTTTCAGAGTTAATTTGAAATGCTTTTCAATTTCAGGGTCTTATAGCTCAAAATAATCATTAAATGCATGAAAAATAACAAATGAAGTCAGAAAGGGTTGAAAATTGATGATGTGGCTCTGAAATGGTGCATTTTGAACGCAGAAAAAGTCTGGAGTTCAAGTAAGTTAAAAAATGAAATCCCTTTGTAAAAGACGAGTTTCCGTATGAATCCCCGATACTTTGAAAGATATTGTTCGTTTTGTACACAAAGTGCATCCAGTTTTTGCCGTAACCCTCTCTACTTTCTTGCACATGCTATGTGGGTGAAATTTTGATACCATGCCAAGTTTCAACCTTTTCAGAGTTTATTCGAAATGCTTTTAAATTCCCGGGTCTTATAGCTCAAAATAATCAGTAAATGCATGAAAAATAACAAATGAAGTCAGGAAGGGTTGAAAATTGATGATGTGTCTTTGAATAGTGCATTTTGAACGAAGAAAAACTATGGAGTTCAAATAAGTTCCAAAAATGAAATCCCTTTGTAACAGATGAGTTTTCGTATGAAACCCTGATGCTTCGAAAGAAATTGTCCGTTTTGTACACGAAGTGCATCTAGTTTTTGCTGTAACCCTCTCTATTTTCTTGCACATGCTATGTGGATGAAATGATGATTCCATGCCAACTTTTAAGCTTTTGAGAGTTCATTTGAAATGCTTTTCAATTTCAGGGTCTTATAGCTCAAAATAATAAGTAAATGCATGAAAAATAACAAATGCGGTTTGAAAGGGTTGAAAATTAATGATGTGGCTTTGAATGGTGCATTTTGAATACAAAAAAGTGTGGAGTTCCAACAAGTTAAAAAAATGAAATCCCTTTGTAACAGACGAGTTTCCGTATGAAACCCTGATACTTCGAAATGGATTGTCCGTTTTGTACACGAAATGCATCCAGTTTTTGCCGTATCCCTCTCTACTTTCTTGCACATGCTACGTGGGTGTAATGATGATACCATGCCTACTTTCAACCTTTTCAGAGTTCATTTGAAATGCTTTTCAATTTCAGGGTCTTATAGCTCAAAATAATCGGTAAATGCATAAAAAATAACAAATGAAGTGAGAAACGGTTGAAAATTGATGATGTGGCTTTGAGTGGTGCATTTTGAACACAAAAAAGTGTGGAGTTCCAACAAGTTAAAAAAATGAAATCTCTTTGTAACAGACGAGTTTCCGTATGAAACCCTGATACTTCGAAAGAGATTGTCCGTTTTGTACACGAAGTGCATCTAGTTTTCGCTGTAACCCTCTCTATTTTCTTGCACATGCTATGTGGATGTAATGATGATACCATGCCAACTTTTTACCTTTTGAGAGTTCATTTGAAATGCTCTTCAATTGCAGGGTCTTGTAGCTCAAAATAATCAGTAAATGCATTAAAAATAACAAATGTGGTTAGAAAGGGTTGAAAATTAATGATGTGGCTTTGAATGGTGCATTTTGAACACAAAAAAGTGTGGAGTTCCAACAAGTTAAAAAAACGAAATCTCTTTCTAACAGACGAGTTTTCGTATGAAACCCTGATACTTCGAAATAGATTGTCCGTTTTGCACACGAAGTGCATCCAGTTTTTGCCGTAACCCTCTCTACTTTCTTGAACATGCTATGTGGGTGAAATGATGATACCATGCCACTTTCAACCTTTTCAGAGTTCATTTGAAATGCTTTTCAATTTCAGGGTCTTATAGCTCAAAATAATCAGTAAATGCATGAAAAATAACAAATGAAGTCAGAAAGGGTTGAAAATTGATGATGTGGCTTTGAATGGTGCATATTGAACACAGGAAAACTATGGAGTTCAAATAAGTTAAAAATGAAATCCCGTTGTAACAGACAAGTTTTCGTATGAAACCCTCATACTTCAAAAGAGATTGTCCGTTTTGTACACTAAGTGCATCCAGTTTTTGCCGTAACCCTCTCTACTTTCTGGCACATGCTATGTGGGTGAAATGATGATATGATGAGGACATGACTACCTTGGATACGACCAAAAATATTGCATACATGCATATTTTTCAGGTGATTTCTAGTGTCAACTATTCAATAATCTATTTATATTATCCAGAACAAAAATACTTCACACACTTTTGTGTTTTGTCTAATTGCAGGTGTGTGGGACATTTGTACAAGATAGATATGAAGATAAGGGAAAAAGAGAAGTTTAGGTGTTGTTCAAAAAGTCCCTTCACGTCACTTTTGGGCCAAGAGAAGATATCTCACGTTCTGGATTCAGATTCGGACTGAACAGACATACCTGACTCAAAACGGCAAGAACTTTTTCATACGGACTCCGAATTGGGTGATTCGTTTTTTGTTGGAAAGTAGATTTTGTCCTCTTTCCACTCCAATTGGATTCACCTTTAAATTCGTCCGGAGCATTGAGATATGGACGAAACAATCAGACACTGTAGCAGAATCCGAGTCAAACAACAAGTCCAAAGGTGTTGCATCACCTCCACTTGGGCCCATGAGCCTTGTACAACGTAGGGTTGGTTTTAGGCTGCCTTGGGACGTCCTCCCACCTCCTTGGCCGCCACCCCTTACTCCTATATAAGTAGATCTATCTAGTAGCTTTTTCCTTGGGATTTGTTTAGTTAAATGTTAGCCATTGCAACTTCGTGTACTTCGTTTGTGTCCAACGACCAGACCAAGACAACTTTCGGATCCCCACCTTTATCAATACTTCATCTATATTCGCAATATTCAGATTGCATTATCATATTCTTGCTTGTTCTTCGATTGCGTGCAGTAATAGACCTTAGTGGTCAGGCTGATCGTGCTTCCGGCATCGTCAGTAACCTCAGGAGATTGGTTTAGCGATTGCTAAGGCGCAACGTCATGCACATTTGTAGTCGGATTGTCAAAGTCGACTCCACTAAATCGATAGTTATCATCTCATTGAAAGATCGGGACACCCTCGCCTCTATCAAGTGGTATAAGTTTTCAGGTTGCTCGGTGAGAATTTGCAGCTTTCCCTAGATTAGATTTATTTTGTTACCTATAGTCCAAGAAAAAGCCACAAAAAAGTTAGATCTATTCATCCTTTGTCCAAGCCAATCTGAGCCTGTGCAATTTTCTTTTTATTGTTTGCATTATTGAATTATCGGTTGCATCGTCGTGTCGAGTTGCTGGTCTTAGTGTTTAGTTCGTTTAGAGTTTCGAGTTCTGTTCACATTAGTCACGTCGTCGCTGCATCGTTATCCCTTCCGCTATCCACCACACCATCCATCAATTTCCACCACATGCTTCCCATATTTCATTGTCACAATCATAGTTGAGGTCGTTCACATCTTCGTTTGATCCAATCTGTATCTTATCTAGTTCGTCTTGGAAAGAGGGACAAAAAAAGAGAGAAAAAAAAGAGAGAAAAAAAAGAAAAAAAACAAAGAAAAAAAAGAGAGAAAGAAAATAAAAAAGTGCGAGGAAAAAAAAGAGAGAAGAAAAAAAACAAAATTCGGATCTATCTAGACTCAGTCTCATAGTTGAATTCAGATTGGGATCTGTTTTGCGCACTGTTCAGTAAAACAGACATAACTTCCTCATACGAAGTCCGTTTTGGCTCCGCGAGTACTTAAATGAAAGCTAACGACGAGCCGCATCTAAGTAGTTGCAGAGGCTTGTTCAATATTTGACACCTCAAAATCGTCTTCTAAATAGGTCTTTTTGCCCTCCGAAGTTCGCAGACACAGCTTATTCCAGTTTTTCAGGCCAGTTTTCGAATTCTTTGACTCCTCATATCAATTCGGAATTGAGTGATTCTTTTTGCATTGGAAAGCTTGAGCTAGTAGCATTCTTTGAAAAAAGTTATCAGAAAATTTGCTCAAACTTTTCAAGAGGAAAGTTGGAGAGAGAGTTGTTGTATATCCTGCTTGGCAGTTGTTTCACATCATTATCTTTACTGCTATTGTGATCTTCACTTATATCTTGCTGTCCAGAGTTACTTCATATCCTTTATTGATGCTAGTTGTGCTACGCCGTGACCTTATTAGTGTTCTAGGCTCGCGTCTCTAGTCCGGTCTAGCCTAGGACCAGCACAGTACCGTCGTTGAGCGTTTATTCAACATTGCATCCTTGAATTGATTATTGCTAACCTTTTGCTACCATATATAGCCAACCAAGCTCCATATATTTCTACACCGTGTATACGTATGTTCCCTTGGCAATCGCTTTACACAATCTTCAGAGTTATTTGACACCACTGGTTGCCTGTCACCACCTGCCGCATGGTAAGAACTTGTAAGATATTGATATTTTCTTTACTGCGAGCACTTTACAACCACATCCTAGTAGTTCATAGGAACATTATTCTCGAATTTTGTTTCTTGTTTCTACTAATCATGACAGGTTTCGGAGACAGAAGTTCTTGGACGACGGACACATCATCACCATCACGAGAGTTGGGACAACACACACAAGCACATGGTCAGGTTATCTCTTTACCGTCATTTGAGGGTAGATTTAATCCTGCTATTTATCTAGCTTGGGAGCTTGAAGTAGAACATGTTTTTAGTCACCATGACTTTTCTGAACTTGAGCGAGTACGAGCTGTCACTAGAGCATTTACTTGTTTTGCTTCTGTTTGGTGGAGTATGCATTGTAAGAAAAACATTGATAACCAACCCACAACTTGGAAAGATTTGAAAGATGTAATGAGACAACATTTTTCCCTCCTTACTATCATCGTGAATTGCTTCGCAAATTTGAACAATTTAAACAAGGCAACAACACTGTTCATGCTTACTACCAAGAGTTCAAATCTTATATGCACCATTTTGACATAGAAGAATCTGAGGATGATACAATGAATAGATTTTTTGGTGGTTTGAACCATGATATTCAGGCACGATTTCAGTATATTCCTCGTTGCATTACTGGTATGTATGTTCGTGCTTGTACCTTTGAGAGACAGTTACAGGAGGATGCATTGGGTGACTACAACAACTACTATTCTACTTCATGCTCACCACCACCGCTTGGTTCCTCCACCGTTGCACCTATGAGAGAAGCCACACCTCAGATTGTGAGCGCGACATCATCTCAAGAGTATGGTACATTGCCATCATCCGTACCTACATCAGCTACATCTTTGCGACAAGGTAACTGTAAAGGTATTGATGATATAACTTCACATGAGAATGATGCATGCCTAGTTAACTTGAATACATCATGTGTTGAGTTACCTGTTGATTTGAGCACATCACCTATTTTAGAGAATCATGTTACTGTCATGAATGCGTCATGTGATCAAATAACTGAAATACCAACAATTTTGAGTGCACCCAATGAATTAACTGTTGATGCAAAAGAACCAATGTTTAATCATTTTGATATGATCTCTAATCTTGGTGATGATTCTGTGTCAAATGACTTATTGCATGTTGGCTTATTTAAGCATGTTGTAGCATGTAAATTTTATGCAAGTAAGGTTTATTCACCAATATTGGGATGGTTTAATGATGAATATTGTCAATCTTTTCATATGAATAAGAGCTTCACTTGTATGTGCAAACTGAGTTGCAATACTTTCATGCCTTCTACTTCTTGTGATAATATTTTGGCTTTATATTTTATTCACTATGAAAGTTACTCATGTATACATGTGTCATATGTGCAAATTCCAAGGGAAGTAAAAATTGATGACATATACATATACAACATGTACACCTGGTCTCTTTTGTTAGCCACATTTCAGATAAAGCAACGCCGAGGACGGCTTTATTTTCAAGAAGGGGAGGATGATGAGGACATGACTGCCTTGGATACGACCAAAAATATTGCATACATGCATATTTGTCAGGTGATTTCTAGTGTCAACTATTCAATAATCTATTTATATTATCCACAACAAAAATACTTCACACACTTTTGTGTTTTGTCTAATTGCAGGTGTGTGGGACATTTGTACAATCCAGATATGAAGGTAAGGGAAAAAGAGAAGTTTAGGTGCTGTTCAAAAAGTCCCTTCACGTCACTTTTGGGCCAAGAGAAGATATCTCACGTTCTGGATTCAGATTCGGACTGAACAGACATACCTGACTCAAAACGGCAAGAACTTTTTCATACGGACTCCGAATTGGGTGATTCGTTTTTTGTTGGAAAGTAGATTTTGTCCTCTTTCCACTCCAATTGGATTCACCTTTAAATTCGTCCGGAGCATTGAGATATGGACGAAACAATCCGACACTGCAGCAGAATCCGAGTCAAACAACAAGTCCAAAGGTGTTGCATCACCTCCACTTGGGCCCATGAGCCTTGTACGACCTAGGGTTGGTTTTAGGCTGCCTTGGGACGTCCTCCCACCTCCTTGGCCGCCACCCCTTACTCCTATATAAGTAGATCTATCTAGTAGCTTTTTCCTTGGGATTTGTTTAGTTAAAAGTTAGCCATTGCAACTTCATGTACTTCGTTTGTGTCCAACGACCAGACCAAGACCACTTTCGGATCCCCACCTTTATCAATACTTCATCTATATTCGCAATATTCAGATTGCATTATCATATTCTTGCTTGTTCTTCGATTGCGTGCAGGAATAGACCTTCGTGGTCAGGCTGATCGTGCTTCCGGCATCGTCAGTAACCTCAGGAGATTGGTTTAGCGATTGCTAAGGCGCAACGTCATCCATGTTTGTAGTCGGATTGTCAAAGTCGACTCCACCAAATCGATAGTTATCATCTCATTGAAAGATCGGGACACCCTCGCCTCTATCAAGTGGTATAAGTTTTCAGGTTGCTCGGTGAGAATTTGCAGCTTTCCCTAGATTAGATTTATTTTTTTACCTATTGTCCAAGAAAAAGCCACAAAAAAGTTAGATCTATTCATCCTTTGTCCAAGCCAATCTAAGCCTATGCAATTTTCTTTTTATTGTTTGCATTATTGAATTATCGGTTGCATCGTCGTGTCGAGTTGCTGGTCTTAGTGTCTAGTTCGTTTAGAGTTTCGAGTTCTGTTCACATTAGTCACGTCGTCGCTGCATCGTTATCCCATCTGCTGTCCACCACACCATCCATCAATTTCCACCACGTGCTTCCCATAGTTCATTGTCACAATCATAGTTGAGGTTGTTCACATCTTCGTTTGATCCAATCTGTATCTTATCTAGTTTGTCTTGGAAAGAGGGACAAAAAAAGAGAGAAAAAAAAGAGAGAGAAAAAAGAAAAAAAGAAAGACAAAAAAGAGAGAAAGAAAAGAAAAAAAGTGTGAGGAAAAAAAAGAGAGAAGAAAAAAAAACAAAATTCGGATATATCTAGTCTCAGTCTCGTAGTTGAATTTAGATTGGAATCTGTTTTGCGCACTGTTCTGTAAAACAGACATAACTTCCTCATACGAAGTCCGTTTTGGCTCCGCGAGTACTTAAATGAAAGCTAGCGACGAGCTGCATCTAACTAGTTGCAGAGGCTATTTCAATATTTGACACCTCAAAATCGTCTTCTAAATAGGTCTTTTTGCCCTCCGAAGTTCGCGGACACAGCTTATTCTAGTTTTTCAGGCCAGTTTTGGAATTCTTTGACTCCTCATATCAATTCGGAATTGAGTGATTCTTTTTGCATTGGAAAGCTTGAGCTAGTAGCATTCTTTGAAAAAAGTTATCAGAAAATTTGCTCAAACTTTTCAAGAGGAAAGTTGGAGAGAGAGTTGTTGTATATCCTGCTTGGCAGTTGTTTCACATCATTATCTTTACTGCTATTGTGATCTTCACTTATATCTTGCTGTCCAGAGCTACTTCATATCCTTTATTGATGCTAGTTGTGCTACGCCGTGACCTTATTAGTGTTCTAGGCTCGCGTCTCTAGTCCGGTCTAGCCTAGGACCAGCACAGTACCGTCGTTGAGCGTTTATTCAACATTGCATCTTTGAAGTGATTATTGCTAATCTTTTGCTACCATATATAGCCAACCCAGCTCCATATATTTCTACACCGTATATACGTATGTTCCCCTGGCAATCGCTTTACACAATCTTCAGACTTATTTGACACCGCTGGTTGCCTGTCACCACCTGCCGCATGGTAAGAACTTGTAAGATATTGATATTTGCTTTACTGTGAGCACTTTACAACCACATCCTAGTAGTTCATAGGAACATTATTCTCGAATTTTGTTTCTTGTTTCTACTAATCATGACAGGTTCCGGAGACAGAAGTTCTTGGACGACGGACACATCATCACCATCACGAGAGTTGGGACAACACACACAAGCACATGGTCAGGTTATCTCTTTACCGTCATTTGAGGGTAGATTTAATCCTGCTATTTATCTAGCTTGGGAGCTTGAAGTAGAACATGTTTTTAGTCACCATGACTTTTCTGAACTTGATCGAGTACGAGCTATCACTAGAGCATTTACTGGTTTTGCTTCTGTTTGGTGGAGTATGCATTGTAAGAAAAACATTGATAACCAACCCACAACTTGGAAAGATTTTAAAGATGTAATGGGACAACAATTTTTCCCTCCTTACAATCGTCGTGAATTGCTTCGCAAATTTGAACAATTTAAACAAGGCAACAAAACTGTTCATGCTTACTACCAAGAGTTCAAATCTTATATGCACCATTGATGAGGACATCAATACCATTGTTACACCCACAGCCCCTGCTGCTATACATACTGGACCAATTACTAGAGCTCGCGCACGCCAATTGAATTATCAGGTACTTTCGTTTCTTGGTAATGATTCTACGTGTAACCACCAGCACCACAACCACCAGGTCGTCCACATGCAAATAATGGCAATGTTAGGGCTCCCCCTCAGGTACGAGATCATGACCATCTCCCTAAACTGAAATTGAATATTCCACCATTTGAGGGTAGATATGTTCCTGATATATATCTTACTTGGGAGTTAGAAACTGAACAATGATTTACATGTTTACAATATCCTGAGGAGAGACGTGTTCCTGCTGCTGTTTGTGCTTTCACTAGCTTTGCATGTGTTTGGTGGTCTGAACATTGTAGATTATATCCTATTCCAGCTACTTGGGCTGCTTTGAAAACTGCTATGCGTACTCGTTGGGTTCCACCATATTATCAACGTGAATTACTTCAAAAATTGCAGCGCTTAAGACAAGGAAAAAATTCGGTAGAAGAATATTATCAGGAATTACAAACTGGCTTGATTAGATGTGGTATTGTTGAGGAGAATGAAGCTATGCTTGCACATTTTCTGGGTGGATGGAATAAAGAGATTCAAACCATTCTAGACTATAAGGATTATAATAATATCACTCGTTTATTCCATCTTGCTTGTAAAGCTGAACGTGAAGTGTAGGATCGACAGGCATTGGCGCAAACTAACTTTTCTGCAGGTCGACCTTCATCATGGACACCACGTGCATCATCTACTTCCACACATTCTACTACACCGGCACCTCCATCGGCTGCCACCTCCAACCGTGATACAGTAAAGCAGGCACAATCACCACTATCTGCCAAGAGCACACCTTCTGGGCCTGCAAAGAGCTCTTCTTCATCCATGGCATCAACAGGGCAAACACATGATATTATTTGTCGATGTTGCAAGGGTGGAGGTCATTATGCGAGGGAATGCCCATCTAAGCGTGTGATGATTATTACTGAGGATGGTGGGTATGAGTCCGCTAGTGACTATGATGAGGAGACTATGGCTCTTATTACACATGAAGAACACGGTGGAGATGATTCTGATCATGAGACGCAATACATGGCTGCTGAAGATGCTGACAGGTATGAATGTTTAGTTGCTCAACGTGTTTTGAGTGTGCAGGTTACACAAGCTGAGCAAAATCAGAGGCATAATTTGTTCCATACAAAGGGAGTTGTGAAGGAACGTTCTATTCGCGTCATCATAGATGGAGGGAGCTGCAACAACTTGGCTAGCATGGATATGGTGGTGAAGCTTTCTCTCACCACAAGACCACATCCACATCCTTACTACATCCAATGGTTCAACAACAGCGGCAAGGTTAAGGTAACACGTACTGTTCATGTGCATTTTAGTATCTGTACATATGCTGATTATGTTGATTGTGATGTGGTACCTATGCAAGCATGTTCCTTATTACTTGGTAGACCATGGCAATTTGATAAAAATTCTGTACACCATGGTAGAAACAATCAGTATACTCTTGTTCATAAGGATAAAAATATTACTTTGCTTCCTATGACTCATGATTCCATTTTGAAAGATGATATTAATAGAGCTAATAAAGCAAAACAGGAGAAAAATAAGAGTGAAAATCAGATTGTGGCAAAAGAATTTGAGCAACAAATGAAGCCTAATAATAAACCATCTACTGTTGCTTCTGAAATTAAATTGAAAAGTGCATGTTTACTTGCCACCAAATCTGATATTGATGAGCTAGATTCTAGCAAATCTATTTGCTATGCTTTTGTGTGCAAAGAGGCATTATTTTCATTCGAGGACGTGCCTTCCTCTTTGCCCCCTGCTGTCACTAACATTTTGCAGGAGTTCGCTGACGTCTTCCCACAAGACGTGCCACCGGGATTACCACCTATTCGAGGGATTGAGCATCAAATTGACTTAATTCCCGGTGCATCGCTACCCAACCGTGCACCATACCGTACCAATCCAGAGGAGACGAAGGAGATTATGCGTCAAGTACAGGAGCTGCTCGACAAAGGTTATATAGGCGAATCTCTTAGTCCTTGTGTTGTTCCTATTATACTCGTGCCTAAAAAGGATGGTACGTCGTGTATGTGTGTTGATTGTAGAGGCACTAATAATATTAATATTCGTTATCGTCATCCTATTCCTAGGCTAGATGATATTCTTGATGAATTGAGTGGCTCTACAATATTCTCCAAAGTTGATTTGCGTAGTGGATACCATCAAATTCGTATGAAATTGGGAGATGAATGGAAAACAGCATTTAAAACTAAGTTTGGTTTATATGAGTGGTTAGTCATGCCTTTTGGGTTAACTAATGCACCTAGTACTTTCATGAGACTAATGAACGAAGTTTTACGTGCTTTCATTGGACGATTTGTGGTCGTCTATTTTGATGATATACTGATTTATAGCAAATCTTTGGAAGAACATTTGGAACATTTACGTGCTGTTTTTAATGCTCTACGTGATGCACATTTGTTTGGTAACCTTGGGAAGTGCACCTTTTGCACCGACCGAGTATCTTTTCTTGGTTATGTTGTTACTCCACAGGGAATTGAAGTTGATAAAGCCAAGATTGAAGCTATTGAGAGTTGGCCGCAGACCAAAACGGTCACACAAGTGAGGAGTTTCCTTGGCCTCGCTGGTTTCTATAGGCGTTTTGTGAGAGATTTCAGCACCATTGCTGCACCTCTCAACGAGCTTACAAAGAAGGATGTGCCTTTTGTTTGGGGTACCGCACAGGAAGAAGCCTTCACTGTATTGAAAGATAAGTTGACACATGCTCCTTTACTCCAACTTCCTGATTTTAATAAGACTTTTGAGCTTGAATGTGATGCTAGTGGAATTGAGTTAGGAGGTGTGTTATTACAAGATGGCTAACCTGTTGCATACTTTTCTGAAAAATTGAGTGGGCCTAGTCTGAACTATTCTACTTATGATAAAGAATTATATGCTCTTGTTCGGACCTTAGAAACATGGCAACATTATTTGTGGCCCAAAGAATTTGTTATACATTCTGATCATGAATCTTTGAAACACATTAAAAGTCAAGCTAAACTGAACCGTAGACTTGCTAAATGGGTTGAATTCATTGAGACTTTCCCTTATGTCATTAAACACAAGAAGGGTAAAGAAAATGTTATTGCTGATGCATTGTCTCGTCGTTATACTATGCTTTCACAACTTGACTTTAAAATATTTGGTTTGGAGACCATCAAAGATCAATATGTGCATGATGCCGAATTTAAAGATGTATTGCAGAATTGTAAAGAAGGAAGAACATGGAACAAGTTCATCGTTAACGATGGATTTGTGTTTCGTGCTAACAAGGTATGCATTCCAGCTAGCTCCGTTCGTCTTTTGTTGTTGCAGGAGGCGCATGGAGGAGGACTAATGGGACACTTTGGCGTGAAAAAGACGGAGGATATATTGCTACACATTTCTTTTGGCCAAAGATGAGACGGGATGTTGAGCGTTTTGTTCCTCGCTGCACTACATGTCAAAAAGCTAAGTCACGACTCAATCCTCATGGATTATATATGCCTTTGCCTGTACCTAGTGTTCCTTGGGAGGATATATTTATGGACTTTGTTTTAGGTTTACCTCGAACAAAGAAGGGGAGGGATAGTATATTTGTTGTCGTGGATAGATTCTCGAAAATGGCACACTTTATACCATGTTGTAAAAGCGATGATGCTGTTAATGTTGCTGATTTGTTCTTTCGTGAAATTATTCGCTGGCATGGTGTGCCAAATACTATTGTTTCAGATCGTGATACTAAATTTCTTAGCCACTTTTGGAGATGTTTATGGGCTAAGTTGGGGACTAAACTGCTTTTTAGTACTACTTGTCACCCCCAAACTGATGGACAAACTGAAGTAGTCAATAGAACATTGTCTACTATGCTTAGGGTTGTTTTGAAGAATAAGAAGAAAATGTGGGAAGAATGCTTGCCTCATATTGAATTTGCTTATAATCGTTCATTGCATTCTACTACTAAGATGTGCCCTTTTGAAATTGTGTATGGTTTCCTACCTCGTGCACCTATTGATTTGTTGCCTCTTCCATCTTCGGAGAAGGTTAATTTTGATGCTAAACAACGTGCTGATTTGATCTTAAAGATGCATGAGTTAACTAAGGAAAATATTGAGCGCATGAATGCTAAATATAAACTTGTTGGAGATAAGGGTAGAAAACGTGTTGTCTTTGCACCTGGAGATCTTGTTTGGTTACATTTGCGTAAGGATAGGTTTCCTAATTTGCGCAAGTCAAAGCTAATGCCACGTGCTGATGGTCCTTTTAAGGTGTTAGAGAAAATAAATGATAATGCATATAAACTTGAGTTGCCTGCAGATTTTGGGGTTAGTCCCACTTTTAACATTGCAGATTTGAAGCCTTATTTGGGTGAGGAAGATGAGCTTACGTCGAGGACGACTTCATTTCAAGAAGGGGAGGATGATGAGGACATCAATACCATTGTTACACCCACAGCCCCTGCTGCTATACATACTGGACCAATTACTAGAGCTCGCGCACGCCAATTGAATTATCAGGTACTTTCGTTTCTTGGTAATGATTCTAATGTTCATGAGAATATGATGCTGCCTAAATTGGATACATTTGTTTTCCTTACGAATGAAGGGCCTAGCTTGGAGAAGGATGATCATTGGAGCAAGCACCAGCATGGAGTTGATGGCATGCGCAAGGGAGACAAGAACAGAGTTTCAAGTGATGATTTCAGGACTTTGAAGCCACCATAATGAGTGCATGAAGCCTTGGACGAAATATACAAGATGCCACTTCATAATTTTCGTCCAGAGTCTATTCTAGGTGCTGCGTCACCTTCTTTTTGGGCCAGGCCCATGTAATTTCGAAATACTTCAATATAGGCTGTTTTTAGAGTCCGTATGTGTGGGGAAACAAGAGTTAGGGTGGGTTCCGGACCCCTCCTCCAAGGGCCACGAAATTCCCCCTTCTTCCTCCATATATTGTGACGCCCCCGATTCAATCGTACACTAATCATGCACGCAAATGTGTACGATCAAGATCAGGGACTCACGGGAAGATATCACAACACAACTCTACAAATTAAATAAGTCATACAAGCATCATAATACAAGCCAGGGGCCTCGAGGGATCGAATACAAGTGCTCGATCATAGACGAGTCAGCGGAAGCAACAATATCTGAGTACAGACATAAGTTAAACAAGTTTGCCTTAAGAAGGCTAGCACAAACTGGTATACAGATCAAAAGAGGCGCAGGCCTCCTGCCCGGGATCCTCCTAACTACTCCTCGAAGCCGAACTCCACGTAGAAACATCCTCGGGATCTCCAGCTCCTGGACTCCAGCATCTGGTTGCGACAACCAAGAAGAATGCAAAGGGGGAAAAGAGGGAGAAAAGCAACCGTGAGTACTCATCCAAAGTACTCGCAAGCAAGGATCTACACTACATATGCATGGGTATATGTGTAAAGGGCCATATCAGTGGACTGAACTGCAGAATGCCAGAATAAGAGGGGGATAGCTAATCCTGTCGAAGACTACGCTTCTGGCAGCCTTCGTGTTGCAGCATGTAGAAGAGAGTAGACTGAAGTCCTCCAAGTAGCATCGCATAGCATAATCCTACCCGGCGATCCCCTCCTCGATGCCCTGTTAGAGAGCGACCACCGGGTTGTATCTGGCACTTGGAAGGGTGTGTTTTATTAAGTATCCGGTTCTAGTTGTCATAAGGTCAAGGTACAACTCCTGGTCGTCCTTTTACCGAGGGACACGGCTATTCAAATAGATAAACTTCCCTGCAGGGGTGCACCACATAGCCCAACACGCTTGATCCCATTTGGCCGGACACACTTTTCTAGGTCATGCCCGGCCGCGGAAGATCAACACGTCGCAGCCCCACCTAAGCACAACAGAGAGGTCAGCACGCCGGTCTAAACCTAAGCGCGCAGGGGTCTGGGCCCATCGCCCTGAGCACACCTGCACGTTGCGAACGCGGCCGGAAGCAGATCTAGCCCCCTTAATACAAGAGCGAGCTTACGATCCAATGCGGCGCGCGCCACTCAGTCGCTGACGTCATGAAGGCTTCGGCTGATACCACGACGTCGGGATACCCATAACTACTCCCGTGTAGATGGTTAGTGCGTACAGACCAAATGGCCAGACTCAGATCAAATACCCAGATCTCGTTAAGCGTGTTAAGTATCCGCGAACGCCGACCAGGGCCAGGCCCACCTCTCTCCTAGGTGGTCGCAAACCTGCCCTGTCGCTCCGCCACAAAGTAACAGTCAGGGGCCGTTGGGAACCCAGGCCCACCACTACCTGGGTGGAACCACCTGCCCCTTCAGCCCCCAACTCCGAACAGTATCACAGGTAATGTAACAGTGTAAAGTATATAGTATATGCCCGCGATCACTTCCCGAAGTGATCCCGGCCCAATAGTATAGGATGGCAGACGGACAAGAGTGTAGGGGCACTGATGGAACACTAGCATCCTATACTAAGCAGTAGGATTGCAGGTAAAGGTATCAACAACACTATCAAAGACAGGCTATGCATCAGGATAGGAATAACGAAAGAAGTAAGATGCTACACTACTCTAATGCAAGCAGTATAGAGGAGAGTAGGCGATATCTGGTGATCAAGGGGGGGGCTTGCCTGGTTGCTCTGGCAAGAGAGAGGGGTCGTCAACTCCGTAGTCGTACTGGGTAGCAGCAGCGTCGGTCTCGGTGTCTAGCGAGAGAAGAGGGGGGAGAAACAATAAATATTTAAGCAAACAGATGCACAGCGATGCATTACATGACAAGTAACGGTGTTAGGGGTGCCCTAACGCGGTATGGGATGATACCGGTGAAGGAGGAAAACATCCGGGGAGGTATCCCCGGGGTTCCGTGTTTTCGGGCAGAGGAGCCGGAGGGGGAAAGTTGCGAGTTTGATATGTTAGGATTGTGTGGCGGACGAACGGGCTGCGTATCCTGGTTCGCCTCGTCGTTCTGAGCAACTTTCATGTACAAAGTTTTTCCATCCGAGCTACGGTTTATTTTATATTAATTTTAAAACATTTAAATTAATTTTAGCATTTATTTAATTAATTTAATTCAACATTATCCAGAACAGTGCATGCTGACGTCAGCATGACATCAGCAGTCAACAGAGGTGTTGACTGGTCAACTGACGTGTGGGTCCCGTTCGTCATAGACTCCTAGTAATCAACAGGGTTAATTAGCTTTAACTAAATGATTAGGTTAATCTAATTCGATTTAATTAAGTTAATTAATTCTTTAATTAATTAATTAATTAATTATTTTCATCATTATATATTTTTTCATTCTTTAAAAAACGTTCTGAGGTTGGTGGGCCCCTCGTGTCATAGGCACATGGCCTTAACGGGCGTTGGGTGCACGGGCGCCGGGCAGCGGGCGCACGGGCGCGGGTGGGCGCCGGGACCCGGCTGGGCACCCGAGCGGGGCAAGCCGGCGCGGCCATCTCCGGCGATGGCTGGAACGGGGGGTGGGCTCGTCAGGCGCATCGCGACGAGGGGCACCGGATGGTGGCCGTGGGGGCTGCTGGAGGTGGGCTACAGGGGCGCCGGCGTTGAGCGGAGCAGCGTGGGGCTCGGCCTCGCAGCGGGCACGCCGTGCGTAGGGAGCAGGGCGCGACCACGGTGCGTGCATGGGCACGGGACGGCACGGGCGTGCAGTGACCGGATGAGGAGAGGGGGAGCTGCGGGAGCACGCCGGCGAGCGAGTCTCGTCGAGGACGACTCCGGCGCGGGGTCAGAGAGGGAGATGGGGGTGGCGCTCACGGAGGGATGTAGGGTCCAGGGCAGTGGTGCTCGTGGTGGAGGACGAAGACGTCGCGCGACGGGGAGGCAGTCCGGCGACGGCGAGGTCTTCGGGCGAAGGTGGTGACGCACAACGACGACGTTGGTGAAGGAGGTGCCGGGCTCGGGGTGGATGGCGAGGCGAGGGAACGGGGGAGCACGACGTCGGGGCGATGGTCGATGACGGCGCTCGGGTCGGGGGGGAACGGGATCGGGGCAGCGACGTACTGGCGCGGCCAGCCCCGATCCGATCTGGATCGGGGGGAGGGGAGTGGGCGACGCGGGGGGGGGGTGAGTGTGCGGTCTGGGTGAGGCTAGGGTTTGGGCCATGGGCAGGGGGGCCATATAGGCCAGGGGAGGGAGTGGGCCGGCCTGGCAGGCCACTGACTGGGCCGAGGCCCAGTTGGTCTGGGGGTTTTCATTTTATTTCTGTTTTATTTTCCCTTTTGTCTTTTGTTTATTCTCTGATCTTTTCTGTTTCAATTTTATATTTTAAATACATTAGTTTTATAAAATACATTAGTTGTACCTAAATTAGTATGAACAAATATGCCACCACCACAATTAACTTGGCACCTATAATAAATTAGTTTGTAATTGTTTATTATTTTAAAAGCATTTAAATAATTGTTCTCGCTGTGTTTTATATATTTTAGAGTATTTAAACAATTTATAAAAGTGTGGTCTCTTCACCAAAATTACCTTTGGTTTATTTGGCACAACCCAAACATTTTTGTTTTAAAGTTTGAAAACCTTTATCGTTTGACTTGACTTTTGAATTTTGAATTTGGAATGGTTTCGAATCAACGCGGGTTTATCAATAGTAACCGAGGTGACGTGGCAACATTAGCAGAGGTTTACTGTAGCTTAATTATCGGGGTGTCACAATTCTCCTCCACTACAAGAAATCTCGTCCCGAGATTTAAGAGGGGAGTAAGGGGGAAGTTCTGGTTACGATATTCTAACGGATCTTCTCGAAGAAGTTAATCCCTTTCGTTGATGTCTTCAATTCTCTATTCCAAAGCATCATGATGAAGTTGTCATCCTTTCTTCGGGGAACTCCATCGTACTTACGAATAGGTAAGGGGCAGCTCTACAATGATAGGATGTTATAAGGGAAATTCATCTGGGGGTATCCCAAGAATGAACATATGAGTATCTCTCGAGTTGAACAATGACACACATCGAGAGCAAAGTAAGACGGTGCAATAAGAAGCTTCAAGCGGATAGGCAATCATTCATTGCCTGAAGCAGAGTGCGAAAGGGGTTCAGAGCAACGGGAATAAGTATTGTGTCCGATACCAGAATAGATCAACAGGCAAGTGGCTCGTGAATTACATACGAGGTCAAACGTGGGGAATAACTTCGACAATAGGTTGTACAGGAGAGTCAGGTTTCAATCCTATGGAACTGTGGTTTATGGGCCCCCCATGTGGGTTAAAAGTAAAAAGGGGGCTAACATCTTGTACGATCACAATAGCAAGGCATGTCAGAGCTGCATGTCAGTTATGTCGGCAAAAATGCCGGTACCAAGGGCGAGGGACGAAGAGAACCATTTTCCTGCTCGTTGAAACGAGGCGGGCCAAGAGGCAAAGTTCTCATCCATCGGCGGTTACTGAAATGTCATCAACAATAGAAACAGGGTCTCACTGGCAGAGTTCTACACCGAGGTGTTTACATAAGCAGTGAATTATTACTGCTTAGATTATATAGATCACAAGAAAGGTCAAACAAACCAATGGAAAGGAAAATGTGATCATCAGGTTAAACAGAATAATGGAAAGGAAATTTAAACACATAATTCAGGGGTAAATCCTTCCCAAGGACAAGCAGAGCATGATATCCATGACAGGATATTATGAAGAAACCTCCTTAGGTAGGGGAGAGAAATTTCATGACATTACCCATACAACGGTGTTTGGATAATTGAGCAAGAAACATTTAGCATTGGCTTCAAATGTTCTTGTTGAAAATCAGAGTATCACAGACATGCTTCGAGATAGCATTGACATGGTCTTCAAGCAAAGGTCAGACTTTGGAAACACAAAGGATCCATCAGGAATAACTTGTAGAATAAGTCTTACAATTTTCTCATGGAAGAATGGTTAACCTTGTTAAAAAGGAAACTATAATGATAGGTCCGCCAGCCGAGGGGGGGGGGGGGTGCTAGGCATGACATCATGGTACCGGGTCATCACAAGACCAACATCATAACTATCGGAAAGATGTCCCAACCATCATATCTGATCGAGATTCAGATCCGATTGGTGTCAGGATACCTAAGACATTAGGATGCCTGAGAAGAAAAGGTGCAACACAATTTTGACGAGATGACCATGTAAGATTCTTGGGAAATGAACTTTGGAAGCAAGTTCCGAATCAAGAGTTCTTCGTTAAATCAAGGAGAGGATGAGGAGGTGGTTGATGGTCTCAGCGACAATTCATCGAGAACTCCAAAGGATGGATTTCCACAATTAGGTGAACAAGGGGATGACAATTGTCAGTTAAAATGATACAATGGGGTATGCTAGGGGAAACATACCCTTTTAAACATTGGTTGAAAGGTGCACCCGAAATATGAGCTGGGTCGCACGAACAATGTTAAAATGGTGACTTAATGAACAAAAGAATCAGAATGAAACTATCGATCATTCACTTCAAGCAATTGGGTTGCTAGAAGTTTTGAATTCACACATTGTCGGGGGAAATCTGCCTCCTCGAACACCTATGGGGACCGAGCCCCTTTCTTGGTTCGGCGGGGGGCAGAGGTCGCGCGAAGAGCGGATCGAGGCGATGCACACAAGGGATTTTACCCAGCTTCGGGCCGCAAGGATGCGTAAAACCCTACTGCTGCTTTGTGGATTGTATTGTGTTCTTGCTCGGGAGCGCGTGGTGCTACAGTACACACGAGCCGCTGGTGAGACCGAGCGTAGCGATGGATGTCCCTCCTTTTTCTACGTGTGCATGGGGCCTGCTTTTATATGCTTAAGGGGTTACCCACAGGTGGCAGCGCAGGTGGGGGCAAAAATGGGAGAATGCTGTAGTGGGTACAGCTGCCTGCACAGTGGCTGTACAGTGCTATCATACCTAACTCTGACGGCAGGGGACAAGGGCATTAAATGCCCGTCCGCATCGCCCAGACGGTGCAGGAAAGTGGACCATCAGGAGCGCCACCGTTTGCCACGATGGCTACTCTGTCAGCGTCGCTTCGCCACGGCATGCCCCTGGCTGCGCAGCCTCTCGCCACGTATGCCTGGGATGGCCCCAGAGCGATGCGTGGGTGGATGAGCTGGAGCGCAGGCGCGGGGTGGTGACTTGCCGCGGCAAGCGCCTTGCCGCGGCTGATGTCTTGTCGCGCCCGGGAGCTTGTCGCTCACCGGTCCTTGCCGGGACGCGTAGCGCGTCGCAGCAAGTATCTTGTCGTGCCTCGGTCGGCCTTCCCGGCAAGCTCCTCCTGCCGGGGTCTTGTGCTTCGAGCGGTCGTCCCGGCAAGCTCCTCTTGCCGGGGCCTTGCTCTCTTCGGGTGGCCTTCCCGGCAGGCTCCTCCTGCCGGGGCCTTGGCTCAAATACTTTGTTCTTGGATGGCCCAAAAAGGGACCATGGAGAGTTTTAGCGATCGCCTAGCAAGCCTTGCCGCGAGGTGCTACGACTGCCCGTGCACAAGTTCGGGATACTAAGGTACCCCTACTTTAGTACACCGACAGAAGCCCCCGGGCCTGGGCCATACACGGTGCCGAGCGCTGTTGGGCCAGGCCCAAAACAGTGCACGGGCACGCGCGGCCTGGGTCACGCTGCATCTGCTTCTGCGTCCACCACGTCCTCCCCGAACGGCACGCGTCGAACGCGGCATCGTGGGGAGAGGCGTGCGTGATGTGGGCGGCGTGCGCGGGGCTGAGCCCCGCAGGCGCGCATCACGTCACAGGTGATTTGTTTATTCGGAAAGGAGAAACGCGCCTCTCCTCCCCTTATAAGCAGGGGAAACAGGGGCAGTCCGCCCACCCGCCAGTTGCGATTCCTCGAAAACCTCCGCCACTTCCCAAGAGAAGCAGCGCTCCGCCCCTTCCGCCGCCACCAGTGCTACCGACGCCGTCGACCTCCCTTCCTCTTTCCGCCATGGCCCCGAAGGGCGACAAGGGGAAAGGGAAGGCCGTGAAGTCGGCCGAGGCGCAGCGGCTTGAGGTGCTGCGAGGAGCAGGCGACCTTCCACCCAGAGCTCGATGTGTTGGTCCTGAGGGAGGAATACTACCTCTTCTGGTCGACGAGGATGCGAGCGCATCCGTGCACGAGGGTTCTTCCCGCCGCCGCCCAGAAGGAGTATCCGACCGGGTATCCCTTCTTTGCTCTGTTCTTCTATTGCGGGCTCTGCCCGCCCTTCTCTGAATTTTTCTGCGACATCATGAACACCTACGGGTTCCACCTCCTTGATTTCACCCCCAATGCTGTCTTGACCATGGCAATTTTCGCACATCTCTGCGAAAATTTTGTCGGAGTCTTTCCAAATGTAGCTCTCTTCCGCCACTTCTTCACGCCTCGAGTAGAGGGAGGAGAGCCCCTCTCCGGCGGGATCGCCTGGATCTCGAAGCTTGGCAAGAAGGATGCTTATCTGGAGGGAGAGCTCCGCAGCAAATGGGAGGAATGGAGAGCAGACTGGTGCCTGATCGTCGAGGAGAACCCGCAGCCATTCACTGCCGTGCGCCAAACTCCTGTGGTGCGCGGCAGGGATTGGAGGGACGTGGCTCCGGACGCGACAAGCTGCAGATTGCCGTCACTCGGATCCTGCGGCTCAGGCGTGCTGGGCTCACAGTTGGCGCCGTTGGCGCAGATTTCCTCCGCCGCCGCATCGCTCCCCTGCAGGAGAAGGGGAGACCCGCCTGGGAGTTCTAGAATGCGGCGGACATCATGAGGCTGCGCCCTGGCCTCAACTTCAATTTCACCGTCTTGGAGCTTGACGGGACGCTCAGGGAGCTGTTCAAGCACGACCCCGACCACCCCGAATGGTTCAAGCTGCCGCGAGGCGTCGTCCCGTTGTGCAACAATTCGTCGCTCAGCCGCATCCTTGCAATGATGCCGCTGTGCGACTCGCACGGATCGACTCCACTTGGCAGGAGCCCGCCGACGATGTCGTGCGGGCGTTCTTCGACGACTTGGTGGAGAGGCCAGTCGACACCGACGAGCAGAAGGGCCTCACCCGAGACACCACCGACGCGGAGTTGGCGCGCATCGCCTCCAGGATGGAAGAGGCGGCGGCAGCCGCGGCCGCGGGCGAATTTGGCTTCACATTGGCGGAGGCGGACGCAGCGGAGGCGGAAAGCCTTGTCGATCGAGCGGAGTTTGCCAGCGAGGAAGAGCTTGCCGAGCACGATGCAGGGGCGGACGAGTCCACCGAGGGCACGAGCGGCTTGCCGGAGGCTGACGCCTCTTCCTCCCGACCTTCGGGCAGCTCATCGCAAGCGGAGCCCCCGGCTCAACCACGGAGGCACCTCCGCAAGGCCGGAGAGGTGGTACGGCAAGCGAGCCAACAGCAGCAGCGCCGCGTGACGCGCTCCGCTGTTTCAGCAGGAGCGGGGTCTTCGCAGGCCGCTGCTTCTGCTCCTGCCGCCCCTCGTGCCACGGCGGCGGCCGGGGCAAAGCCGTCTCGGGCGAGCGCCACCACTGCCTCCGCCAAGCGGCCGAGGGAGCCTACTCCTCCGCCTCCTCGCGCCAGAAGCGGGCCAGTCTTTGACTTCTCCGCGCTTAGCTCCGACGAGGAAGAGGGAGAGGAGTAAGATCCCCGCTGTTCTTGTGTTTCTTCAATTCTTGTAGTTGTGCCTCGCATCTCATTTGCTTTTCCTCCGAATTTTCTCCTTTTCAGGACTCTGGCTCAGAGGATGGCAAAGAGAGCCAAGGTCCCGGTGGTCATCCTCGACGACGAGCCCACCATGACGGCAGGGGGTGCGCCTGAGATGACCTTGTCGGAGCCGCCAACTGATCCTCAGAGCAGCCCCCAGTGCAGCCCCCAGCGTAAGCATATGATTTGCTTCCTGCCGTTGGGCGCGCCCGGGTACCCTTCGCTTTTCCTGACATCTGGCTGATGATTTGTGTAGGAGCAGAGCAGCCCCACCAGGAGCGTCCGGAGACCGCCCCCGATGAGCCACCCGCTACAACTACACCGCCAAGGGGGAGTTCCCCGGCAAGGGAGCCGTCCCCGGCAAGGGAGCAGTCCCCGGCGAGGGAGCAGTCTCCGGCGAGAGACAGCACCGGCGACCCCTCGGCAATGGAGACCGCGACTGCAGACCCTGGCGCAGGTAACCTTCTTGCCTCAAAACTCCCCTGGGATTCTTCTTCTTTGGATAGTTGCTTGATTTCTCCCCTCCTCTCGGCCTTCAGACCCGCCCGCCACGGACCCGATGGAGACCGAGGTCGTCGTCGAGGAGGATGCGCGCGGCCATACTGACGACGTGGCCGCCACCGGAGAGACGGATGGTGTTGAAGATCCGGCCGGCGCAGAGGCCGCCAAGGCTGCCGCAGCAGCCGCGGGCGAGGGGGCCGGCGATCGTACTGACGGCCCTGGGGCCGCAGGAGCGCCAGGCGCTGCGCCGACCGCCGATCCCACCTCCGCAGCAGCGTCGGGCCCCGAGGAGCCCCAGCCAGGCGCCTACCTAAAGGCCGGCGATGATATCTTCATCAAGCTCCCCTGGGAGTCGACTTCCAGGGCACCGGTCGAGGGGGAGACCTTGGATGGAGAGGTGCTCGCCTCCGCCGGGCTGACGCTGGTTGACGCGCCACGCAGCAGCGGCGGCGAGGCTGAGGAGGAGCGGCTGCTCCGGAAGCTGGTGTCACTCTACCACGCCCGACAAGCCCAGGTAGAACGCCGGGAAGCGCTTGTCGCGAAGGCGGGAGCGGACATGGAGAAGCGCGCCGGGGAGCTCCGGGAGCTCATCCAGGAGGCCCTCCGATCCTTGGCGGAGGAGCGAAGGCAGCTCGACGAGGCGCGGACGACCTTCATCCTCGAGAAGGCAGAAGCCGAAGAGCAGCAAAGGCTTGCCGCCGCGGGGCTGGCCGTGCGGGAGGGCGAGCTGGTGCAGCAGAAAGCCAGCCTTGCCAGCCACGAGGAGGAGGTCGCCGCGCGCGAGCAAGCGCTTGGCGGAGCCCTCAAGGAAGCGCAAGATGCCGCCGCGGCCGCTGAGGCCGCCAAGGAGGCACTGGAGGCGAAGGTGGCGCAGCTCGACACTGATCTCAAGGCAAGCGGTGAGGAGCTCGTCGCGCTCAAACAGGAGCGCGAGGAGGGCGCCCACACCCTTGGCGAGCTGCAGGGCCGCTTCGCCGAGAAGATCAAGGAGCTCGACGCCGCCAAGGACTCCAACGCCGCTCTCGAGGTGAAGCTGGGCACCTTGACCAAGGCGCTGGAGAGCGCCAAGGAGCGGGAGACAACCTTGTGGAAGGAGGTCGCGGACAACGAGGCGCTGCTGAAAAGCGCCGCAGTTACCCAGAACAACTTCAAGGTGACGGTGGAGCAGTGGACTGAGGGTCTCGTGGACATCGCCGCCGCCATCGACAAGGAGCTGACGCTGCTGGGGATGGAGGGACACGAGTATCTGTGACGCCCCCGATTCAATCGTACACTAATCATGCACGCAAATGTGTACGATCAAGATCAGGGACTCACGGGAAGATATCACAACACAACTCTACAAATAAAAATAAGTCATACAAGCATCATAATACAAGCCAGGGGCCTCGAGGGCTCGAATACAAGTGCTCGATCATAGACGAGTCAGCGGAAGCAACAATATCTGAGTACAGACATAAGTTAAACAAGTTTTGCCGTAAGAAGGCTAGCACAAACTGGGATACAGATCGAACGAGGCGCAGGCCTCCTGCCTGGGATCCTCCTAACTACTCCTGGTCGTCGTCAGCGGGCTGCACGTAGTAGTAGGCACCTCCAGAGTAGTAGGAGTCGTCGTCGAAGGTGGCGTCTGGATCCTGGGCTCCAGCATCTGGTTGCGGCAACCGGGTAGAAGGGAAAGGGGGAAAAGGGGGAGAAAAGCAACCGTGAGTACTCATCCAAAGTACTCGCAAGCAAGGAGCTACACTACATATGCATGGATATATGTGTAAAGGGCCATATCAGTGGACTGAACTGCAGAAAGCCAGAATAAGAGGGGGATAGCTAGTCTTATCGAAGACTACGCTTCTGGTCGCCTCCGTCTTGCAGCATATAGAAGAGAGTAGACTAAAGTCCTCCAAGTAGTATCGTATAGCATAATCCTACCCGGCGATCCCCTCCTCGATGCCCTGTTGGAGAGCCATCACCGGGTTGTATCTGGCACTTGGAAGGGTGTGTTTTATTAAGTATCCGGTTCTAGTTGTCATAAGGTCAAGGTACAACTCCGGGTCGTCCTTTTACCGAGGGACACGGCTATTCGAATAGATAAACTTCCCTGCAGGGGTGCACCACATAGCCCAACACGCTTGATCCCATTTGGCCGGACACACTTTCCTGGGTCATGCCCGGCCTCGGAAGATCAACACGTCGCAGCCCCACCTAGGCACAACAGAGCGGTCAGCACGCCGGTCTAAACCAAAGCACGCAGGGGTCTGGGCCCATCGCCCTGAGCACACCTGCACGTTGCGAACGCGGCCGGAAGCAGACCTAGCCTAGTGGCGTTCCAGTCCAATCCGGCGCGCGCCACTCAGTCGCTGACGTCAAGAAGTGCTTCGGCTGATACCACGACGTCGGGATACCCATAACTACTCCCGCGTAGGTGGTTAGTGCGTATAGACCAAATGGCCAGACTCAGATCAAATACCCAGATCTCGTTAAGCGTGTTAAGTATCGCGAACGCCGACTAGGGCCAGGCCCACCTCTCTCCTAGGTGGTCTGAACCTGCCCTATTGCTCCGCCATGAAGTTACAGTCGAGGGCCGTCAGGAACCCAGGCCCACCTCTACCGGGATGGAGCCACCTGCCCCTTCAGCCCCCAACTCCGAACAATATCACAGGTAAAGTAACAGTGTAAAGTATATAGTATATGCCCGCGATCACTTCCCGAAGTGATCACGGCCCAGTGGTATAGCATGGCAGACGGACAAGAGTGTAGGGCCACTGATGGAACACCAGCATCCTATACTAAGCAAGTAGGATTGCAGGTAAAGGTATCAACAGCAGTATCAAAGACAGGCTATGCATCAGGATAGGTATAACGAAAGCAGTAACATGCTACACTACTCTAATGCAAGCAGTATAGAGGAGAGTAGGCGATATCTGGTGATCAAGGGGGGGCTTGCCTGGTTGCTCTTGCAAGAGAGAGGGGTCGTCAACACCGTAGTCGAACGGGGCAGCAGCAGCGTCGGTCTCGGTGTCTATCGAGAGAAGAGGGGGGAGAACAATAAATATTTAAGCAAGCACTTGCATAGTGATGCATGACATGACAAGTAACGGCGTTAGAGGTGCCCTAACGCGGTATGGGATGATACCGGTGAAGGGGGGAATCATCCGGGAAAGTTTCCCCGGTGTTCCGCGTTTTCGGGCAGAGGAGCCGGAGGGGGAAAATTGCGAGTTTGATATGTTAGGAGTGTGCGGCGGATGAACGGGCTTCGTACCCGGGTTCGTCTCGTCGTTCTGAGCAACTTTCATGTAGAAAGTATTTTCATCTGAGCTACGGTTTATTTTCTATTAATTTTAAAAGATTTAAATCATTTTTAGGATTTAATTAATTATTTAAATTTAACATTATCCAGAATAGTGCTCGCTGACGTCATCATGACGTCAGCAGTTGACCTGGTCAACCAGACATGTCGGTCCCGCATGTCATACTGTGTTTACTCTAATTAGTATTTAACTAATCTAATTACAGTTTAATTAATTCATAGTAGTTAATTAGGTTTAATTAAACCAGATTAATTAGTTAATTAATTAATTAACATTTTTATTTACTTATTATTCCTTTATTTATTTGTAATTCATTATTTTATTTTATTTATTACTATTTATTTATTTATTTTACAGTTCTCAGGGGGCGTGGGGCCCCCATGTCATTGGCCCTAGGGGCCAAACGGGCGCGGGCGACGGGCGCTGGGCGCCAGCCCGATACGGCGCTGGGCCGTGGGTGTGCACCCGACTGGTCGCCGCGGGGCGGTTGGCGGGCGCGGGCGTGGGCGCACGTTTGCGTGCACCGCAGCACCCAGAGGGGCGCCGATGGGCAGGGCGCCGGCCGGGGTAGGGCGAGGCCGGGTCGGGGCACCAGAGGCAGTGGGCGTCCGCCGGAGAAGCTGCAGGCGGGCGGGCCAGGGGGCGCGCGGGCACGCGGCCGGGAGGTCAGGCATGGGGGAAGAAGCAGCGAGCGGGGGCGCGGTCGAGGCCATGGCCGGGCTTGGTCAAGGCCTGGACGCGGTGAGCGCGGCAGGAGTGCGTGCGAGGCGGGTTACGAGCTCCGGCGAGCTCGGGCGGCAGCGGGGGAGAGAGGAGGAGAGGCCGGGCCTCACTTGCGATGCAGGGAAGCGGCAGCGTGCTCGAGGAGGAGGACGAGGACGGGGCGTCCAACGAAGAGGAGAAGGTCCGGCAAGTCGGCCCCGGGCGACGGCGAGGTCGAGATCCGGCGAGGGAGTCCGGCGAACGGCGGGGTCCAGGCGGGACGATGACGGGCGGCGGCGAGGTGAAGGAGCTCCAGTCGACGGCGGACGATGACAAGGTGACGGCGTACGACGGAGGCCTGCTGGCAGTTGCCAGTGACGGAGGGAGGCAAGGCACCGACGCCACGCGAGGGGATTGGGCGCGGGGAGCTCCTCGCCCCGGCACGATGCGTGCGTGCGTGTGTGTGAAGGCGGCGGGTGAGGGAGACGAGGGGGGAGGTGGGGATCGTGCGGGAGTGGGGCGGGGGTCGCTAGGGTTCGGTCGCCCCTGGGGGCTATAGGCGCCGGCTGGGCCGGCCTGGTTGGCCCAGAGGCCAGCTGGGCTGTGGCCCAGTGGGGGGGCTTCCTTTTTTTTTGTTAGTTTAGATTGTCTCTTTTGTATTTTTTTTGTTTCTATTTTATTTTAGTTATACATTAATTTTAGTTTAGTAAAATATGACTATAGCCCCTAAAATAACGTTTCAGAACAATCCACTACTGTAATAAGTTTTGGCCCGATATAAAATAGTTTAGTATTTTATAAAATACCAAAGGCGTTTAAATAGTGGTTTTTGCTACTGTTTAAATCATTTTAGAGTATTTAGACATTTTATAAAAGTGTGGTTTCTCCAACATAATTACCTATGCATTAGTTGGATCACTTCGAACATTGTAGTTTTAATATTTAAAAACTTTAATTGTTTGATTGATTTTGAATTTGAATTTGAATTGGTTTCGAACTAACACGAGGTTAGCAACAGTAACCAAGGTGATGTGGCATCGTTAACGTGGGATTACTGTAGCCTAATTATCCGGGTGTCACAGTATCCCTCTGGCGAAAATGTCCCACCCAGCGCCAAGCTCACTTCGTTCTTCAAAGGCGTGGTGGCGGCCCTTCAGCATCTCCGGAACGCGATCCCAGAGCAGCTGGCCGGCGAGACGCGCGACGCCATCGCCGGAGCCCTCGAGAAGGTGTTGGTGAAGATCGCCTTCCGCAACCCCGGCATCAGGCTCACCAACGTCCTCAAATCCCTGCCGGCAGACGCTGACCTCGAGGAGATCAGGGACCTCGTCGCGCCCATTGTGGAGAAGGTGGCCGGGATCAAGAGGATCGAGGGCGACCGCGTGGATTAGGCCGCCTGCCCTCTTTTTTTTCTTTTCTTGTCGCTGCTGGCCAAGTCATGAAAGCGATTCATTAGGGCCGCGACAAGCTTATCTTTGTAATATAACTCTATCTTAGGTAGTGATTGCACTGTTATTTCCTCTACTTGACTCCGTGCTTTGCATGTTTTTGCCCTACGCTTTTGGGGACTTGTCGGCGTAGGCCTCCGCCTTACCGCGGGCTCTGAGTGCGGGACATAAGCAGCCCGCCAGCGGCGCCACTACCGGCAAGAAACCTTGCCGCGGCTAGCTGCAGCTCACTTAAATTGTTGAGCAGGCTCAAAGCAAAGTAAGTGTTGCGACTGCAGTCGCAGCACACTTAAGCTGCCGAGCGAGCTCGAAACAAAGTAAGGATGCCACTCTGGTTGTAGCATACTTAAGTCGTTGAGCAGACTCGAAACGAAGTAAGGGCGCAACTAGCCACGAGCCGGTCCCTCCGCGCACATGTTTTACATACAAAGTACGGTCGTTCGAGGAAGATAACCTCAAAATTTTAAAAACTCGATTGCTCAAACTTTGGCAACTTAGCTTTTCCATGGCTCGCTGCCCGGCAAGGTCGCTTTCCGGCAAGGCGAAACATGGGGCTCGCCATTGCTTACCGGGGGTCAGTGCTGCACAGAGTGTCAGATAATGCATGCAAAGGATAAAGAGCATGAGATCGACAAGGTGCGCGGAGCACATGAACTCAATCTGTGCACAGGGTCTGCGCCTGGCTCTGTACAAAGGATCACATGCAACAGCGGCAAGACTTTGTACAGAAGGGTGGTTGCCGGACGGGGTCCGACAACCGCGCCTTACGGACGAAACTTACGAAGATGCCCAACGTTCCAGGAGTTGCTCACCGGAGTGGTATCTTCGGTCTCAAGGCGGACAGCGCCAGGCCTAGCGACTCGTTTCACCCGGTAAGGGCCTTCCCACTTCCTCGAAACTTCTGGCACTAACTTTGCGGCTATAAAAGCGGCGCAAAGTTTGCTGGTAGCGAGCAGCTCGCACAGCGGCCTGAAGACGGTCCTCCTCGAGGAGCAGCGCGTCATCTCAACGCAGCTGCTCTAGCTCGAGCTCAGCGTGAGCGAACACTCGAGGTGGCCCGTATGCGAGATCCGTGGGGCTAACTGCCTCCGCTCCATGGAATAGAGAGAAAGGTTGCCTGGTCATACCAGGGCTTACCTGCGCCGAGAGGTGTTGGCGTATGTTCGGACGCCGTAGCACCACGAGCTCGGTGCATGTTCGGACGCCGTGGCGCCATGAGCTGGCTCGACGACGCCCGTTCCGCCGTCGGTGCCGTCCCCACCACCCGTTTGCTCCAAGGGCGGTGGGTTCGACGCGGACGGACCAGCCACCTCCGGAGCCTTCTTCTTCGGTGGCATGTCGACGAAGATGATGGAGATCTAGCCGGTGCAGACGCCGGATCAGGTTCACACAACCTCGACGCCCCCTACCTGGCGCGCCAAAGATGTCGGGGGAAATCTGCCTCCTCGAACACCTATGGGGACCGAGCCCCTTTCTTGGTTCGGCGGGGGGCGGAGGTCGCGCGAAGAGCGGATCGAGGCGATGCACACAAGGGATTTTACCCAGCTTCGGGCCGCAAGGATGCGTAAAACCCTACTGCTGCTTTTTGGATTGTATTGTGTTCTTGCTCGGGAGCGCGTGGTGCTACAGTACACACGAGCCGCTGGCGAGACCGAGCGTAGCGATGGATGTCCCTCCTTTTTCTACGTGCGCATGGGGCCTCCTTTTATATGCTTAAGGGGTTACCCACAGGTGGCAGCGCAGGTGGGGGCAAAAATGGGAGAATGCTGTAGTGGGTACAGCTGCCTGCACAGTGGTTGTACAGTGCTATCATACCTAACTCTGACGACAGGGGACAAGGGCATTAAATACCCGTCCGCATCACCCAGACGGTGCAGGAAAGGGGACCGTCAGGAGCGCCACCGTTTGCCACGATGGCTACTCTGTCAGCGTCGCTTCGCCACCGCATGCCCCTGGCTGCGCAGCCTCTCGCCACGTACGCCTGGAATGGCCCCAGAGCGACGCGTGGGTGGATGAGCTGGAGCGCAGGCGCGGGGTGGTGACTTGCCGCGGCAAGCGCCTTGCCGCGGCTGATGTCTTGTCGCGCCCGGGAGTTTGTCGCTCACCGATCCTTGCCGGGACGCGGAGCGCGTCGCAGCAAGTATCTTGTCGTGCCTCGGTCGGCCTTCCCGGCAAGCTCCTCCTGCCGGGGTCTTGTGCTTCGAGCGGTGTGACGCCCGGGTAGTTACGCTACAGTAACCCTCCGCTAATGATGCCAGGTCACCACGATTATTGTTGATAGTTTTGCGATAATTCAAATCCCGTTCAAATTCAAAAATTGAAATAAAGGCAAACATCAAAAGTTTTCAAACTTTAAAACTAAAATGTTCGAGAGGGGACTAATAATGTGTAGGTAATTATGGTGAAGAAAACATCTTTTTATAAAGTAGTTAAAAGCGCTAATTTAATAAAAACTACAGTAAAACTAATATTTAATTGTCTTTTAAATACTAAACAGATATAAACTAATTGTTTGGGGTGCCAAACCAATTATGGCACTGGCATAAGTATTAGCACTAATTTAGGGGCTAGATTTATAATTTATAAAACAAAGGTAAAAATAAAAAGAAAGAAAATACAAAAGAGAAAAAAACTAAACTAACAAAAAAAAGGAAGAGAAAGCCCCCCGCTGGGCCAAGTGGCCCAGCTGGCCTCCACTGACCGAACGGGCCGGCCCAACCGCGCCCCCACTCCCTTATTCCCCCCCACTCCCCAGGGTACCGAAACCCTAGCCCACTCCTCCACTGCCCTCCCCTCGTTTCCTCACGCCTCTCCCCCCTCTCCTCCCCGATGGGATCTGGATCGGGGCAGTTGCCCCGGCCCTGTCGAACGCCGCCCCACCCTTGGCGCGCCGCCACCTCGCCCCTCCTGCTACTTCGACCTCGCCACGGCGCCCCCTCTCCCTCGATCTGGACGCGTCGTCGCCTGGCGACCTCGCCTCGGTGCCGATCGACGCCACCTCGTCGGAACCACGCCGCCCCGACTCCGTCGCCGCACGTTGTCCCCGACTCCTCGTCGACCCCCATTGCCCAGTCCCTACCGCCCCAGTGAGCTCCGCCTCCTCTCCCCCTTTCCCTCTGTCGCCGGCGCCTCGGAGCGTCGCTCGGAGCCGCGGCCCGCGCCTCGCCCTCCCCCTTCTCCGCCGTGCTTCGGCCGCGCCCATGGACGCACCCCGCGCAACCTCTCGCCCTCTCCCCGCACCCGACCACGGCCGATGCGCGCTCGTCGCGTGGGCACAAGCCCGTGCCGCCCGTGCCCCCCTGTCGCCGCCCTGCGCCCCGTGGCGCCCCTGCCTTCCCTCCCGCACGCCACCATCCGCGCCGTCCACGCCCCTGCACCGCGGTCACCGCGTCCGGCTCGTGTGCCGCGCGCCCCTGATGCATCCATGCCACACGCCCCGCCGCGCCTCTTCTCCGTCCCGCCTCCGCCACTCTGCCCCGTGCAGCCAGCGCCGCTCTGCCTCGCGCGCACGCCGCGCCCCTCCCTTCGATCCGGCCGGCCTCGCCGCTGTCGCCTCAGGCGACCGGCCTCCCCTGCCTTGGCGAACTGCCGGGTCCGCCACCCCTCGCCCCTGGGCATGCGCCCACTCGGGCTCTGCCCTGCGCCCGAACCCGCTAAGGCCCCTAGGGCCTATGACAAACGGGGCCCAGCCCTGGAACTTTTTTTTTAAAAAAAAAGAAAAGAAAAATAAATAATAAATATAATAATTAAAATATTAATTAATTAATTAATTAAAGAATTAATTAAGTTAATTAATCATAATTATATTAACCTAATTAACTGTTAGTTTAATCAAAACAGTAATTAGATAGTTAACCCTAATTAACCTAATCAGGGAATGACAGGTGGGTTCCACTGGACCCACATGTCAGTTTGACCCAGTCGACTCTGCTGACTGCTGACGGCATGACCTCATGCTGATGTCATAAATCTAATTTCGAATTAATTAATTAATTAAATTCCAGAATTTTAATAAAACCTTTAGAAAATCATATCTTTTAATCCGTAACTCGGATTAAAATATTTTCAACATGAAAGTTGCTCAAAACGGCGAGACAAATCCGGATACGCAGCCCGTTCGTCCGCCACGCATCCCTAACATATCCAACTCGCAACTTTCCCCTCCGCCTCCTTTGCCCGAAAACGCGAAACACCGGGGATATTTTCCCGGTTGTTTCCCCCCTTCGCCGGTATCACCTATCCCTGCGTTAGATCACCTCTAGCACCGCGTTTGTCATGTTATGCTTTGTGATATCTTCCCGTGAGTCCCTGATCTTGATCGTACATATTTGCGTGCATGATTAGTGTACGATGGAATCGGGGGCGTCACAAGTTGGTATCAGAGCCAACTGCCTGTAGGAATCCCCCTTCCACACTCCTTGGCCGAAGTCGAGTCTAGACATTACAAAACTTTTACTAACATGGCTGTGTGTCTTACGGGCACACGTCGCCATCGGGTGGTTGTAGGATCTTTTACTCCTTGATCTATACTCTGGGACTCTGACCTCTCTTCTGTTCGGGATAAATGAATTCTGCTAAATCTAACATTAGGATCTCGTTATCACTTTCACCCGGAGAGCCCCTTGTTATTGATGATCGTCTGCTGCACCAGAAGACCCTGAAGATACTCTCCGCTATTAACCCGAGAACTTGTGTTCATCGCGTTTGCAATTCCCTTTCCACCGTCAACCCTTATGGATAACTACTTGCAGTTGTTATTCATACATTCATCCCCAGTTGGTCTTGTTATTACAAGATACCCCGAAATACTCGTCGTTGTTTCGATAATCCTTTGAGCTTACTGCGTTGCTGTCCTTGTCACCTGAATACCCCTACGGATAATTCTCGCACTTATCGAGTATCCGCTCATCCTCCAGTTGTTCATGTGTTTCACAATGGTCTTCGAAATACTATTCGATCCTCCAAAAATCCTTAGTAGCTTATTGCTCTGCAATACTTGTCTGCTTGCATGATGAATGCTTTCCATATGTTTGGCAAAATTCGTTAGTATCCTTAGGCACCGTCATTTTGATCTCTTTGATTCAACATGAGTGCGAATGCACGCCATCATCAGTTGATCCTTTTAAATTATCTTTCCGGCTCAGACATTATTTTAAACATGAGCTAGTCCTCAACCAATCCAATTGCCGTTGATTGTACCCTTAAGACTATTCAACTTATCCATCCCTAATCAGAACATTGCTTCTGATCCTTTGATTTGAAAATCATAAAATTTCTTTGCATTAAGCTCTGGATTAGTCAGTTGTTTCTATAATCCACTGCCTTTGCATTGTTACTTCCTCTGGTTGTGTGCCGATGCTCACATCAGCTCTGTTATGGACCGGCAGATCCTTTAATGGATTTTATCCGACATCGCCCTTCATGTTCAATAACCTTGTGAGCCTTCCCTCGGATACATAATGCCTTTGTTAAATTGTATCATCTACTTTCTCAACCTTGCTCTACTTTCGAGCTTGTGATATTTACTCTTGAAACTTGTGGTATATGTTTCTAAGAAGCCCCTATGGGTTGAACATATGCCTTCTCTAAACCGTGTGAACCCGAAAGTTTTCACGAGTCATACTCTTCTAGTATTTTGCCAGATAAAATTCAACAATACAACTTCATCGAACGCGAGAAGTGAATGAAAGGTTATGCATTGGAGAAGTGGGAGTCGACCTTGAACTTTGTGTTCATGCCCATAGACACGATGTAGATCCTATCCTGGAAGCTTCTTGTAACTATTTCCGTGAAATAATACCCTTTGGTATCAGTGAATTGATCCCTTGCAATCATGGTTCCGACCATGTTCTCCTTTAAATACCATTTCCTGGGCAAGTTTAAGTACTTGTCTTCTGTGGATCAGTACCCCAGTCCAACCTTTACTTTGATCTACCGTCGAGTATGACCCCCTGGTATCTCGAGATTATCTTGGAACTGCATAATTTCTTATGAGTTCTTCATCAAGTACTACATTCTCACTGATTACAGTTTTCATGGGCTCTGAGTTATTAAACACTCAAAGACACCGATAACTGAACTGAGTCTGCCCTACGGTTCAACAACTCTTGATAATCTTCTTTAAGGCCGAGTTTGTACTCGATCATGTCATTCCTAGCCTGATCGGCTATATCATTAACGTGCTAAATCTTAACTGTGCTACCTGGTCCTTCTTCCCGGAACACAATTTTCGACGCTGAGCCAAGCTTACGATGATCTCCTTATCTTATCATTCCACCTCAGACAACAAGCTTGGTTTCGAGTTTGTGTCGTACCCATGGTTCCAATAACCTCTTGCTTCATCATTCTTTTGACTTGATGTGATCGCGGATCGATTACATCTTCAGGTAATCTCTCGACAAATGTGTCGTGATCATTATCAACATTCTGAGCTATTCCAGAATATCAATCAAATTCATGATGAGAATTACCATCCTTGCCCCTCGATGATTTGTGTTGTCATCGACCACTTTATTGCCTCCCCTCCAACACAAACTTGTTCGTGTTTTGTGTTATACATTGAGTTCCTTGCTATCCAGCATTTGTTCTTCTTTACCTTGGAATATTACCACCTTTTGTGTCAAGAATGTCGTGGTAATTTCACCACCTCTTAAGAATTCTTGACGCAGGTGATACCTTTTGTCATATCCGTTCATTTCTTGGTATCCGTGTTGTTTCTAACCGGAATACCGACAAATGGTCTGTGATGTGTAAATTCTAAACTTCTAGCGACCCTATTGCCTTGAAATTATTTGGTCTACAGTTTCATTCTAAGTCTATTGCTTATTGAATCATCATTCTAACATTGATCGTGCAACCCAGCCCATATTTCGGGTGCACCTTTCAACCAATGTTTAACTGTGTATGTTTTTCTCGAGCATACATCATTATATCATTTGATCTGACTAATGTTATCTCCTTGTTCACATAATTGTGGAAATCCATCTTTTTGGAAATCTCGATGAGTTGTCGCTGAGTCCATCAGCCACCTTCTCATCCTCTCCTTGGTTTACTGATGAACTCTTGTTTCGGAACTCGATTTCATAGTTCATTTCCCGATAATCTTATAATGTCTTCTCGTCATTTTGTTGCACCTTTTCTTCTCGGACATCCTGAGTCTGAGGTATCATGACCCCAATCGGATCTGAATCTCGGTCAGATATGATGGTTGGGACAACTTTCCAGGAGTTATGTTGTTGGTCCTTTGATGACCCGGTAATATGATGTCATGCCTAGCACCCCCCTGGATGGATGACCTATCATTATAATTTCTTTTGCAAGGATAACCATTCCTCCTGGAGGAAATTTGCAGGACTTATTTTATAAGTTACTCCTGATGGATCATTTGTGTATCCAAAGTCTGGCCCTTGATTGAAACACCATATCATTGCTACCTGAAGCATGTCTGTGGTACTCCGTTCATCAACAAGAACATTTGAAGCACAATGCCAAATTCTCTTTATCAATTATCCAAACACCGTTGTATGGGTAATGTCATGAAATTTTTCTCCCCTTACCTAAAGGGTTTTCTACATTATATCCTGTCATGGATATCATGCTCTGCTTGTCATTGGGAAGGATATACCCCCGAAATATGTGTTTTAATGCAATTTTCCTTTTCGTTGTTGTTTAATCTGATAATCATATTTTCCCTTCCATTGTTTGATTTAACCTTTCTTGTGATTTATATGATCTAAGCAGTAATATTTTCCTGCTTACGAAAACACCGGTGCACCACCTTATCATTCAGACCCTGTTACTATTGTTGATGACATTCCGGTAACCACCGATGGACGAGAACTTTGCCTATTGGTCCGCCTCGTCCAAACGAGCAGGAAAATGGTTCTCTTCGTCCCTCGCCCTTGGTATCGACGTTGTTGCCGACATAACTGACATGGTACTCTCTGACATGCCTTGCTATCATGACCGTGCAAGATGTCATTGCTCCTATAAAAAAACCACATGGTGGGCCCATAACCCACAGTTCCACAGGATCGAAACCTGACTGTCCTGTACACCCCCTATTCCCAAAGTTGTTCCTCGCGCGTGGCCTTGTATGTAATTCACGGGCCACCGTCCTAGTGATCTATTCTGGTATCAGACGCAATACTTGATCTCGCTACTCTGAACCCCTTTCTCACTCTGGTTCAGACTCCGCACAACTATCTATCCGCTTGGAACCTCTTATTGTACCTTCGTACCTTACTCTCGTTGTATTTCATATGTTCAACTCGAGAGGTAATTTTATACTCATTCATGGGTTAACCCCAGATTGTTTCCCTCAAAAGCATTGTGTCGTAGCTGAGCTGCCCCTTATCCTTTCGTAAGTACGATGGAGTTCCCGAAGAAATGATGGCAAGTTTATCATGATGCATTGGAATAAAGAATTGAAGACATCAACGAAAGGAATTAACTTTTCGAGAAGATCTGTTAGAATATCGTAACCAGAACTTCCCCCCTTACTCCCCTCCTAAATCTCGGGACGAGATTTCTTGTAGTGGAGGAGAATTGTGACGCCCGGGTAGTTACGCTACAGTAACCCTCCGCTAATGATGCCAGGTCACCACGATTACTGTTGATAGTTTTGCGATAATTCAAATCCCGTTCAAATTCAAAAATTGAAATAAAGGCAAACATCTTTTTATAAAGTAGTTAAAAGCGCTAATTTAATAAAAACTACAGTAAAACTAATATTTAATTGTCTTCTAAATACTAAACAGATATAAACTAATTGTTTAGGGTGGCAAACCAATTATGGCACTGGCATAAGTATTAGCACTAATTTAGGGGCTAGATTTATAATTTATAAAACAAAGGTAAAAATAAAAAGAAAGAAAATACAAAAGAGAAAAAAACTAAACTAACAAAAAAAAGGAAGAGAAAGCCCCCCCCCCCCCGCTGGGCCAAGTGGCCCAGCTGGCCTCCACTGACCGAACGGGCCGGCCCAACCGCGCCCCCACTCCCTTATTCCCCCCCACTCCCCAGGGTACCGAAACCCTAGCCCACTCCTCCACTCCCCTCCCCTCGTTTCCTCACGCCTCTCCCCCCTCTCCTCCCCGATGGGATCTGGATCGGGGCAGTTGCCCCGGCCCCGTCGAACGCCGCCCCACCCTTGGCGCGCCGCCACCTCGCCCCTCCTACTACTTCGACCTCGCCGCGGCGCCCCCTCTCCCTCGATCTCGACGCGCCGTCGCCTGGCGACCTCGCCTCGGTGCCGATCGACGCCACCTCGTCGGAACCACGCCGCCCCGACTCCGTCGCCGCACGTCGTCCCCGACTCCTCGTCGACCCCCATTGCCCAGTCCCTACCGCCCCAGTGAGCTCCGCCTCCTCTCCCCCTTTCCCTCTGTCGCCGGCGCCTCGGAGCGTCGCTCGGAGCCGCGGCCCGCGCCTCGTCCTCTCCCTTCTCCGCCGTGCTTCGGCCGCGCCCATGGACGCACCCCGCGCTCCCTCTCGCCCTCTCCCCGCACCCGGCCACGGCCGATGCGCGCTCGTCGCGTGGGCACAAGCCCGTGCCGCCCGTGCCCCCCTGTCGCCGCTCTGCGCCCCGTGGCGCCCCTGCCTTCCCTCCCGCACGCCACCATTCGCGCCGTCCACGCCCCTGCACCGCGGTCACCGTGTCCGGCTCGTGTGCCGCGCGCCCCTGATGCATCCATGCCACACGCCCCGCCGCGCCTCTTCTCCGTCCCGCCTCCGCCACTCTGCCCCGTGCAGCTAGCGCCGCTCTGCCTCACGCGCACGCCGCGCCCCTTCCTTCGATCCGGCCGGCCTCGCCGCTGTCGCCTCAGGCGACCGACCTCCCCTGCCTTGGCGAACTGCCGGGTCCGCCGCCCCTCGCCCCTGGGCATGCGCCCACTCGGGCTCTGCCCTGCGCCCGAACCCGCTAAGGCCCCTAGGGCCTATGACAAACGGGGCCCAGCCCTGGAACTTTTTTTAAAAAAAGAGAAAAGAAAAATAAATAATAAATATAATAATTAAAATATTAATTAATTAATTAATTAAAGAATTAATTAAGTTAATTAATCATAATTATATTAACCAAATTAGCTGTTAGTTTAATCAAAACAGTAATTAGATAGTTAACCCTAATTAACCTAATCAGGGAATGACAGGTGGGTCCCACTGGACCCACATGTCAGTTTGACCCAGTCGACTCTGGTGACTGCTGACGTCAGCATGACCTCATGCTGATGTCATAAATCTAATTTCAAATTAATTAATTAATTAAATTCCAGAATTTTAATAAAACCTTTAGAAAATCATATCTTTTAATCCGTAACTCGGATTAAAATATTTTCAACATGATAGTTGGTCAGAACGGCGAGACGAATCCGGATACGCAGCCCGTTCGTCCGCCACGCATCCCTAACATATCCAACTCACAACTTTCCCCCTCCGCCTCCTTTGCCCGAAAACGCGAAACACCGGGGATATTTTCCCGGTTGTTTCCCCCCTTCGCCGGTATCACCTATCCCTGCGTTAGATCACCTCTAGCACCGTGTTTGTCATGTTATGCTTTGATTGCTATGTTATTTATTGTGTTCCCGCTCCGTTACTTTTTCCGGTAGACCCCGAGACCGCTGCCGGTACCCCTGTGATCGACTACGGTGTTGACGACCCCCCCTTCTTGTCTGAGCAACCAGGCAAGCCCCCCCTTGATCACCAGATATCGCCTATTCTTCTCTATACTGCTTGCATTAGAGTAGTGTAGCATGTTACTGCTTTCCGTTAATCCTATACTGCTGCATAGCCTGTCCTTGCTACTACTGTTGTTACCTTTACCTGCTATCCTACTGCTTAGTATAGGATGCTAGTGTTCCATCAGTGGCCCTACACTCTTGTCCGTCTGCCATGCTATTCTATCGGGCCGTGATCACTCGGGGGTGATCACGGGCATATACTATATACTTTACACTGTTACATTACATGTGATACTGTTCGGAGATGGGGGCTGAAGGGGCAGGTGGCTCCATCCCGGTAGAGGTGGGCCTGGGTTCCCGACGGCCGCCGACTGTTACTTTGAGGCGGAGCGACAGGGCAGGTTCAGACCACCTAGGAGAGAGGTGGGCCTGGCCCTAGTCGGCGTTCGCGATACTTAAACACGCTTAACGAGATCTGGGTATTTGATCTGAGTCTGGCCATTTGGTCTATACGCACTAACCACCTACGCGGGAGTAGTTATGGGTATCCCGACGTTGTGGTATCAGCCGAAGCACTTCGTGACGTCAGCGACTGAGGGGCGCGCGCCGGGTTGGACCGCGTAACGTGACTTCCTTTGAAATGGAGGTTGCTAGGTCTGCTCTCCGGCCGCGTACGCAACGTGCAGGTGTGCTCAGGGCGATGGGCCCAGACCCCTGCGCGCTTAGGTTTAGACCGGCGTGCTGACCTCTCTGTTGTGCCTAGGTGGGGCTGCGACGTGTTGATCTTCCGAGGCCGGGCATGACCCAATAAAGTGTGTCCGGCCAAATGGGATCAAGCGTGTTGGGCTATGTGGTGCACCCCTGCAGGGATGTTTATCTATTCGAATAGCCGTGTCCCTCGGTAAAAGGACGACCCGGATTTGTACCTTGACCTTATGACAACTAGAACCGGATACTTAATAAAACACACCCTTTCAAGTGCCAGATACATCCCAGTGATTGCTCTCCAACAGGGCATCGAGGAGGGGATTGCCGGGTAGGATTATGCTATACGATGCTACTTGGAGGACTTCAGTCTACTCTCTTGTATATGCTGCAAGACGGAGGCGACCGGAAGCGTAGTCTTCGATAAGACTAGCTATCCCCCTCTTATTCTGGCATTCTGCAGTTCAGTCCACTGATATGGCCCTTTACACATATATCCATGCATATGTAGTGTAGCTCCTTGCTTGCGAGTACTTTGGATGAGTACTCACGGTTGCTTTTCTCCCCCTTTTCCCCCTTTGCATTCTTCTTGGTTGTCGCAACAAGATGCTGGAGTCCAGGAGCTGGAGATCCCGAGGATGTTTCTACGTGGAGTTCGGCTTCGAGGAGTAGTGATTACTGTAGCTTGACTACCGGGGTGTCACAAATCTCCTCCACTACAAGAAATCTCGTCCCGGAAAGGTTAAACCAAACAACGGAAAGAAAAATATGGTTATCAGATTAAACTGAACAATGGAAAGGAAAATGTGTTTAAACACATATTCCAGGGATATATCCTTCCCAAGGACAAGCAGAGCATGATATCCATGGCAAGATAAAAAGTAGAAAACCCTTCCGGAAAGGGGAAAGAAATTTCATGACATTACCCATACAACGGTGTTTGGATAATTGATCAAGAAACATTTTGCATTGGGCTACAATGTGCTTATTGTAAAATCGGAGTACCAGAGACATGCTTCGAGATAGCATTGACATGGTCTTAAGCAAAGTTCAGACCTTGGATACACAAAGGATCCATCAGGAAAAACTTATTAACAAGTCATTCAATTTCCTCATGGAAGAATGGTTAACCTTGTTAAAAAGGAAACTATAAGACTAGGTCCTTCGGCCAGGTGTGCTAGGCATGACATCACCTTACCGAGTCATAAGAGGACTGTCGGTGTACTAAAATAGGGATACCTTAGTACCCCGAACTTGTGCACGGGCAGTCGTAGCACCCCGTGGCAAGGCTTGCCAGGCGATCGCCAAGACCCTCCATGGTCCCTTTCTGGGCCACCCAAGAACAAAGTATTTGAGCCAAGGCCCCGGCAGGAGGAGCCTGTCGGGAAGGCCACCCGAAGAGAGCAAGGCCCCGGCAAGAGGAGCTTGCCGGGACGACCGCTCGAAGCACAAGGCCCCGACAAGAGGAGCTTGCCGGGAAGGCCGACCAAGGCACGACAAGAGACTTGCTGCGACGCGCTCCGCGTCCCGGCAAGGACCGGTGAGCGACAAGCTCCTGGGCGCAACAAGGCATCAACCGCGGCAAGGCGCTTGCCGTGGCAAGTCACCACCCCGCGCCTGCGCTCCAGCTCATCCACCCACGCGTCGCTCTGGGGCCATTCCAGGCGTACGTGGCGAGAGGCTGCGCAGCCTGGGGCATGCGGTGGCGAAGCAACGCTGACAGAGTAGCCATCGTGGCAAACGGTGGCGCTCCTGACGGTCCCCTTTCTGCACCGTCTGGGCGATGTGGACGGGCATTTAATGCCCTTGTCCCCTGCCGTCAGAGTTAGGTGTGTTAGCAATGTGCAAACAGCTGTACCCAACACAGCGTCTTCCAGTTTTGCCCCCGCCTACGTTGCCACCTGTGGGAAACCCCTTGCACATATAAAAGGAGGCCCCATGCGCAACGGGAAAAGGGGGAGGAAAGGAGGCCACTCACGCTCGGTCTCGCCAGCAGCTCGAGTGTACTGTAGCACCACACGCTCCCGAGCAAGAACACAATACAAAACCACAAAGCAGCAGTAGGGTTTTACGCATCCTTGCGGCCCGAAGCTGGGTAAATCCCTTGTGTGCATCGCCTCGATCCGCTCTTCGCGCGACCTCCGCCCCCCGCCGAACCAAGAAAGGGGCTCGGTCCCCATAGGTGTCCGGGAAGGCAGATTTCCCCCGACATCTTTGGCGCGCCAGGTAGGGGGCGTCGAAGTTGTGTGAACCTGATCCGGCGTCTGCACAGGCTAGATCTCCATCATCTTCGTCGACATGCCACCGAAGAAGAAAGCTCCGGAGGTGGCCGGTCCGTCCGCGTCGAACCCACCGCCCTTGGAGCAAACGGGTGGTGGGGACGGCACCGGCGGCGGAACGGGCGTCGTCGAGCCAGCTCATGGCGCCACGGCGTCCGAACATGCACCGCACCCCTCTCATGAGGCACGGGACCAGCAGCGTCTTGGCGCCCACGGTACCATACGCTCGCTGGACCCAGATCGAGCCGGCGGATCCCAGGGCGCTCAAGGCCAGCACTCACACCAACATGCTGGCGCGAGCGTGGCGCGGCTGCCTGGTCCGGGTGTTGCTCCTTCTAACATAGTTAGAAGTTCGAGCACATCCCGCTCCACGCGTCGTTCGCCACCACTGCCCGCCACTCCAGCAGAAGCTCTGGCGCGAGCTCAACTGCTCCTAGACTACCCTCCAACAGCGGACAAGCTTGACGACTGGAGGGCCATGATACAGAGCCTCATCGGTTTCGCTAACGGCGACACCCCGCTGCAGCACAGTGCATCGCAGCCGCGGCAGGTCGGCCAGGCGAAAACCGATGGCGCCAAGACCGGTGGGGGCGCGACCACCGTGCACTCCCCGCCCCAAAGGCCAAGATCGCCGACTCGCCGGAACCATCACGACAATGACTCCACCGCGTCGTCGAATCCGCGAACTCGTCGCGATCAACGCCAAGTTCTTCGCGAGCGAGAGCAAGAGGACGCTCGTACTCGCATCAAGCATCGGAGAGAAGCGCGGCGTCAATCAGACCAGCGCGTTGGGCCCTCTGTCGACATGCATGCACCGGGGGAACCAGGCGACCTGCCGTACGCGGTGGGCTACCCTGCGTTCACCCGTGAGCTGCGGCAAGTCCAGTGGCCCAGCATGAAGAATTTCAAGCCAGACGTACCAGAGAAGTACGGCGGCAAGTCGCATCCGTCGGAGTTCCTCAGCATCTACACCATCGCGGTGCAGACTGCTGGAGGGCGAGACGACAAGATCCTTGCCAACTACTTCCCGCTGGTACTCAAATCCAACGTCAGATCCTGGCTCATGCACTTGCCGGACAACTCCATAACCTCCTGGACAGACTTGTGCCATCAGTTTGTTGGCGCCTTTACGGGCGGCCACAAACCCCATGGCCAAGCGAGCGACCTTCATCTGCTCGTCCAGAAGGAAGGGGAACCCTTGCGCAAGTTCATCCAGAGATTCAGCCGTGTACACTACAACATCCCAGACGTCCACCCCGCCGCGGTTATCAGCGCGTTCCATCAGAACGTGCGTAACCGCAGGATGTGGGAGGAGATGGCGATGTGCAAGATCAAAGACGTCAGCGAGCTATATGCCCTGGCCGACAAGTGTGTCCGTGCTGAGGAGGGGAGGAAACTCCCCAGAGAGAACACTGGAGCAGGAGAATCTGACAGTGAGGATACCGCCCCGGCAAGGAAGAGCCGGCGGCGGAGCAGCAGGAAGAAGAAGAGCCAAGAAGTACTGGTTGTTGAGCAGTCCGACGATGAAGGCGCCGCCAAGAAGGCCCATGCTGGTAGCTCCGGCAAGGAGGTTGCCGGATGCGCCAACTGCCAGGCTGTGGCGGTCGCCGACAAGCGGGACGGCACCAACAAACAGTACTGCAAGATCCACCGCACCAAGGGCCATGACCTCCAGAGCTGCAAGCAGGTCGAGCGGCTCGTCGAGCTGCAAAAGGCCGAGTACGAGCGGCGCGACAAGGAGAGAGGCCGGGGAGGTGGCGGAGGATCAGGCACGAAGCGCCCCGGCCAGGGAGGACGCCGCGACTAGGACAAGCAGCGGCAAGCGGACAGGCCTCCCCGCGGCCGCGACAAGAACGAAGACGACGACAAAGACGAAGACATGGATGACATAGTGGTCAAGAGCAGAGACAGGGCAACCCTCATTCAAGACCTAGAAGAGACCTTTGCGAACCTGCGCAGGATCAGCCTCAAGCTCAACCCCGAGAAGTGCGTGTTCGGAGTCCCTTCCGGCAAGCTTCTCGGGTTCTTCGTGTCTCAGCGAGGAATGGAAGCCAACCCAGACAAGATCAAGGCCATCGAGCAGATTGAAGCACCAACACGTGTCAAGGACGTACGAAGGCTTGCCGGCTGCGTCGCGGCTCTTAGCAGGTTTATTTCCAAGTCTGCAGAACGCGCCCTGCCGTTTTTCAAAATTTGGAAAAAGGCGGGTCCAGTAAAATGGACTCCAGAAGCGGAGGCTGCGCTGCAGGACTTGAAGAAATACCTGTCCTCCGCTCCAATACTTGTCGCGCCTAAACCATAAGAGAAGTTGCTGCTATACCTGGCGGCAACCAATCAAGTGGTTAGTGCTGTGTTAGTAGCGGAGAGGGAGGCAGATGATGAGCCAGCAACCGCGGCAAGCACGTCCAACGACAAGCAGGGGGCTTCCCCGACAAGCTCTGGCCCCGACAAGGATGAATCTGCGCAGGAGCAAGTGGAGGTGCAGAAGAAGAAAATGGTGCAGCGCCCAGTGTACTTTGTCAGCTCCCTCTTGCAGGGGGCTAGGTCAAGGTACTCTGGTGTGCAGAAATTTCTTTTCGGCCTTCTCATGGCCTCGAGAAAGCTGCGCCATTACTTCCAAGCACATGAGATTACAGTTGTCACCCGCTTTCCGCTGAAGAGGATACTGCAGAATCCAGAAGCAACAGGCAGGATTGTCGAGTGGGCACTAGAACTGTCGAGCTTCGGTCTCCAGTTCGAGAGCACCTCGACTATCCAAAGCAGAGCATTGGCGGAGTTCATAGCAGAGTGGACACCGACACCAGACGAAGATACCCCAGAGACGAGCATCCCCGCCAAAGAAGCAAGCAAAGAGTGGCTGATGTACTTTGATGGTGCTTTCTCGCTGCATGGCGCCGGTGCTGGCGCGTTACTTATCGCGCCCACCGGAGAGCACCTCAAGTACGTAGTCCAGATGCACTTCCCCAAGGAGCAAGCAACCAACAATACTGCACAGTATGAAGGTTTCCTCGCCGGTCTCAGGATCGCGGCAGAACTTGGGATCAAGAAGCTCATTGTCAGGGGTGACTCGCAGCTTGTCGTCCGCCAAGTGAACAAAGATTACCAGAGTCCGGTGATGGAAGCGTACGTTGATGAAGTGAGGAAGCTAGAAGAGCACTTTGACGGCCTGCAAATGGAACATATTCCAAGAGCTGAGAACGACATCGCTGATGGCCTGTCAAAGTGCGCAGCATTTAAGTTACCTGTGGAACCAGGAACCTTTGTGCTCAAGCTGACTCAGCCGTCCATAACGCCATAAACCAGACAGAGCAAGAAGAGGAAGTTGGTCTCCGATGACTATCTTCCGGCAGAGCTCCCCGGAGCCGCCGCCAAGAAGGTCCCCAAGATCGACGCCAAGAGTGCTGAGGAGCCGTCTGCTCCGGAAAACCCCAGGGTTTGTTCCGTAGAAGCAGGCGCTCCCGACAAGTTTTGCTCCGGCAAGCTTGCCGGGGAACGTCAAGCTCCGGCTGAGCCCCAGATCCTCGCCGTAGAAGCGGACGTTCCCGCAGTTGTAGATGTGCCTTCAGTCCTTGTTGTCGAGCCACAGGCTCCAGCATGGGCGCAACAGACTGTCCATTTCCTCCAAAACGGAGAACTTCCCGAAGAGCAAGAAGAAGCGGAAAGAGTAGCCCGACGCTCGAGTATGTACCAGTTCGTCGACAACACACTGTACAGAAGAGGGCGCAACGGTGTGAAATTGAAGTGTATTTCCCGGGAAGACGGACAGAAGCTGTTGGCAGAGATACATGGAGGCATATGTGGTCACCACATTGGCGCAAGAGCAGTTGCCGGCAAAGCGTTCCGGCAAGGTTTCTTCTGGCCGACAGCCCTCCAGGATGCAACTGCACAAGTAACCAAGTGTGAAGCGTGCCAGTTCCATTCCAAGCAGATACACCAGGCAGCTCAAGCTCTCCAGACGATCCCTTTATCCTGGCATTTTTGGTCTGGGGGCTCGACATCCTCGGCCCCTTCCCCCGAGCTGTCGGGGGCTTTGAGTACTTGTACGTCGCAATCGACAAGTTCACAAAGTGGCCGGAAGTGGAACCAGTGAGGAAGGTGACAGCACAGTCAGCCGTCAAGTTCTTCAGGTCGATTGTCTGCCGCTTCGGGATCCCCAACAGGATCATCACCGACAACGGTACACAATTCATGAGACGCGCCTTCATGCAATACGTCCAAGATCTCGGCGCCAAGGTCTGCTTCGCTTCTGTTGCTCATCCCCGGAGCAACGGTCAAGCTGAAAGGGCCAATGCCGAAGTACTGCGCGGGCTCAAGACCAGAACTTTCGACAGGCTGCACAAGTGTGGAAGAAACTCGATCGAGGAGCTGCCGGTGGCTCTTTGGTCGATCAGAACGACGCCAAATCGAGCCACTGCCCAGACACCATTTGCTCTAGTCTATGGAGCAGAAGCAGTTACCCCCACGGAACTCGTATACGGGTCACCTCGAGTGCTCGCTTATGATGAGCTTGAGCAAGAGCGGCTGCGTGAAGATGACGCGCTGCTCCTTGAGGAAGATCGTCTTCAAGCTGCTGTGCGAGCCTCTCGCTACCAGCAAGCTTTGCGTCGCTACCATAGCCGCAAAGTTAAAGCCAGAAGCTTTGAGGAAGGCGACCTTGTTCTTTGGCGCGCCCCGTCCGCCAAGAATCATAACAAGTTGACGCCAAAGTGGGAAGGCCCTTACCGGGTGAGACGAGTCACGAGGCCGGGCGCTGTCCGCCTCGAGACCGAAGATGGCACTCCGGTGAGCAACTCTTGGAATATTGAGCATCTTCGTAAGTTTTACCCGTAAGGCGCGGTTGTCGGGCCCCGCCCGGCAACCAACCTTTTGTACAAGTCTTGCCGCTGTTGCATGTAATCCTTTGTACAAAGCCAGGCGCAGACCCTGAGCAGCAGTAAATGAAGCGCTCGCGCCCTAAGTTTTAGCATGCATGCTGAGTCGAGTCTCGTCCTTGGTTAGGGTTGATAGTGCCTAACAGCTGCTAACCCCTAGCTTAGAGGTCGAGTCTACGTCCTTTTTCCTGTTCCTTCGTTTCCTTTGGTTCTTAGGGTTTTGCATATCCTGGCCAGACCACTTAAGGACGAAGAAGAGAAGAAGGGCGGGCCAGCATCTGGTCCCTGGCAAACCAGTGTTGTCAGGGGCTGCAAGTACGAAGATTCGCCCGCGACAAGCCAAAGTTGCCGGGGGCTGCAATCCCAGATAAGTTTTTGCATCCCATGTCATGCATTCTCTTATGAACTGTGGAATACGAAAACCTTGTTTCCTCCTAAAAGCTACCGTGCTCCCTTAACGACAGGCCCCAGAGCGCGTTCCTGGGGCCCGTTTTGGTAGTAGTCGCGGCGGCAAAGGGGCGGAACGAGGGGCCCGAACCCGCTTCATCCCTTCCTCCGCCAAAGGCGTGAGAGAGGTCGAGTGGCGCGGGGAGACGGCAGGGCCTGTTGCCGGGCAAAGAAGTGTCTATCTTAACGGTATAAAGGATCCGCTCCTTGGCGTGGGTTCTACCCATGGGACAAATGGCCCGGCAAACATCCCCTTTTCATTAAAAACATTCCGCTCAGGTACAGTTCAGAGAGAATGAAAAACATGAAAGATGGGATTACAAGTTTTAAACACAGCTAAGGCCCGAGGGCTTACAGATTGAAAAAAGATAAGATGCCCATAATCCCTTTCTTGTCTCTCTCATCAGGAGGTAGGACAAGGAGGCGAAAAGGGCAAAAGGGGCGCCTAGGCGAGCCACGGGTGGCAGAAGACACCAACAGAACGCCCGGAGGGCCGTCCGGGGGCTTCGGAGGATGGATGGTGACGGCGGCGCCGGAAGTAGAGCTCGAAGATGAGACAGCGGGACGTCAACACGCTGTCGAGGGCATCTAGCCCTCGTACTCCGAGTTGACGGCCTTGCCGCCAGTCCCCCTCCTCTTCCGCAGCCTCGCCACTCCAGCCGCCCGGGAAGACGACCCCGAGAAGCTCAAGGAGCCGGCGACGCGAATGATGGGGTCGCCGGTGCCACACGGAGCTGCGACCGGCGCCTAGTCGGACCTGTCATCCCGACGACCGCTGCCCTCGTCGTCACTGTCGCTCCCCTCCTCGTCACTCTCGCTCGAGGAGGAGCCTTCGCTGTCGGAGGAGCTATCCACGCAGCACCGGGCCCAGGTCCCGAAGTCCCCGAAGGCCTTGACGGAGAGGAGATCGCCCTCCATCAACTTAAAATGGAGGGTGAACCCCTCCATCAAGCTGTGGATACGGGCAAATGTCTTCCACCCTCGGCCAAGGTACACCACGCCGGGGGCTGGGGACTCGACGTGTGATGAGGACATCAATACCATTGTTATACCCACAGCCCCTGCTGCTATACATACTGGACCAATTACTAGAGCTCGCGCACGCCAATTGAATTATCAGGTACTTTCGTTTCTTGGTAATGATTCTAATGTTCATGAGAATATGATGCTGCCTAAATTGGATACATTTGTTTTGCTTACAAATGAAGGGCCTAGCATGGAGAAGGATGATCATTGGAGCAAGAACAAGCATGGAGTTGATGGCATGCGCAAGGGAGACAAGAACAGAGTTTCAAGTGATGATTTCAGGACTTTGAAGCCACCATAATGAGTGCATGAAGCCTTGGACGAAATATACAAGATGCCACTTCATAATTTTCGTCCAGAGGCTATTCTAGGTGCTGCGTCACCTTCTTCTTGGGCCAGGCCCATGTAATTTCGAAATACTCCAATATAGGCTATTTTTAGAGTCCGTATGTGTGGGGAAACAAGAGTTAGGGTGGGTTTCGGACCCCTCCTCCAAGGGCCATGAAATTCCCCCGCTCTTCCCCCATATATACAGCCCCTAGGGCATCGTTTAGACTTTGGGGTTTTGTTTAGATTAAAAGTTCGCCATAGCTGCAACTTCGCGTACTTCGTTTGTGTTCAACAACCAGACAAAGGCGTCACAGAACCCCACCTTGATCAATAAAGCTTTCCTCTTATATTCGCAATATCCAGATTGCAATCTTAGTTTCTTGCTTGTTCTTTGTTTGCCTGCAGGAAACAGACCTTCGTGGTCAGGTTGATCGTGCTCCGGCGTGGTCAATAACCTCTCGGAATTGGTTTAGCGATTGCTAAGGCGCGACGTCCTCGCACGTTCGTAATCGGATCGTCAAAGTTGACTTCCTCCAAACGATAGCCACCATCTCATCGAAAGAAAGGACACCTTTGCCTCTATCAACGTGGACCCGCGTGCCGCCGATCCCGCATCCCTTCATGCGCAGCCTTAGCGTCTCGGGTTGCTCCATCTCCATCACGCTTGCGAAGGGAGCCGGGAGGCGGAGGCGGCGGCGAGGCGCTCGGCGCAGCCTGACGAAGAACTCGCAAGGATCGTCCCCGAGGTGGACCGCCGTGGGAAGAGGAGCCGCTGGCGGAGGCGAGGCCGGCGCGTCGCCCCGCCCGCCTCTTCCCTGTGCGCCTTGACCTCGTCCACGACCTCGCCCCCTCCCCCTTCCCCTTACGGCTGGCTCCTCCACCGCGGGTGCAAGGGGAGGAGGGGCGCGTTGCCTAGCGGCAACCCTCGCCGCCACCGATGAAGGACCAGGATTCCCTTTCTCCATGGCGAATGGAGGGAGGGGATCAGAAGCCGAAGGGAAGGAAAGACGAAGGAGTGCGGATTTTCGTCGCCCCCTCTTGCTCTTTATAAAGAAGCAGGGTGGGGGCTCGGCCGCCCCGCTCAACCAATCAGGACGCAGGAAGGCCAGGCGACTGGGGCCGACCTGCTGCCCCGACCCGCGACGGCCCGGTTTCCTGCCTCCACCGTCCGCAACCCCGGGTGCATGGAAGCCGCGTGGCTGGGGCGCAGGACCAAGGCGACGGATGAGGAGACCTCTCCCCACCCCGTGATCGTGGGGAGCGGGCACCTCGGAAACCATGCCTCGGCCCCGTCCAGTGAATGAGCCACGCCTCCACGCCTCCCTCCACTTATGGAGCTAGCGCGAACCGTCCCCCTTTATTGCGACGTGACGCATGCCTGCGGGGTTCGGCCCCGCGCACGCCGCCCACGTCATGCACGCCTCTCCCCACGATGCCGCGTCCGACGCATGCCGTTCGGGGAGGACGTGGTGGACGCAGAAGCAGATGCAGCGTGACCCAGGCCGCGCGTGCCCGTGCACTGTTTTGGGCCTGGCCCAACAGCGCTCGGCACCGTGTATGTCCCAGGCCCGGGGGCTCCTGTCGGTGTACTAAAATAGGGGTACCTTAGTACCCCGAACTTGTGCACTGGCAGTCGTAGCACCCCGCGGCAAGGCTTGCCAGGCGATCGCCAAGACCCTCCATGGTCCCTTTCTGGGCCACCCAAGAACAAAGTATTTGAGCCAAGGCCCCGGCAGGAGGAGCCTGCCGGGAAGGCCACCCGAAGAGAGCAAGGCCCCGGCAAGAGGAGCTTGCCGGGACGACCGCTCGAAGCACAAGGCCCCGGCAAGAGGAGCTTGCCGGGAAGGCCGACCAAGGCACGACAAGAGACTTGCTGCGACGCGCTCCGCGTCCCGGCAAGGACCGGTGAGCGACAAGCTCCCGGGCGTGACAAGGGATCAACCGCGGCAAGGAGCTTGCCGCGGCAAGTCACCACCCCGCGCCTGCGCTCCAGCTCATCCACCCACGCGTCGCTCTGTGGCCATTCCAGGCGTGTGTGGTGAGAGGCTGCGCAGCCTGGGGCATGCGGTGGCGAAGCAACGCTGACAGAGTAGCCATCGTGGCAAACGGTGGCGCTCCCGACGGTCCCTTTTCTGCACCGTCTGGGCGATGCGGACGGGCATTTAATGCCCTTGTCCCCTTCCGTCAGAGTTAGGTGTGTTAGCACTGTGCAAACAGCTGTACCCAACACAACGTCTTCCAGTTTTGCCCCCGCCTACGTTGCCACCTGTGGGAAACCCCTTGCACATATAAAAGGAGGCGCCATGCACAACGGGGAAAAGGGGGAGGAAAGGAGGCCACTCACGCTCGGTCTCGCCAGCAGCTCGAGTGTACTGTAGCACCACACGCTCCCGAGCAAGAACACAATACAAAACCACAAAGCAGCGGTAGGGTTATACACATCCTTGCGGCCCGAAGCTGGGTAAATCCCTTGTGTGCATCGCCTCGATCCGCTCTTCGCGCGACCTCCGCCGCCCGCCGAACCAAGAAAGGGGCTCGGTCCCCATAGGTGTTCGGGGAGGCAGATTTCCCCCGACAAGGACCAATGTTATAACTCTTGGAAATATGTTCCAACCATCATATCTGGCCGAGATTCAGATCTGATTGGTGTCAGGATACCTCAGACTCGGGATGCCTGAGAAGAAAGGTGCAACACAAATTGTCGAGATGACATTGTAAGATTCTCAGGAAATGAACTATGGAAGCAAGTTCTGAATCATGCTTCCATCATTAAACCAAGGAGAGGATGAGGAGGTGGTTGATAGGCTCAGCAACAAATCATCGAGATTTCCAAAGGATGGATTTCCACAATTATGTGAACATGGAAATGTTTGTCGGATCAACTGATATAATGATGTATGCTCAAGGGAAACATACACAACTGAACAATGATAGAAGGGTGCACCCAGGAATCTGGACTAGGTAGCACGATCAATGTTTGAATGATGATTCAATAAGCAATAGACTTAGAATGAAACTGTAGACCAATAACTTCAAAGCAATAGGGTTGCTAGAAGTTTAGAATTTACACATCACAGACCATGTGTCGGTATTCCGGTTAGAAACAACACGGAGACCAAGAAATGAACGCAAAAGGCGAGAGATATTACTATATCAAGAATTCTCAAGAGGTGGTAAAATTACCACGACATCCTTGACATAAAAGGTGGTAATATTCCAAGGTAAAGAAGAACAAATGTTGGATATTAAGGACCTCAAGGTATAACACAAACCACAAATAAGTTTGTGTTAAACGGAAGGCAATAAAGTGGTCGATGATAACACAACCCATTGAGGGGCGAGGATGGTATTTCTTATCAAGAATTCGATATATATCTTGGAAGAGCTCAGGGTGTTGATGATGACCACGACACATTTGTCGAGAGTCGGTCCGCGATGACATCAAGTCAAATGATGATGAAGCAAAAGTTTATTGGAACCAATGGTACGACACAAAGTCGAATTCAAGCTTGTCGTTCAAGGTGGAACAATAAGACGAGGAAATTGGCGTAAGGTTAGCTCATTATCGAAAGTTGTGCTCCGGAATTAAGGACCCGGTTGCACAGTTTAAAATTAGCACGATAATGATGTAGCCGATCAGGCTAGGAGTGACGTGATGGAGTATTAAACTTCTCAACAACAAAGTACTGGAAGTACCAAATCTCAGTGTTCATTCGATTCGCAAATCGGTGTTCTCGGTTGACGACAACCCAGAACTCGTGGAGTGACTCTGATAGGGAAGGGTATTACTCCAGCACAAATTCATAAGATGTAGTGCAATGACATGATATCCTCGAGATACCAGGGGGATAATACTCGAAGGCATATCAAATGAAACGTTGAAGTGGGATGTATTGATATATAGAAGACAAGCGCTTTAACTTGTCTGAGAAGGGGAATCAAAAGAAATTATGGTCGGAACCACAATCATAAATGATCAAACCACGAGTACAAGATGAACTACTATCAAGGGGGTAATTAATTTTACGAGCAGCTCCCATGATAAGTTCTACATCGTGTCCATGGGCATGAACACAAAGTTCAAGGTCGACTCCCACTTCTCCAATGCATAACCTTTCATTAACTTCTCGTTTCTTTTCGAAATGGCATTAGTTGTTGAAAGTTTTACCTAGTGCAATACCAGATAAGTAGGACCTGTGAAATCTTTCGAGTTTGCACAGATAGGGAAGGCATTGGCTCAACCCATCGGGGCTTCTTAGGGACATATACCACAAGCTTCAAGAGTAATTATCACCAGCTCGAAAGCAGAGCATGGTTGGCAAAAGGAGATGATACAATTTACAAAGGCATTATGTATCGAAGAAAGAACTCACAAGGTGATTGATTATGCAGGACACTGTCGGATAATAATCCAACAGTGGATATGGCGATCCACAATGGAGCTGATGTGAGTATCGATACCCAGTCAGAGGAAGAAAGAATGCAAGTGCATCGATTTATAGAACAGCTGAATAATTCAACATCTAAATAGCAAGGAATTATGATTTTAAAATCAAGGGATTAGGAGCAAATGCTCTGATCAAGGATGGATAAGTCGACTAGACTTAGGGGTAAAATTGATGGCAATCTGATTGGCCGAGAACCAGCTCATGTTCGAAAGACGTCTGAGCCGGAAGATAATTTATAAGGATCAACTGATGATTGCGTGCATTCGCACACATATAGAATCAACGGACTTAAAATGATAGTGACCAAGGATGCCAATAGGATTACTAGACTTATTGGTTTAACCAAAATGTAAGCATGCAAGAATTTCAAGAGCAATAGGCTCCTGAGGATTTTTGGAAGATCGAAAGGTATTTCGAAGATTGGTGTCATTCATGAATCAACTGGGGATGAGTGGATACTCGGTAAATACGAGAATTTATCCGTAGGGATATTCATGTGGCAAGAACTGCAAGGCAGCAGGCACAACATATTCTCAGATCATTAGAGAGAATTTTGGAGTATCTTGTAATAACAAGATCCACTGGGAATAAAATTAAGCACGATAGGTGTAAGTATTTATCCATAAGGATATTCCGGTGGTAGGGAATTGCAAAAGCAACGGGCACAAGGTCTCTAGAGAATATCGGAGAGTATCTTTGAAATCTTCTGGTGCAGCCAGCGATCATCTTGACTGAAGGGGCTCTCCGGCAGGAAGTGGTAACGAGAACCTAGAGTTAGATTCTAGCAAAATCATTTAACCCGAATAGAAGAGATGTCAGAGTCCCAGAGTATAGGCCAAGGAGTAAAAAGATCCTAGTACCACCCGATGGCGACGTGGGCCCGTAAGGCACACAGCCAAGTTAGTAAAAGGTTTTGCAAAGTCTAGACTCGACTTCGGCCGAGGAGTGTGGAAGGGGGATTCCTGACACCAACTTGTGACGCCCCCGATTCAATCGTACACTAATCATGCACGCAAATGTGTACGATCAAGATCAGGGACTCACGGGAAGATATCACAACACAACTCTACAAATAAAATAAGTCATACAAGCATCATAATACAAGCCAGGGGCCTCGAGGGCTCGAATACAAGTGCTCGATCACAGATGAGTCAGCGGAAGCAACAATATCTGAGTACAGACATAAGTTAAACAAGTTGCCATAAGATGGCTAGCACAAACTGGGATACAGATCGAAAGAGGCGCAGGCCTCCTGCCTGGGATCCTCCTAACTACTCCTGGTCGTCGTCAGCGGGCTGCACGTAGTAGTAGGCACCTCCAGAGTAGTAGGAGTCATCGTCGAAGGTGGCGTCTGGATCCTGGGCTCCAGCATCTGGTTGCGGCAACCGGGTAGAAGGGAAAGGGGGAAAAGGGGGAGAAAAGCAACCGTGAGTACTCATCCAAAGTACTCGCAAGCAAGGAGCTACACTACATATGCATGGATATATGTGTAAAGGGCCATATTAGTGGTCTGAACTGCAGAATGCCAGAATAAGAGGGGGATAGCTAGTCTTATCGAAGACTACGCTTCTGGTCGCCTCCGTCTTGCAGCATATAGAAGAGAGTAGACTGAAGTCCTCCAAGTAGCATCGCATAGCATAATCCTACCCGGCGATCCCCTCCTTGATGCCCTGTTAGAGAGCGATCACCGGGTTGTATCTGGCACTTGGAAGGGTGTGTTTTATTAAGTATCCGGTTCTAGTTGTCATAAGGTCGAGGTACAACTCCAGGTCGTCCTTTTACCGAGGGACACGGCTATTCGAATAGATAAACTTCCCTGCAGGGGTGCACCACATAACCCAACACGCTTGATCCCATTTGGCCGGACATACTTTCCTGGGTCATGCCCGGCCTCGGAAGATCAACACGTCGCAGCCCCACATAGGCACAACAGAGCGGTCAGCACACCGGTCTAAACCTAAGCGCGCAGGGGTCTGGGCCCATCGCCCTGAGCACACCTGCACGTTGCAAACGCGGCCGAAGAGCAGACCTAGCAACCTCCAGTACAACGGAAGTCACGTTACGCGGTCCAACCCGGCGCGCGCCGCTCAGTCGCTGACGTCAAGAAGTGCTTCAGCTGATACCACGACGCCGAGTGCCCATATCTTTCCCGCGTAGTTGGTTAGTGCGTATAGACCAAATGGCCAGACTCAGATCAAATACCCAGATCTCGTTAAGCGTGTTAAGTATCCACGAACGCCAACAGGGCCAGGCTCACCTCTCACCCAGGTAGCCCCAAACTGCCCTGCCGCTCCGCCACAAAGATCCACACAAAGGGCCGTCGGGACAAAGGTCCTTTCAGCCCCCAAACCGTGAATCACTCGCGGGTACTCCTCGAGCCAACCCGACTTTGGTCATCACATGTATCATGTTTAAAGTATAGTATATATCCATGATCACCTCCCGAGGTGATCACAGCCCAGTAGTATAGCATGGCAGACAGACAAGAGTGTAGGGCCACTGATGGAACACTAGCATCCTATACTAAGCAAGTAGGATTGCAGGTAAATGTATCAACAGCAGTATCAAAGACAGGCTATGCATCAGGATAGGAATAACGAAAGCAGTAACATGCTATACTACTCTAATGCAAGCAGTATAGAGGAGAGTAGGCGATATATGGTGATCAAGGGGGGGGCTTGCCTGGTTGCTTTGGCAAGAGAGAGGGATCGTCAACTCCGTAGTCGAACGGGGCAGCAGCAGCGTCGGTCTCGGTGTCTATCGAGAGAAGAGGGGGGAGAAACAATAAATATTTAAGCAAGCAAATGCATAGTGATGCATGACATGACAAGTAACGGCGTTAGAGGTGCCCTAACGTGGTAAGGGACGATACCGGTGAAGGGGGGAAACATCCGGGAAAGTATCCCCGGCGTTTCGCGTTTTCGGGCAGAGGAGCCGGAGGGGGAAAGTTGCGAGTTGGATAGGTTAGGGATGCATGGTGGACGAACGGGCTGCGTATCCGAAATCGTCTCGCCGTTCTGAGCAACTTTCATGTACAAAGTTTTTTCATCCGAGCTACGGATTATTTTATATTAATTTTTAAAGATTTTAAATCATTTTCTAATTTATTAATTATTAATTGAATTAACATTATCCAGAATAGTGTACGCTGATGTTATCATGACGTCAGCATGACATCAGCAGTCAACAGGGCGTTGACTGGGTCAAACTGACGCGTGGGTCCCGTTCGTCATACTCTAACAACTAATTAACAGTTTTAATTAACTAATCAAGTTAATTAAGTACTAAACAGAGTTAATTAAGTTAAGTAATTACCTAATTAATTAATTAATTAGTTACTTACTTAATTAATTAACTAATGACTTATTTTCATTTTTAAGTTACATTTTCTTTTCGTTTTTTTAAACAAGACAGGGGGCGTGGGCCCCATCTGTCATCTGCCCAGGGGCCATAGCGGGTGCTGGGCGACGGGTTTTGGGCACGACCGAACGGGCGCACGCCCAGGGGCGCCATGGCGAACGAGGCCAGCGAGGTCGGGCGGTTGCCGGAGGGGGACGGCGGCCGGAGGGCAGCAGAGCACCACCAGCGGCGCGCGGGGCCAGCAGAAGAGGCCCCAGCAGCGGCGAGAAGAGGGGGACGGCGCGGCAGCGCTGATGCAGCTATAGGCAACAGAAGGGGGCGCGGGCGGCGAGGGACGGGCACGTCTGCCCGCGTTGAGGCGCTTGGGGGAAGATGGCAGGGAGCAGCGGCGGTTTCATCGTGGGGAGCAAGGGCGGTGGCTACGGTGAGCGTGCGCGGGGCGCTGGGAGCAGGCGGGTGAGGCGGGGCCGGTGGCACAGTGGTGGTCGCGAGGAGCGGGGGCAGCGCAGCTGCAGAAGCAGCAGCACACGGTAGCCGGCCACGCCACGAGCGCGAGCGCGTGAGGTGACACACCGGGCGGGGCGGGGCCGCGGTGACCGGGCGAAGCAGTGGCGAGGAGGGCAAGGCCAGTCGCGGCCAGAGCGCGGGGGCGGGGGGCGACGGCGTGGCCGACGCGGTGGTGTGTGTGCGCGCGGTCGGCACCGGGTAGAGGCAGGGAAGGGGGAGGACGAAACCTCACCGCGGGAGCGTAGGGGTACGGGCAGTGGGGGTTGAGGAGGCGAACGGGGACGGCGCTCCGTCGAGGAGAGAGATGAGGAGGCGAGGAGGCAGGCCGGTGGGGATGTCCGGCGAGGCGGCGCGGTCTCCAGGCGGCGACGGGCGACGGCGTCGGGCGCCTCCTCCTCGATCCCGGTCCAGATCGGGGGACAGGGGGGATATTTTCGGGGAGTGGGGGTGTGACGGTTAGGGTTGGGGGAGTAGGGATAAGGGGTGGCTGGTTAGGTCAAGTGGGTCGCCCTGGTAGGCCGCTGGCTGGGCCGGGTGGTCCAGCGGGGGGGGGGGGGGTTTCCTTTTTTTTCACTTCTTTTTTTTTCTGTTTTGTTCTTTTTCTTTTACTGTTTTATTTTATTTTAGATACTAAATGATTTTAGGTAAATGTTCAAAGTATTACATAAACTTGAGACAGTATTTTGGGCTAGTCCAACAAGTCTCAACTGATTTTTGAATATTTTGTATAATTATTTAAATTAGATCGTTTCAATAAAAAGCTTATGTGTCAGTTTTAAAAATGTTTAAGGACACTTGTATATTTTGTAAAGGGTTATCTCCTACATGAAAAATTAGTTGGTGAATATTTGCAACCCAACTTACATTTTTATTTTCCCTTTTAACATTTTAATTATTTGACTTTACTTTATTTTTGAATTTGAATTGGGTTTGGATCATAGCGAGGTTTAGCAAAATTAATTGTGATGACATGGCACTATCAGTGTGTGATTACTGTAGCTTGACTACCGAGGTGTTACAAAGGCGGGGCCTCGGGTGCGTGGAGGAGGGGGCAGGAGGAGCCCGGGGCAGGCACGGCCGTCGAGGTCGGCGGCACCGACATGTGGGCAACGGACTCCCGCGGGAGCTCGGAGACGGCGCGGGGCTGGGCCGGCCCAGTCGGAAAGTTTATTTTTGAATAAAGATATTTCAAACGAACAAAAATGAATAAAATAAATAGAAATAGAAATATTATATAGGCATATAATATACCAAAATTTTCAGAAAAAGATTCTCTACAACATGGACATTTTTACAGAGTCAAATAAAATGCACACAAATTCAAATAAATCAAATACTACTGCTGCTCTAATAAAATCCAACAAAAATCATTTTAAAAATACCAAAATGATTTCAAATTAATTTCTCTCCAATTTTCTGATGTAGGGAATCATGTTACCCTATTTTCCATATATTTTATTTTTGGAGAAAAATAATTTGAATAAAACTCAAATAACCCAATTTGAGAATAATTTCAAATGGATTTTAAATTTGAGTTTCTTTGAAACTCCCAACTCGTATTTCATATAGTTTGAAGAAGTCATTTTATCTTCTCTCGTGAAAATCATTGAGTTGCATAAAGTTTCAGAATTGGAAATATTTTCAAACGAAATTCAAATATTTTCAACACCCCTTGTCATTTGAATAAATGGAAGAAGTCATGTCATCTTCTCTCCAGGGTTTTGTGATGAAAAGTATTTGAATTCACGGAGAGCATAAATGAAAAATGAAAGTTTGGGAAAGTACTTTTATTCCCTCTCATTTAACTTTCATAAAGTTTCAAATTCACTCACTTTCAGTCAATCAATCAAACAATCAATCAAATCTATCTATTTATTATAACATTCCAAAATTTAGAATTTTGGGATGTTACATTCAGGGTCTTATAGCTCAAAATAATCGGTAAATGCATGAAAAATAACAAATGAAGTCAGAAAGGGTTGAAAATTGATGATGTGGCTTTGAATGGTGCATATTGAACACAGAAAAACTATGGAGTTCAAATAATTTAAAAATGAAATCCCTTTGTAACAGACGAGTTTTCGTATGAAACCCTCATACTTCAAAAGAGATTGTCCGTTTTGCACACGAAGTGCATCCAGTTTTTGCCGTAACACTCTCTACTTTCTGGCACATGCTATGTGGGTGAAATGATGATACCATGCCACTTTCAACCTTTTCAAAGTTTATTTGAAATGCTTTTCAATTCCAGGGTCTTATAGCTCAAAATAATCAGTAAATGCATGAAAAATAACAAATGAAGTCAGGAAGGGTTGAAAATTGATGATGTGTCTTTGAATCGTGCATTTTGAACACAGAAAAACTATGGAGTTCAAATAAGTTCCAAAAAATGAAATCCCTTTGTAACAGATGAGTTTCCGTATGAAACCCTGATACTTCGAAAGAGATTGTCCGTTTTGTACACGAAGTGCATCCAGTTTTTGCTGTAACCCTCTCTATTTTCTTGCACATGCTATGTGGATGAAATGATGATACCATGCCAACTTTTAACCTTTTGAGAGTTCATTTGAAATGCTGTTCAATTTCAGGGTCTTATAGCTCAAAATAATCAGTAAATGCATGAAAAATAACAAATGTGGTTTGAAAGGGTTGAAAATTAATGATGTGGCTTTGAATGGTGCATTTTGAACACAAAAAAGTGTGGAGTTGCAACACGTTAAAAAAAGAAATCTCTTTGTAACAGACGAGTTTCCGTATGAAACCTGATACTTCGAAAGAGATTGTCCGTTTTGTACACGAAGTGCATCCAGTTTTTGCCGTAACCCTCTCTACTTTCTTGCACATGCTATGTGGGTGTAATGATTATACCATGCCTACTTTCAACTGATAGAGGCGAGGGTGTCCCGTTCTTTCGGTGAGATGACAACTATCAATTTGGTGGAGACGACTTTGACGATCAGAGTACAAACGTGCACGACGTTGCGCCTTAACAATCGCTAAACCAATCTCCCGAGGTTACTGACGATGCTGGAAGCACGATCAGGCTGACCACGAAGGTCTATTCCTGCAAGCAATCGAAGAACATGCAAGAATATGATAAAGCAATCTGAATATTGCGAATATAGATGAAGTATTGATAAAGGTGGGGATCCGAAAGTGGTCTTGGTCTGGTCGTTGGACACAAACAAAGTACACGAAGTTGCAATGGCTAACTTTTAACTAAACAAATCCCACGGAAAAAGCTACTAGGTGGATCTACTTATATAGGAGCAAGGGGTGGCAGCCAATGAGGTGGGAGGATGTCCCAAGGCAGCCTAAAACCAACCCTAGGTCGTACAAGGCTCATGGGCCCAAGTGGAGGTGATGCAACACCTTTGGACTTTTTGTTTGACTCGGATTCTGCTGCAACGTCAGATTCTTTCGTCCATATCTCAATGCTCCGGATGAATTTAAAGGTGAATCCAATTAGAGTGGAAAGAGGACGAAATCTACTTTCCAACAAAAAAAGAATCACCCAATTCGGAGTCCGTATGAAAAAGTTCTTGCCGTTTTGAGTCAGGTATGTCTGTGCAGTCCGAATCTGAATCCAGAAGGTGAGAGACTTGGACTCTATCTTCTCTTGGCCCAAAAGTGACGTGAAGGGACTTTTTGAACAGCACCTTAACTTATCTTTTCCCCTTATCTTCATATGTGGATTGTACAAATGTCCCATACACCTGCAATTAGACAAAACACAAAAGTGTATGAAGTATTTTTGTTCTGGATAATATAAATAGATTATTGCATAGTTGACACTAGAAATCACCTGACAAATATGCATGTATGCAATATTTTTGGTCGTATCCAAGGTAGTCATGTCCTCATCATCCTCCCCTTCTTGAAAATAAAGCCGTCCTCGGCGTTGCTTAATCTGAAATGTGGCTAACAAAAGAGACAAGTTGTACATATTGTATATGTATATGTCATCCATTTTTATTTCCCTTAGTTTTTGCACATATGACACATGTATACATGAGTAACTTTCAAAGTTTATAAAATATAAAGCCAAAATATTATCACAAGAAGTAAAAGGCATGAAAATATTGCAACTCAGTTTGCACATATAAGCGAAACTCTTATTCATATCAGAAGATTGACAAAGTTCATCATTAAACCATCCCAACATTGGTGAATAAACTTTAATAGTTTCAGAATTACATGCTACAACATGCTGTAATAAGCAAACATGCAACAAGTCATTCAACACAGAATCATTATCAAAATTAGAGGTCATATCAAGATGATTAAACATTGGCACAATTATTTTCAAACGTAGTTGATCCAAATTTGTTTTTGTGCCTGATTCACATGGTTCTTTCACATCAATGGTTAATTCAACGGGTGCACTCAAAATTCTTGATATTGTAGTTGTTTGATCACATGGCAAAGTCAAATCATCAGCATAATCGTCTAAAATAGGTGGTGTGATCAATGTAGTGGCTAGAGCATCACATGGTGTATTTAAATCGACAAGGCATTCATCATTCGCATGCGGAGTTAGAAGATTAGTACCTTTGTCATTACCTCGTGTTATCAACTCAGACGATGTTGGAACTCTCGGCAGTGACGGGTCATAATATGGAGCTGATGCAGTGCTCATGTGACGCCCGGGTAATCAAGCTACAGTAACCCTCTGGTAATGATGCCACGTCACTTCGATTTTTGTTGCTAAACTCACGTTGGTTCGAAACTGATTCAATTTCGAATTCAAAATCAAGTCAAACAATAAAAGTTTTCAATATTAAAACTAAAATGTTCAGAGTGAGCCAAATAATGGATAGGTAATTATGGCGGAGGAACTACACTTTTATAAAATATTCAAATACTCTAAAATGATTTAAACAGTAGCAAAATCAATTATATAAATGCCTTTGGTATTTTATAAATTGCTAAACTATTTTAATTCGGGGTAAAACCTTTTCATGGCAGTGGGTTATTCTGGAACATTACGTTAGGGGCTATTGTCATATTTTTTTTACTAAACTAAAATTAATGTGTAACTAAAAAAAATGGAAAAGAAAATAAATAAGAGAAAATACAAAACAAAAAACAAACAGAAAAAAAAGGGGAACACCCCACCACTGGGCTCCGGCCCAGCAGGCCATTGGGCCACCCACCTGGCCGGCCCAGCCGCGCCCCACCACACTCCATAACCCCCCTCACCCGGAAACCCTAATCGAACCAACCCACTCCCCCCCTCACTCCCTCGTCCCTCCCTCTCCCCCGATCCAGATCGGATCGGGGCCGACCCCGCGGTCGTTGCCCGACGTCGCCGCCGAACGCCGTCACCCTCCCCGCCTGGACCTCGCCGGCGCCCTTCCCCACCGGCCTGCACCCGCTTCACCGCGCGTCCCCGTCGGCCTCCCCAAGCTCCCCCGAGCCCGCTGCCTCGATCCCTACGACCCCAGTGAGCACGCGCCTCGCTCCCTCTCTCTCCCTCGCGCGCTCGCGCTCGTCGCGCAACCCCCCGCGCGCGCCCCGGCCGAAACGCCCGCGACCCTGACCGCCCGCCTGCGCGCCAGGTCGAGCCGCCCCCTCCCGGTTCCCCTGCTGCTCCTCCTCCCCCGTCCCGCCGCGCGAGGTGCGCGCCCGCACGCGCCTGCGACCGGCGCCCACTGCGCGTCGTCCCGCGGCGCTCCTCGCCCCTGATGCTCCCTTCCCGTGCAGCCCCTACCGGCCCCCTCCACCGCAGACCTGCACCCGTTCCTACCGGCCCCGCCGCTCGCCGGTGCTGGCCGCCCCTCTCCCCGACCCCATCGGCGCCCGCACGCCCAGCCGGGTGCGCCCTGGTGGCTGCGCCCGTGCGCCCGAACCCCCTGCTTCCCCGCAAGCCCCCCCTACTCCGGCGTCGTGCCGTGGCCGCCGGCGCCGAGGCGGCTGCGCCCCTGCCGGCCACACCCCCAGCGCTGTATCGGGCTAGCGCCCAGCGCCCGTCGCCCGCGCCCGTTAGCACCCCTGGGCCATTGACATGTGGGGCCCCAGCCCCTGAAACGTTAAATAATAATAATAATAATAATAATAATAATAATAATTAAATAAATAATAATAATTTAATTAATTAATTAATTAAGGAATTAATTAAGTTAATTAATCTTAATTAGATTAACCTAATTAACTGTTAGTTTAAATAAACAGTAATTAGCTTAACCTAAACCCTGATTAACCTAAACAGTCTATGACCAGTGGGACCCACCCGTCAGTTTGACCAGTCAACGCCCCTGTTGACTGCTGACGTCATGATGACGCCATGCTGACGTCAGCGTACACTGTTCTGGATAATGTTGATTAAATTAATTAAATAAATCCTAAAAATGATTTAAATCTTTTAAAATTAATATAAAATAAACCGTAGCTCGGATGGAAAAACTTTGTACATGAAAGTTGCTCAGAACGACGAGACGAATCCGGTTACGCAACCCGTTCGTCCGCCACACATCCCTAACCTATCGAACCTGCAACATTTCACCTCCGGTTCATCTGTCCGAAAACGCGAAACGCCGGGGATACTTTCCCGGTTGTTTCCCCCCCCCTTCGCCGGTATCACCTACCCCTGCGTTAGATCACCTCTAGCACCGCGTTTGTCTTGTTATGCTTTGATTGCTATGTTGTTTATTGTGTTCCCCCTCCGTTACTTTTTCCGGTAGACCCCGAGACCGACGCCGCTGCTACCCATTACGACTACGGTGTTGACGACCCCTCTCTCTTGCCAGAGCAACCAGGCAAGCCACCCTTGATCACCAGATATCGCCTACTCTTCTCTATACTGCTTGCATTAGAGTAGTGTAGCATGTTACTGCTTTCGTTATTCCTATCCTGATGCATAGCCTGTCTTTGATACTGCTGTTGATACCTTTACCTGTAATCCTACTGCTTAGTATAGGATGCTAGTGTTCCATCAGTGGCCCTACACTCTTGTCCGTCTGCCATGCTATACTATCGGGTCGTGATCACTCGGGGGTGATCACGGGCATATACTATATACTTTACACTGTTACATTACCTGTGATACTGTTCGGAGATGGGGGCTGAAGGGGCAGGTGGCTCCATCCCGGTAGAGGTGGGCCTGGGTTCCCGACGGCCCCCGACTGTTACTTTGTGGCGGAGCGACAGGGCAGGTTCAGACCACCTAGGAGAGAGGTGGGCCTGGCCCTAGTCGGCGTTCGCGATACTTAACACGCTTAACGAGATCTGGGTATTTGATCTGAGTCTGGCCATTTGGTCTATACGCACTAACCACCTACGCGGGAGTAGTTATGGGTATCCCGACGTCGTGGTATCAGCCGAAGCACTTCTTGACGTCAGCGACTGAGTGGCGCGCGCCGGGTTGGACCGCGTAACGTGACTTCCGTTGTACTGGAGGTTGCTAGGTCTGCTCATCGGCCGCGTTCGCAACGTGCAGGTGTGCTCAGGGCGATGGGCACAGACCCCTGCGCGCATAGGTTTAGACCGGCGTGCTGACCTCTCTGTTGTGCCTAGGTGGGGTTGCGACGTGTTGATCTTCCGAGGCCGGGCATGACCCAGAAAAGTGTGTCCGGCCAAATGGGATCAAGCGTGTTGGGCTATGTGGTGCACCCCTGCAGGGAAGTTTATCTATTCGAATAGCCGTGTCCCTCGGTAAAAGGACGACCCGGAGTTGTACCTTGACCTTATGACAACTAGAACCAGATACTTAATAAAACACACCCTTCCAAGTGCCAGATACAACCCGGTGATCGCTCTCTAACAGGGCATCGAGGAGGGGATCGCCGGATAGGATTATGCTATGCGATGCTACTTGGAGGACTTCAGTCTACTCTCTTCTATATGCTGCAAGACGGAGGCGACCAGAAGCGTAGTCTTCGATAAGACTAGCTATCCCCCTATTATTCTGGCATTCTGCAGTTCAGTCCACTGATATGGCCCTTTACACATATATCCATGCATATGTAGTGTAGCTCCTTGCTTGCGAGTACTTTGGATGAGTACTCACGGTTGCTTTCTTCCCCTTTTTCCCCCTTCCCTTTCTTCTGGATGTCGCAACCAGATGTTGGAGCCCAGGATCCAGACGCCACCGTCGACGACGACTCCTACTACACTGGAGGTGCCTACTACTACGTGCAGCCCGCTGATGACGACCAGGAGTAGTTAGGAGGATCCCAGGCAGGAGGCCTGCGCCTCATTCGATCTGTATCCCAGTTTGTGCTAGCCATCTTACGCCAACTTGTTTAACTTATATCTGTGCTCAGATATTGTTGCTTCCGCTGACTCGTCTATGATCGAGCACTTGTATTCGAGCCCTCGAGGCCCCTAGCTTGTATTATGATGCTTGTATGACTTATTTTATTTGTAGAGTTGTGTTGTGATATCTTCCCGTGAGTCCCTGATCTTGATCGTACACATTTGCGTGCATGATTAGTGTACGATTGAATCGGGGACGTCACAAGTTGGTATCAGAGCCGACTGCCTGTAGGAATCCCCTTTCCAAACTCCTTGGCCGAAGTTGAGTCTAGACTTTACAAAACTTTTACTAACATGGCTGTGTGGCCCATGGGCCCACGTCGCCATTGGGTGGTATTAGGATCCTTTACTCCTCGACCTTTACTCTGGGACTCTGAGCTCTCTTCTATTCGGGTTAAGTGGTTTTGCTAAAAACAAAACTAACTTTAGGTTCTCGATAATACTTTCTCCCGGAGAGCCCCTCACTTCAGATGATCGTCTGGTGCACTAGAAGATTCCGAAGTTACTCTACGATGTTCTTTCGAGTCCTTGTGACACCGCATTTGCGATTTCCTTCCACCGTCAACCCCTATGAAAACTACGTACACTTGCCATTCATACAATCATTCTCCGTTGATCTTGTTATTACAAGATGTCCCGAAATACTCTCTGTTGTTCCGAGAATCCTTTGAGCTTAGTGCCTTGATGTACTTTGTCACCTGAATACCCCTACGGATAATTCTCGCACTTACCGAGTATCCGCTCATCCCCAGTTGATTCTGGTATTTCACAAAAGCTTTTGAAATACCATTCGATCTTTCGAAGATCCTCAACAACCTGTTGCTCTTGAAATTCTTTGTTGCTTGCATTGGGATTAAATCCTATAAGCCTATTAACCTTATTGGCATCCTCTGTCATTATCATTTTAAGTCTGTTGATCCAATATGTTGTGAATGTTCACAATCATCAATCGAGTCCTAGGATTATCTTTCCGGCTCAGACGACATTTTGAACATGAGCTGGTTCTCGACCAAACTATCTGTCGTCGATTGTGCCTCTGGTATATTCAATTGATCCATTGTTGATTAGAGCGTCTGCTTCCGATCCTTTGTTTTGGAAATCATAATTCCTTTGCATTGAAGCTTTGAGTTATTCAGATGATTCCATAACCTGTTGCAATTGCATTCCCTTCTCTTCTGGTTGAGTATCGATACTCATATCAGATCCTTTGTGGACCATCAAGTCCTTTGTTGGATTGTTATCCGATAGTGTCATTCACATTTGATCACTTTGTGAGTTTTTCCTCTGATAAATAATGCCTTCGTTAAGTTGTATCCCCTGCTTGGCCAACCATGCTCTGCTTTCGGGCTTGTGTTATTTACTCTTGAAACTTGTGGTATATGTTTCTAAGAAGCCCTATGGGTTGAACATATGCCTTCTCTAAACCATGTGAACCCGAAAGTTTTCACGAGTCACGAGTCATACTCATCTGGTATTTCACCAGGTAAAACTTTCAACACTAATGCCTTTATCAAAGCGAGAAGTGAATGGAAGGTAATACATTGATGAAGTGGGAGTCGACCTTGAACTTTGTGTTCATGCCCATGGACACGATGTAGATCTTATCATTTAAGCTTCTCTTAAATCAATTATTCCCTTATTATAAGTCCATGTTATATCTGGGATTTGGTCCTTTACAATCGTGGTTCCGACCATGTTCTCCTTTAAATACCATTTTCGATGCAAGTGTAAGCACTTGCCTTCTGTGGATCAATACCCCGGTCCAACCTCTACTTTGATCCGTCTTCGGGTATTACCCCAAGGTATCTCGAGATTATCTTGGAACTGCATAACTTCTTATGAGTTCTTCATCAAGTACTACATACTCACTGATTACAATTTTTCATGGGCTCTGAGTTATTAAACACTCAAAGACACCGATAACTGAACCGAGTCTGCACTACGGTTCAACGACACTTGATGATCTTCTTTAAGTACGAGTTTGTACTCGATCACGCCATTCCTAGCCTGTATGGCTATATCATTGTCGTGGTGATTTTAACTGTGCTACCTGGTCCTTATTCTCGGAGCACCACTTTCGACGATGAGCTAAGATTACCTTGATTTTTCCTCGTCATATCATTTCTCTTTGAACAACAAACTTGATTTGGAGTTTGTGTCCTACCCATGGTTCCAATAACCTTCCGCTTCATTATTCCTTTGACTTGATGTCGTCGCTGATTGATTACATCTTCATGGAATCTCTCGACAAATGTGTCGTGATCATCATCCGCATTCTGAGCTCTTTCAGGTTATCAATTGAATTCATGAGGGGAAATACCATCCTTGCCCCTCAATGCTTTGTGTTATCATCGGCAACATTCTTGCCTTCCCCCAACACAAACTTGTTTATTGTTTTGTGTGGTACCTTAAGCTCCTCGCTATCTAGCTCATGATCTGTTTTACCTTGGAGTATTACCATCTCTTTTTGTCAAGAATGTGGTGAGAATTTCACCACCTCTTAAGAATTCTTGATATAATAATACTTCTCGCCATCTTCGTTCATTTCTTGGTCACCGTGTTGTTTCTAACCACCGGCAAATGGTCTGTGATATGTAATTCCAAATCTTCTAGCAACCCTATTGCTTTGAAGATAATGGTCGGCCGTTCATTCTTAGACTATTGATTATTGAATCACCGATCCGACGTTGGTCGTGCAACCCAGCCCTTATTTCGGGTGCACCTTTCAACCAATGTTTAATTGTGGATGTTTTTCTCGAACTTACATCATTATATCATTTGATCTAAAAAATGTTGTCTCCTTGTTCACCTAATTGTGGAAATCCATCCTTTGGAAATCCCAATGAATTGTCGCTGAGTTCATCAGCCAACTCATGATTCAGAACTTGCTTCCATAGTTTATTTCCCGAGGATCTTGCAATGTCATTTCGTCTATTTGTGTTGCACCTTTTCTTCTCGGACATCCTGAGTCTGAGGTATCATGACACCAATTGGATCTGAATCTCGGTCAGATATGATGGTTGGAACATATTGCCAAGAGTTATCACACTAGTCCTTTACGACCCGGTAAGGTGATGTCATGCCCAGCACCCCTGGCCGGAGAACCTAATGTTATAGTTTTCTTTTTAACAAGGTTAACCATTTCCCCATGAGAAAATTGAATGCCATGTTTAAATAAGTTTACCCTAATGGATCCTCCGTGTATCCGAAGTCCGACCCTTGCTTGAAGACCATGTCAGTGCTATCTCGAAGCATTTATGTGGTACTCCTATCATCAATAAGAACACTTGAAGCACAATGCTAAATTTTCTTAATCAAATTATCCAAACATCATTGTATGGATAATGTCATGAAATTTCTCTCCCCTACCTAAAAGGATTTCTACATTATATCCTGTCATGGATATCATGCTCTGCTTGTCCGTGGGAAAGGTATACCCCTGGTGTATGTGTCAAACACATTTTCCTTTCCATTGTTCTGTTTGATCTGATGTTCACGTTTTCATTTCCATTGTTTGGTGTAACCTTTCTTGTGATCTATATGATCTAAGCAGTAATATTCTTCTGCTTATGTAAACACCTAGGTGTACAATTCTGTCAGCAAGACCCTGTTACTATTGTTGATGACATTCCGGTAGCCACCGATGGACGAGAACTTTGCCTATTGGTCCGCCTCGTTTCAACGAGCAGGAAAATGGTTCTCTTCGTCCCTCGCCCTTGGTATCGATGTTGTTGCCGACATAACTGACAGGCTAATCTCTGACACGCCTTACTATCGTGACCGTGCAAGATGTCGGCCTCCTTCCTACTTTCAACCACATGGTGGGCCCATAACCCACAGCTCCATAGGATCGAAACCTGACTCCCATGTACACCCCCTGTTTCCAAAGTTATTCCTCCCGCGTGGACTCGTATGTAATTCATGAGCCATCTTCCGATGAGATCATCAATTCTAGCATCGAACACAATAATTGTTCCGTGGCTTTGAAACCACTTTCACCTTCTGTCTAGGCATTAAACGATTGCCTGGTTGCCTGAAACTTCTTATTGTACCTTCCAACTTTACTCTCGATGTGTTTTAATTGTTCAACTCGAGAGGTATTCATATGCTCCTTCATAGATTAATCCCAGATCATTACCCTAATAACATTCTGTCGTTGCCGACCTGCCTCGTTACCTATTCGTAAGTACGGTGAAGATCCCAAAGAAAGGATGACGAATTGATCATGGCGACTTGAAGCAGACAAATGAAGACATCGACGAAAGGGATCAACCTCTTCGAAAGGGGCAGCCAAGACCGAGAAGACTCGTTAGGTCTTTCGCTACCAACACCTTTCCCCCTTACTACCCTCCTAAATCTCGGGACGAGATCTCTTGTAGTGGAGGAGAATTGTGACGCCCGGGTAATCAAGCTACAGTAACCCTCTGGTAATGATGCCACGTCACTTCGATTTTTGTTGCTAAACTCACGTTGGTTCGAAACTGATTCAATTTCGAATTCAAAATCAAGTCAATCAATAAAAGTTTTCAATATTAAAACTAAAATGTTCAGAGTGAGCCAAATAATGGATAGGTAATTATGGCGGAGGAACTACACTTTTATAAAATATTCAAATACTCTAAAATGATTTAAACAGTAGCAAAATCAATTATATAAATGCCTTTGGTATTTTATAAATTGCTAAACTATTTTAATTCGGGGTAAAACCTTTTCATGGCAGTGGGTTATTCTGGAACATTACGTTAGGGGCTATTGTCATATTTTTTTACTAAACTAAAATTAATGTGTAACTAAAATAAAATGGAAAAGAAAATAAATAAGAGAAAATACAAAACAAAAAACAAACAGAAAAAAAAGGGGAACACCCCACCACTGGGCTCCGGCCCAGCAGGCCATTGGGCCACCCACCTGGCCGGCCCAGCCGCGCCCCACCACACTCCATAACCCCCCTCACCCGGAAACCCTAATCGAACCAACCCACTCCCCCCTCACTCCCTCGTCCCTCCCTCTCCCTCGATCCAGATCGGATCGGGGCCGACCCCGCGGTCGTTGCCCGACGTCGCCGCCGAACGCCGTCACCCTCCCCGCCTGGACCTCGCCGACGCCCTTCCCCACCGGCCTGCACCCGCTTCACCGCGCGTCCCCGTCGGCCTCCCCAAGCTCCCCCGAGCCCGCTGCCTCGATCCCTACGACCCCAGTGAGCACGCGCCTCGCTCCCTCTCTCTCCCTCGCGCGCTCGCGCTCGTCGCCGCAACCCCCCGCGCGCGCCCCGGCCAAAACGCCCGCGACCCTGACCGCCCGCCTGCGCGCCAGGTCGAGCCGCCCCCTCCCGGTTCCCCTGCTGCTCCTCCTCCCCCCGTCCCGCCGCGCGAGGTGCGCGCCCGCACGCGCCTGCGACCGGCGCCCACTGCGCGTCGTCTCGCGGCGCTCCTCGCCCCTGATGCTCCCTTCCCGTGCAGCCCCTACCGGCCCCCTCCACCGCAGACCTGCACCCGTTCCTACCGGCCCCGCCGCTCGCCGGTGCTGGCCGCCCCTCTCCCTGACCCCATCGGCGCCCGCACGCCCAGCCGGGTGCGCCCTGGTGGCTGCGCCCGTGCGCCCGAACCCCCTGCTTCCCCGCAAGCCCCCCCTACTCCGGCGTCGTGCCGTGGCCGCCGGCGCCGAGGCGGGTGCGCCCCTGCCGGCCACACCCCCAGCGCTGTATCGGGCTAGCGCCCAGCGCCCGTCGCCCGCGCCCGTTAGCACCCCTGGGCCATTGACATGTGGGGCCCCAGCCCCTGAAACGTTAAATAATAATAATAATAATAATAATAATAATAATATTAATAAAAATAATTAAATAAATAATAATAATTTAATTAATTAATCAATTAAGGAATTAATTAAGTTAATTAATCTTAATTAGATTAACCTAATTAACTGTTAGTTTAAATAAACAGTAATTAGCTTAACCTAAACCCTGATTAACCTAAACAGTCTATGACCAGTGGGACCCACCCGTCAGTTTGACCAGTCAACGCCCCTGTTGACTGCTGACGTCATGATGACGCCATGCTGACGTCAGCGTACACTGTTCTGGATAATGTTGATTAAATTAATTAAATAAATCCTAAAAATGATTTAAATCTTTTAAAATTAATATAAAATAAACCGTAGCTCGGATGGAAAAACTTTGTACATGAAAGTTGCTCAGAACGACGAGACGAATCCGGTTACGCAACCCGTTCGTCCGCCACACATCCCTAACCTATCGAACCTGCAACATTTCACCTCCGGTTCATCTGTCCGAAAACGCGAAACGCCGGGGATACTTTCCCGGTTGTTTCCCCCCCCCCCTTCGCCGGTATCACCTACCCCTGCGTTAGATCACCTCTAGCACCGCGTTTGTCTTGTTATGCTTTGATTGCTATGTTGTTTATTGTGTTCCCCCTCCGTTACTTTTTCCGGTAGACCCCGAGACCGACGCCGCTGCTACCCATTACGACTACGGTGTTGACGACCCCTCTCTCTTGCCAGAGCAACCAGGCAAGCCCCCCCTTGATCACCAGATATCGCCTACTCTTCTCTATACTGCTTGCATTAGAGTAGTGTAGCATGTTACTGCTTTCGTTATTCCTATCCTGATGCATAGCCTGTCTTTGATACTGCTGTTGATACCTTTACCTGTAATCCTACTGCTTAGTATAGGATGCTAGTGTTCCATCAGTGGCCCTACACTCTTGTCCGTCTGCCATGCTATACTATCGGGCCGTGATCACTCGGGGGTGATCACGGGCATATACTATATACTTTACACTGTTACATTACCTGTGATACTGTTCGGAGATGGGGGCTGAAGGGGCAGGTGGCTCCATCCCGGTAGAGGTGGGCCTGGGTTCCCGACGGCCCCCGACTGTTACTTTGTGGCGGAGCGACAGGGCAGGTTCAGACCACCTAGGAGAGAGGTGGGCCTGGCCCTAGTCGGCGTTCGCAATACTTAACACGCTTAACGAGATCTGGGTATTTGATCTGAGTCTGGCCATTTGGTCTATACGCACTAACCACCTACGCGGGAGTAGTTATGGGTATCCCGACGTCGTGGTATCAGCCGAAGCACTTCTTGACGTCAGCGACTGAGTGGCGCGCGCCGGGTTGGACCACGTAACGTGACTTCCGTTGTACTGGAGGTTGCTAGGTCTGCTCACCGGCCGCGTTCGCAACGTGCAGGTGTGCTCAGGGCGATGGGCCCAGACCCCTGCGCGCATAGGTTTAGCCCGGCGTGCTGACCTCTCTGTTGTGCCTAGGTGGGGCTGCGACGTGTTGATCTTCCGAGGCCGGGCATGACCCAGAAAAGTGTGTCCGGCCAAATGGGATCAAGCGTGTTGGGCTATGTGGTGCACCCCTGCAGGGAAGTTTATCTATTCGAATAGCCGTGTCCCTCGGTAAAAGGACGACCCGGAGTTGTACCTTGACCTTATGACAACTAGAACCAGATACTTAATAAAACACACCCTTCCAAGTGCCAAATACAACCCGGTGATCGCTCTCTAACAGGGCATCGAGGAGGGGATCGCCGGGTAGGATTATGCTATGCGATGCTACTTGGAGGACTTCAGTCTACTCTCTTCTATATGCTGCAAGACGGAGGCGACCAGAAGCGTAGTCTTCGATAAGACTAGCTATCCCCCTATTATTCTGGCATTCTGCAGTTCAGTCCACTGATATGGCCCTTTACACATATATCCATGCATATGTAGTGTAGCTCCTTGCTTGCGAGTACTTTGGATGAGTACTCACGGTTGCTTTCTTCCCCTTTTTCCCCCTTCCCTTTCTTCTGGATGTCGCAACCAGATGTTGGAGCCCAGGATCCAGACGCCACCGTCGACGACGACTCCTACTACACTGGAGGTGCCTACTACTACGTGCAGCCCGCTGATGACGACCAGGAGTAGTTAGGAGGATCCCAGGCAGGAGGCCTACGCCTCATTCGATCTGTATCCCAGTTTGTGCTAGCCATCTTACGCCAACTTGTTTAACTTATATCTGTGCTCAGATATTGTTGCTTCCGCTGACTCGTCTATGATCGAGCACTTGTATTCGAGCCCTCGAGGCCCCTGGCTTGTATTATGATGCTTGTATGACTTATTTTATTTGTAGATTTGTGTTGTGATATCTTCCCGTGAGTCCCTGATCTTGATCGTACACATTTGCGTGCATGATTAGTGTACGATTGAATCGGGGACGTCACAGCTCACAACAACGGATGTTGTTGTCATAGTAGGCACAGTGGTAGAAGGAAGGACCGTCTCAACTCCTTGGATGTGCACCTTATGCTTGTTTGTCTTGTGGGCATCACGCCTCTTTATTTCCTGTTCAGCTTTGCAAGCAAGATGAAACAAATGGTCCATAGGATAACATTCTTCATGAATTAGTATCTCCTAAATATCACGGTTTAATCCTCCCCAAAATCTATCCATAAAATCTTCTTCGCTTTCCTCTAAAAAGGAATGCAACAAGGTAGTTTGTAAATCATCATAATATTTTCTTACAGTATCACTACCTTGTTTTAAATGTTGTAGTTTTTTAATCATGCCACGAGTATAACAAACATCGACGAATGTATCTCTCATGACAAGTTTTAAATCATCCCAAGTAGTAGGTACATAATCAGGGTATAACCGACAATGTTCACTCCACCAAACAGTAGCAAAACTAGTGAAAGAACCAACCGCAAGCTTAACTTTTTTACGTTCCGAAAAATCATGGGAAGCAAATATAACATTTATTTCGAACTCCCATTCAATATATAAATCAGGCTTAAAACGACCATTAAAAGGTGGCATGGAAACAAAAACCTGGTTGTGCGTATTCTTATGTCTTTGCACCTCTTGTGACGGTGGTTGTATTTTCGGAGCTGGTGGCACGTCTCCCACGATTGATGAAGCCCAACTGACTTTGGAACCTGCCATATTTAGTAGAAAAACAAGAAACAAAATTCGAGAATAATGTTCCTATGAACTACTAGGATGTGGTGGTAAAACGCTCACAGTATAGCAAATATCAAAGTCTTACAAGTTCTTACCATACAACAGGTGGTGACCGGCAACCAGCGGTGTCAAATAACTCCAAAGATTGAGTAAAGCGATTGCCAGGTGAGCGTATGTATACACGGTGTAGAAATATGTGGAGCTTGGAAGGCCAAATATATGGTAGCAAAAGATCAACAATAATCAATTCAGAGATGCAATGTTGAATAAACGCTCAACGACGGTACTGTGCTGGTCCTAGGCTAGACCGGACTAGAGACGCGAGCCTAGAACACTAATAAGGTCACGGCATAGCACAACTAACATCAATAAAGGATATGAAGTAGCTCTGGACAGCAAGATATAAGTGAAGATCACAATAGCAGTAAAGATAATGATGTGAAATAACTGCGAAGCAGGATATACAACAACTCTCTCTCCAACTTTCCTCTTGAAAAGTTTGAGCAAATTTTCTGATAACTTTTTTCAAAGAATGCTACTAGCTCAAGCTTTCCAATGCAAAAAGAATCACTCAATTCCGAATTGATATGAGGAGTCAAAGAATTCGAAAAGTGGCCTGAAAAATTAGAATAAGATGTGTCCGCGAACTTCGGAGGGCAAAAAGACCTATTTAGAAGCAGATTTGAAAGTGTCAAATATTGAACTTGCCTCTGCAACTATTTAGATGCGTCTCGTTGCTAGCTTTCATTTGAGTACTCGTGGAGCCAAAAAGGACTTTGTATAAGGAAGTTATGCCTGTCTTACTGAACAGTGCACAAAACAGATTCCAATCCGAATTCAACTACGAGATTGAGTCTAGATAGATCCGAATTTTGTTTTTTTTCTTCTCTCTTTTTTTCTCACACTTTTTTTCTTTCTCTTTTTTTTTCTCTGACTTTTTTTCTTTTTTCCTCTCTTTTTTTCTCTGTCTTTTTTTTCTCTCCCTCTTTCCAAGAGAAACTAGATAAGATGCAGATTGGATCAAGCGAAGATGTGAACGACCTTAACTATGATTGTGACAATGAACTATGGGTAGCACGTGGTGGAAATTGATGGATGGTGTGGTGGACAGAGGAAGGGATAACGATGCAGCGACGACGTGACTAATGTGAACAGAACTCGAAACTCTAAACGAACTAGACACTAAGACCAGCAACTCGACACGACGATGCAACCGATAATTCAATAATGCAAACAATGAAAAGAAAATTGCAAATGCTCAGACTGGCTTGGACAAAAAGCATGAATAGATCTAACTTTTTTGTGGCTTTTTCTTGTACAATAGGTAAGAAAATAAATCTAATCTAGGGGAAACTGGAAATTCTCACCGAGCAACCTGAAAACTGATACCACTTAATAGAGGCGAGGGTGTCCCGATCTTTCGGTGAGATGATAACTATCGATTTGGTGGAGACGACTTTGACGATCCGAGTACAAACGTGCACGACGTTGCGCCTTAACAATCGCTAAACCAATCTCCCGAGGTTACTGACGATGCTGGAAGCACGATCAGCCTGACCACGAAGGTCTATTCCTGCAAGCAATCGAAGAACATGCAAGAATATGATAAAGCAATCTGAATATTGCGAATATAGATGAAGTATTGATAAAGGTGGGGATCCGAAAGTGGTCTTGGTCTGGTCGTTGGACACAAACGAAGTACACGAAGTTGCAATGGATAACTTTTAACTAAACAAATCCCAAGGAAAAAGCTACTAGGTGCATCTACTTATATAGGAGCAAGGGGTGGCGGCCAAGGAGGTGGGAGGATGTCCCAAGGCAGCCTAAAACCAACCCTAGGTCGTACAAGGCTCATGGGCCCAAGTGGAGGTGATGCAACACCTTTGGACTTGCTGTTTGACTCGGATTCTGCTGCAGCGTCAGATTGTTTTGTCCATATCTCAATGCTCCGGACGAATTTAAAGGTGAATCCAATTAGAGTAGAAAGAGGACGAAATCTACTTTCCGACGAAAAAATCACCCAATTCGGAGTCCGTATGAAAAAGTTCTTGCCGTTTTGAGTCAGGTATGTCTGTGCAGTCCGAATCTGAATCCAGAACGTGAGAGACTTGGACTCTATCTTCTCTTGGCCCAAAAGTGACGTGAAGGGACTTTTTGAACAGCACCTAAACTTCTCTTTTTCCCTTATCTTCATATGTGGATTGTACAAATGTCCCATACACCTGCAATTAGACAAAACACAAAAGTGTGTGAAGTATTTTTGTTCTAGATAATATAAATAGATTATTGAATAGTTGACACTAGAAATAACCTGACAAATATGCATGTATGCAATATTTTTGGTCGTATCCAAGGTAGTCATGTCCTCATCATCAACCTTTTCAAAGTTCATTTGAAATGCTTTTCAATTTCAGGGTCTCATAGCTCAAAATAATTAGTAAATGCATAAAAAATAACAAATGAAGTCAGAAAGGGTTGAAAATTGATGATGTGGCTTTGAGTGGTGCATTTTGAACACATAAAAAGTCTGGAGTTCAAGTAAGTTAAAAACTGAAATCCCTTTGTAAAAGACGAGTTTCCGTATGAATCCCTGATACTTCGAAATAGATTGTTCGTTTTGTACATGAAGTGCATCCAGTTTTTGTCGTAACCCACTCTACTTTCTTGCACATGCTATGTGGATGAAATGATGATACCATGCCAACTTTCAACCTTTTCAGAGTTCATTTGAAATGCTTTTCAATTTCAGGGTCTTATAGCTCAAAATAATCAGTAAATGCATGAAAAATAACAAATGAAGTCAGAAAGGGTTGAAAATTGATGATGTGGCTTTCAATGGTGCATTTTGAACACAGAAAAACTATGGAGTTCAAATAAGTTAAAAAAATGAAATCCCTTTGTAACACACGAGTTTCCGTATGAAACCCTGATACTTCGAAAGAGATTGTCCGTTTTGTACACGAAGTGCATCCAGTTTTTGCCGTAACCCTCTCTACTTTCTTGCACATGCTATGTGGGTGAAATGATGATACCATGCCAACTTTCGACCTTTTCAGAGTTTATTTGAAATGCTTTTCAATTCCAGGGTCTTATAGCTCAAAATAATCAGTAAATGCATGAAAAATAACAAATGAAGTCAGGAAGGGTTGAAAATTGATGATGTGTCTTTGAATGGTGCATTTTGTACACAGAAAAACTATGGAATTCAAATAAGTTCCAAAAAATGAAATCCCTTTGTAACAAATGAGTTTCCGTATGAAACCTGATACTTCGAAAGAGATTGTCCATTCTGTACACGAAATGCATCCAGTTTTTGCCGTAACCCTCTCTGCTTTCTTGCACATGCTATGTGGGTGTAATGATTATACCATGCCTACTTTCAAGCTTTTCAGAGTTCATTTGAAATGCTTTTCAATTTCAGGGTCTTATAGCTCAAAATAATCAGTAAATGCATAAAAAAGAACAAATGAGGTCAGAAAGGGTTGAAAATTGATGATGTGGCTTTGAGTGGTGCATTTTGAACACAGAAAAAGTCTGGAGTTCAAGTAAGTTAAAAAATGAAATCCCTTTGTAAAAGACGAGTTTCCGTATGAATCCCTGATACTTCGAAATAGATTGTACGTTTTGTACACGAAGTGCATCCAGATTTGCCGTAACCCACTCTACTTTCTTGCACATGCTATGTGGATGAAATGATGATATCATGCCAACTTTCAACCTTTTCAGAGTTCATTTGAAATGCTTTTCAATTTGAGGGTCTTATAGCTCAAAATAATCAGTAAATGCATGAAAAATAACAAATAAAGTCATAAAGGGTTGAAAATTGATGATGTGGATTTGAATGGTGCATATGGAACACAGAAAAACTATGGAGTTCAAATAAGTTAAAAATGAAATCCCTTTGTAAGAGACGAGTTTTCGTATGAAACCCTCATACTTCAAAAGAGATTGTCCGTTTCGTACACGAAGTGCATCCAGTTTTTGCCGTAACCCTCTCTACTTTCTGGCACATGCTATGTGGGTGAAATGATGATACCATGCCACTTTCAACCTTTTCAGAGTTCATTTGAAATGCTTTTCAATTTCAGGGTCTTATAGCTCAAAATAATCAGTAAATGCATGAAAAATAACAAATGAAGTCAGAAAGGGTTGAAGATTGATGATGTGGCTTTGAAATGGTGCATTTTGAGCATAGAAAAACTCTGGAGTTCAAGTAAGTTCAAAAATGAAATCCCTTTGTAAAAGACGAGTTTCCGTATGAATCCTTGATGAGGACATGACTACCTTGGATACGACCAAAAATATTGCATACATGCATATTTGTCAGGTGATTTCTAGTGCAACCTATTCAATAATCTATTTTTGTTATCCAGAACAAAAATACTTCACACACTTTTGTGTTTTATCTAATTGCAGGTGTATGGGACATTTGTACAACACACATATGAAGATAAGGGAGAAACAGATGTTTACTTGCTGTTCAAAAAGTTCTCTCACGTCACTTTTGGGCCAAGAGAAGATAGAGTCCAAGTCTCTCACGTTCTGGATTCAGATTCGGACAGCACAGACATACCTGACTCAAAACGGCAATAACTTTTTCATACGGACTCCGAATTGGGTGTTTCTTTTTTTGTTGGAAAGTAGATTTCGTCCTCTTTCCACTCCAATTGGAATCACCTTCAAATTCGTCCGGAGCATTGAGATATGGACGAAACAATCTGACGCTGCAGCAGAATCCGAGTCAAACAACAAGTCCAAAGGTGTTGCACCACCTCCACTTGGGCCCATGAGCCTTGTACGACCTAGGGTTGGTTTTAGGCTGCCTTGGGACGTCCTCCCACCTCCTTGGCCGCCACCCCTTGCTCCTATATAAGTAGATCCACCTAGTAGCTTTTTCCTTGGGATTTGTTTAGTTAAAAGTTAGCCAACGCAACTTCGTGTACTTCGTTTGTGTCCAACGACCAGACCAAGACCGCTTTCGGATCCCCACCATTATCAATGCTTCCTCCATATTCGCAATATTCAGATTGCTTTATCATATTCTTGCATGTTCTTCGATTGCTTGCAGGAATAGACCTTCGTGGTCAGGTTGATTGTGCTCCGGCGTGGTCAATAACCTCTCGAAGTTGGTTTAGCGATTGCTAAGGCGCAACATCGTGCAGGTTTGTAGTCGGATCGTCAAAGTCGGCTCCATCAAATCGATAGTTATCATCTCATCGAAAGATCGGGACACCCCCGCCTCTATCAATCCCTGATACTTTGAAAGAGATTGTTCGTTTTGTACACAAAGTGCATCCAGTTTTTTTCGTAACCCTCTCTACTTTCTGGCACATGCTATGTGGGTGAAATGATGATACCATGCCAACTTTCAACCTTTTCAGAGTTTATTTGAAATGCTTTTCAATTCTAGGGTCTTATAGCTCAAAATAATCAGTAAATGCATGAAAAATAACAAATGAAGTCAGAAAGGGTTGAAGATTGATGATGTGGCTTTGAAATGGTGCATTTTGAGCATAGAAAAACTCTGGAGTTCAAGTAAGTTCAAAAATGAAATCTCTTTGTAAAAGACGAGTTTCCGTATGAATCCTTGATGAGGACATGACTACCTTGGATACGACCAAAAATATTGCATACATGCATATTTGTCAGGTGATTTCTAGTGCAACCTATTCAATAATCTATTTTTGTTATCCAGAACAAAAATACTTCACACACTTTTGTGTTTTATCTAATTGCAGGTGTATGGGACATTTGTACAACACACATATGAAGATAAGGGAGAAACAGATGTTTACTTGCTGTTCAAAAAGTTCTCTCACGTCACTTTTGGGCCAAGAGAAGATAGAGTCCAAGTCTCTCACGTTCTGGATTCAGATTCGGACATCACAGACATACCTGACTCAAAACGGCAATAACTTTTTCATACGGACTCCGAATTGGGTGTTTCTTTTTTTGTTGGAAAGTAGATTTCGTCCTCTTTCCACTCCAATTGGAATCACCTTCAAATTCGTCCGGAGCATTGAGATATGGACGAAACAATCTGACGCTGCAGCAGAATCCGAGTCAAACAACAAGTCCAAAGGTGTTGCACCACCTCCACTTGGGCCCATGAGCCTTGTACGACCTAGGGTTGGTTTTAGGCTGCCTTGGGACGTCCTCCCACCTCCTTGGCCGCCACCCCTTGCTCCTATATAAGTAGATCCACCTAGTAGCTTTTTCCTTGGGATTTGTTTAGTTAAAAGTTAGCCAACGCAACTTCGTGTACTTCGTTTGTGTCCAACGACCAGACCAAGACCGCTTTCGGATCCCCACCATTATCAATGCTTCCTCCATATTCGCAATATTCAGATTGCTTTATCATATTCTTGCATGTTCTTCGATTGCTTGCAGGAATAGACCTTCGTGGTCAGGTTGATTGTGCTCCGGCGTGGTCAATAACCTCTCGAAGTTGGTTTAGCGATTGCTAAGGCGCAACATCGTGCAGGTTTGTAGTCGGATCGTCAAAGTCGGCTCCATCAAATCGATAGTTATCATCTCATCGAAAGATCGGGACACCCCCGCCTCTATCAATCCCTGATACTTTGAAAGAGATTGTTCGTTTTGTACACAAAGTGCATCCAGTTTTTTTCGTAACCCTCTCTACTTTCTTGCACATGCTATGTGGGTGAAATGATGATACCATGCCAACTTTCAACCTTTTCAGAGTTTATTTGAAATGCTTTTCAATTCTAGGGTCTTATAGCTCAAAATAATCAGTAAATGCATGAAAAATAACAAATGAAGTCAGGAAGGGTTGAAAATTGATGATGTGTCTTTGAATGGTGCATTTTGAACACAGAAAAACTATGGAGTTCAAATAAGTTCCAAAAAATGAAATCCCTTTGTAACAGATGAGTTTCCGTATGAAACCCTGATACTTCGAAAGAGATTGTCCGTTTTGTACACGAAGTGCATCTAGTTTTTGATGTAACCCTCTCTATTTTCTTGCACATGCTATGTGGATGAAATGATGATTCCATGCCACTTTCAACCTTTTCAGAGTTCATTTGAAATGCTTTTCAATTTCATGGTCTTATAGCTCAAAATAATCAGTAAATGCATGAAAATAACAAATGAAGTCAGAAAGGGTTGAAAATTGATGATGTGGCTCTGAATGGTGCATTTTGAACACAGAAAAAGTCTGGAGTTCAAGTAAGTTAAAAAATGAAATCCCTTTGTAAAAGACGAGTTTGTGTATGAATCCCTGATACTTTGAAATAGATTGTTCGTTTTGTACATGAAGTGCATGCAGTTTTTGCCGTAACCCACTCTACTTTCTTGCACATGCTATGTTGATAAAATGATGATACCATGCCAACTTTCAACCTTTTCAGATTTCATTTGAAATGCTTTCCAATTTGAGGGTCTTATAGCTCAAAATAATCAGTACATCCATGAAAATAACAAATGAAGTCAGAAAGGGTTGAAAATTGATGATGTGGCTCTGAATGGTGCATTTTGAACACAGAAAAAGTCTGGAGTTCAAGTAAGTTCAAAAATAAAACCCCTTTGTAAAAGACGAGTTTCCATATGAATCCCTGATACTTTGAAAGAGATTGTTCGTTTTGTACACAAAGTGCATCCAGTTTTTGCCGTAACCCACTCTACTTTCTTGCACATGCTATGTGGATGAAATGATAATACCACGCCAACTTTCAACCTTTTCAGAGTTCATTTGAAATGCTTTTCAATTTCAGGTTTTTATTGCTCAAAATAATCAGTACATGCATGAAAATAACAAATGAAGTCAGAAAGGGTTGAAGATTGATTGATGCGGAGCATCCTATGGACATCACCATGTCAAGAGTCCGTTCGGCGAGTGACACGTGTGACATCTACTTCACATACACAAAGGTGAATCATCTCCTTTACACGTGCTCATTTGACCCCTTCGAGGATGGTATACTGCTTGACACTCCACTCGTGTGCATGCATAGGTATTGTCGAAACACTACGGACGACGAGGAGGAGTGCAAGCGCCAGGGAACAACTACACCATCCACAAGAGAAGCATGGAAGAGAAGGAGGAAGAAGACCCAGGATGAGCGGTACTACCGCCCACACCAAGCGGCACTACCGCTTGCAAGCGGTACTACCGCCCTCCCAAGCGGTACTACCGCTCTGCCTGTGCGCAGCCACGGGCCTTTGGCCTTGTATCCCTCTCCCACTTACCCCTTCGTGGCTAAGACTATAAATAGACCACCTCCACCTCCTTTCTAGGGTAAGCAAAGTAGTAGCTCATTAGAGATAGAGCTTTGCTCATCCATACCGGATCGTCTCTTCGAGAGTGACCGCGGCCCCTCTACGGAGAAGATCCATCTTGGATTCAAGACCTCCATGTGAGCATGTGAGAAGATCCTCCGGGATATCAAGACCTCAACTCCTCCAAGGATTGGGATGAACGCTACCTTTTATCTTTCCCTTTGTTGTTCATGTACCTTGTGGATCTTGTGTGTTTGATTGTCTAGTGGATGTGTGATTGGACTTGTTCTTGAGTGTTTCCCCTTGTGTTTTCTCTCCGTTCTTCCCCGTGTTCGTCGTGTTCTTCGAGGCATCCCGCTCCTTTCGTGAAAGATCGGCCATCTAGGGTTCCACCCTACATCATCTTGGATCAGAGCTTAGGTTTATCACGAATTTGGAGCCTCCCCGTTGTGTTTTCTAGCCTAGTTTTGTTGATTTCGTCCTAAATTCGAAAAATCCCCACCAAAAATAGCCCCAATTTTTTTTGTGATTTGTTTGTTTGATGAAGTTTTGTTGGATTTGATCCATGGATTTGCTTGGTTTCGAGTGGATCTAGCATCTCCCCAAGTTTCCCCACTTTCCATCCACGAAATCTCTCCAATTTTGACCCCCGAAATCACCCATTTCCGCCCCAAAATCGCGTCCCGATTCGATCTGCGAAGAATCCCGTCACGAGCGGTACTACCGCCCATCCGAGCGGCACTACCGCTTAGTACCACAAGCGGTACTACCGCCCCGCAAACGGTACTACCGCCAGGCCCTGTTTCAGCCGAAACAGTCGAAAAATCCCGACACGAGCGGTACTACCGCCCATCCCAAGCGGTACTACCGCTTACAAGCGGTACTACCTCCCATCCGAGCGGTACTACCGCCCATGCCAGTTTTAGCATTCCGAGTTTCACCGTTTTGCCCATAACTTCCACATCCGGAGTCCGATTTTCGTGTTCTTTAGCTCGTTGAGTAGCTATTGACATCCTCTATCCCTCTAGATAGGTTTCACAAACATTTGACTCCATCAAGTTTTTGGAACTTTGGCATCTTCGCCTAGGGCTTCCACCACATCCTCCGCATAACCACCACCGACTTCCGCAACCTAACCAATTTTATTCCCCATCACATTTGAGGTTGTTTGAGTTGTGATTTGAGTCTCCTAAGGTGTTTAGGCTACTTAGGGACGGTTGCTTCTTCATCAACCACCACCATAACTTCCGCATAGACTTACCCAACACACACTTCCGCCATCCCAACCTAACCCAATTTTGTTTGTGTTGTGAGTTGTGTCTCCTAAGGTGTTTCGGCTACTTAGGGACCGTGCTTCCAACTCCGACACCTTGTATAGTCACCCTTTATTTCCTCATTGCGTCTCAAAACCCCATCATTGCATTGAGGCTATCCCATTGAGCTTCCGCAACCACCACCACATTCCCGCTACTACCGTTTGAATTTTGTCCTTGAGATTTTGAGTTGTGGTTTTTCCGTTTCCTAAGGTGTTTCGGCTACTTAGGGACGAGTCTCCATCATCTTGGTATCTACATCAAGAACACCACCACTCATCATCGCAACGGACGGTAACCTCGACGACACCATTGTATATTTCCCTTGCACATTGCATTGATAACCCCTAGCCCATTTTGCGTCACTTACCTATCGAGACTAGCCATTTGAGTATTGCCCGGCAACGTTACTTGTGCACATTAGTGATCTACACCATACATTGCATACATACCATATCATATTGGTATCACATCATCCATTGTGTCACGAGATTGTTCCCGCATATACACAATTGCTATCTTGGTTTGTGCGTTTCGCAAAGTGACCATACATACAAAAAAAAAGAGAATAAGCTTTTAAGCAAAAGAGAAGAGCAACGAAGCTTGTAAGCAAGTGCCATAGCATGATACCACATTGCATATAAGATTGTCATATCCGATCATCTTGGATCAAACACCGGGAACCATACATATATAGCATACTTGGGATAGAAGTTTATCCATTTTGCATATCATAGGTTGTGCACAAGTGTCGTATCCGCCTATAGAGCAATCGTGCTAGCGTCTCTCTTGAGTTGTGCAACACGAGCGTTTTCCGTGGACTCCACATTTTGTGCTCATTCCTTGGTTGCACGACCCCATCTATCTATCTGTGTGTGTGTTTCCGTGTGCCATTCTTTGCTATTGGTCTACTTGTTTCACTTGCGAATTTGTGAATCTCTTTCAACATTATTGACTCTTGCTAACATTTTGCATTAAATTTTTGTGCCACTATCCTCACCGAGCTACACCATAAGCTTTAGTTTGTAGGTGTGAGTGAACAAGTCCGGTACCAATTCCACTATTCTTTCATCTCACATTGAGTGAAACGAGATATATCCTCAACTTTGGGAAAAGGTAACTTGGTATTGTTTATCTCATTTCCTACTCACCTCTACTCGAGTCTTGTGATGGATAGGCAAGGCATTTCACCCTCGGTCTACAACAACGATGAGTTCGATGCTAAGAACCACTACACCGACGCCAAGATGCAAGCTCAAATGGAGGAGATCAAAGCACTCATCAAGGCCTACAAGAGATCTTCCTCATCTTCGAGAAGACGCTCAAGAGCACATGCTTCCAAGCTACCATCTCTGGCAAGATCACATCGGCATCGACACCATCACCACCAAGAACGTGAAGGTAAAGAGCTCAACACCAACAACCGCTCAACGACTTCACCATCTCCCTTGGCATCTTCGCCAAGCGACTTCAAGGCATCTTCGCCTTCGGATATACGGCATCTTCGCCAACAAGCACCTCAAGACTACGCTCAAGAGAAGCTCCCCAAGCTCAAGTCCGCGACCTCCACGAGCTACTACGACCTCGACACCGACCATGAGATTCCTTTCTATGGGACTCTAGAACCCGAGGAGTATCTCGAGTGGGAGCGTTTGATGGACGACTACCTCAAGCTACATCAAGTTCCTCCCGAAGATCAAGTGAAGTGCGCCACAAGAAACCTCCATGACTACGCCTCGACATGGTGGCTTCATACACCTTCGGAGAGCTACGACATGAGTTGGCCCAAGACGAAGAGAGCTTTGCGGCGAGAGTTTGTGCCTCCAACCTACACGGAACAACTTCTATGCCAATTGGAGAACACCATCCAAGGATCCAAGTCCATCGACGAGTACTTCAAGGATATGAAGATTGCCTTGCGACGAGCCGGCGTGGACGACTCCATGTCAATGAAGTTCCACTTCATGATGGGACTGAACAACGACATCTCCAAGACTATCTTCCTCGAGAACTACAAGTCCCTCGACGACTACTACATTGGTGCTCTCAAGGCGGAACAAGAACTCATGAAGGCCAAGGCTTCTCCACCCCAAGCACACTTCTCGAAGACCAAACTCAAAGACGACGAGCATGAGGCTAGTACCACCAAGATGTCCAAGCCCGATGAGCTCCAAGACGATGCTCCCAAGTTCGACTTCACCGCCATCCCTCTTTGTGGCATTGATGATGCCGAGTCCTCCACGACTCTTTTTCAAGATGGTGCGGCGATAAGTACGACTACGGAGACCTTCAAGGACCACGCTTTGGAGGCGAGCGACTTGGTGACGAGCAAGGATGATGCTTCCATCTTAGGAGGCGAGAGCGATGATGTGCCATCTTCGGCCTTCATCCATGGCGACGACTATGAGATGGTTGAGCATGGGACTTTCCCTTCGACCACGGCGACGTATGATGAGTTGAGTGACTTGTGCCACCATATTGAGAGTGAGAGTGACTTCACCACTAGCCACATATGTGATGAGTTGCCCCAATTCCCATGTGAGGAGAGCCACAACCCCCACCACTTGAGTGAGATGAGTGACTCCACCATACATGAGATTGAGTGCACCTACATTGAGGGAGTGAGTGAGCCACCACATAGAGAGAGTGAGGACACTATGATTTCTAACGACTTAACCTCTACCTCTATTGTGTCTTCTCATTTGGTGCTAGGTCCCATATATGATGACGCGCCGATTCGCGACGACTACGTCCTTCCTTTGGACACGACGATGGCCATGGTGGACGATGATGAACCCCCCACATGGTACCATCAAGTTGCAACCTCACCTACAACACATGAGCTACGCTCCAAAGGTAACATAGGTGATGGTGCTTCTCTTGTCCCACTAGTGGACATTCTTGACATTGATTGCTTGCATGATGTTGATCAACCTATTTCCATGCTTCATGCTAGTGCGACTTCTTCATGTCATGACTTACCAATTTATGATGAATATGATGATGAGCATGTTGATTTGCCTAGTTGTGATGCTATGCTTCATAGGATATCATGTGAAAATTCTTTAGGTCACATCATGTTTGACAATCCGCTTGACTTGTCATACACTATGCATGAGATCAATCATATGTCATATTTGCAATCTCTTCATAGTGACTATGCATATGCCATTAAACTAAACCCAATTTGCACTTATGGCATAGATGACAAGCCCATGGTTATCGGCATTTGTTTTTCTTGTGATGATATTGATATGCTCCCTTTGCATCATTTATCTCATATGCCATGCCATGACTACCTAGCTTCGGATATGCATTGTTTTGGATGTTGTCCATTTTCTCCATATGATGTTTCAAATATTGCTCATGAGGAGACACCCATAGTTTCCTCATACATGTTAGGAGATTTTGATTCATCCTATCCATTGCATGATCCCAATACTTGTGTGCACAATATGCTTCCCATGAATAAACATGATATTGTTGTGCCATATACTAGTATGCTCAATTTGCATCCCCATAGTGTCATACATAACAACTATTCTTTCATGATGGATGACATGTTCTTATACCATGCATCAAATTTCTTTGAGCGATGCTTATCTTGTGCTAACACTCACTTGCACATGCACATCATGATGGATG